>CM052891.1:27886603-27918201 GCA_028534135.1 Potos flavus | reverse complement strand
TACACACACATATACACAGAGGAGAATCAAGGGAAACATTGATTTGGTTTGATTGCTAAGACAACTAAGGAACTACAGTCACCAGAAATTCCCTTGCCAGCCAACTAACAGGGGCTGCTCTAAGAGAACTCCAGAGGAATGAGAAAACTGAGGGCTAAGCAGGGAGCAGACAGAAGGAGAGAAGAATGAATAGAAGAAAAAAATCAAGCTAATCCTACCCCCAACATCCTCCTAGCATGAGCTCTGGCAGGAAGAATAAAAGAAGGTAATCCACAAAGACACAGCCCTTACTTAGAAACTCTCCTGACAAAGACAGCAAGATAAGTCTGCTCCCCACTCCCACACACCACAGAAAAACACGTCTCAGGGCCCCTCAAAGAATCTAACCCCCACCCCACCCTGTGCCCCAAGCCGTGGAATCACAGTTCAGTGGAATATTCTCCCTGGTACTAGATCAATCCCCCTAGCCTCCTTCCTATCCCTCTCTCCTTGCCAATCATTATGCTGCCCCCTGCAGCCTCCCCGGCCGTCCCAAAGCAGAACCCACCACCAGGAGGAGGTGGCTGCACAGTTTGAGTTCCGCCTCCAGAAACCGACTGCTCTCCCCCAGCCCTCCTAGTCTTACAGGCTTTGTTGAGGGCTTTTTTTAAATTTTATGTAGGGAGAGAAAGAGAAGAGGGAGGGGTGGGAGAGATTTCCTAGTGCAATACAACCAAAGAAAAAATTTTAAAGTCTTGAAAAATAAACATAAAGCAGCCTTCTTCCCCAGGCAACTAAACAGAAAGAAGTTTGGTTTTGTTTACTGCGACATACACATGAAATCGAGTATACAGTCCATGCAGTAGCACAGCCATTGGAGAGGACATCCTGATGCTGGCCCCAGTGCAAAACAGTCCCAGCAACGCCGCCTGCTTGCCATCGCTGCCGCCGCCACTGACACCTTCACTGCGGCTACCTAGCCTGACTTGAAGAGGAGGATTGCAACTTGACCCAAGTAAAAATAGATGAAGTGCTTTGTCTCGTGTGTAACATAGCTGCCAAAATTTCGGCCCACGATACAATGCCAGGTAGGGTTGTATTTCTTGTCAAATTCCTAAAAAAAGAATAAAAGGGAGAGAAGAAAGTTGATTAGGACAGCTGGAAGACGAGAAATCAGAATAGGAATATGATTTAGTTATCACCGCCCCCTCCACACCCCAAGGCCACGGCCTCAGCTCCCCAAACCTCAGGAGCTCAGGTTAAGGCTGGCTCGGACACTCCTTCCTCCATTAATAATGGAACACTGCAAAGGCTCCATTATTTCTCTCTAGCACTTTACACTCCAATCATCTCTCCTCCTCCTCCTAGCTACCCTACTCCATAGTCCACCCTGTGTTTCTTTAGCAAAGGAGTAAGGAAGCCCAAGGCATAAGAGACCACTCCAGTGTCCCACAGTTATGAGGAAAGCAGAGGAGAAGCAAGCCTCCCTGACTTGCCACCTGCTGCCTCCCCCATTACTAAAACAGCATTTCCAAATGCCAAGAACCAAGACACTAGAGCCAAACGTCAGGAGTACCAAGAAGCAGTTCTTCTAAGTCAACATTAAAGGCACTCTTGTGTGCCAGGTACTGTGTGGGCTGTAAGCAGCAGAACAAGGACATCGGTCATGAGATCAAGGCAATTCCCTCACTTCTCTCAGGGGCACAAGTTCAGCATCAAAGCAACCTAGGAAATCCTTCTGACCTAATCATACAGGCAGTTCCCTGTCACTCCATAGATCCAGCAGGAAACAGATGGCTCAGTAGATGCACCCTGCCATGCAACAGACCTCTACCACGGACCCAGCAAAGCTGCCAACCCTGGGATTGTCCCTCAGGTGCTCAACATAAAACTTGTTTGGCCTCCTCACTGCCCCTTACACCAAGGGACTCTAAGAGGTATTAAGGAACAGTAGAAAGGGGATGGGTCACCAAATCTAGCCCTAATACTGAATCTCAAGACTCTGTAACATAGGAGAACCATAGTCACTTCCCTGGGTCTCATTTTCCCCATCAGCAAAACAAAGAAGCTAGACCAGATATAATCTAAGGATTCTCCTGACTCAGAGTCCATGATTCTGGATCCTCTCCCTATACAGGACACGTAAGGCCATCACTCAGCAAGAAGCCGGCACCCCCAGCTGGCTCTTCACCCACTGGCTCCTTATACAGATAGTCTCTCAGGACTCCAGAGTTACCTGTTCTCATCCCACTCCCCCTAAGTAGGAAAGCAGAAGTCTGTAAAACTTAAGAATGCTCTACCACACCTCTATGAACCAGAACACCACTACACTTAGGCATCCCTTTTGGGATACTAGAGCTGAAAACATCAAAGACTAGGATTATGCCACTAGTAGACATGGATTTTGACTGGGAATCAGAGGCTCTGGGTATCACTTCTCACTTCTAGCTCAGCTGCTTCCTGTGTTAACCATATTCATTCACCATTCACTGTGGAATTTTTCAGGGACTAAACCTATTACCCCAATATTTCTCATCCATTTTTGGCAAATTACATATTCAAGCCTACCCTTTTCTTAAGAAGGTGGGGAGAAGGAGATGATACAGTACCTGAGTCCTTTTTAAGAGAAAAAAAAAAGGAAACTTCCTATATGATAGAGATTATTATAGGGATATCCCATTTAAATGATGCAGTTCTTTGAAAAACTTGTGTATGATCTTATATTTTCTGTTCAATTATCCTTGATTTACATTTTGAATAGTTCTGAATTCAGCCAGTTACATTTGATCCTAAGCTTCTCTCCCCAATGCCCTGTAGTCACATAATTATCTGTAAACACAGAGACACACACATAAGCACATCTCAGCAGAATTCCTATTAAGAACTCCTAAGGTGAATGCTTTGGCAAGAATCACTCCCTAATTCGTCTGCTTTGCAAGTTTCTGGGTTTTGTTTGCATGGGATATACCTGCTTTCTTAAGTCCCCAGTTCAGATCTCCTTGGGGCACAGCTCAGATGTCCACCCCTACCCCTAGCCAATAGCCACAGCTCTCTTGGCGCACCTTCTTGATATAGGCAGCAATGTCCTTCTCTATGTTGTACTTCTCCATAGCCTGCGTGGCGCAGTCAACGGCATCCTGTTGCATGTCCTCAGACATGTCTGCGTTCTTGATCACTGCCTTCCGGTCAGACATCGTGACACTGCAGAAGCAGAGAGGTGAAACTGATAACCCCATGCTCTAAGCAATGAACATTAGCAGCTGAGTGTGGAGCCTCAATGAGAGAAGAGTACAGAAGGTGAGGACAACAGAAAACACAGACATGAGGCATTATAAAGAGGGAGTTCCTAAGCTTTTAGCAAAGACCTGGTCCCCAAACCCGGGAAATACAAGATGGATAGGAAAAAAAGACATAATAAGCCATCAATTTTTATCACTCGTAAAAAAAGGTTTTTCCATCTATTTCTGGTATTTTAAATAGCACCAACTGCCAAGATATTACAATATATCACCTACTAGCTGTGTCCTTGGGCAAGTTACTTAACCTTTGTGCTTTCATACCATCATCTTGAAATGGAGTCTTCAGGGTTACAGAGGGCAAACGCGGTGGAATTAACACCTGAACACAATCAGCCCTTGATTTAATGACCATTACTGCATCATTGGTAACACAGTGAAAAGAAGACGGACTAGGAATCAGTAGGCCTGACTTCTGGTCCTGACTATGAACTCTTGTAGTCTTGGAAAGTCACTCACCCTTACTGCATTCATTACTTCCATTTTAGCAATAAGGATAGCTCTCTATCAGGGGTTGTTACAATGATTAATTAAGGTTATATGAGAACATCTGCAAACAAGGACAGTCTACACTGGGGTCTGTTGGCCTGATTCACCCCACCACCTGTTTCTGTAAATAAAGTTTTATAGAACAGGCAAAAATGGCAGAGTTGAGTAGTTGCAAGACAATGCATGAGCTGTAAAGCCTAAAATATTTCCTATCTGGCCTTTCACAGAAAAAGGTTGTCAATGCCTGGCAGTGACAGAGATAACAAAAGGTGAGTAATTATTATTTTAACAGCCCCATTTCATATCCCTGCTATCTAAGCCTTGGCATTCATCCTACAGCAACCAGAATTCTGGGGTAGACCTTGCATGGTGCGTTCCTGGAATGACAGGAATCCCCAGAAGCTGGTCAGAACCTGCCTGGCAGTCTATGGCATGTGAGTGCTTTGCAAGAACAGAGGAGATGAGCTGCAAAAACCAATCCTCTCTCCTTGACCACAGTCCCATCACAATGATTCCCCCATACCCCCCCAAATAGAGGACTCTGTCACCCAGCCCAGTAGACAAAAGATGTCGTCATTCCAGCCCTGTCTGATATTAAGGCTATACAGGAGGCCTGCCTGCTCAAGGAGAGATCCCTGGTATCATTCCAGGCCACCTTGATCTCTGCATCCACAATAGCCTGTGTGCTGGGTGGACTGAAAAGAAAAGCAGAACTCCTTTAGCCTGCACCAGATGCAAAGAAAGCATACATGCCAGCTGCCAACCACACAGCCCTTGACCGCACCCAAGGCACCTCAAACTAAGCAGGGCTGGTTCTATTTAGCAGAGACTGGCAGAGGAAAGGGTTAGTGGATCAGAAAAATCTGACCCCACAACCCTGCGAGGAAGTCAGAGCTTCAAGGAGTACATCAGCATCAGTGCTGAGGAAAAGGTTGAGAACCCTGTTCAAGACCTGACTAGCTACATGACCTTGGGCAAAGCAACATTTTCATTTTAAAAACCAATGGTTGAAAGAAGATAAATGGGGAAATTCCAATGAGTTTGAGCAGATATACAACAGCAGCAAAGGTAGAATGTTCTGATTATAAGACTATTTGAAAAAAACTAGTGTCACCTGGTTGTCTATTCCAGGTTACCACTCAGAAGGGGGCACTGTTTACAAACGCAAGGGTGGGGGTGGGGCCCGGTTAGGGACTGTGAAGTTAAAGCATGAAATTGGCACCGGTATTCCCAGCAAGCTCACCTGCTCCACGGCCTCATCCCCAAAGTCCAAAGGAACAACTCTCACAGTAATTAAAAGCCACCTTACTCTCTAGTAGGAGAGAGCCTGCGGTTACATAACGTCGGTCTTGTGACTACAATGCTACGATTCTTCACCCCCGGCCCT
Source organism: Potos flavus (assembly GCA_028534135.1). NCBI lineage: Eukaryota > Metazoa > Chordata > Mammalia > Carnivora > Procyonidae > Potos > Potos flavus. Next base: position 27,913,050 of record CM052891.1, on the reverse strand, counting down.
CCAGGCGTCTGAGGGGTGAGGCCTAGCCCCAACCTGCCGTGTCCAAGGTGCCAGTGAGAAAAGGGCAGAGAGGTGCCCGGCCTACCCACCTCCCTCCTGGGAAAAAAGCAAGGGACCTGGGCCTCCGAACAGAAAGATGATCGGAGGGCCCCAGGCCAGCTGCCTCAGTCGAAGGCCAGGGGCTCCTTGGAAAAGCGAAGAGGGCACTCCAGGACAGCTCCCCATTCCCTATTCCGGGTTTTGCGACATGAAAGGCCAAGTCTCCGAAACACCCGGACCACCCTCCCCAGCCCCTCCACACGAATGCTGACATTTCCCCCCTTGAGATCTCCAAGGGGGCTTATCCCTCCACCATGTTCTCCGAAGAGCTGCGGCCCCCGAAGGCCAGCACCTGGGGCATGAGAAAGCATCCTCCCCCCCACCTCCGCCCCGGCCGGTCAGCTGCCCTCCCCCGCCCGGCCTGGAGCAGCGCCGGAGTGACTGGGCGTCCTCGCTGCAGGAAGGACGCCCCGGAGTGTGGCGGCGGCGGCAGGAGGCGCCGCGTCACGCCCGAGCCCTCTCCACCCCCTCTCCCTCGGCCCCAAACACCAGAGGCCTCCACGCAGCTCAGGGAGACTCCCGGGAGGAGAGGGGGCGGGGAGGAGGCGGGGAGCCGCACCTCCGCAGCCGGGTGCCTCCGGCCGCGCCCGAGGGTCGCGAGGGCACAGGGTGGCGCAGCTCCAGGAAGGAGGGGCGCCGAGGGCGTCACGCCGAGGCCAGCTCTGCTCCGGGCCTCGGGGCTTGGCCCCGCGCGTGGCGCTGCACGCGACCGCCGCGGGCCGCCGCGCCGGGGACGCCTCCACCCACCGCTCACCTTCACAGAGGCTAGTCCGCGCGGGGCCCAGGGGAAGCAGCGATGGCCTGAGGAAGGGCGCAGGCAGGGGCGGTGTCCCCTCGGGTCCTCCTGCAGCAGCAGCCGCCGCCGCCGCCGCGGTCTCTGGCTCCCGCAGCCCCGGACTGATCGCTCGCCGCCGCCGTCCGCCCTTCGAGCTTCCCCGGCCGCCCGCGCTCCGCCTCGCGCCCGCCGGCCCACCGCCTGTTCGTCGCTGTCGCTTCGCTGCTCCGCTCCGCTCTGCCGCTGAGCACGGCCGACGCACGGCCCCCCCTCTGAAATAGCGCCCCGCCCCCGCCCCCCCGCCGCGCGCGCCGCCGTCCGCGCTCCCCATTGGCTGCGCCCGCCCGGCCCCGCACTGCGGGCTTCTCCCCGCGCCGCTCTCGCCCCACATCTTGTTTCCTCCCACAAGGCCTCGGGGCGGAGGGAGGGGGAGCTGGAAAGAATGGGGGAGGGAGATGTGGCCTTAAGAAGAGAAAGGAGAAGAAGAATGCAGACCCCTCCACCCAGGGCTAGGAGGCCAGGCCTAAAAAGGAATAAGGAGGCGAGGCTTAGAGAGAGGGAGGGGTGTAAAGACCCCAATCTCAAGAAGAATAAAGGGAGATAGAGGGATGGAGATTTCAGACCCAGGGAGCAGATGGGAAAGGGGTAGATCCTAACCTGAGGAAGGGAAAGGACGTGAAGTCATCAGCCTCAGAAGAAAAGACAGGACACCCCTTCCCTCCCCCCCCCAGATCTGTAGGAAGGAGAGAAACAGCCAGCTCAACGGAGAGGTAAAGGCATAAACAGCCCCAGGGTTCCCCTCCCCTTACATTCAGGAAAAGCCCCTTCCCCACAGCCGCTCAGCCTTTGTTCTCAAGTCTCAAGGCCACAGGACCTCAATTCCCAGCTGGAGCCCCAGCTGCTGTTTATCATCAAGAGCAATATGGAGGCAGACCCTAAGCACAATTGTGAAAAGGGAGGGTGGTCTTTGGCACGCAGGATCCTGGGGTAGAGGTGAGAGTAAGCCATTTCTGGTGGGTCAAGACCGGCCGGGAGTGCATAGAACCCTCAAGAGGTGCTAACCACAGTCTGGCAGAGCTGTGAGGAAATTTAAAACTCACCCCATGCATACTCCTCACCTTATAGAGAAGAGAACCAAAGCACAGAGGGGGCAGAGCCCTCACCAGATCACCGCAGGTCAGGCTTGGTCTTGGCTTCTAGGCTGAAAAGTGGTGCTTCTAGGCAGCGGCCCCTCTGGTGGCTGTGTAGGCTATCTATGGGAATGTGTGTAAATGCCTGTGAACTTTGGGAGAGCTCCTGCCCACCACTCTACCCCATCCACCTCCAGAGAACAGGAAATGTCTGCCTTTTTCTTCCCCTCTGTCTCACAAAGGAAGTGTCTGCCTAAAGGGGCGGTGAGAATCTTTATAGGGAGCCACGCGTTTGGGCCACACAGTGAGGATTAAGAAGCTCCCCTTCCCATCATTTTCCCTTTACTGCCCCAAACCTTGATCAGGAAGTTGTTCTTGCTCTGGCCGTGGTCTGCTCTGGTGTGGAGCATCATAATTTAGTATTCATCATGGATCAGGGGAAACCTGGAAAATCACGCCCTCCCACTTCTGCTTTCCACAGCTCTGTCATCTCCCAGCCTCAGTCGGCATTCCAGAGGAACAGACAAGGTCTGATGTATCCCCTCACACCCAGGGTATTCTGATGTCAGCCTCTGTGTGAATGAATGGGGGGCGGGGCACATGTGGGCAGAGAGGGAGTAGATGAAGAAGGATGCTTGATCACTTTAAGGCTTGTGGAGAACTGATTTCATAGACTCCTGAGAAGAGAACTTGTACCCTCTTTCTCCAATGGGCATTAGCTTCCAGCCCCTTCTATGGCCTGAAGGTCAGAACTGCCACATATGGTTGTGCAGGTTGTTCACTATACAATGACATTCAGCCTAAGGAGCAAGTGGGGGCTAAAATACAGCCTGCACTCCACTTGCTAAGCTGTGTGCCCTGGTACAGGCCAGTGTTCACCCAAAAGATGCATAATTTTTTTCAAGTGTGCCTAAAAGTGACTGAACTCGTGGTGGCCCTTCCAAGGCCATACTGCTGGCATATAAGTCCTCCCTCTCCCTGGCCCCACTGCCTAAAGTAGAGTACTGCAACCTTTGGTCATTCCCAGTCCTGGGATGTGGTGGGGTGGAGGTAAGGGCACAAAGAACTTCAACTAATAGGAGTCAGAACGAAGGCTTTGACTTTTCAGAAATGTGAGTGTCAGTGTGTGTGTGAAATATGTGTGAGAAAGACTTAAGGCTCTGGGATGTCAGGAAAACTTGCTAACAATGGTATGGTTGATAGATAATAATATTTATAGAGCCCTCACTCTGTGCCAGGCTCTAGTCTAAGTGTTTTCAATGTATTGTTGCATTTAAATCTGGAACAATCGCAGTGAACAGGTATTACTATCTTCCTGTACAGATGTGGAAACTGCCTCTTAGAGAAGTTCAGTAATTTGCCCAAGATTACCCTGCTTTTGTTAATGCAGGCGTCAGCCCCAGGCTGTCTGTTCCCAGGGCCTATACTCTTAGCCATTCCTCTACCCTGCCTCCTAACAGAAAAAAGAAAAACGTGTAAATGGGGTGGGGAGGGGGTTGGCTTTCTACCTGAATTATACTAGCATTTCATAAACTTATCTGGCTCCCAAGCCCTTTTTTATCCAAGCATTTATTAACCTCTCCAGGAACTACTATTCCACAGGACACAGTTTGGGAAACGTGCTATAGTAATTCTGGCTATTTATGTGAAATGCTTACTGTTTAGGATAATCATTATGCAACATAGTAATATGCCGGCTTAACTTGGCAGACCTTTTTATTTGATGCCACTACACACTTGTGATTGCCCAGTTATCTATTGCCCAGATGGCAGAAACGTGTCTTCAGATTTAAAAATCAAAGGGAACTTTTGTTCTTGTCTTCTCTGCAGGCTCCTTACCTTCTCCCTCCTTCTTTAACCTAAGGGTTCCCCAGGGCACTGTGTTTTGGTCACTGTTCGACTTGAGTAGTTTTATCCACATTCACGGTTTTTTACCATAATCTGGGTCCTGGTGGCCCCCCTAATTCTCAGCCCTCTTTACTGTGGGGGTCCCACGGGCTCCTCAGACTTTTCACGTACATACATATAAAGCCTGGTCATTAGGAGCATTGGCCCTGGAGCCAGAATGCCTGAATTCAAACCTCTTTCCACCACTCTACCAGCTGTGCAGAAATGATCAAGCTATTCATCATCTCAAAATTTCATTTTCCTCATCTATAAATCAAGAATAATACCTATTTCAGAGTTATGAGAAAATGCATTAAAAACTCTTGGCATTATGCCTGGTCCATAGAAGTGATTAATAAATGTTAGCCATCATCAACATTTCTTTTCCAGACTTGTTTCCCTTCCCTGTATTTCTTACCTCAGTTCATGGCCCCATTATCCACCCAGGGACCAAGTCAAAAACCTGTGAACCCCCTTACCCATCCCTTGTCTGTCATCACTCAGCCCTTGACTATTTTTCCAGCCCCCATCTCCTTTCATTGTGAATACCCTGCATGGGGAACTCATCATCTCTTCTAGCTGGTTCCCTGCCTGCAATCCAGGCTGCTCCTCCCCAATCCACACAGAGTGATCTATCTAAAATGCAAATCTCCCAGGCACTTTCCTCTTCTCCGCTCAGAAAAAAAAAAAAAGACTGCTCTTTCCCCTAACTTACCTCCCCCATCTCACCCTTCACATCCCCCCACCCCCGCCTTCTCTCCCCACACTTCCCATCTCCCTCTTTGTGCTCTAGTAACACCAGCTACTGCCTGTGGTTTCCCCTACACCCAGATTCCACACCTTTGTTCATTTGCTTCCCTTGCCTGTGAGGCATGTGGCTTTCTTTGCTGGCTAACTCCTTGGTTTGAGTGTCTTCTTTGAAGCCTTCCTGAATCCCAGGTGTTTATCACTAACCACCTTGTATTAAACTTTTGAGGCTTAAATTTGTCTGTAGTTCCTTGCAGACAGGGATTACATCTTATTTATGTGTGGGCTGTAGATCCTAGCACATGTTCCATGTTCTTGGAACATGGGAAGTTCTCTGTCAGTATTGGTTAAATCGATCATGCCTATCAGGGTAGGACCTGTGGGACTCCCACAGTGGAGAGGTCAGGAATTAAGGGGCCCCCAGGGCCCACATGGTGATCAAAACCGTAAACGTGGATGAAACTACCACATGGCTGAAAAGTACGAATTAGGACACTTCATCACTTTTCCACCCAAAGAACCATGTCAGAGTTCTTCTGTCTCTTTCTTTAGAACCAGCAACACCTGCTATTTACACTGGGGCCCTCCGGCCCGGAGCAAGTTGCTGGCTGAGGTAAATCATTGTCAGTGCTGGGGAACGCCCAGGCCTGACTTTGGAATTGATTTCCTCCTCATACTACCTGCTGGGTAGTTGGCTGATAACCTGACCGTTACAGGTAAAGACAATCAAAGGTTCTCCACCCCAGTTGACCGGATGACCCAGAAGAAAGAGAGCACGGCAATGACAAGTCATTTCACCAAGCCCTTCAGCTGTTGACTTGCTTCAAAGACTCCAAATGATGAAGAAGGGTGGGAACATAAACCCTGACACTCAGTGCAGTGCAGACCCTGGTGCCAGTCCCCTCTGCCAAGTCCCCAGCAGGGGAAAAAAAAACCTAAGGAAGAGAGCAATGTGACAAGAATTACTGGAATCTGTTCCAATTCCTCACTGATTTCTTGAGTGGCCTTGCAAAACATACTTCCCTAGGCAACCATTTACCAAGCCCTAAATATCACCCTTCCTCCTTCCCAAGTTCCCTGAAACCTGGAGGAGCCCATCGAGGTCAACAATGTGCCTGAGAATTAGTGCGATGAGCACTGGACTGGGAGTCAGAGGAGAAGTCCTGAGCCCAATTTGACTCTAGTCAAATCATTTCTTTCCTCAGAATCCGAATTTCTTCATCTAGAAAATGTAGGACTGGATAATCTATAAGGTCCTTATCAGCCCCCAAATCTATGATTCTCTGATTTCAATACCCCATCACAAATGATACCTTCCCTGTGGGTCAGAGAAATTTCTCTACCTGTGGCCAAGCTTAAATACCCTCTTTTCTGATCCTTCTCTCTGATCCACTTAAGATTCAGAGAGCATTTCTCTACACTCCCATTGCCCAACAAAGTTAGGATATCATTTTCACAACTAGCAAAGTGTTTTGACACAGTTAAGATTCAGCGAATATTTGAGCTTCAATTAAAATATTAAAGCAAGCGGTCATCAAGAAAGAACCAAAAAGAAGATGTTCTAATGCAAATAGTGGTTTCTAGATCATGACTCCTCCTAATTTAGGAGTGCTCACAATCCTGAGGAACCCTGCCTCTGCCATGGGAGAACCAAGACAATAATATGGAATTTGTCAGTCCTTTTTCCAAATGATCAAGTTAGGGTTCTTGGGGGCAAGAAACATCTGAAGAAAAAAACAGGACCGGAATAACCCCCCCCCCCCCGACTTGAGGGAGCAGGAACCATGAAATGGTTTCCTCGGGGCATCCCAGTGGGGCAAATCACTGGCATTTTCCTTGAGTCAACCAACTGTCGATTCAAATTCCCAAAGAAGGGCATCTGATTGGACAGATTGGGTCTCAGGCCCACTTTTTGGCCATGGAAGTGAAGGGCAGCCTGAGAGACCGTCTAAGATCAGGGAATATCTGACAGAAGGAAAATCCACATGAAGTTACAAGAAGCAAGAGAGTGGGTGCTGGGCAGGCAGAAACACAGATGTCTACTCTTGGAGAGCCTCCAGAGTGGGAGGCAAGATTATTTATGAGGGAGATCCTTGTCCCCATTGTCATAAAAACAAACACTAAGCTCTCTCACCCTTAATCCCATAGAGTGAGGTGGGGAATGGTGAGCAGGGTCCTAAAAAATGAGGTCTGTACAACTTTGCCTTTCTCTCTGAGAACGGTTTTGAAGGAAAACTTTGCCTTGTTAGGCATATTACAGTATATTCCAGTTGGCAAAAACTTAAAAAAAATCTCGCTAGAAAATGGAGGCCCACCTTACATTTCGATGTAATAAGCTAGTTCTATTTTTACATATATAGCAGCTTTATTGAGATATAGTTCACAAAGTGCACAATTCAGTAGTTTTTAGTATTCACAGAGCTGTGCAACTATCTAACTTTAGAACATTTTCACCACTCCAAAAAGAAACCCTGCATTCATTGACAGTCACTCCCCCATTTCCCCCCAGTTCCCACTAATCTACTTCCATTTCTATAGATCTGCCTATTGTGAACGTTTTGTATAAATTGAATAACAAAATATATGGTCTTTTTTGACTCTCTTAGTTCAATTAGTGTAATGTTTTCTAGGTTCATCCATGTTATAGCATGAATCTGTACTTCATTCCTTTTTATGCCTAGTTAGTATTCCACCATATAAGCATACCACATTTTGTTTATCCATTCATCAGTTGATGGACATTTGGGTTGTTTCCACTTTTTAGCTGTTATGGATAATGCCTTTACAAGCATTCTTGCACAAATTTTTATTTGGTTATATGCCTTCAATTCTCTTGGATACATACCCATATGTGGAATTGCTGGCATTTGTAATAACTCTATGCTCAACCTTTTGAGGAGTGGTTGGACTATTTTCCAAAACAGCTGTGTCATTTTACATTCCTACCAGCAGCATATGAGGGTTGTGATTTCTCCACATTCTCACCAACACCTGTTATTGTCTTTTATATTGTAGCCGTCTAGTGGGTATGAAACAATACCCAACTATAGCTTTCATTTGTGTTTCCTTAGTGGTTAATGACCTTGAGCATCTTTTCATGTAATTGGCAGTGTGTATGCTTTCTTTGGAGAAATGTCTGTTCAAATCTTTTCCTCTTTTTAAAATTAGGTTATTTATCTTTTAAAAAAAATATTTTATTTATGTATTTGTCAGAGAAAATGAGAGAGAGAGAGAGAGAGGAGAGAGCACAAGCAGGGGGAGCAGCAGGCAGAGGGAGAAACAGGTTCCCCACTGAGCAGGAAGCCCGATGTGGGAATCTATCCCAGGACTCTGGGATTATGACCTGAGCCGAAGGCAGATGCTTAACCAACTGAGCCACCGAGGCATCCCTGTTATTTGTCTTTTTATTATTGAGTTGTCAGAGTTCTTTATAGACTCTGGACACTAGACCCTCACTGAGAGATATGGCTTACAAATTTTTTCTCCCATTCTGTGGATTGTATTTTCATTTTCTTGATGGTGACCTTTGAGGCCCAAAAGTTTTTAATTTCGATGAAGACCAATTTGTCAAATTTTTTGTCCTTTGTGCTTTTGATGTCATTGCAAGAAATCATCACCTAACCCACGCTCACAAAGATTTACTTCTATGTTTTTTTTAAGAGTTTTAGCTCTTTCTAAATAAACCTTTTTGAGTTAATTTTTGTGTATGGTGTGAGGTAGGATCCAACTTCATTGTTTTGCTTCTGGATATCCAATTGTCCCACATCTTTAGTTGAAAAGATTATTCTTTCATCACTAAATTGTCTTGACACCGTTATAAGATCAATTGACCATAAATATGTTTCTTTTTGGACTGCCAGTTCTATTCCATTGATTTGTCTATCCTTAGGCCAGTACAACACTGTCTTCATTAGTATAGCTTAAGGTATGAAATCTGTAAGTGTGAGTCCTCCAAATTTGCTCTTCTTTTTCAATATTCTTTGTCTAATCTGGTCCCTTGCATTTCCATATGACTTTTGGACCAGCTTCCCAATTTCTGTTAAAAAAAAAAAAAAAAAAAAGCTAGCTGTGGGGCATCTGGGTGGCTCAGTTGGTTAAGCGTCTGACTTCAACTCAGGTCGTGATCTCTGGGTCCTGGGGTCTCAGTGGGGTCTACTTGCCCTCCCCCTCTGCCCCTCCCCCTGCTTCTGCACACACTCTCTCTCTCTCTAAAATAAATAAAATCTTTGTAAAAAAAAAAAAAAAAGTACAGAATCAGAAAAAAACCCTGATAGCCAAGTAATGTTGAAAAGAAAATCAAAGCTGGAGACATCATAATTCTGGACTTCAAGCTCTATTACAAAGTTGTAATCATCAAGACAGTATGGTACTGGCACAAAAACAGACACATAGATCAGTGGAACAGAATAGAGAACCCAAAAGTTGACCCCCCACTCTGTGGTCAACTAATCTTTGACAAAGCAGGGAAGAATATCCAAAGGAAAAAAGACAGTCTCTTCAACAAATGGTGTTGGGAAAACCGGACAGCCACATGCAGAAGAGTGAAACTGGACCATTTCCTTACACCACACACAAAAATAGACTCAAAATGTATGAAAGACCTCAATGTGAGACAGGAAACCATCAAAATCCTAGAGAACACAGGCAGCAACCTCTCTGACCTTGGCCACAGCAACTTCTTGTTAGACATATCTCCAAAGGCAAGGGAAGCAAAAGCAAAAATGAACTATTGGGACTTCATCAGGATAAAAAGCGTTTGCACAGTAAAGGAAACAATCAACAAAACTAAAGAGCAACCTATGGAATGGAAGAAGATATTCACAAATGACATGTCAGATAAAGGACTAGTATCCAAAATCTATAAAAAATTTATCAGGGGCTCTTGGGTGACTTAATCGGTTGAGCGTCTGCTTTCAGCTTGAGTCATTATCTCAGGATCCTGGGACTGAGCCCCACAGTGGCCTTTCTGCTCAATGGGGAGTCTGCTTCTCCCTCTCCCTCTGCCCGCTGCTCCCCCTGCTTGTGCGCACTCTCTCTCTCTGTCACATAAATACATAAAATCTTTTTTTTTAAAGACTTTATGTATTTATTTGACACACAGAGAGACAGTGAGAGAGGAGTATTTTTTTGTATATTGTATTTTGTATATTGTATTTTGTTTTCTGCAACCTTGCTGATCTTTTTATTAATCTCTAATAGTTTGTATGTTTGTGTGTATTCAGAATTTTCACCATACAAGATCAAATCATGTATGAACAGATAATTTTACTTCTTCCTGTCTAATCGGGGTGCTTTTTTTCTGTTTTCTTGCCTAATTGCCCTTTCTAGAACCTTCAGTATATACTGTTGAATAGAGTTGGTGAGAGCAGATATCCTCGTCTTATTTCTAATCTTAGGGGTAAACCTTCAGTCTTTCAACACTAAGTTTAGTGCTAGATGTGGAGTTTCTGTAGGTGCTCTTTATCAAGTTGAGGAAGTTCACTTCTGTTCTTGGTTTGTTGAATGTTTTTGTCATGAAAGGGTGTTGGACTTTTTCAAATACTTGTTCTCTCTCTATTGAGTTGATCTTGTGGTTTTGTTCCTTTATTCTATTGATTTGGTGTATTATATTGGTTTTCAAGTATTAAACCAATCTTGCATTCCTGGAATAAATCCCACTTGGATATGTATAATCCTTTTTATATGTTGCTAGGTTTGTTCTGCTAGCATTTTTTTTTAAAGATTTTATTTATTTATTTGACAGAGAGAGAGAGAGATCACAAGTAGGCAGAGAGGCAGGCAGAGAGAAAGGGGGAAGCAGGCTCCCTGCTGAGCAGAGAGCCCGATGCGGGGCTCGATCCCAGGACCCTGAGATCATGACCTGAGCCGAAGGCAGAGGCTTTAACCCACTGAGCCACCCAGGCGCCCCTGCTAGCATTTTTTTGAGGGTGTTTGCCTCTATATTCATAAGCAATATTGATATACGGTTTTCTTGTGATATATAGTTTTCTTTTCTTTGTCTAGTTTTGGCATGTAGATAATACTGGACTGCTTTGGAAAGTATTCCCTACTATATTATTTTTTCGAAAGAGTGTGAAGGATGGATATTATTCTTTAAACACTTGGTAGAATTCAGGAAAGCATTTGGGCTTAAAATTTTCTTTGTGGGATGTTTTAAAAAATACCACAGCAATCTACTTCTTTTACGTCTATTCAGATTATCTTTTTCTTGAAGTAGTTTCAGTAGTTTGTCTCTTTCTAAGAATTTGTCCATTTTCTCTAGATCACCTACTCTGATAGCATGTAGTTATTTATGGTATTCCTTTATAATCTTTTTATTTCTTTAAGATCTGTAGTAATGTCCCTTCTTTCATTCCTGATGTTAGTAACTGAGTCTTCTCTGTTTTCTTGGTCAGTCTAGCTAGAGATTTGTCAGCTTTGTTAATCTCTTCAAAGTACCAGCTTTTATTGCATTAATTTTTCTCTTCTATTAATAAGGTGGTTCTCGAGCACTCAGATGATACAAGCTGCTTGGGTCAGGGGAAGCTCAGACTGGGACTATCTCTTTGAGCAGCTGGATTCAAACTCAGCTGCTGAGGAAAGGTTCCTCAGTCAGACAGAAGCTCACAAGCTAAGGCAGGGATTGGTAGGAAGTCAGGCCTGGGAGGCCTACAACAGTCTGGGCACAAAAGGAGGGCCAGACTTTGGAGGTGGCTCAAGGATGTGCTGTGGTGCTAGAACTTTATCCTTAAGAAATCTGGAGCCCACCGCAGGGCACTGAGCAGGAGGATGACGTGACCAGCCTTTCTAGCCTTTGTTGGAACTTGGGGCTGTAAGAGAAACCTAAGCTGGTTTACTCAGGCTGTCTGGTGGCATCCATACCTACAGAAGCAAGCAGAGACAGCTGCCTTTTCCAACGTGGATCACACCTTCCTTGGGACTTCCCGCTCCCGAAGCTTCAGGGCACAGCACTTCCCTGAATACTTCCTACCTCCCTGGCTGCTGCTTCTCAGTCTCCTTCGTAGGCTCCTCTTCCTCAGCCCATCCTAAGTGTTGGTGTTCCTCAGAGTTCTATTCTAGATTATTTTCTCTTCTCACTGGACCACTTTCCCTTGGAGATCTTGGATGTTGCCATGGCTTCAGTGACCAACTATGGACTGGGAAATCCCAAGTCTACGTGTAACTTTCTCAGACCACTCTCCTAATTTAGACCCACCAGATCTTTCTATCCATTGGACATCTTCATTTAGGTGCTGTGTTCTTTAAAATTAGATCCAGACGTGAGTAAAAGGAAAACCCCAAGTAAAATGGCCCAAACGAAATAGGAGTTTATGTCTCTTTCACATAAAAGGAGCCTCGAGGTATTAAGTCCAGGCCTGGTATGGCAGCCTGGGAGTCATATCTCTGAAATCTGTCCCTTTGTCTGTATCCGCAAGCCACCATTCTCCTCCAAGTCAACTGCAACAGCTCTGCCATTCCTCCTCCTCTTAAATGCATTCTCACCATTCACACTGTCCAACATGGTAGCTGCTAAATACGGAGGACTATTGAGCACTCGAAAAGTGGCTCGTCCAAATTGAGATGCACTGTGAGTGTAAAATACACACTGCATTGTGAAAGCTTAATATGGAAAAAAAAAAGTAAAATATCTTAATGATTCCTCTATTGATTATATGTTAAATGATAGTATTTTTATATATTATATTAAACAAAATATATTATTTTTAAATTTTTCACCTGTTTCTTTTTACATTTCTGATGTGGTGACTAGAAAATTTTTAAAATACATACGTGGCTCATGTTTGTGGCTCTCATCACATTTCCATTGAAGAGCACCACTCCACACAAAACCAAAACAGATCCTTCTAAAACACAAATCTGAACAAGTCATACATCTTCTTAAATTCCGTTGGTGGCTAAACCATTGTCTTGAGGATAAAGTTCATTCCATTCAGTATGGTTTCCAAGGCTTCATGACCCAGCCCCAGTCTCACCCCTCAGCCTCATCTTTTATCACTCCCCTCCTCCCCGCCCCTTGCACATGCACTCCAGCCCTGCGTACTTCTTTTGATTCCTTAAATGTACCAAGTGCTCTCTAGGCTCTTGGCCTTCACACATGCCATTCCGTGTCTGGAGCCCTCTTTCTCCTCTTGGGTTCTTAATGTGCCACTCATCTTTCCATCCTCAGTTTAGCTGTTTCTTCTCCGAGGCCTCCCCAGCTACGCTGCTTCTCTGAGCTCCCTTTACATCTCTATCTTGACCTCACTCTACCCCACCATCAACTAACAGTTATGCCAACTGTGTTCTTTTCCAGACTAATTAGAATCTTGCCTGTCACATTCACTGTGGTATCTAGGGGAAAGGCTGCCATGTGGCCAGTAGTCAGGCAACAAGTATTTGTTGAGTCAACGAATGAATCAATGAATGACTCACCCCAAAGCGAGATAAACAAAATTTCAGAGAGTAGTGCCAGACCAGATGACTTCTAAGTCTCAAAGAAATGGTCACCTGGTGACCATGAGGTTCCCAGTCTGGGGAGTGAGGCAAAGGGAAACTTGCAACTCATTGCCCTGTCTTCGGTCCTGCTCCAGGCCCGTACCGGCTCATTTATGGAGACCCAGGCCACCACTGTCTCTTCCTCTTTCCCAGGAAGGGCAAACAGTGCTGACTTTCCTCCCAGGAAAGCTCCCTGGCATGTGCCTGAGCATTTTCAGAAAGAGCTGTATTGAGGATTTTCACCAGAAACGAGTGTCCTCCTGGATGGGGGTGGGGTGGGATAGGTAGGAATGGGGGAAGGAGGTGAGAAAGGTGCCCATTTTGTGTTGCTATCTACCTAGCACCAGGAGAATTGATGTGCTTGTTGATAATGAAGTGGGAGCCTCTCTGTGGAAATTTCCTTTGAGGAGACAGGAGGTGAAGGAGATGGGAAGATGGGGACGCAGAACTGAAGGCAAGAAAGTACTGGGTGTCACGAAGCCAGAGAGGGGGTGCCTAGGTTTCCATTGCTAATTTGCTGTGTGACCCAAAACAAGTCACATGGCCTCTCTGGGCCTCAATTCCTCATCTAAAGTCGAAAGAATCAGCTTTCTGCACCTCTGGAGGGGTTGTTGTAAGCATGATAGAGGCACCTGACTGGCTCGGTTGGTGGAGCATGTGATCTCGATCTCGGGGTTGTGAGCTCAAGCCCCATGTTGAGCATGGAGCCTACTTTAAAAAAAAAAAAGAATTAAAAATAAATAAATAAAAATTAATAGCTTTATTTAAAAAAAGAAGAAGAATGAAAGGCGATAATGGATGTAAATGGGTTTTGAAAATACAAGTATCAGAGTAAAACTACCATACACAGGCAAGGTTTTTCGGCTGTTGTTCTGTTTGGGCAGGAGATGAACACACAGTTGTGGGAATGAGGCTGGGAGTGCTGGGTGAGAACCTACCTTCTCTCACCCAAAGTGAGTTTACATGAAGGCAGAGCAGGAAACCATCCTCTCAGCCATGACCCTCCCAGGAGCCTGATCCTCCTGTTGTGCCTTGACCGGAGAAGCCGAATCCTGAAGAGAGCCTTGAGGAAAGTGGGCCCAGCAGGGCACCTCAAGGCCCTGAAAGAAAGCACAGTGCCCTCATGGGCTCCCTCACCACTTCTAACACATTCAGGAGACCGTGAACACACACATACACAACTACACACCCTTCGTAGATGACACCCACACTCCAGGTCCTCTGCCCAGTGCCCTGAACCTCAGAGCCTCCTGTTACCCCTCTCGACTTGGAAGTCCCCCCAGTGGATTGACCCTGCCCTTAACCCTAGCTAGAGAAGCCCCCCCACCCCGCCATGGGCCACTCCCTGTGGAGTCCCTGATCCCCAAAGAGTCCATCCAGCACAGAAACGGCGGCTAGAGTCCCCTCCAAGCTGATGAAGTGGGTCTTGAAGGTGGGGTGCACTCTGGAGGCCCTTGCTCTCAGGGCACACTCGCGCCTGGCAAAGCTCTCACTCACAAGTTTTATTATCCTCTTCTCTCTCTTCCTTTCATAGGGATGGCAGTTCACACAAAGCAATACCTGCAGTTCCCGACCTGGAGAACTGAAAGCATTCCCCCAGCATGCCGCCAGCGTGGAGAAGCTCTGTAATTAGAGACGTGCGACGGTTTGTGTTCCTGACCTCACTCACCGATGAAACACTTCGGTCCCCTTCTCTTCCCATGGTGTCTTTATCAAGGAAGTGTGGAGCTGGGCCCTTCAGAAAAGTGAGTTCCGACTCCCTACTCCCCCGTGGGCAGACGCTAGACCTCACCATGATTCAAATCCATTGTCATGTCTTCGTTTCTTCGTCCAACACACATCTAATGGCCCCCCTACCCTGGGCCAGCACCGGGCCTGGTGCAGGAGACACGCCCAGTGTGACCCAACCCCTGCTGCTGAAGAGGTCATCCTTTAGGAAGATGTTAAGGTATATGATGCAAACAGTTCCAGTAAAAAAATCAAAAAGTGATGTGTGATAAGGAAAGTGCAGGTAAAATCCTAGATAAGAGGAAGATAATTTGGGCAAGGGTAGCTATTTCTTGATAGGCAATATAGTGCAATGGCTGAGAGTATAGACTCTGGGACAACAGACTTGGGTTTAAATCCTGCTTCGCCACCTACTGTGTAATGCCAGGGAGAAACAAGGAGAATTTTGAGGTTCTTATAACGATCAAGTACGGGGTTCTGGAGCCGCTGTGGATGTAAGCTGCTATATTCAGGGTAAGTGGCATAGAACGTGGGTTTGCTGCATGTGTGGAACCGGAGAGTAAGCATTCTAGAATGACAGGGGCACAGGAAGGAAGTGTGGTGCTTGTATGGAATTCCTTTTAGCTACAACATAGGCTGTGAAAAGGGAAGAAAAAGAGATGAAATTGGTAAATTCGGTTGGGGTTAAACTTTGGAACACTGGATGCCAAAATGAACATAAGAAGTAGAATGATATAGGGCAGAGTGCCCACCTAGCCCCAAGCAGTGGTCCTCATCTTTAGAGCCATTTCAGTTGGGCCAAACTTCAGGGTCTCCAAAGTGGGGAGCCAGCCCTTGGGTGTTAGTGCATTGACCTGTCTCCTGGTTTCTGACCACCTAGAGAGACCAATTCCTGCCTTCCTGCCAAACAGCCCTGGAAACAGGGCTGAGGGAGAGCCCTCATTTTCTTTCAGAAGGACATGTAGACATGGGCATCTCTGCCAATCTGAAGGCTGGTGTTGGGGCACAAAAGCTGGGAGATGCCTCTGGAAAGGTGGCTGATGGGAAGGGAGGCGGGAATGGAGGGTGGATGCAGCCAGGAGAGGCTGAGCAGGCTCATCATCATTACCCCTAGCCTCTGTTTTGCTCTGGGGTTACACAGAACCCCCTTCCTGCCATGTCGGAGTGGGGCAAACTGAGAGCAGAGATTTCATCAAGCACAAAACAAAGGAGAGGCTGCAAAAGGGGCCAGCTTCTCAGAGAGGGACTCCTAGCTCAGCACCACCCCCAACCCTGGGTTGAGGGAGCCACTGGGAGGCCACCAGGTACGGCGCTCAGTGTCCTCACCTGGGGCAATCAGGAGGCCTCCATTCTTGTCCCGCTTGTGCATCTCTCTTTGTGTGACTTTGGGGAGATCAATTTCCTTTGGCCTCTGTTCCTTCTCAGTAAAACAAAAGCATTTTACTGGAAGGATCTCAGAGGTCTTTCACAGCTCAGAAATCGAACGTCTTTACCCAAATTAAGCAATGCCCTGCTGTTAAGATTCAGGGTTTCAAACGTGTCCTAAAATTGGAAGGAACCCAGAACATATAGACATGAGAAAAGAGGAGACTAGAGGGGCTGTCTGGAGCCCCCACCCCTCAGCGCAGCGCACTCAGGGGTGAGGGCTGCAGAAGGGGGGGGGGCAGAGGAAGACCCGGGTGAGGGAGGGGTCACCTATCTGAGCATCTGACATCTCAGGGCAAAGGAAGCTAACTGGTAAAAGGATTCTTCCCCCAACTCCAGCCCAGGAGCTTGTGGAAAAGCTGCATTATAATCGATAGCCTCGTAAATAAATAAATAGTCAACGCATCCTGTCTCCAGTGCAGGCCTTCTTTAGGAAAATCGAACCTCGACCCACTTCTGCTCGCTCATTCTGGATTTCTATGGAGGCCTCCAGAGCGAAGGAACTCTTACAGGTCATGTTGGGCATCCCCCTGCCTCAGGGCTGGCCTGCCATTGGTCACGACCCAAAGGAAAGAATGAGGAGGGTAAACCTATAGCTAATACACCCACATGCTTCCCCTGCCACATAACAAAACAGTGTCAATTTAATATATCTACACTGCATGTAGCTCCTTTCCCCAGCGCTGATAATTGGGGTTTAATTGTCTCAGGGAGGAACTCGGGCCTCAGAAGCAGTCAGTAATCCAATCTCCCCGCTCCGGTTTGGCTCTCTTATGTCTAGCAGAGGGAGCTCTGGCTGCCCAGAAAGTGGTAAAGGACTCATTCCCTGGTACCTTCTAAGAGGCAAGGGTGGCCAATAGCACAGTTTAGTGGACTCATAAAGCTTGTTATTAATTTGCAAGGCCTCATGAATGAACGTCCCCAAAATATGGGGAATATATCTATGCAATAGGCTTCCTATCCTAGGAAAAGACTATGAATTGCAACCCACAACCTTCGGTCAGCTCTTAGAGTCAAGAGTCTGCAAGAAATTATTTGGCCCAGCTGTCTCCCTTAGAGCAGCCTCCAAGGTCCAGCCCTGAAGGGATGGGCCTCGGGTCTAAGGTAGGGCGCCCGGGTCTGGCCCGAGGCTGCCCACTCTCCCCACAGCAAGGGGTGGGGCTGGGGCTGGCGCTGAGCAAATGGGTTGTGGCTGTCACTAGGGAGGAACTGGCAGCAGACACAGCAGACTCTGTTTTCTTTGCAGGCTGAGGGTAACTAGAGGAAGCTGAGAATTCCTCTGCTCTGCTCTGCCTCGGCAAGAAGAGGGGACAGGAGGAGGAGGGGAGCAGCGAAGGCCAGGGGGCTCTCATTCCAAAGGAGGGACTGTTCCAGCTCCAAGAATTAAGTGAAGTAGAGCAGGCCGAAGATGGAAGGGGAAGGCAATGTAGGGCCCCATGGAGTCCCTGGGGAGGATGTCAGGAGCCTGGGTCCCCTATCTGGAGTTGCTCTGGGGCGATGGTGAGAGCTAACATTTATTAAATGCTTGCTCTATGCCGGGCACTGTGCTAAGGACGGTTGTCCTATGAAGGCAGTTCGTATAAGGGCTGGGAACAGGGCCTAAGTGACACATGACTGGGTTCAAATCTAACTTTGCTACTCACTAGCTCTGTGACCTTGAGAAAGTTACTAAACCTCTCTGTACCTCAATTACTCCATTAATAAAATGGGAATAACAGTACTTACCTGATAAAGTCATTTGAAGATTAAGTGCATTTACATACAAAAGCTCTTAACACAGCGTCTGTCATGGAGTAAGATAAGTTTTTGCTATTATTACTTTGTTGAATCCTCACACAAAGCTCTGAAGGAGCTATTCATCTCTGAGGGACAGAGAAGTCAAATGACTTGCCCAAGGTCCCAGGTCCCTTTGACTGACAGCCTGGGTGCCCTCCTAAGATCCTCTCTCTCCCTCTCCCCCCTCCTCCCCCAGGGGAAGCAGCTTCAGAACCCACCAGCTCCCTCCCCAGGCCCACTCCAGTCTGGAAAGTCCTCTGCTGCTTCAGCAGCTGCAGGAACAAAGATGGCTCTCTATCCTGCCGGTGAGGCCTGGCATGCCTCTTGCAGGTGGGAGGGGGTCCCAACCACCGGGCCGTGGGAGCCCCCCAGATGCCTCACCCCTTACCACCGCCCCAGGCCTTCCCTGGAGCCTCCCACCTTCCGGCACAGTTTCCCCGCCTCGCCTCGTGCAAGATCAAGATGCCGGCTGCCAGACTGGAGGGAGCAACAAACTGGCGCTCTGGCCCAGCCCTCAGCCGGCTGGCTGCTCCCCGCCCCCCGCCATCCGCAGTGCACAGTCGCTCTGTTCTCCTGCCAACTTGGCAGCTCGGCTCTGCTGTTACTATCAACACCTCCGAGGGAAGAGGGAGAGGAGTGAGTTCTGATCTGCTGGCGCACGGAGCAGCAAATTCGTGCCCGAGCCAGCCCTGGAATGTCTCCCAAGCTCCCAAGGCTCCCGGTGGGGAAGGAAAGGTGGGCCCGACCTACAGGCCCTGACTGCAAGCCAGCCTCCAGCAGGGGGTCTGGGCCTGGCCAAAGCGGCAGTCCCCATGAGCAGGAGCAGGCAGCTCGGAGAGAAAGGGCGGCGGGGGAGGGAGGCTGCTGTGAGGCCAGGGGGGCGCACTGGAGGGGGTCTGCCTCAGCCCAGCACTTGCCACAGTCCGGGGTGAGGTGGGAGGAGGTTAGTAGCTCGATTCCTGACTTGGTTAGTCGGGGGTGGGGCAGCCCATGGCCAGGATAGAAGGAACAGGTCTTTCTTTCTGTGGATTGGGAAGTCCTGGAATGTGTGGACCGGGCCTCCTTTCTTCCATCTTTCTTGGACTCCTATGCAGAGCGCTTGCCCCCTTGTAGGATTGGATTGGGAGCCCCTAAGGAACCACATTTTCCCACCGAATGGAAACTTCTCAGAGACAGAAACCATACTTCCTTTTCCCAACCCTGTCCTTCAGGCTCTTGGGCCCTGCCCCGTGGGCTCCATAAAGCAGCCGATGCCCTTCTCAGCTCCTGCCCGAGTCCTAGGGCCCCACTGGGAAGGAGAAAGAACCCATATTTCCAGGGACCCAGAGCTCCACCTCCAGCAAGGCCCGCCCACAGCACAGGGTCTGTGGCCGGTCATCTGCCCCCTGACAGAACCGAGGATGGTCGCTTTGTGACCGGTGAAGCATTGCTTTCCCAGCTTTCTGGCTGCTCGGGAAGGGAAGCCGTTTGTGCCCTGCTTTTGACATCGACATAAGTGGTGGGTTCAGGGGAAACTTGCTAACCTTTACACCACCCAGCCAGCTGGTCTACCCAAGGATGCACTGCACGCTCCCTCCCTCCGTATGCTTCCTGCCTGTCTCCTCCCCTGCAGCACAGCAGTACCCTCTCATAACCCACTGGGGTACAGCCGATGGTGATAAAGATACGAAGATGACGCTTATGTTTCTAGGGGTGTGCCTGGCACTTAGAATCAGTATGTTTTTCTTCCTCCTTTTCTCGTTGCCTACCTCCCCACCCCCTTCCCTCATTTCTTTCTCTGCTCCTTCCGGGGCTCCTTCTCCCAGATGTGAGACTGAGCCTAAGACCATCTCTGTTCCCTGCTCCACATCTAAAAACCACCACCAAGAGAGACACAGCCACCTTTTTGGTGAAGACCCCCCCTCGCCCCCCACCCCCAGGTCCAGAAGGCCAGCTGGCTTTCCAGAGCCAGGAAACAGGAAAAGAGAATTCATTCAGTGAGTCAGGATGTAAATAAGCCACGAGAGGCCGCGCCATTCCGGGCTGCACCTGCGAGCATCCCTCGGCAGAAGCCTTGTCAGCGTTTCCATGACAAACTCGTATTTCTGGATGCCTCTCTTCCAGCTTCCAGAGTATGCCTTGTGCTGAGACCTGACCCTGAAAATGCATTCACCGCTTTTCTTTTTTCCCCTAAAAAAGATGGCACACTCTAAGAATCCACCTGCTCCTGCTATGTGTTTGCTTTTCATTCTGCGGCGTTTGTGGGTATTCTATTTGTATGGTAGACATGCAAGCATATGATAATACACACGGGAGTTCGGGGGCGGAGAGCTGCCGGGGAAAATTCACAACCGCTGTATGCACAGCGAGATGGCCCTTCACCTTAAAACAGCTCTCACACCCACTTGCCTGTCCCAAAGCCGAAATTCTACCATCGAAGATGTACTGCTTTTGAACTTATCCATCCCTAAGAGTCTCCTTGGACAAAGCACCAACCTCTAAAAGGGACAAAGCTGTCGTCAGATGAGGGTTTAGCAAAAGAACCATGAGGCATCGGGAAAAATGGCCAAAGGGTAGGGGAGCCCTAAAAAAGTAGATGAGAGCCACCCAAGATATGTTCCCTATTTTATAGGTTTGCTAGGCCTGCCTATTGGAGAACATGTGTGCTGTCCACGTGCACAGGCGCAGACACACACACACACACACACACACACACACGCACACACAGAATGCTCTTTATATACAGCAGTTGTTCCAAAACTCTAAGTGGTATTCAGATTCACCTGGCAATGCTTTCAAAAATGCGGGTGCCTGGGCCCTGCTCTGGACATACCCAATCAGCCTTTCTAGGGCTGGAGCAGAGCCCAGGACTCCGCATTGCAGGGAAGTGCCCCGGTGTGCTGCTGATCAGTCAGGTTAGAGACCACTGCTGTAAAGGATAGAGCACCAGGAGAGAACACAGAACACCCGAGTTTGAGCAACCGCACCACCATTTACTGAGGGACCCTGGGCCCAGCACTCTCTGAACCTGGGGGAAACATGTGAGACCCAGCTCCCATGACCTGTATGAGGCAGTGTTCTAGAAACGCCCGCTGAAAACCATCAGACGATGCAAATGGTCACTGTTACCCCACGCACTCACGGCTTGTGGTATGCATGGATACATGTTCCTGCGAATCCATGTACCTGGGGCGCCTCCAGAGGGGGCAGGTGGGGGCTTTGTCATTCTCCTTCACCTAAGCTCAGGTCTGCCTTCACTTCTGTCTCTCACCCCAGGAGATCGCCCTGCTCACCTCTCCCAATAGCTTGGCACACTCCCCGATCACCTCAATGTGATTTTTCCGTCTAATGGGTTTATCCACCATCTACGATCTCTCGGATTCCCATTCCTTCTGGGGAGAAAGAAGGAAGAGGAGTAGTCACTCTGTTTTATGACAAGGGGAAAGCCAGGCAAGTGGGTTTAGAAGGCTTTATACCATTTAAACAGAGCAGTGATTCTTTCCTTTTGAAAACTTGGTGAAAATGTGCTCACAAAAATTCCTCATACGGTTTTAGGGCTTCGGGGACTTCCTGACGTCTTTCCACGGACCCTGTGGGAGTAAGGAACACCTGCCCCACGTGGCTCTGGCAGCCCAAGCCCTCTGCGCTCCTAGAAAATCACGTTCAAGCGCGTGAAGCATCTTTTCAGCTGTGCCTTTGCTGAATGATGGACTTGTCACCCCTCGCCACCCAGCTGTGAGATGAACTTAACTGGCCTTCCTTCCCTCTCCAAGGAAGAGAGTTAAAACCCAGGGACATAGTGATGTATCACCCATGTTGGACAGAATCTTTTCAGACCCGGACTGTGCCTCCCTGTTCCTGATCCCACAGCACAGAGGATAAGCTGCCGTCAGGTATCGGGAGGATGGATGATCTCTACTGCAAAAACCGAAAACACGGCTCAGACTGGCTTAAGCAACAAAAGGAATCTGTTGGTCCACGATGATGATGAAACTGTTCAAGGTAGGTAGGCACAAAAGCCCGCCCCGGTCTGATCCATTTGCTCTGAGTCATTTTTGTCTGTTTGCTTGCTTTTGGTCTCTCTGTCCTCCCCCATGGTGTCAACTTCATCTGAAAACTTTCCGCCTTCAAGGCTACAATGTGGTCTTGCCAGCAGTAACCAAAGCTGGATGCACCCTTGTTCCCACTTGGGAGAGTAAGCTGCTTTTTTGATAGTACCCATGAAAGAAAATGGACGCTTCTTTCCAGAACCCCTCAGTCAATGTCTCCCACATTCCATTAGCCCACCTCAGGAAACATCCCATCCCGATTAGAGCCTCTGACGGTGCTGCATGGCTGGGAAATTCAGAACTTGGTAGAGACGGCATGCCTCCATGCTCAGACCTCAGGTCCTAGTCCTCGGGCTCAGCTCCCCACCCCTGTGCAATTTAAATTGCTTTCAAGAAAGAGATTAAGGACTCCAAAGAAATGATTTTATAAATGCTGAAGTTCCAGTCTTGTCCCACACAGGCCCTTGGCAAAAGCCTGGGCCTTCTCAGGAAGGTAAGTGGAAATGGATTTTCACTTTCTAGAAAGGGAAGGAAACAGAATCTACAGCCAGTCAGCTGAGCAGAATGCCAGCCACATAGGGATTCAGAGACGTGGGCTGTGCCTCCTTTCTTCTTTAGTCTTTTGGGTGATCATGAACAACCTGTTTATTCTCTCTGGCCTCTGTACAGATAGAGTAAAATGGTCATCCCTTCCTGTATAAGGAACAACAGCTTGGAAGGAAGCTGGGTCCTCAGAACATTCCAGGCTTGTGTGCTACTGGTCAGAGCAAAGAGATCGTGGTGTGCGGAGTGGTTTCTGACCAGTCTTCCCTTGCCAAAACCATCCAGAAGTTTTTTTAGTGTAGCTCCAATAAAATCATGGGTCCTCTGAGGGCCCTGCCTCTGCTTGGGCAGTCATATAAAGAAATATGGTTCAGCAAGTGAAAGTCATTTAAAAAGAAGTTCCAATTATTTATTAGTATCTTTTGAAAAGATAGAAACACTTTGCAAATTTTTTCTGTAGCCCCCTTTTCTCCTTCCTTATTCCATCACATCCATAGCTACTCAAGCTTTTATGTGTTAAAAGGTCCTATACTCTCTCCAGCACCCAAATGTCTCCCCTTTTCCTGAGCTCTTTATTATGACGGGTGATTTAGCCTCTTAGGTCAGGTCTTTCCCCTTTTCCTCCAGTCTCTTTCCATACCCATTCTCCTAATTCTCTATCCAAGGAGATCTGGATATCAAAGTTATTAAGCCAAAACTCTCTGTAGAATACTTACACTTCAGTAAATCTTGTCCCTGAGATATAAGCATCATTTGGGGAACAGATTCGCAGTCTCGTACACACATAGGTTATTCTAATACTGTGTATTAGGGTTCTCCAGAGAAACAGAACCAATAGGATATAGAGATATATACAGAGAGATTTATTAAAGGAATTGCTCACATGGTTACCGAGGCCAGGAAGTCCCATGACCTGCCATCTGCAAGCTGGAGAACCAGGAAAGCTGGTGGTATAATTCAGTTCAAGCCTGAAGGCCTGAGAACCAAGAGCTCCAAGGTCCAAGGGCAAGAAAAGATAGACATTCTAGATCAAAAACAGAGAGGGAAGAGGTGCCTGGCTGGCTGGTTCAGTTGGTAGAACATGCGACCCTTGATCTTAGGGTTGTGAGTTTGAGCCCCACGTTGGGTGTAGAGATTAAAAAAAAAAAAAAAAAAAAAAAGGAGAGAGGGAGAATTTGCCCTTCCTCCACCATTTTGCTGTATTTGGGCCCTTGATGGATTTGATAATCACCCACCTTGATGAGGGTGGATTTTCTTTACTCAGTCTACTGATTCTCTTCCAGAAACATCCTCACAGACACACCCAGAAATAATGTCTTACCAGCTATCTGGTCATCCCTTAGCCCAATCAAGTCGACACATAAAACTATCACATACGCCATCTTGAAGTAGACCATCAGCTTTAGTTGTATTTGTTAGTAGAGACAGGGGTCATCAACCATCCATCTTGAGAACATTACCTTATAATAGCTTTAACTCTGGGAGTTATTTTTCAGAACAAGTCTGCAGAATATTCTCCGCTGGCCTCTCCAGCTCCGCTGTCCAGCTGTCTCCACCCTGCTCTGAGATCCAGGAGGCTGAGCTCAGTGGTCTATACCAAGAAAGCCAGGAGGCTTTCTTGCCCTCTGGTTTCTGGCTGGCTTTGACCACTGGGGGGCATCGATAGGAGATGGGAAGGAGGAGGAGGTCAGGATGTTTATTTGACCAGATCCCACCCTGGTGAGCTGATGGTTGTCCGAGAGTCTCCTGTCCCAGGCTCTCTCCCAGCTGCAGCTGCCCCTGGGATCTGGTCACTACTCCCCACGGGCTCCTTCAGCCTAGAGGTGGTACCAAGTTCCTGTCGTTGCTGGTCCCTGCGACTCGTTACCACCTTCCCTTGCTTCCTCACCCTTGCTGCTTCCCTGAACCCTGTAAATAGCCCTTGCACCCAGGTCTCCCCTCTACCTGGAGTGAAAGGCCCCAGACCGACTCAGTGCCCCTGACGTCCACGGCATGGTCACCTCTGTGAGTCTCATCAGTATAAAGTAGAGAGGGGAGGGAGGGAGGATGAGACTCTTTTTTTATGGAGGATCTGACGTGAAATTTTCAAAAATGATTCAGTCACATGTCAAGGTCTAACTTGCCTCTCTGGACAGGAATATCCACCATTGTTGGCCAAGTTAAGGGTTTAGTCGGTGGCTGAAGAACAGTGTCCCTCTGAAAAGCTAAGTGGAGAAAGAATCCACAGCTTGTCAGTGCTGTGATCCAGCAAAGGGGCTGCCACAACCAGGCAGGAGCCACGAAAATTTAGGGTGTGGCTTTGCAGCTCTGGTCAGCCAATCTACCTTATCCTGACCACAATGAGACCAACAGAGAGAGAAACACCAAAGACCTCCTACAGAAAGACTGAGTCAGTGATCAACATGATTTGAACAATTGTAGAAAAGCCTCTCACCCTCAAAACTATACTCGCATCCCTCATTTCCATCCCAGGCCTGATGAGGATGAAACCATATCTGCCCATATCTGAAATTTCATCGGTAGAGAGGCATAACTTTGCCTTTGGCCAAATGTAAACATTGTTCCCTGAAAGGCGTAATTTAATTACATTTGATTAATATTCCCATTATGTGCAAGGCACTGTACCAAGTGCCAGTTAACGTTGTAATCCTATCAGTTACCCCTCAGTATGAATAAACTGAATATCAGAAGAGAGAGAAACTGCAGAGAGGTGGGGAGAAACATGCCCCAGGAGAGGAACCTGAAGACACACTCTGCCTTCCATCATCCTGGGCTCAAGAGAGGCCGTGGGTTAGAGATGTAACTAGGGGATCCTACAGCATGTGGATGGTATTGAAAGCCATGGGACTAGATCAGGCCACCCAGAAGGAAGGAAGGGAGGAGAGGGGAAGGGAAGAGAAGAGAGAAAAGGATATCCAAGAGCTAAGCCCTAGGGCATTCCGTTCTTAATACTGGTGAAAGGGGATAAGTGAATCTAGAAAAGAAAATGAACAAGGGAGGGGTGCCTGGGTGGCTCGGTCAGTTAAGCGTCTGCTTTGGGCTCAGGTCATGATCCCAGGGTCCTGGGATGGAGCCCAGCGTCAGACTCCCTGCTCAGCGGGGAGTCTGCTTCTCCCTCCACCTCTGCCTCCCCCAAGCTCTCTCTCATGCGAGTGCTCTCTCTCTCTCTCCCTCTCAAACAAGTAAAGTCTTTTAGAAAAAGGAAAAAGAAAATGAACAAGGGAGAGCTGGTGAAGTAGGAGGAAGATTGGTTGACTGGGCTGTCTGAAAGCAACTGAAGAAAGATTTTCAGCCAGGCAGTGATCAAATGATGGAAATTGCTGCTGACGGGTCAAGAAAGAACAGAGAACTGACCACTGAATTTGTCAACATGGAAGTCACTGGGAACCGTGATAAATGTCATAGTAGCGGGAATACACTGTCATGGTAGGGGGAACGAGCCTGATTGGAGTATGTGTGACAGAGAATAGAAGGTGACGAGATAAAAACAGTACAATAAAAAAATTTTTTTTTAATTTAAGTCATCTCTACACCCAACATGGGGCTTGAACTCACGACCCTGAGATCTACAGTCACATGTTCCTCCAACTGAGCCAGCAAGGCGCCTCAAAACAGTAAAAAAAAATTTTTTTTTAATTTTGCTATGAATGGTTAGCAGAAAAATGATGAAGTAGCTGAAGGGGAAGGTAGAGTCAAGGATTTCTTTTTTTAAAGATGAGAGTTATAACACATTAGTGTGTTGATGGGAATGGTTCAATAGAGAGAAAATTTGACAATGCAGTTAAGAAAGCGGATAATTGCTGGAGTGGTGCCTTTTAATAAGCAAGAACGGAA
>CM052891.1:27814596-27886103 GCA_028534135.1 Potos flavus | reverse complement strand
GGGAGTTGTGTGAAGGCCTGAGAAGGGAGGAGTGTGATGCAATAATCCCAAGGAGTAGGATAGTGACTGGCTTGGGGGACAGATTGTAGGATTGCTGGGCAGCATGTGGTCCTCTGAGGTTAAAGATCATCACTTTTTTTTTTTTTTTTTAAGATTTTATTTATTTATTTGACGGAGAGAGACACAGCGAGAGAGGCAACACAAGCAGGGGGAGTGGGAGAGGGAGAAGGAGGCTTCCTACAGAATGGGGAGCCTGATGTGGTGCTTGATGCCAGGACCCTGGGATTATGACCTAAGCCAAAGGCAGACGCTTAATGGCTGAGCCACCCAGGTGCCCAAAACTCGTGACTTTAAAGGGAGGCTTTTCACCACATTCAGAGCTGGAGTGCAGGTGTGGAACAGGTCAAAGATTGGACCTATGTTAAGGTTTTACTAGGCCTATAGGTTGGGAGGGAAGAAGGTCAAGATGGTTGTATTCTTTATCAATTGCTATTAAACAAATTATCCCAACACTTAGTGGCTTAAAACAATAGACATTTCTTATCTCATGGTTTCCGTGAGACAGAACGTGGAATTTGGAAGCAGTGCGGCTGAGCAATTCTGGCTTGGCATCTGTCAAAAGGCTGCAGTTAAGATGTTAGCTGGGCTGTAGTCATCTGAAAGCTCGACTGGGCTGGACACTCTCCTTCCAAGATGGTGCATCATTTGGCACGCCAGAGGTGGCTGTGGGCAAACAGACTCAGTTCCTCTCCGTGTGAGCCTCTCCAGAGGCTGCTTGGATATCCTCGCAACCTGGCGTATGGCTTCTCGCACAGCCAGCAATCCAAGAGGAAGAACTAAGCAGAAGTTATCCTTTTATGACCTAGACTTGGGTCACATTGCCTTATTTCTGCCACATTCTATTCCTTAGAAGCAAGTCACCCTGAGTCCAGTCCATGTTCAAGGGGCGGGGAATTAGACTCCACCTTTTGAAGTCAGGAGTATTGTAATGGACTGAACGTTTGTGTCTCCCCAAGATTCATACATTGACTCTCTAACCACCAGCCAGCATAGCTGTATTTGGAAATCAAGTCTCTAAGGAAGTTATTAAAGTTATATGAGGTCATGGAAGTGGGGCCCTGATCTGATAGGATTAGTGGGGTTTGTATAAGAGGAGACGCAGAGAGGTCACTTGCTTGCTCTTTCCCTGTGCACAAAAGAGGAAAGACTATGTGAGGACATAGCAAGAAGGCAACCATCTGCAAGTCAAGAAAAGACCCTTTACCAGAAACTGAACTGGCCAGAACTTTGACCTTAGTCTTCGAGCCTCCAGAATGGCAAGAAAAGGAATATATCTGTTGTAGAAGCAACCCAGTCTATGATTTTGTTATGGCAGCCCAAGAAGACTAAACAATTATCAAAGAACTTGCAGATATACTATCATTACAAAGGCAAGGATATATGAAAGTGTATTTATTATCATGGACCATGGATTCTAAGCTGAGAATGGAGGGAGGTGATGGTCTAGAGGGATGAATGAATAGACTGGAAATTGCTGAATGGAAGAAGTCCCTGAGTGGATGGAGGAATGTAGGAGTGGGAAGCAAATTGAACAGAATATGAAAGTGTATTTATTATCATGGACCATGGATTCTAAGCTGAGAATGGAGGGAGGTGATGGTCTAGAGGGATGAATGAATAGACTGGAAATCGCTGAATGGAAGAAGTCCCTGAGTGGATGGAGGAATGTAGGAGTGGGAAGCAAATTGAACAGATATGTGGCCAGAGAGAACAACTCGGAATGGGGATTTTTGGACATGGCACTGTTGATGGTGGTGACAAGATCTAGGATGAGGTATGAGAGGAGGTGGCTGAGATGGGAAGGAAGGGTGGCAAGGAGATTAATTAACAGAGAGGCCGAGTGTTGGCAAGATCATTTAAGAGACACTGAAGGGAACAGGATGAGGCTGAATGTAAGGACGGAGAGAAAGACAGTGAGCAAGGTGTAAGGTCTTCAGTGAATGAGGAGTGATGAGGGAGAGAGTAGTATCAGGGGGCAGCACTTGACAGCAGGCGGGACTCAAAGGGAAGTTCCAGGTTCTAGTCTGAGTCTGGGGGAAGGGTAGCAGTGTTAGTACTCAAGTGGCCATTAAGGAGCCAAGTGCACAGCCAAGTTAGGAGGAAATGAAGATTCTGAAAAAGCTTGATAGAGAGAAGAGGAGGAGAAGCAGAGGATCTGAGCACGCACAAACACATACAACCAGCTAATAGTACATATCTCAGGGGGTTGATGAAAGGACTAACTGAGCTAACACCTCATGCTTAGACAGTGCCTGACAGTGTTTTCTGACTCTGTCTGTTCTCTGACAGCAACTGGGTGTTCAATTCTGACACTATCTACGCATAGTTAGCATCAGGGCCCAGTCCCACAAGACTCCCCCCACTTCAAATGCCAGCCATGAATGGGGTGCCCAGACTTCCTATATTGCTGCCCAGACGACTACAAATTAGGGGGTTCCTACAACCCCCACTCAGGTTCAGGAATTTGCTAGAATGACTCACACAACTCAGGATAACACTTTACTTACATGTGTTAGTTCATTATAAAGAATACAAATAAACAGTCAGATGAAGACGTACACAGAGTGGGCCCAGAAGGGTCCCCATGCAGGTGCCTCTGTTCCTGTGGAGTTGGGGTGCACCACCCTTCCTGTACCTGATATATTCGCCAACCCAGAAGCTCTTCAAATCTTGCTGTTCGAGAGTTTGATCTTGAACAATCTCCAGCCCTCCTCCCTCTCTGGAGATTGGGGGGGGGGAGTTGGGGCTGGAAGTTCCCATCCACTAATCTTACCTCTTAGTCTTTCTGGTGGCCAGCCTCTATCCGGAAGCCGTCTGGGGGCCCCGCCCTGAGTCATCTCATTAGCATAAACTCAGATGCGGTCGGAAAGGGCTCATTATGAATAACACAACAGTCCTATCACTCAGGAAATTCCATGGTTTTTAGATGCTCTGTGCTAGAACCAGGTAATTATTTATTATACCACAGCCTGCCACGTAGTAAGTGCTGTATAAGGGATCAATAATCCCTTGTTACAGATGAAGCCACTGAGGTACAGAAAGGTTAACCGACTTCATGGACAATTGGCCCATAAGGACCACCGTTAGGGACTCAAACTCAGAATTGTGTTAAATGAGAGAAAAAGCCAACTTATCGAAAGGGCAGCCCTTTCAGAGGATTTCAGGCAAACCCTTCCTGCTACCACTCTTTCTCCTTCTCCTCCTTCTCCTCCTCTCCCTCTCCTCCTTCTCCTTCTTCTTTTCTTCTTGAGATAGTCTGAGTTGGTTTCTGTTATTTACAACCAAAAATGCTCTGCCAGAGTAACTACACCAAGGGGCAAAATAGCCTATGTGAGTGGTACAAGCTCTAAGTTGCTAAAAAAAAAATATTGTACGGGCCAATGGCAAAATTCCTCCTTAAGAAAGAATTGTCTGAATCTAAAATATGGGCTTTCAGACGTAAGCTGGAAGTTGAGGGAAGAACAAAAGGAGAGTTGAATTGCTTTGCTTAAGAATCAAGAGGATTTTTTTTTTTTTTAATTTGGCTTCCTAAGAAGAAAATTTAGGTTGCTTCCAACTTGACTTTATTATGAAGCTGTCACGGGACGCCTGGGTGGCTCAATGGGTTAGAGCCTCTGCCTTCGGCTCGGGTCATGATCTCAGGGTCCTGGGATGGAGCCCCGCATCGAGCTCTCTGCTCGGTGGGGAGCCTGCTTCTCCCTTCTCTCTGCCTGCCTCTCTGCCTACTTGTGATCTCTCTCTCTCTGTCAAAAAAAAAAAAAAAAAGACTTTATTATGAAGCTGTCATGAATATTTATTTATACTTATATTTTTATTTATATTTATTAAGCATCCTTGTATCCAAAACTTTGATCATATCTCTATTTCCCTCAGACCAGATTTTAAGAAGTGGAATTATTTGGTCAAGGGCATGGATATCTTAAAGACATTTTTTTTTACCTCGTACCAAATTATCCTCCAGGAAGACCAAAACAGTTTAGGGGTGCCTGGCTGGCTCAGTTGGGGAAAGATGTGACTCTTGATCTTGGGGTTATGAGTTCAAGCCCCCACGTTGGATGTAGAGATTACTTAAAAAAAAAAAAAATCAAAACAGTTTATACTCTGCCAATGATGAATGAGATGTCCAGTTTCCCAACGCGTTCATGTCTTTTTAAATCTTTGAAAATAGGCGAAAATTACTTTCATTTGTATTTTGATATTACCAGCAAGACTGGACTTAGTTTTAATGTATTTATTGGCTGAATCTATTTCTTCTTTTAAGAATTGCCTTCCCACAGGCCTTTGGTACTTCCCGTCTTTCTGATGAACAAAAGCCATCCAACTCCTGTTGCCTTCCTACTCTGCCCACATTGGTTTACTCATCACCACTTCTTATGGGGTAACCAACTTGTTGGGGTTTTTTAAAGATTTTATTTATTTTTTAGAAAGAGAGTGAGGAGGGGCAGAGGGAGAGGGACAAGCAGACTCCCCGCTGAGGGCAGAGCCCGATGTGGGTCTTGATCCCACGATCCCAAGATCATGACCTGAGCCAGATTCAAGAGTCAGACGCCTAGCTGACTGAGCCATCCAGGTGCCCCAACTTGTTGGGTTTTAAAAGTGAAAATCCCATGTTCTGAAATCCCCTCAATCTAAGGTACAGCAAGACAGTTGGTCACCCAGTTCTGGGCCTTAGATCTTCACCTGGAAAATGAGGACTAGAAGTCCTCTCGTGTCCCTCCTGGATGTTCCTTCATTTACCCCACAAATATATACTATCCTCCATTGCTCTGGATCTACCTGTCCACAATTTAGCCCAGGAAGGGTTAACAGCATAAATTTCCCCCAAACCAGACGCAACTGCTCCACCATCTGGGGTTCTCTGTTCCCTCACACCCTTCCCAAAATCCGGAGCCCTCAAAATAGGCATTTGAGGAACTCCTCCGGGTTCCAAGGCCTCTAACGACTTACTGACCCAGGTTTACACTTGCCAAGATTCCGAGATTCCCTCTCCCTAGGGTGTCCTGTAGAAATGAGCACCACTAGAGATCCTTTTTACAGACCAAGTACTTCTGTGCTCCACGTTATCGAACAGCAGAAAATAAATTTTCGCAGTGCCCATGAAAGATAGAAGTAGCCAAGGACACAAAATTGTCCAAAACCTTTCTCCTCTCTGCCAGGCTCCAGTGGGCCTGGCTTTTGTTGATTCCGTGGAGAGACTGCTGGGGGGATGGCAGCTCACAGAAGGCAAGAGCAGAGTTCTGCCTCCAGCACCCCTGGTACCCCCTGCAGCACCGAACGCTGCTGCCCTAAGCCCTGACTGAATTGGGGCCCAGGCTCCGAGGAGCGGGAGGAGGGAACTGGAGCCCAGAGCTCCTGCCACCGCCTTCAGGCGGCGGCAGGGAAGTTCTAATGAAAAGCCTGCCAGACCTCTAACGAGAGCTAAACCGCTAGCGGGCTGTGATTGCTCATTGTTTGGTTATAATTAGCAGCGATTTCTGCGGTGGCAAAGCTGCAGCCTGCCGCCTGCAGGAGCGGCGCTGGGGGAGGGTTCTGCCACCCTCGCCGCCACCAGCCCCTGGTCCCAGGTTCCCAGGCCTGGGCTCCTTCACTCCCTGGCCCCGCCTGCCCTGCACTCACAGGCAAGGCCCCTCGCTGGCCGAACTGGATCATTGCTACTGGTCCGCACCAGACCCTTTCCTTAGCTGGAGACCAACAGCCTACCGCGCTCGCGTGAGCGCACGGGCTGAACAATCCCGGGTACGGGACCCAGTTCTTGTCTGCCAGGTACCAGCTGTGTGTCTTCAGGCACGTTATTTAACCTAAGTTGCAGTTTCCTCATCTCTAAAGTGGAGATGGTGGGGGCACCTGGCTGGCTCAGTCGGTAGAGCATGCAACTCTTGATGGCAGGGTCATGAGTTCGAGCCCCATGTTGGGCACAGAGATTACTTGAAAGAATTTAAAACAAAAAGAATAAATAAGATGGGAACTGTAAGGACAGTACTCCTCTTCTTTGGGGGATGTGGTGAGACCCAAAAGGGATAACTCACTTAAGGCACTTGGTAGTGTGCCTGGTGTGCTGTTGGCACTCAGTGCATCCTGGCTGCTGTTGGGTGGGTGGGGGAGCTGATGTCGAGTGGGTTTGGCTCAGAACCCTCTCTTTCCTCTCTCTCCGTCCTTCCGCCCTTGGCCAGGCCCCTCCTGCACAGGTGCTCAGCAGCCTGCTACTCTCTCCCCCTTCCCTGTGGAACCAGCTCTCAGGGGATGATCTGCCTTAGCAGACTCAGTCCCAAGGTGACCCCTCCTAGGAGAGTGGTCTCTACCTTTAAAAAAAAAAAAAAGATTTTTATTTATTTATTTGAGAGAGCAAGAGTGAGACATTACCGACCGGGCGGGGGTGGCGGCAGGGGGAGGGCAGAGGGAGAACGAGATGTAGACTCCCCCTTGAGCAGAGGCTCAATCCAGGACCCATAAGATCATGACCTGAGCCGAAAGCAGATGCTTAACCTACTGAGCCACCCAGGCGTCCCTCCAACTTTTTTACTGTGACCCATGGGGAAAAATACATTTTATGTAGTGACCCATGTATAGGACACACATACATTACAGGTAGATAAAACAGAAACAAACGTTTCACAAAGCAGTACTTAATCAAATCCAGTATGATGTATTCTGATATGTTGTGTTCCTTTCCCTTCTCTCTCCTATTCTGTATCCATATCTGTATGTGTATCTATATCTATATCCATATTTATAGAGAATTTTGAAGTTTTGCCAAAGGTCAAGACATACTAAATTGATTTCATGACCCAAGAGTGGGTTGAGAACTTCAGTGTGAAAAACAGTGCCCCAGAAGGAAGAGGCCAGTTAACTCTCATCTCTCATTCTAGAAGAAAAGGCTCTCTTTTCTATTAAAGGGACTTTCATTGGGGGGCCAGGGGGAAAGAGAATTCTGAAAAGCTGAAAGCCACATAGCCGCGTCTGAGGCTTGCAGCTGAAAACAAGTCTGAATCTTTGTCCGTAATGAGGGTGGGTTTTTGCAGACTTTTGGGGTGTTTTGGAATCAAGCTTCAAAAAACAGGAGGTCACCTATCCTTTGCTCCTACACCAACCTGCAAGCTAACTTTTCCTTCGCTTCGATTCCAGCATATTTTCCAATTGCCACTATGCCTAGGTGCCAGGGAAGGGCAAGATTTATGTAGACTCAGCTGGACAGGAAATGCTCTGAGCTAGGACTGTATTTAGAGTTTTTTTCCATAACAAAATCGGGGCCTGTGGCCTCACAGGTACTTATGAGGACAATAGGATACAATATTTGAAACTAGAACTATCGTGGAAAGCCCCCAACTTGGGATTGCAAGGTTACCATGAGAAGTGGAGAATTTGATGCCGAGAGAGTCAGAAGGAAGACGTCCTCTTTCCCATGCACCCAGGTCTTGCCTTCTGATTTGGGGAAAGGAGCCTTGGACTTCCAGAACCTCCTGGAACACCAGAAACTTCTCCTAATACCTTGAGGACATTCAGTTATGAAACACATTAGTGGATTTGTAGGAGGACTGGATCCTAAGTGGTAGGAAGAGAAGTGGAGGAAAGGGAACTGGGAGGCCTCCAAGGGATTTCATAATGTTGC
Organism: Potos flavus; assembly: GCA_028534135.1. NCBI lineage: Eukaryota > Metazoa > Chordata > Mammalia > Carnivora > Procyonidae > Potos > Potos flavus. Next base: position 27,878,437 of record CM052891.1, on the reverse strand, counting down.
TCCCAGCTGCTTGGGCTCCCAGCTGCTTGCTCACCCTGCCTGGTTCCAGCCACCCATCCCCCCTGCCCCCTGCCATATTCCTGCCATGGCCTCAGCCAATTGTGCCATTAATGACTTTGGCCTGAGGTGGGCTGCTCTTATTGAAGAATGAAGAGGGAGTGGGCTTCGCCGAACTCGCACACTCGGCTCTTCTCTTCGTGGACCAATCCATATTGCAGTGTGATAGAATAGTATTCTTGTCATTTGGGGGCTCAGATTCTGGGGTTCCTCCTTTCTACACTGCAGTCCAGGTTTCTGAGGCTTGAGTAGGACAACAGTCCTGTGGAAAGGTCTAAGGACACCCTCCTTAAATCTCCTCCACCTCGCAATGCCCCTACTTGCAGCCCTGGTTGTGTGTATCCCCCACAACCATACTTCCCCGGAGGATGCGTAGCCAATGCGAATGGTATCTCCATGCCTCTGGGAGCCCCTCAAAAAGGAGGTTGATTTCAACAGATATTCAAGAACTTGCTTTGGGCCCCAAGGGAGACATCTCCTCTGAGGGTCCTCTCTAAACCTTCCTCCCACAGATTTCAAGGAGAGAAGGTGAAGGGGACTTGAGGTCACCTCTCAATCCTCTTCCAGTCCCTATTGCTATTAAACAAGCCCAGCTCGGCCCAGCCCATGAGATCAATGCCCAGCAGACTCCAACCCCAATACTAGGAAGTAAAACACAAAGTCCCTTTAATCATTTGCCTGGCTGCCTCATTCCGAGCTCTCAGACCTCCCTCTTCTTTGGCCTTGCACCTTCTGAAAACAGTGCCTTCGATTAGAACCCCCAAATGCTGTTGCTTTCTGCTATCTGCCTCCTTTGCCCACTTGTTTCCCATGTCTATGTTTCTAGGAGTCTAATTGTGATTAAATTACAGGGTAATACTAATAGGGGGGTGAGAACCAGCTAATGGCTCACTGTTCCATGAGGCAACAATTGTAGTAATCACCAAACTAAGGGCTCCCACGCATTATGGAGGGTGTTAGGGTTTCCTGGCCTACGCTTCCTCCACACCCCAGTCTGAGCGAATGAACACAGCTCACAGAGCACACTAAACACCCAGAGGCAAGTGAAGACAAAAAGGACATTACTGAAAGTAATGCAAAGGTAAAAAGAGAGAGAGAGAAACCAAGAAACAGACTCTTATATAGAGAACAAACTGATGGTGGCCCGAGGGGAGGTGGCTGGGGGCTGGGGGAAATAGGCGATGGAGATTAAAGAGTATACTTATCATGATGAAAAAACTTTTTTTTAAGGATTTATTTATTTGAGAGAGAGAGAGCATGCGGAAGGGGCCAAGGGAGAGGGAGAGAATCTAAAGCAGATTCCCTGCTGAGCATGGAGCCCTATGCAGGGCTCGATCTCCCGACCCTGAGATCATGACCTGAGCTAAAATCAACAGTTGGATGCTCAGCCGACTGAGCCACCCAGGCGCCCCCCCCACAAATTTTTTAAAAAATAGAAGTAAATGTCAGATTAATGCTCAGGAGTCAGATAATAGAAGCATTTTGGTTCATGATATGTCCTAACTGAAATGAAATCAGATGTTAAAATAGAAGCTTTAGTTGAATCACAACAAATGCCAAATCCCAAAGGGAAGTGCTAGACCAGGATTTACAAAGTAAGTGGCAAAGAGTATTTAAGGTACAAATGAATTGAAAGCAAGACTTTAAATGAGGGTTTCTTTGGGGAAAGCTGTACTATGAGTTCCTTCCCACCCCTATCTCGAAGATGTCAAGAGGCACAGCAGGGGAAAGTAGCTATCCTCACAGTTGTTGGGGCAGAGGGAGAGCTGTGAGTGAGAAAGAGGGTTGGCTTGGGGTAGTCAAAGATGCTATACATGAGGGCAGCCCAGAGGGGTGAAGAAATTTCAGGGAGAACCTGAAGGTATGGCTGGATTCCCAAGGACGGTGGAAGGAGGAAGCAATGAGCCAAAGGAAAATGCATCACCCAAAGTAAGAACCACAAGTGAGAAGTCCCCAGCAACAGTGGCGTTATGGACTGAATGTGTCCCTCCTCCCCAGTTCTAATGTTGAAATCCTACCCCCAACCATGTGATGATATTTAGGAGGTGGGGCCTCTGTGACTCAGTCGGGTCATGAGGGTGGAGCGCTCATGAATGAGATTAATGTTTTCCTAGGAAGAGGCCGAAGAGCTAGCTTGCTATCTTTCCGCTGCACAAGGATACAATGAGACCCGTCAGCAGTATGTAACCCAGAAGAGCGCTCTCGCCAGAACCCACCCTGGCTGGCACCCTGATCTCAGACTTCCAGCCTCCAGAACCGCGCGAAATAAATTTCCGTTGTTTATAAATCACCCAGTGGTACTCTGTTACAGCAGCCCTAACTGATGAAGACAGGGAGGGATATAAAGCACACAGAAGTGTCCACGTTAAACACCTGGCAAGTTTGGAGAACACCAAAGCCAGATCCCCACGCCAGCACCAATCAAGTGGAAATTTTCCTGCTTCTTCCCATTCCAACTGTCAGCATCAGAAACCACAGCTAAAAAGATGGGAGGGGAGGGACAGGAGTGTGGCCGACTGCATATGTTCAGCCTGAGCCGAAGGAGAGGGGGAGAGCCTTCCTTCTACATCATCTTTGGAATTTTAACGATTATCTAAACATTTTAATCACTGAGTTCCATCTATATTCAGACTCAGGGTGAACACAGACTCAGAAAAAAACAGGGAAATCATGGGGACTGCCTCAAGTTTTATCCAGGTACAGCAAACCTACAGCCCCACTGAATTTAAAGGGATAAGGAGAGAGAGAGAGAGCACTTAAGTTTATAATTACATCTCAGGAGCTGTTCTTGTTTAACATGACAATTGTTCCAAAAATGTACTGATTTGTTAAATTGCTTCCCTAAGAAAGCTAGAAACAGCTATGCCATTCGTAAACAGACCCTACTCCTCAGACCGGCTGCAGAGAAGAGGAGATGAGCCAATGAGAGATCGGCCTCGCCCTCAGGAAACACTTGCAGGAAGCGTCCAGGCGGCAGCAGGCCTGCCTTTACGGGGTGGAGCTGGGGGAACTGGTACCCAAGCCCGGGGCCCTGGTCACAGTCTGCAGCTGAGGGAACGTGGCCAATGGATTCTGAGCACGTCCGCCCGCTGCCCTTGGGCTGGAGAGATGGAGGGTGATGTGGCTGAGCCTGGAGCAGGAGGAGCCGAGCGCAGTCTGCCCCATATGTCCGGGAGGGAGGAATCCCCACCCTGGGCTGGGCGAGAGGGGGCCCTGAGCCGGTTCTGCCACCTTGGCTCACGAGGCACCATCAAAAGACCTCTTCGTACCTGTGAGTGCCTAGGGTAAAGCCGACTCACTTCGGCTGAGGCAGGCAGGTGGGCAAGGGAGGATGGAAGTGGACCGTCAGGAAGTTACTCTCGGGGCTTCTAGAAGGCAGCCCAACCTGGTCACCGGATATGGCGCAACAAGTCTGAATTCTAGCTGAGCAGGAGTATGAGGCTGACACCTCTCTCTCTCCCTCTCTCTCCCTCTCTGTCTCTCTCATATATTTAAAAGTAAAAGGCCTTCCAGCACATACCTACCTCAATAGTGTCCTCACTGGCCTTGCCTTAAAATATCCCTCCTCAAATGCAGCCGGCACACCACCACCAGACTGACAGCCTTTGTCCCCCTTTCGACCGCGCCCCTTCATCAAACAGGACTCTCCCAGGTTCCCTCCAGTACCTTATGGCTCCAGTCCAAGCCCTAGGAGGACTTCAAATCGCCCACCTTTTCAACCTCCTGTGGCAGTTTCCTTCCACACAACCCTCCTCCTTCTGTGGCTCCTCTTCATTTACTGGCCTGCAGAGAGGCGTTGCACTTTCCTCCTTACTTGTTCATGCGCTTCCCCGGGCTCGGCCAGGTGGGGTCAGAGCTGCTAGCGGAAACCGAAAGGAGGCCTGGCTCTGTCACTGCCACTCTTCAGGCTGTGACCTTCAGGAAACCGCCTCACTTCCTAGCCTCCTTGCTTCTGTCAAAGAATTAGTAGAGTGGGAGCCTGGGTGGCCCAGTCAGTTAAGTGTCTGCTTTGGCTCAGGTCATGATCCTGGGGTCCTGGGATGGAGCCCTGTGTGTGCACATCTCCCTCTCTCTCTAATAAATAAATAAAATCTTTAAAAAAATTATTAGAGTGAGTGACTTTGAAGAGGTTTCTTTTGTTTGTTTGTTTTAAAGATTTTATTTGACAGAGAGAGAGAGATCACAAGTAGGCAGAGAGGCAGGGGGAAGCAGGCTCCCCGCTGAGCAGAGAGCCCAATGCGGGGCTCGATCCCAGGACCCTGAGATCATGACCTGAGCCGAAGGCAGAGGCTTTAACCCACTGAGCCACCCAGGCGCCCTGAAGAGTTTTTTTCCTGGCTCAAATTTCAGTGATTCTCCTACTAGCCCTGTTTTACTCGAACCTCTGCCTCTCAGGTAATTCCCAGGCCTAGGTGACCTAAATCTAATGATATGTCACTAACTTTCTTCTGTGACCCTTTATGTGCATTTGAATCTCCTTTGGCCCTGGACAGAGACGGGCTTGCTTTGGTTTTATGAGCATCTCTGCAGCACACGAAGCTTTGCCTTTTTTTTTTTCTTAGTATCTTCTGGGTCCCAATATTTGTGTTTTTATGGCAACAACTTGACTTGAGGCCCTGCTTCAAATAGTTCAAGTATTTTAAAGGTTCTGCTTTCCAAGCTTTAACTGAACACAAAAGACTCTGGGTTCATTTGGGGCCTCCAGAATAGAATTCTAAAGGAAAGTGTGTTAGTAAGTTGGTTGCAATGATATTTTCGAAACCAAAACCAGACTGAAATTTCATCACTCCAGAAAGGCTGGAGACTCCTACATTCCAAGACTCTTGCCAACAGATGTTAGGATTGCCTGCTTATCTGCTACTGGGTGACTGTTTAGGTCCCACTCTGAGTATCAAGGATCACAATGCCTCTTCTTCCTAGTCATAAGCACATTTGAGAACCCCATTCAGATAGACATAGGATCATCAGAATGGACATTAATCCTCAGATATGCAAACATACACCTTAAGGATTTAGCACCTCTGGATACCAATCCTAGACAACTATTTTACCAGCTGGTTGCCCTTGACCTAGGGTCTTAATCTCTCTGTGCCTTAGTTTATTATCTATAAAATGAGAAGTAACAATAGGATTCTATTGAGGATTAAATAAAATAATGTACATAAAGCTCTGAGCACTTTGCTTGGCCCTGGTGGTTCATATTATAGTAAGATGAATAATAAGCACACTGAGGGCTCTTGGTCACCTGGCTTTGCACTCCACAGTGGGTTTGGGTAACAATACACCCATAGAGAGAACACAGAGGCCCAGGTTTAATCCTTGCCCTGATCTCCTTGCTTTCAGCATGAGTTCTAGAACATTCCCATCCAACAGCAATGCTATAAAAATTGGAAGTAACATACAGGCAGCAGCATGATCAGTTATTACGAGTGGCCTTTAGAAAAAGCTTACAAGTGGGTAAAGATAACATGGAAGAACCGGAGGATCTTCAGAGAATCTGGACTCCATTCACCCTCTACTCACCTCTCTTTACAGATGAGGAAAGAAAGTCTAAAAGTCTAACACCAAGCCAACAATAGAACAGATTCTGGGAGAGCTTTGTATATTAGGGAAATATAGCTCAATCAAGTTTTAAGGAGTTGTGAAAAAATTAATATTTATTGGTAGTTGTTGTATTAAGTTTTTACTAACGGGGTGTTGGGGGAGTGGGGCAGTGATAGACCTGATGCCCAGACAGAGGATTTTGTCATTAAGGGAGCCAAAGCGGAGGGTGGGGAGGGGGAAGGGGAGAAATGGTCTAGCTTGGACCAGAGAAAGAGAGGGGAAGGTGAGGCAGGTAGGAGTCATGGAAGGTTCCAGCTCAAGCTGTGAAGTGACCCCCAGGGAGAAGGGCCCACAGAAGCAGCCTGTGCAGAGCCTGGGTGACAAAGCTGTTTCGAGCTGCTCTGTGTCGCTGCTTCCTCGGCAATCAAATGAGTGTTGGCGGACCCTGTCCTATCCTAGGAAATTCCTCTGCTGGTGACCAGTGGGAAGAAAAAAGGAAGGTTAAAGTCTAAAGGCTGTGGTGTTTGTGTAGAGAGAGAAACCCTGATCACCTGGATGGTGGTGGGTAAAAATCCTGTCAGAGGTGAAATAATCTAGCAAATCTTTCAGGGGTATCCTAGGTCGGGAAGTTCGGGGAAGGGGAAAGAGAAAAAGAACTTTTATTTCAACCTCTACCATAGTCCAGGCACAGTGCCAGATGGCATTTTTTTAAAGTAAACTCTACCCTCAAAGTGGGGCTCGAACTCATGACCTTGAGATCAAGAGTCACATGCTCTACTGACTGAGCCAGCCACGTGCCCCATAGATTGCATTTTTTTAAATAGCAATTTTAATAACATATAATTCACATGCCATACAATTCACCCATTTAAAATATACAATTCAGGGGTACCTGGTTGGCTAAGTTGGAAGAGTGTGTGACTCTTGATCTCAGGGTTGTGAGTTCAAGCTCCATGTTGGGTGTGGAGATTACTAAAAAAATAAATTTAAAAAATAAAATAAAATAATAAAATATAAAATTCAGTGGTTTTTATATTCAGGGTTGTGCAACCATCACCACTATCTAATTCCAGAATATGTTCATCACCCTAAAAAGAAATCCCATACCTACAGGCAATCACCCCCTTACCACCATTTTCTCCCAACCCCCACCCTAGGCAACCACTAATATACTTTGTCTCATTTGTCTATTCTAGACAGTTCATATAAGTGAAATTATAAAATAAGTGGTCTTTTGTGACTGGCTTTTTTCACTTAGCCTAATGTTTTCAAAAAGTTCATCCATGCTGTAACACGTTATACTATTTCTTTTTATTTCTTTTTATTGCCACATAATATTCCATTGTCTGGATATACATTTTATTAATTCACCAGTTGATGGACATTTGGGTTATTCCACCTTTTGGCTATAATGCTGCTATAAACATTCATGTACAAGTTTTTGTGTGGACATATGTCTTCCTGTGTCCTAGAGTATATATATACACACACACAGGAATGGAAGTGCTGGGTCATATGGTAACCTACGTCTAACCATATGGCGAAGTGTCAGACTGTTTTCCAAAGCAGCTGCCCCATTCTACATTCCTACTAGAAGTATAGAAGCGTTCTAATTCTCTACATCCTTGCCAACACTTGTTACTATCTGACCTTTTTATTATATCCCTCCTAGTAGGTGTGGAGTGGTATCTCATTGTGTTTTCAAGATGTATTTATTTATTTTAGAAAGATAGTGTGTGTGAGCAGGGGGAGAGGCAGAGGGACAGGGAGAGAGAGAATCCCAAGCAGGCTCTCCACTGTGAGTGGAGCCCAACTAGGGGCTTGATCCCAGGACTTCAGGATCATCATCTGAGCCAAAACCAAGAGCCAGACACTCAACCAACTGAGCCACCCAGGTGCCCCTCTCATTGTGGTTTTAATTTGCTTTCCCTGAAGCTAATAATGTTGAGCATCTTTTCATGTGCTTATTGGCTATTTACATATCTTCTTTGGAGAAATATCTATTTGAATCCTTTGTCCATTTAAAAATTGTTATTTGTCATTTTATTACTGAGTTGTAAGAGTTCTTTATATATTCTGGATACAGTTTCCTGGGGTGCCTGGGCGGCTCAGTCAGTTAAGCGGCTCAGGTCATGATCCCAGGGTCCTGGGATCGAGCCCTGCATCAGGCTCCCTGCTCAGCAGAGAGCCTGCTTCTCCCTCTCCCTCTGCCTGCCACTCTGCCTACTTGTGCTATCTCTCCGTCAAATAATTAAATAAAATCTTTTTAAAAATAGGTACAGTTTCCTTTATCAGAGATATGATTTGCAAACATTTTCTCCCATTCTGTAGGGCTTTGTCACCTTCCTGATGTTGTCCTTGGAAGCAAATGTTTGACTTTTCGACGAAGTCCAATTTAGTTAATTTTTTTCTTTTGTCCTTTGTGCTTTTGATGTCATATCTAAGAAATCATTGCCCAACTAACCCAAAGTCATGAAGATTTGCTCCTCTGGGCATTCTGTTGATGTATGGAAACTTTGGATAAATTATAAAATAGAGACATTTAACTAATAAATTATATCTTTAGTCTAGAAAATTAATTTTTCTTGCCTTTATTTCAGCAAGATCACGAATTATGCTGTTATAATCCATGTTTTTTTTACATAATTTGCATTCTATTGATAGTAATGATCTAAAGCAAGGATCAGCAAATTAGGCCCACTGGGAAAATACAGCCCACCATATGTTTTTGTAAGCAAATATTTACTGTCACTTCGTCATACTCATTCATTTCCTTATCGTCTATGGCAGCTTTCCCCCACAACAGCACAGTTGAATAGTTACGACAGGGATCACAGGCCCCTATCCCTAAAATATTTACTATCTGGCTTTTTATGGAAAAGGCCTGCCAACCTCCAATTTAAAACATTAATGTGCTCCTGGGTGGCTCAGTCGGTTGAGTGGCCAACTCTCAATTTCAGCTCAGGTCATGATCTCAGGGTGCTGGGATTGAGCCCTTAGTCAGGCTCCACGCTCAAAGGGGAGTCTTCTTGAGGATTCTCTCTCCCTCTTCCTCAGCCTCTCCCCCCACACACACACTCACTTGCACACTCTCGCTCAGATAAATCTTTAAAAAAAAAAAACATTAAAAAACCAAATGTCATTTTATTGAAATTATATACAATTGAAATGCATTTCATCAAAAATGTTAAATGTCAAATATTTAAAATGTAAAGTTATATTCATGTTTTCAGGTTTCCTCTAAAAATTAAAAATCATCTATTAAAATTAAAAGAAAATTCAAATTATAATAAGCAAATACCAACATTTCAATTAAGATACTCTAAATAAAATAGATGTTTTAATTTAAGTTGGGGGGGAAATTTTAATTAAATCGTAATATCTTTATAAAAATAAAACTGTTCTCAATTCTAACACTCAATGTCCATCTAATGACTCGTGTAAATTATCTCCATCTTGCTTCACACATCATATTACCTACAAATATACACATTGAACAGTAATAGGAGTTGTTTAATATTGCAACATATTTCTCAGTCCGTGTAACTCTTGCAAACACCACACTAATTAGTGTGAACCACAAATGGAACATAAAGAGAAGTAAGAAAAATGGATGCTTGGCACTACTGGGAAATATATAAGAATCTATTGCATTTATGCTATCTGAGAGAAGGGATTTAACAAGTTAGTCTGTCTGTCCTCGGCCACTCAAATCCATAGTACTGTGTTCCCAACACAGACAGCGGCACAACCCATTCTGTTTCAGACACTGCGCATGAGCTCTGGGGCCTGAAGAGCATTCCTCAAGAGTAGAAGTTTAGGAGAAATCGTGCTGATTCCACACAAAGCACAGAATCCAGAATGACAGAGGCACTTGTGCGTATGTGTATTGGGGAGGGGGTTCTGTTTTTTGTTTTTTCCTCTTCTACATGTAGCGAGTACTACTATTTATATGGGGGAAAAAATGACCACATTCAGAGGCCTATATATGCCTAAGATTGCCATTTTTCTTGTAAGGGGGAAAAAGGATTTTTTAATATTTGGTAAAATATACATAACAAAATTGAGGCACCTGTGTGCGTGTGTGTGTATTTTAAGAATTTTTTTTTTTTTTAAGTAATCTCTACCATGGGCTCAAACCCACAAACCTGAGATCAAGAGTCACATGCTCTACTCACTGAGCCAGACAGGCACCTGTGTTTTTCAAATAAATGTGTATTTGAGCTATGTGCTGAAACTAGAGCAGGAGCCTCTTCTGCCTGCATCTGCAGGTGGTATTTCTGGAACTTTAAGAAGAGATTGGCATGAAAACCTGGAGTTTAGGTAGAATCATCGTGGAATTAGTAACTACAAACCAGGGTCTCAGTACAGAATATCGTACTATAATTCAAATCTAGAACTATTTTGTGGCCCTGAGTCTTTAAATAAGTCTAGTTGGTCGGCTTCTCTTAGATAAGAGGTTTTTTACCATCCCATAAAGGTGTCGATGACGTAGATGTTTGAAACGTATCAGAAAAGCCAACATATTAGAGAATTTAACCTATCAAATGTGTGATTTTAATTTGAAATGTTTATTGTCATTAGACACAGTATTTTAAAATTTTTATTCAAGTACTCCATGCTTTGCAATGTAAACTCTACTTTTCAACATAGTTTAAAAAGTAAAATAGTGACTTGCGACAACAAAAAACAATAGCTCCCGGTCAATTCCAGTAGTAAACTTTACGTTCTTTTAGCCGTTCATGTAATAACCTCCACCTTTCTGGGATATACTGTTCTTTCGATTCATCAATCACAGATGGTATCCAGTGATTTTTTATGATATATGAGAGTGTTTAACTTTCTTACACCCCTCATCCAACTTCCAAATATATCACAATCTTTTTTTGGATCCACGTCTCACATTTTAGTTACCATGACTATGTAAATATTGTTCAAGGCTGATCCAACTGTATACTATGATTTTACTTCATCTCCTGTAAACCTATTTAGTTTCTCTTGAATTAATAATTAACTCAGTTTTAAAATAAACATTTCCATTTTCGAACAGCTTTAGATTTACAGAACTATTGCAAAGATACAACAGAGAGATCCCATAAAGCCTCCACCTAGTTTCCCTTATTATTAACAACTTATGTTACTTACACTGGGGTACAGTTGTCACAATTAGTGAATCAATAATGATGCATTATTAACTAAAGTCAATATTCTATTTAGATTTCCTCAGTTTTTCCCTAATGTTTTGTTTTATTTTGTTTTCTGTTCCAGGATCCTGTCTCCTTGGACTCCTTCTGCTTCTGAGAGTTTCCCAGATCCTTCTTTGTTTTTATGACTTTGACAGTTTTGAGGAACGCTAGTCAGGTATTTTGAAAAATAACTGTCAATTAGGATTTGTCTTACATTTTTATCATGATTAGACTAGGGTAATTTATTTTTGGGAAGAAGACCATTCTCATCAGATCACACTGAGAGTACCTACTATTGATATGACTTATCACTGTTGGCGTTAACCTTGATCTTCTGGATTAAGGGAGTGTTAACTGCCCTCCTCCCCATTTTTATACTATACTCTTTGGAAGGAAGTCACTATGTTCAGCCCTTAATGAATGGGGAGCTAGCTCTACATAAGTTATTTGGACTTCTTCTACATGGGAGATTTGTCTATTCTCTCCATTTATTCAATCATTTATTTATACAGTATGGACTCATGGATATCTATTTTTTATACTTTGGGTTATCATCCAATACAACTTTTCTCTTTTTTTCGTTATTTTTAAAGTGTTCCAGCTTGGCCATTGGGAGTTCTGTCAGGTGGCTCTTGTATCCTATTGACATATTTCTATCATTGTGGTGGGATTTTTAAATTTAATTTTTAAAATATCATTTATTTGAGAGAGAGCAGGGTGTGGCACAGAGGGAGAGGGAGAGAGAATCTCAAGCAGGCTTCCCACTGAGCACCGAGTCTGATGTAGGGCTCAACCCCACAACCCTGAGATCATGACCTCAGCTGAAATCAAGAGTAGGATGGCAAACCGACTGAGCCACCCAGGCGCCCTGAATTTTTTTTTTTTTTTTTTAGTATTCTCTTACTTTCTGGTACTACAAAATGCTTCAGGCTCACATTGTAGTTTTCCTGCTCCAGTTTTAGAATCAGTCATTTCTCCAAGGAACTCTGGTTCCTTCTGTTGGAGAATGGTATTAGAAGCCAAGATCTGAGTGCTAGTGTGCTCATTGCTACTAGGGTGTCTTGCTTCTAGGCCCTTCCAGCTGACAAAGATAGGAGAGACACACATATAGGTATATGTATACCCACATATCTATAAATATTTCTATAGGTAGCTGAGTCTCTCCATATAAACACGAGTTCATACCATCTCCAACTCTATTCCAAGTACCACATGGATCATTTCTGCATCTTCCCCTTACTTATCTATAAGCTCCCATTCCAACAAGAACATAGCCCTCACCATCAGCCATCTACTTACTTACTGGTTCAATTCCGATATACACAAAGTTTTTTCAGAATTATTAAGCCAGGAAGCAACTAGATTTTTTTATCAGTCTGTATACAGTGCTTATGTACAGTGTCTTTGCCTTTAGTTTTACAGACTGCGCTCATTTCCAAAGTTACTTAGGTCAGACCTTTATTCTCTCACTCCCTCCAGAGAGGTTGCTTCATATATTTGCAATATATTTAGATTTGTTTGTCATACTATGCATTTTATACTGAGTTCCCTCAACCTCCTAGATTATATTTAAAATTTGCATGCATTAAACTATACTCTTTGTGCTGTAAAGTTCTATGGGTTTTTGAAAAAGTTCTATAGGTTTTAATGTCTTATATTCACCATTAGAGTATCACACAGAATAGTTTCATCACCCTAAGAAACCCATGTGTTTCATTCCCCTCTTCCTAAACCCCTGACAATCACTGGTCTGTTTATCATTTCCACAGTTTTGTCTTTTCCAAAATGTCATAAAATTAGAATCATACAGCATGTGGTTTTTTTCAGACTAGCTTCTTTCCTTTATCAGTATGCATTTAAGATTCATCTACATCTTCTCATAGCTCATTTAATTGCTGAGTAATATCCCATTGTATGGATACACCGACCTCATTTTTCATTTCTTTGAACTTACCATTAAATTTTGCATTACTCTTCAATACTGAAATGTTTCAATACAAGTTCTACATGGTCATTTTTGTCAGATGATCTATCCGTTACTTTTTTCCCCTGCTAGAGACACCACACCTGCAGTTTTTCAGTGTCCTGCTCCAATCTAGACTAGTCCTCAATAGGAGCTGCAGAATTGTCCTCCTGGGTTTGCTCTCTGACATCATGCTGGAACATGCTGGAAATTCCTTTGTCTCTCTCTACATAAACTTCTTGTTCTCTGCATCCAATGTCTTCTTTTTTCTTCGTTTACTTCTTTCTTTAGTGAAACATATCCGTCAGCACCTTCCTGAGAAACAATGAATGGAAGATACATCACTGAAAATTCTGGCTTCACTCATGATTGAGAGTTTGGATGTGTATAGAATTGAACATTGAAAATAAATTTTTAGGGGCATCTGGGTGGCTCAGTCGTTAATTGTCTGCCTTTAGCTCAGGTTATGATCCCAGCTTCCTGGGATCAAGCCCCACATCGGGCTCCCTGCTCGGCAGGAAGCCTGCTTCTCCCTCTCCCACTCCCCTGCTTGTGTTCCTGCTCTTGCTGTCTCTCTGTCAAATAAATAAATAAAATCTTAAAAAAAAAAAAAAAAAAAAGAAATTTTTACTCAGAAATGTCAGGGAATTGTTCCATTGTTGCTTTGTTGTTTTAGTTGGTTTATTGTTCTAGTGCTGTTATTGAGAAATCGAATGATATTCTGATTCAGGGCTGAGACAGAGGGTGTGATAGGTGATCTCTTTTGTTTTCATTAAAAGATTTCAGGATATTTTACCTATGGTTTTCTAAAATTTCACAATGATGTAACTTGGTCAGAGTTTCATTTTTGTTCACGGTGCTGGACATTTGGTGATGTCTATCCATTTGAAGACTCCTCTCTTTTTTTTTTTTTTTTTTTAGATTTTATTTATTTGATAGAGAGAGAGAGATCACAAGTAGGCAGAGAGGCAGGCAGAGAGAGAGGGGGAAGCAGGCTCCCTGCTGAGCAGAGAGCCTGACGTGGGGCTCGATCCCAGGACCCTGAGACCACGACCTGAGCCGAAGGCAGAGGCTTTAACCCACTGAGCCACCCAGGCGCCCCAAGACTCCTATCTTTTAGTTCTGGAAAATATTTTTGTACTATCTCTTTGATAATATTCTCCCTACCATTCTGCCTTTTTTTCCTAGAACACTCATTAGTAGTTTTTAAACTTCCTGAATTCTCTAATTTTCTTTTGTCTTTCTTTTCTCTAATTCTCTATTGTCCTTTATTTGTTTTTCTAGTTTCTGAGAAGTCTCCTTGGTTTTATCTTTCAATTCTTTTGTTTCATTTCTTCAAGAGTGTTCCTTTTTTACTCCATGATTGTTTTATATATACACCATGCACACCTGTCTGCTCTCCTTTTTTCCTACTTATTTGTTTCAGTTTCCCTCTTTCTTATTGGACATTTTCCTTAAACGTTTGGCAGTCCTTGACCGGCCATTCATATTTATGAGTAGGTACTAAAAAGCTGATTGGAAGCAGCCTGTAGGAGGGCAGGACTTGACTGCAGGGAGAACTGGCTACAATTCCTTTACTTTTGGTCAAATCAAAATTTTTCAGAGCTTCTATCTTCTGTGTCAGCCTCCACCGCTCAGGTACCTGGTGCCCTGTTTCGGAGTCTCTCATAGGTTGTGTGAGGGAATTCAGGTTGTTTCCGGTGCACCTCTGGGACTCTGCCAGTCCGCCAAGAGTCACTCAATGACTTTTCACTTCCACTTTCTCTTTTCTACTTTTCCCACTTTCTACTTCCCTTTATATGCCTCAGATGTCTCCTAAGTTTTATCAAAGATTGATTTTGTATCTGGTCTTTGTTCTTGTGTTTTTTGAGATGACAATGGGACAGAAATGTCTATACACTGCCATCCAAAAACCAGAAGTCTTCTAGAACCATGCTCGTTTGGAAAGGTTTGATGAATATTTGTGATTTTAATCTGAAAAGTTGAAGAGAATTTGGTTAATTTTCTAAATAGAATTTTATAATTATTGAGTTGGTAAGTAGTGTTACATGAGGAAATTTTGCTTTGTATTAAATTTGCATGATGGCTGTAAGTGCCATATATGGGTACCATTCCCAACACACTTATACAGTGGGGTTTAGGATGTAAATGAACTTATACCAATTAGATGTACTGATGCCCTAATACAACAAACTATAAAACTTTTTGTTATAGACAACCACACCTAAACGTCTATTATCAGCAGCAAAAATAGCTATAGTAATGTCCACAATGAATGTCTCTGGCCAACTGCCAATGGAAATGATCCAGTTCTTCTTTCCCATTTCAATAATACTTACTGTGCATGCTCAGTTGCTTATGGTTGACATATTGGATATTAAGCTAAAGGAGATGGAAGACTAGGATAATCAAAACCAGGACATCAAAATGACAGTATCAAATGTCAATATATTGAATACCCAAGCATCAATGTGTATTTACTGAGCAACCTCTGTGTGTCTGTGCTATAGGCTGAAAAAGAGAAGGCATGACACCTTTTCTCCTGGAGGTTTCAATAAACTTAAAAGAACCGCAACATACACATGAGCCACAATGACCAAATAAGACAGAAGATAGAAGCATGGCAAAGACCATCTTCTTGACACTTTGCAGTGTGTAGTGCTGGTAAAATTTGGGGTTGCCAGTATCCAGTCTCTAGCTTCTTGAGTGTTGAGAAACAACTGTAGCAGTGGCAGCCCCACAGCACAATTCAGTGACAAGGCCATTGTGGTGGTGCCTACTATGACTTCCTAGTCCCAGTACTATGACCCCTGAATGGCATCTTAGGCAGTATGCTGCTGGATTTTTGTCTCGGTAGTTCAGGTTCTGGCCTCCTGATCTCCACTTTCCTGATTGTGGCAGAGGAAGCAACATTTTTTTTTTTAAGATTTTATTTGTTTATTTGACAGAGAGAGAGCAAGAGTAGGAACACAAGCAGGGGGAGTGGGAGAGGGAGAAGCAGGCTCCCTGCCGAGCAGGGGGCCCCCTGTGGGTTTGATCCCAGGACCCCAGGATCATGACCTGTGCCAAAGGCAGATGCCCAGCGACTGAGCCACCCAGGCGCCCCAGGAAGCAACATTCTTGACAGATTAGTTCTGCAGTGTTCTGAAAGTCACACGAAGAGGTATTTCCTTGATTTCACTCCTCCATTGCTTCCAACAATTTGGCAAAGTATCTAATCTCCTATATTTAACCCCTTTCTTCTTAAGACACCTAGAGTATGTCAGTTTCCTGTATTGCACCCTGACTAATACAGGACTGTTAGGAATTTGAAGGGTTTGAGAATCAGTTATATTAAATATGTAATTACTTTAAATGTTTAGTGAAACTTGATGAACTACTTACTTAATAAGCTAAATGTTGAGGATTTAATCTTTTAAATGTAAGTATTAATTCAACATTAATCACAGAATAAGTAAAAGTAATGGATCTTATCTTTATACAATCAATATATGATAGGATTAATAATTACCAAGATGTTTAAGTTGATCTTAAAGCCTGAAGAGAAACTAGGTTTTAAAACTTAAGAATTTTAATGTATCGAATATCAATTAAAACATAAGTATAAATAGTAACCCCCTCCAACAGAAATCTCCCCTTAGACATCAAAAAAAAAAAAAAACAACTGACACTAAGCACTATTTCTCCAGTCCCTCAGACAGAATCTAATATTGGAGAGTGCTCAATGAAATTTGTTGAGTGAATAAATAAGCAACAATACCATGAGAAAGATTTCATCATCACAACTTTAATGATGAAGAAAGTGAAGTTCAACTGCATCTCTTCCTCTCTGGGCTCAGACCTAGTTTGCAGGGACACAGCTAAACACACCAAGAACATTGGAACCATTGGTAAATACGGGACCCATTCTGGTGCCTCCCTCAGAAAAATAGTGAAGAAGATTGAAATAAGCCAGCACGCAAAGCACACTTGCTCCTCCTATGGCAAAACCAAGATGAGAAGATGAGCTATGGGGATGTGGCATTGTGGCGTCTGCATGAAAATGTAGTTGGTGGTGCCTGGACCAACACCACCACTTCTGGCCTCACAGCAAAGTCAGCCACCAGAAGACTAAAGGAGCTGAACGACCAGTAGAAGCTCCACCATCTGAAACACTGCCAACCTACAGTAAATGGATTAAGTCATGTTACAACAACGAAACAGAAAGAAAGTGAAGTTCAGAAAAGCTTTCCACTAGGCCAGTGGCCTTTAAAATTGGGTGTAGGCACCCAGGTAGTATGTGATAAAATACCTATGTTTTTTTGTTTTTTGAGAGAGAGAGTGGGTGGGGAGGGGCAGAGGGAGAGAGAGAGAGAGTCTCCCCATCTCCCCCCTGAATACAAACAAAAAAAAAAATTAAGACAGGAACTTCAACCTACTTTCTACTGAGCTATATCCCCACAATATCAAGTTAGTCACAAGACAATGTTGAGTTTCATTTACTCCTCCCTCCAAAGAATAGTAATGTGGACCAACATCTGAAGCACAAATGTTGATAATCCAAGGGCGCAGGTGTTCAGAGCCGGAGTAAGAAGCAGTGTGAAATTCGGGAGAACTTCCGTGTGCAGGGCACTCTACCACTAGTTGATTTCTATGTGTGATCACATTTAATCTCTACAACAACTCTAAAAGTACCATTATTATCCCCATCTTATAGATGAAGAAACAGAGGCTTAAGCAAGTTAAGGAACTTGTGTAAAATCACACAGCTAGTAAGCGGTATAGGGGATTTTAAAGAAAAGCCCGTCACACCAGACCAGAGTTCTGGATTCGAGAATCAGAATCAGATGGGGAGAAGACTGCCTCTGCCCGCCCATTAGATAACGGGTAGAAGTAAACCTTTAGTGATGCCACTGAAACTTCTGGGGTTGTTTTGTTATTGAAGGCTTACCTGACAGAAGTTGGTTGATATAGGGAGTTTTGTTTTGTTTTGTTTTGTTTTTTTACCGTTTGTAGCGGTGTAAACTTTGGAAACCACTTTAATAATTTGGTACAATGCAAATCATGCTTAATGAGAGCCTCTATTGCTTTATCCACAAATGAGTACTTCCTCTGATTTAGGACAAAGGCTCAAAAATGATAGGCACTCTGCAGGCAAGACTGAATCTGTGGGGGTGTGGCTTTGGCATTCAGATAGTTGAATACAAATTGCTGCATCAACATCTACAGAGAGAGATTTTCTTAAGGGGCAATCAGAGTATTTGAAGAGTACATTGTCAGATGGAATTTAACTACAGACCCAAATATTCATATGTGCACTTGCAAACTAAGAGTTTATAAGAAACTTTCTGGAACTGTGACTTGATAAAACATTATTAAAAGACATGCCTATAGTTTTTTTTTTTTTTTTTTTAATCTGTATTTAGTTGAAGCTAAAAAAAAAAAAAAACCATGTTAGATAAGCAATTATTGTATCCATAAAGGTGAGAGATCTGAATAATCCTTTGGACTATTTCTTTTGTGTTAAAAAGCCTACCTAATGGGGCTTTCTAATTGCACAAATTTAAAGTAACACCCACTTGCTCATTTTGAGAAAAACTATAAAGAAAGCTTTTTTTTTAAAGATTTTATTAATTATTTGACAGAGAGAGATCACAAGTAGGCACAGAGGAAGGCAGAGAGAGAGGAGGAAGCAGGCTCCCTGCTGAGCAGAGAGCCCAAGGGGGGGGGGGGCTCGCTCTTCATCCCAGGACCCTGAGATCATGACCTGAGCTGAAGGCAGAGGATTTAACCCACTGAGCCACTCAGGCGCCCCAAGAAAGCATTTTTCTAAATACAGATATTTTAGATTGAGAAGCTGAATATATTACTTGGGCATGTAAACTGTGCTTGGTGAATACATGCCATGCCACTGTAAAAAAAAATTTTTTTTAAGATTTTATTTATTTGAGAGAGAGAGAGGGAGAGGGAGCACGAGCAGGGGGGAGGGGCAGAGGGAGAAGCCCATTCCGGATGGGCCGGGGATGAGCAGGGGATGAGCAGGGGATAAGCAGGGAGCCTGAAGTGAGGCTCATATCCCAGGCCCCTGGGATCATGACTTGAGCCTAAGGCCGACGCATAACCAATTGAGCCACCCAGGCGCCCCACCACTGTAAAATTATTATGGGGACTTAGGAATGCGCAGATATGTTTTTTATGTCATTACTGATGTAGATATGTTTTTGTGGGGATGAGTACGTTATTTAAGATGTGACTTGCACTTTTGCAGAAACTGAGATCCAGAAGACCACATAAAGGATATCCAGACTTGTTTTTCATCTCCTATTAGAGGAACTGGAACTAGAAAAGGAAAAATGTACTGGACTATGTTTGCCTGGCAAGGTTCATCCTTGACTATGTACTGAGAAGGTCCTACATGTGGTACTCATTGTAAACAACCCAGACTTCAGAAAATATATCCATGTTGGCTCATTGAGACCTGATGAAACTGTTCCGGTGGAGGTGGAGGGAGAGGTTATATTCCCGCAGAAAAGAGAGGAAGTTCCTCTAAAGGCGAACAGTCTCACTCTCAATCATCTTATATAAAGATAGATCCCAAGACAGGAAATGGAGACTCTGAGCCAAAGGAAAGAATTTTTTTTCTCCCCTCGAGCGAGGCTGGATTCCACAAAGAGAAGAAAGTAAGTTGGAAGGAATTACAACTGGTGAGGCAGAGTTGCTCCCGGCCACATGGAAGTAGGTGCAAGCCAGACAAGAGTGAGCCCCGTGGGCACGGGTCTAGATTGTACGCTACAGGGGTGTCACCTCTGGGGCCAGCATGGCGGTGCCAGCACCGACCTGAAAGCTGGTGGGATCCCAGAACTGTAGACTCTAATCTGCAAATTTTGGAAATTTCATCTGCAAATCCCACAGTGAATGGACAGTAATAGATATTTACTTAGAACAAAACCTGTTATGAGCTCTGCGCGCTGCATTACTTCAATGCAAGAATGGTTATACAACCCTGCGCTCTGGCACCGGCAATTCTGAGTCAACTAGACGTCGAAAGAATGCAATCCAAAGGAGCAAAGCAGAGCAGCACCTCCTCTTCAGAGCTGCTCCCACTGGTAGGGCAGCCGGTTTCCACCAGTTCTTGGTACCCTATCGCTAAACTGTAGTAACAGCTGATGAAGCATGTGTAAAAAATGTGTTAATTTAAAAAAGTGTATTACTTACGGTGACAAATATTAACAATGTAAAATATTACCCATGACAAAAACACCTGGGGGGTGGAAGAGAGAGGGAGAGAGAAAGAGAGGCCATGACAAAACTGAATTTTTGAATTCAGTGTAAGTAAAAATCACAAAAGCAAGTCATTTTCCTCTCGGTTAGAGATTGCTAAACATTTTCCGTAAAGAGCCAGGTAGTAAATATTTTAGGCTTGCGGGTCATGTAGTCTACGTTGCAACAACTCCACTCTGCAAGTGAATCTAGAAAAGTAATTCTGAGAGTTTTCAGCTAATCTGGGATACCTTTTAAAACAAAAGAGAAAAAAATAGTGATGCTCTCAAAACCTCAGGTAAAAAATTTTACTGAAATCATTTCCAACATACTTGGTAGCATTATTAACCTCTAATACCAGTATTATTACTAATAATCATAACTAACACTTTTACAGGACTCACGCTATAAGAGTTGTCAATAAAGGGTAGCATTTTTGGCAAATAAAGCATTACTGCCATGTTTTTCATAAAATTCCTTAAAAAGCCATTTACTCCAATTAGGAAACGTACAAGATGAATTGCAGTTTTAATTTTTAAGGGGAAGAACTAAGCAGGAAGAGGGAGTCATGATATTAATAGGAAGACGTGGTGAAAACAGATCATTTGTAACAGATCATTTTAAGAGCTGGTTTCTGGCAAAATCATGTCCTGTTGTTATTAATGATGGGAAGAATTAGCCAAAAACAAAACAAGAGGAGTCAAAGAATAAGGGAAGCCAGTCCTCAAATAAGAGTACTAAGACTATATTATTAGAGGCCTTATTTGGGCCTGTAAAGTGGCCATCATTTTTATACTGTGGAATGAAAGCAATCATTGTACCCATTGTGTCTATCCACTGGTAGCAACAGGATGAGGTTTCCATAGAAACAACATTCTGCTCATCTAACGGCCCACCTCTTTCAAAAAGCAGTTGGTAAATTGTCAATAATATTCATTTTAACAGAGATTTTACTGGTAATATAGAAGTTACAGCAGTAGTCTGTCCTCAATATAGTTTACTAGAGAGGAGACAAATATAAATGAAATAAAAAGATATATACTGGTTTTTCCTTTTTCAGAGAATATTTAGCACTAAAATAAGCGGAACAAGGGAACAGAGTCATGCAAATCAACTGCTCCTGGAGGGAACTCCTGTGCCTAGTAAGTACTCCTAAACTTTGTGTCTCTTTATCCAGTAAAAATAACAGTTATCCCCAAGGAAGACAGTAGGGATTGATACATGAATATGGAAAAAAGATTTTCCAGATTTGGAAAGCCATATTTCAGTGAAAATTAATCTACAATACTCCCTATCCCCAATAATGCCTTTAGAGAAACGGTACTGGCGAGTGATATTGCTGATCTTGTAAAGAATTTTCCCCAGTCATTTTGAAAAACAATTTTATTGAGCGATAATTAACATACTATACAATTCACTCGCTTTCTGTACAATTCAGTGATTTTTAGTATATTTACAGAGTTGCATAACTATCACCACGGGTTTAGAGAATTTAAGTGTTCAGCAAATAATTGAAAAACTAGGTTGTGTGACTTCGACCCTTTTTTTTCTCAAGTAAATATTTCCAGGGTAAAATATAGTGCTGACACTAGTATTTACTTACTAGATTGAATCGAAAGCATTTAAAGTTTTTTGAGGAAGTAACTTTTTATAAACAGCAACAACAGTGCTGAAAATAAGGCAACTTCTGAGGATTAAGCTAGTAAAATGTATACCTCATAAATTAGCTGGCTGTGGGAACAATCCCTAAAATTGCCAGTGAATGTGTAACTGAGGAGTTGAAAAACACTCTGAACCCCTAATTAAGATGAGGATGTAATTTCATCTAATCAATTGCCTAGTAATCTGTTTAAACAAAGTTTATGGGGCGCCTCAGTGGCTCAATCGTTAGGCGGCTGCCTTCAGCTCAGGTCATGATCCCAGGGTCCTGGAATCGAGCCCCGCATCGGGCTCCCTGCTCGGCGGGAGGCCTGCTTCTCCCTCTTTCACCCCCTGCTTGTGTTCCCTCTCTCGCTGTGTCTCTCTCTCTCTCAAATAAATAAATAAAATCTTTAAAAAAAAATAAAATAAAAAATAAACAAAGTTTATGTGAAGATCAGTCTACAGAAAGAGAATTGCCAGGGCTCATTGGACTGAGCATCTGAATCTTGATCTCATCTCAGGTCCTGATCTCAGGGTCCTGAGTTCAGGCCCTGTGTTGGGCTCCGTGCTAGATGTGGAGCCTACTTTAAAAAAAAAAGTGTGGTGCATGAACAATGAATCTTGGAACACTGAAAAAATAAAATTAAAAAAAAAAAAAAAGAATTGCCAATCTTTATCCAGCATCATTATCCAAGGAACAGACACACAAAATCTAGGGGGCTATGAATTTTCCTGTTTTTGAAGAGGTATACTCTGAGGCGGGGTGAGGATCATTTTTTCAGGTCTCACCACTGTCTGAGCTCTCTCAAAACAATTTGCCTCATTTTGCTTTGATTCCTCATTTACTAAGCAACTGCCTGATTTGTTTTCCAGACCTGCTAAAACAGTTATCTTGGCATGTACAATCTGAGCATCCTGGTTACCAAAAATGAATCTGTTTCCCCACTCCCCACCACCCAACTTGCTTTCTTGTTTTTTACTCTTATAGACTAAAATATGTTAATCAACTCTGGGATACTAATATTAAGATCGCACCCTTGGGGCACCTGGGTGGCTCAGTTCTGTTATGCTTCTGACTCTTGGTTTCAGCTCAGGTCATGACCTCAGGGTCCTGAGATCAAGCCCTGTGGTGGGCTCCGTGCTCAAGGGGGATTCTGCTTGAGATTCTCCCTCTCCTCCCTCCGCCCCTCACCCCCACACTCACGCTCTTCTCTCTCAAATAAATGAATCTTAAAAAAAAAAAAAATCACACCCTTAACTGTAATAATCACCAAACTAATGTCATCCTGGGAAACCTTGATAAACAGCCATTCAGACTCTTCCTGCTACATCCTGCCGTCATCATGGACCTCAGAATCTATAATTTGGTTACATTCAATTACAGTAAGTCGATAGAGGAACAAGAATGTCCTATTCACTCCATATTAAATTCTACTTGTATTCCTCTGAACTGAACATCAGAAGTGATTGCATGAAATTGAACAAGAATAAATCAAAGCAAATTCACAATTTTCTTATATTTCTGGAACAAAAATGTCTTGAAATTAAAAGTACCTATGTTTAAATCACCTCAGTTATCATTAACTTAACATTAATCAACAGATGAGCCTAAATAACTGAGTGGATGGATAAAATAAGTATGCTCACTGAATAACTATTGAATGAAAGAATCAATACATGATATGCATGCAATTTTTTAAAAAACTCCTATCTTTTCGGCTGCTAACTGAATAGGACAATGCTAGAAACTGAATAAATCTGTTGAAATAGTCTTTTTTGGTCATCTTCTCATTTTAAAAATTATCAGCTTCTTTTTTTTTTTATTAAAAGCTCAGTTTCAAAAATATCATTGAAGGGTAATCAATGAAGGATGGTCTAAAAGATAGACAATCTGTCCTTCCCTCTAAAATTTTCAGAGGTCCTCTTTCCTTTGGGAATCTACAGACCTCTTTAAGAATCTGATTAAAATTTCAAATCCTCTTTGCAGAAAAAGTACATGTACATATATGCATAATTTTGGAACCCATCACAGAGAGTTCAAGGACTACCAAAGATCCTCTATGAGTCTGTTCAGAATCAAACTGAATTTGCTATTATAGATCAATCAGAGACATTTGTAAAATGCAATCCACTTTTAGAACTAAGAAAACATGGCCTTCTCCTAAACAACCTACTTATTTTTTAATCTCAAAGGCACTTAGGATTTTTAAATTTTATTTATTTGAAGAGGAGAGAGAATGAGGGGATACAAAGGGAGAAGCGGACTCCCTGCTGACCAGGGAGCCAGACATGGGGCTCAATCCCAGGACCCTGAGATCATGACCCAGGCCAAAGGCAGACACTCAACTGACTGAGCCACCCAGGCGCCCCAGCACTTAAGATTTTTAATATATTTGTTTTCCCTTCTTTACTATGACTTCTGGGATGATTGGAGTTAAATCTGCAGTCCATCTTTAGTAACTGGCTAGGCAATTACTGCAGGCATTTTGTATAGTAATCTTACCCATGACTTCATCTTAATTCCTCTCCCCTTATTTTCCCATTCCCCCTGAGTTCTTAGTCCAGTTTTAATAATGTTTTAGAGTATCAATGACACATCCTTAGGGACTATTGCAAATACATAATATGAAAAAAAATCCTCCTTAAACTCAGGGTGCAGATGTTTTAGTGTATATATGACTGCAGGGTTTTCTTAAAAATGGAATTCAATACTAATATTTTAAAATCCCAACATTTCACATGAAAATCCAGATTTCAGGTGTCTCTGGAAAAAATGTAACAAGTTCTTATCTCCCCGGGCCAGCATGCAAGTGGGATCTGTGGTCTCCGAAGGTCACAGTTCTCACACATCCATTTTGCTCGTCTACGTATTACCTGAGAGGCCAGGGAGTGAGTTCAGAAAGAAGACCGAACTTCAGGATTCTGCACACACACGCGCGCGCGCGTTTTTTCTTGATCTTTAAAAGGGCTGGATACATATCAGGCACAATTCACTCTTCAAACCTTCACGGGACCTCTCCTCTGCGCTAGGCCTAACCGGTAGGCGATTAAAGAGAAGCTGAGGTCTGAGTCCTGGTTGACTTCTCAGGGTTCGAACCACTGCCACTAGATCAAGGTGTGCTCAAGTGAGCTATACAAAGTTACGTTTTGAATCGACGGTGGAACGGCACTTAGCGTAGAGTATTTACTAAGTAATCTAAGTTGGGTTGCTCTAAATTAGGCACTTGTCTAAGCAAACCGCGGCCTGTGCGGAGGAGAAAGGGCAGGAAGACAAAGTCACGCCTTGGGTCGGGACTGTATCCCAAGCAGCGGAGCTCCCAAACCAGCCAAACTCTCCGAGGATGCTCGCGTTTCCGGAGCAACCGCCAAGTCCCTCCCCCCTTAGCTCCGCCCCCAGGAGGCTTTCCCGCCAAAGGCCGTTAACACCGCAGAGCATTGTGGGACAAGGCTCAAGGCTAGGTTTCACCCAATGCTTTCAAGGAGCGGACTCGTTTTAAAAAGAGACTCATTCCTGGGAAAATCGACTATCTTTTAAGACTCGTCAGGGATTAGTAACCCCTTTGAGGAGATATCTGTGCTTAATTTTTACCAAAAGGCTAGTCAATTCACTTGCAAACCACTCCGCAAATCGGAAACGCGGGGAACTTTTTTCTCCCCTCGCGCGGAGGGTGACGTCGCGCATGCGTGAGCGTACCTTTCGCGGCATCCGTTACGCTCTTGCGCGTGCGTACTGAGATCGAATAGCTGCTTCCTCCCGCTTCTCTTCCTCCCTCCCCCCATATCCGTGCGCCGAGCTGATAAAGGCGCCATTTTGGAGGGGCCGCGGGAGACGTGGTGTCGCTGCGGGCTCGCTCTGCCGTGCGCTAGGCTTAGTGGGAAGGCCTGTTCTCGAGTCCGCGCTTTTCGTCGCCGCCATGTCAGGAGGTGGTGTGATTCGTGGCCCGGCAGGGAACAACGATTGCCGCATCTACGTGGGTAACTTACCTCCAGACATCCGAACCAAGGACATTGAGGACGTGTTCTACAAATACGGTGCTATCCGCGACATCGATCTCAAGAATCGCCGCGGAGGACCGCCCTTCGCCTTCGTTGAGTTCGAGGACCCTCGGTGAGGCGGCCCGGGGCTTGCCGCCTTGAGGCAATAGTTGGGAGTAGTTGGGCGAAGGCCTCGATACAGAGAATGGGGAGGTGGGCTCTTAGGTTGGGGGTAAGACGATATCGCACATGCAGGAACCGAGTAAGGAGCCGAGTCGCGGTGGCTTCTCTGGTGGCTGGGCCCACGGACGTCCCCAGAGCGGACTCTCCGTCTCGGAGCGGGAAACTGAGGCGCCAAGGGCTGGTGTAGTGGTCGGGAGCCTGGCATGCTTCTGGGTGGGGGAGGGGCCATTCCTATTATGCAGCGCATGTGGGCTCTTCAACGCTGGGTGCGCATGTGCGGGGGCCGCTAGTTCTGACTGAGTTAGCTGCCCCTCCCGGGCCTTATTCTTAAACCTCTTGCTTTCTATGATCACGCAGAGACGCGGAAGACGCGGTGTATGGTCGCGACGGTTATGATTACGATGGATACCGTCTGCGGGTGGAGTTTCCTCGAAGCGGCCGTGGTACAGGCCGAGGCGGCGGCGGGGGTGGAGGTGGCGGGGCTCCCCGAGGCCGCTATGGCCCCCCATCCAGGCGTTCTGAAAACAGAGTGGTTGTCTCCGGTGAGTTTATTGTTCGGGAGGGGTGTTGAGAAGGGACAGGAACCACTTTTATGTTCCTCCTTGAGTGACCAGTTTTGACAAATGCAAGTTTTTGTGGTAGGTCTTAAATTAAGTTTCTTGGGTGAATTTAGTAAACGAGGATTACTGTAGTGGAGGTATACCAATATACTACTTACTTAACTTACCATTAGATTGGATACCTAGAATATGAAGATCTTTACAGATAATTTTGGCCTTCGGATTCCAGGATTTTAATAAACGACTCTTTACCTAGGATCGTGAATCTAATCATTTATTTTAAAATAGTCTTTGTTCTAGTGTAAATTTAAAGTTTAATGTGAAATGTAGGGTGATTGGTATTGAAAAAATACTTTTTTTAGGACTGCCTCCAAGTGGGAGCTGGCAGGATTTAAAGGATCACATGCGTGAAGCAGGTGATGTATGTTATGCTGATGTTTACCGAGATGGCACTGGTGTCGTGGAGTTTGTACGGAAAGAAGATATGACCTATGCAGTTCGAAAACTGGATAACACTAAGTTTAGATCTCATGAGGTAGGTTTTACACTTACTCTTTTCTTTGGCCAGAATTGGATACAGTGGTCTTAACAGTGGAATTTGAAGGTAAGATTCAGGCAAGGGTGTCCAAGTAAAGTACCAGATTCCTGGTTTTAGTTACATTGTATTCGTTCAGCATGCCTGAAGACAGGTGAAAGCTTAGATCTTTCAATCGAAAGTTCTGTCTATTCAATAGGGAGAAACTGCCTACATCCGGGTTAAAGTTGATGGGCCCAGAAGTCCAAGTTATGGAAGATCACGCTCTCGGAGCCGTAGTCGTAGCAGAAGCCGTAGCAGAAGCAACAGCAGGAGTCGCAGTTACTCCCCAAGGAGAAGCAGAGGATCACCACGCTATTCTCCCCGTCATAGCAGATCTCGCTCTCGTACATAAGATGATTGGTGACACTTTTTGTAGAACCCATGTTGTATACAGTTTTCCTTTACTCAGTACAATCTTTTCATTTTTTAATTCAAACTGTTGTGTTCAGAATGGGCTAAAGTGTTGAATTGCATTCTTGTGTAATATCCCCTTGCTCCTAACATCTACATTCCCCTCATGTCTGATAAATTGTATTTTAAGTGATGTCATAGACAGGATTGTTTAAATTTAGTTAACTTTCCATGCTCTTCAGACTGTGATATTGTGTAAATGTCTATTCTGCTCTGGTTTGTGTGAACTGGGATGTTGGGGGTGTTTGTGGTTATCTTACCTGGGGAAGTTCTTATGTTTATCTTGCTTTTCATGTGTCTTTCTGTAGACATATCTGAAGAGATGGATTAAGAATGCTTTGGATTAAGGATTGTGGAGCACATTTCAATCATTTTAGGATTGTCAAAAGGAGGATTGAGGAGGATCAGATCAATAATGGAGGCAATGGTATGACTCCAAGTGCTATTGTCACAGATGAAATTGGCAGTATTGACCTTATACTAAAAGGCAGGGGTTAAAAGTGATTATATTTATACATCTACGTAAAACACTTGCAAACATCTTATGCAGTTATCTTTAGCTACAATTGCTTTGCTCTTTAAACCTTGGCAATTGTGGCAAAATTACATTGCCCATTTTGTAACAGTTTATTTTGCTCCCTTCCCCCCTTTTTTGTTTTAATAGGGACTAATGTGGGAAGAACTGGCTAATTTGTCACAGTGCTTAGTTACAACTGTTAATGTGTGACCTGCTGTTGGTGTACATGTGGGTACAGGGTGTCTTTAATTCCAACCAGATAGAGTATAATATCAATACTGCTAAATCTGCATGTCCTCTGTGTGACTGATATAGCGTTGCTATTTCATTTTTTTAAGACAAAATGAAAGCAAAATAGAGAATTCCAATGTATTGGTGTAGATAATCTAGTTGGGAATACTTTTAAGTCTCACCTTCCCCTTTAAACTAATATTCATAATTGACTCATGTTTAAAACACTTTAATTTACAAATTAAATTGCAGATGGGAGCATTAGATTTAGTTTAGACTTAGGGTGGGTAGCAATACCAGTAAACTTTTCAACTACATAACTTTTTGCAACCACAAAACCTGTAATACGCTGTACAGTAACAAGTGTTGGCATTATCAGTTGAACTGTAAATATAAAATGCTTCTTCCAATTAGTCTCTATGATGATTAAGTTTCTAAAATTTATCTGAACACCATTCAGAAACTTGTTTTGGGGAATTTGATAGTTATTGATGTACATCTGTTAAACTGATGACAGACATAACTCATCATTCCCCAGAAACCTTTTTTGATTACAGTATCTAACATTTTGCCTCCTCTTTTTTGGTTTTGCTGGTTATAAAGGTTTGGATTGGAGAGGGCTCACTGGATCCCAATCCTTGGAGCTGGATCATTGGATTCAAATCATAATGTGGATAGGATAGGGAGGATGAATTACAAGGATTCATGGAGCGGGATCAGATTACCAGGAACATAGGAGTGGATTCCTGCCCCAACCAAACCGCATTCGTGTGGATTTTTCTTTTTTTTTTTTTATTCAACTTAATTGGCTATTCCAAAGATTTTTTTTTTTTCCTATTTTTGACGATTGGAGCCCTTAAGATGCACGATGGAATTGTGTTTTGCATTTTTTGGTAAAAGGAGCAAAGCGAGGACCTGGAGATAATACGCTGGAGCAATCTCCTTGGAAGGATTCAGCACGAGTAGATGGTAAACATTTAAAGGGGAAAGGGGGGGTTTGTTTAAAATAGTAAATCAGTAAGTCACTTCTAAATTTAAAGAACAAAATTGGAGTTGAAGAATAAGTAGGTTTCCAATTGGCTATTGCCGTTTTTCTTTGAAAAAAATAAACATTTTTTAAAAAACTATGCATGGTTGTCCTTTTTCCTCTTCATGTAAAATTTTAACTGGGTGACTAGTTTATCAGTTAATACTTTGATAAGATTCTGTTATGTGTTAGTAAATTAAAGGTTCTTGAAAGATTATTTTTAATAAATGGAATTAGCCATCTTATTGTTAATTGTAAAAGTCTTCGGGGGGAGATAAGGTAAGAATAAGGCAATTGTGTATATAATATGTTAAATGGGGGGTGATCTAGTTTCTGAAAGATTATTTTCCCATACTTTGATAAAGTGATTAAATATATAGATGTTTATTTTTTGGTGATCATCTAGACAACACAGGCTTTGTGCAGAATTGGGTAGTGACTAGTTAATATTAACCTGGGAATAGCCTTTGAGATTTTCAAGCCTTTCTCAAAAATTGGTAAGTATTAAATGTTAAATTAAGCACAGATTAGAACTCTTAACACAAATTACATTTTTTTCTGAAATGTAATACATTAGAATTTTACCTGCTTATTTATTGTTCATGAAAAGCTGGGCTTTCTTTAGAATTTTGCCTTGCAAACCCTTCTCAGCTATAATACTCTGTATCCAGAACATAACCAAAGCAGTGATTTATATCTTAGTCTGCTCGTTCTTGTATCTTTTTATTTGATAGCCCTTTGGTGCTTAATTTTTCAATGAGTTGGGGGAGGAGATTTTTACTTAAAATCCCTAATGTTTTTCTTTTGATTTCCTCATAGCTAGTCAAAACCATCAAAACACTTTTTTCTGCACCCAAAAGAAATAACTAAATCTTAACATTTGTCTTGGATGCTAATCAGAGTTGGAAGCTGAATTTAAGACCACTATGCAGGTGACATAATTTGAAACCTAGGAAAAACTAGACATAATGTTGGTAATAGAAGAAATGGCCCCAAAGATTTGCATAAGGACACCCAACCAAAACATTTAGATGAACGTTGTGGAATGTAAGGAAGAAGAAGAGCAGGGACATTAAGTTCAAAACTAAGATTCCACTTGTAAGTAAAGAACTTGGTTTAGATTAAGGAAGTTACTAGTTTTTATGCAAGAATTCAAAATACAATGCTCAAGAAGTGGAAAGATTTTTACTATTTAAAGCTGTTTCATGTATAGAATAGAAGTATTTTTAAACAACTAATTTTGGAAAGGTTAATGTAAGCTAAACTAAGCCTGTGTTCATTGAATGTGTTGGAAACCAGACCAAGATGAAAAATTGCCTTCAGTGAAGATTGAGTGCATTTAAGCTAAGTCAAAAGCTGTGTTCTACTAAAAATTTTAGTCCAAATCTCAGAATTGAAGTGAGATAAAAAATATTGTTTGATAATTAGCTGTGTGAAGATTAGAGCACTTGGCTGCGTACTTCTAGAAGGTAGATGGGCACCGGACCAGACAGCTAAAAGCTGTCAGGGCAGATGCAGACTTTGTTTTTCAGTCTTAGGAAATGAACCCTAAACCTCTCCTCATTTTGGCAGCTGTAAGAAGAAAGTTGCACTATTTTGGAACTAAAAAAGTAGCCCTGAATTGTTCCCCTTTTCTCTCCCTATTTATGTTCCCTTAGAATAGTGTAGGGAGCCTATAATTAGTTTGTTATTTTCTAACCAAGGAAAAACTTTAAGAAGCAATTATTTTTCATAACGTCAGATTGAATAACCCACCTTGCTGTTCAGCCCACATCCTTCTGGAAACAAAAGGTAAGAAACCCATTTTCTGATTCCTAATTGTTTGGGATCTGAATTTTATTTTTAAAAATTTGTTTTAATAGTTTTTTTAAAATACTGTATGAACAGATTTTCCTTGTTAAAAATGTTTTTCCCCCTAAGTTTTATACCTTCATAATTTGAGTGCTCCCACGTCCACTTACTGTAGTTCAATATGATTCTAAAATTTCAGCTTTCTCAGTTTTATCTTTGAAATCTCTTGCTCATTAGGACTGATGTATGGGTTTTCAAGTTTTCTATGTAGATGAATTTCTTATGTCTTTTCACTTTGTATATGAAGGTGTACTGAAATTACAAATTTAAGTTCTATGTATGTATTTACCATAAATAGTATAAAAAGAGACTTAGGCTGAAGTTCTGTTTTAACATAACCAGTCTTTGGTTTCCTTTAGTTCCATCCCAGTATGAAGAGTGCAAAGGCAGAAAACCGGTTCACAATCTCTTATCCAAAAAATTCTGAAAACAAAATTTTTTGTTGAATGTGAAACCTGACCAGAATTGATACCTTCATTTTGCACTTTTTGGGACTACACGGTCTTCTGCAGAAATACTGAGGTTTCATTACACACTTGTCGTAGGCTTTGCTGGGGGTGTTACATGATACAGAGTCTATATGTATACCATACTTTATTTTATTGTATAAAGTGCAAATGGCTCTGAATTTCAAATACATCTGCCCCCTTGAGTTTGGGTAAGAGATTATAGAACTCTAGTAGAATATAGGGCTACAGCTTCATGTGTGTGAAAACCTGTTAAGTGTGGATCCTTTCTTAATGGAGGTCTAAGTTTCCCGTCTTTGTAGGCTGAAGCAGCCACAAGAAAAAAGGTATGACCCACATTTCTTTATATTCTGTTGCTATAGTGGACTCACAGTTGTACTCCACTGAAGGAAGTACTCTGCCATCCTAGTGTATGTAGTGGTATATTCAATTCTTTGGGGGTAATTTTTTTTTCCAATACTTTACAGGAATATTGATCAATATCTATAGGAGAAGCTGGGATTGGCATGAATTGATGAGATTATAAGGAAACATCTGTTCATTTCAATTGTCTTTTGAATAAGTAGTAATCTGGCAATTTGTTTTAAATAGAGGCCCAAGAAGTTGTAGTTATACTTAAACCAGCACTTAGTCCTGTGATTGAGGACTTTGGGGATGCATCTTGATAATTCCAAAAGCTATACCTAAAAGTGGTTGTGATTTTATACAAAATCGAGAAATTTTTCTATTTAAAAAGTCACTTGGTGCTTCTGTAGTACCCCAAAAAAGTAAATTGAATGAATTAGTCTTTTTCATGTAGAAGTTAATTCAGGCAGAAATAACCTCATAATAAACATTTTCATTTCCTTCAGCTGGGTTATTGGGCAGAGAAAATTTATGCATGCCTTTGCATAAGGAGTTGCTGTTTTAGGTAGTTGTACAAAACAACAGATAGAGGAAACAATACTTAAGATCTTGAGTTCAGCAGATTCTGGGTGTTTGTCTTTCTCAAATACAAAGGACTTAACACTGAACCAGGTTAAATGTCTTAACCCCTGTTGTTGCCTTGTGACTTAGAATTATCTATCAGCTATTGAAAGAACTATCAATGGAAGGTAGTAGAAATTGAGAGCCTCTCTAGAGTGCTATAGTCCTCTTAACCAAATACAAGCAAAACAGCACACAGGGATGTCAAATGTCTAGTTACAAAGTTTTGTTTTTGTTTTTGGGTTTTTTTTTTTGTTTTTTTTTTTTACCTTATTGTTTTCTACTCCCCTATCGGAGTAAATGCTAGGGAAAACCATGTAGCCACTAGAGGGAGCTGTTATACAAAGTCAACCAGGAAAGTATCCCTACTGCAAAGAATCGAAGGTGGAAAGCCAACTATCTTAATTCTATCAGCTCCAAAGTTAAGTGGGGTTTTTAAGGGTGGGTAAGTTTTCTTCCTGTAACTTGACCTCTGCCTTCTCATCTGTCGAGTAAAGGATCCATTTAGGTCTTGAATAGAACTTTATTAGTATTGCACTGCTAAAGAATAAAAGTAGGTTCAGGGACTTAGGAGAAAATGCTGAAAATGTGAATCTGCTTGTTTTTCTACCTCCCCTGTACACTTAAAGGTATGGATCAGTAAGGCCAGAAGAGTAAGAATTGGGTACAGGAGTAGATGTGCTGCAAATAGCAATGTAGGCATAAAATTGATCTCATATTAGGAAAAATGAAAATGCTTTCAGAGGTCTTTGTCATTTGTTTTTATGGCATGAAACATTTCTGGAATCTTATTTCTCAGCATTACTAAAATACTTAATGAGTGTTAGTTTCTTAAAATCCTGCTTATTCATCAAGTTGACTGTATATTTTTGTTTTCTAGGCCTTGCTTAACTAGGCACAGAGTATCTTGTGATCAGGAAGTCCATACACATAGTTCTCTTGTCATGTTTACTTAATGTCATTTTATATTAAGACAGATGAAAATTTGGGGGAATTAACACTTTAGCATTTGTCATTCGCATCATCTTCCCTATAACCTTACGTTGCAAAAAATGTAAGGACACAAACTTATCTGCTGTTTAAATTCACTAAAAATACTACTAAAGTTTCTTAGGCCCACTTTGTGATCTAATTTAGTCAAAATGGTATGGGAGCACTCTCCTTAAAACATTGTTAGAAACGTCTCCTTTGAAGAATAAGATACTAAGAGCAAATAAAAGTCTTTTTCCAGGAGACAAAAGAAAATCAAGTTTACACAGTAGAGCTTATCTGCCTGCTTGACATTTTTCTGTGGCAAGTGAGGCCTCAGAAGATGGTTGCTGACGAACAGGCTTGGTGCAAGTTGGATTGAGAATGCTCTAGATTGGTTATTTCCTATCCTTAATTATAGGAATGTTAGCTATGAGATCTTAATTTAACTAGTGAAGAGACACTCCTTAATTTTAACTTGTGAAGAGACACTCTAAAACCAAAATTGTACAATTAAGAATCCAGTATTCCCTTTGTAAAAGAAAAAGGCTAAACTTGGGAGATTGTAAAGTGCCAGAGGCATGGTAGGATTGTGTCCTAAGGTGCTGAGTATTAGGGGAGCCTTAGTACATAAAGTTTGGGATAAGCTTTCAAGTTGCAGCAATGATTAAGATTTAAAACAGGGACAGGCTGCTGTATCCGCTAAACAAAAGACAGCCTAGGGCCTTTAAGTGTGATTTGTAAGTCCTGGGCTGAATCTCTCCTTCCCTTAAAGCGGCCTGCTTAGAAATGTGACTTACACCATCTATTGTATGGTCAGTGAATGCCAAGTGTTGTTAGAAATTCATTAGTATCTTCACCCCAAGCCCCAGCTGTCCAACAGCTACTGTTACTAGAGTAAATTTTTTTTTTTTTTAAGTGAAAAATGTATCTTCTCACTTTCTACTACAGTATTTGAAACCTCAGTGCTTGGAGGTTATTCTTAGAAATAGCAGCAGAGCCCTTTGGTAACCTAGCCCCTAGCCTACCTCTCTAGTCTCATCTCTAGCCCTCACCCTGATATATTCCATGTCCCAGGACTTGGCATTCTGCAGCATTTCTTGCATTTGGTCCTGTTTCTTCCTTCTGCAATGCTTTCTATCTGCTCATTTAGAGAGCTGTAACAACATAGGATAGTACCTCAAAAATGACCTCCTGGAAACTTAATACCCATCATACAGACAGAATCATTCCTTTGTGTGTGGACATTGACTTGGTATTTTGCTCTAGTATAGCCATGTCACCTAGCTGGCTTGCACTATCCAGCCATCTACTTCAACTTCTTGCATCATGAATTTTTATTTTCCGAGGAACCAAGACAGTATCTGGCACAGTAGTCACTATAAGAACTCACTTTAAAGGAGAAGCACTATTGGTTCTTCCTCTGTTCCCACAGAGTATTTCTACTGTATTTTAAAACTGCTGTTCTGCCTTGATTATCAGTGAGTTGTTTATGTATCTGTCTTTTCTAACAGGTCGTAACCTTTCTTCCTCCCCCTTCCAGGTACATAGCACAAAATAGCTATGCACTGAATAGACACTCAAGATAATTATTCAATTGCTTTGGAAGAGAAATTTGAATTATTTCCCGTTCTGAATATCTTGAATAAGTAACCAGTAAATATAAGTCTAAATTTCTTTTGTGTCTAAGTTGGGAATAAATCTTTAATACTTATTGTGTAGTAGTAGAAGCTAAATATTTGTATGTAACATTAAAATACCATTTTCCATTCTGTGACCTCCTGGAGTGTTTCTAGTTATTTTTGAGACTTTTTTTTTTTTTTAAGAAATTTGAATTACAAAATAAATCGAGTGATATCCACATTTTAAGATGTGAAATGTTGATTAGCAGTACAGCAAGCACACTACAACAAAGAAAACTTAAAATGGCTCCTTTGTCTTCTAAAACTAGGTACTAAACTTGCACTAAGGTCATAGTTAAGTTCTATGACTTTCTGTATAACCAGTTCTTGGCCATAGTACCCTTGTATCTATGACTTGAACTATAGTTTTATTTGCTGCTTCAAAATGCTGTTTAGTTTTGTGTTCCATCTCCATTTGCCATACCAGCATACTTACTGTGTACCCAGATTCATTACTAAAGTGTTTTAGCTGGTTTTCACAGACTCTAGTCTCCATCCTGGCCATCAAGTCTGATCTTCCTAAAACCTGTCAACTCCCTTAATACAAATCAACAATGGGTTTCAGTCAACTTTCCCAACTTAACACTATTTTCAATCACATCTTCCCTTGCTTTGGTTGGTCTGGTAAATACCATGTTTGTTTTTGCTTCTGTGTGTTTATAGACATTTCTCCTTCCCTCCTCCCACTTTCACCCTGAAGCTTCAAATCCTGACCATCCTCAGTTAAACTCAGTTCCTGAAACAAAAAAGTAAACTTCTAAGCCCATATAATAGCTCTCTTTTCTGTGATGCATTTAACTTCACAATCTATTTTATTACTCAAAAGTTTTGTGTTCATTTTTCCTACCCAATGAGGT
Source organism: Potos flavus (assembly GCA_028534135.1). NCBI lineage: Eukaryota > Metazoa > Chordata > Mammalia > Carnivora > Procyonidae > Potos > Potos flavus. The sequence goes on along the minus strand of CM052891.1, from coordinate 27,842,534 downwards.
TTCCGTAATATTTTTATCTCTCATTCAGCCAAATGCAGCGCTGACAGTATAAAAAATGTTAAGAGATGGAGAGAACTTTTACTCCTTATAAGCAACACAGTAGAACGCTGTTTCACAGACTTTTGCGTAACTGGGTGGATTATTGAAGAAAACCATTCTAATCTTAATGCTGCATCAAATAATTCCTCCTCAGATGTGATGCTAGGAAATTCAAATTTAAATGCTAGCCTAAGGGCGCCTGGGTGGCTCAGTCTGGTTGAGCGGTTGAGTGTCTGACTTGGTTTCAGGTCATGATTTCTGGGTTGTGAGGTTGGGCTCTGCTCAGCCCAGTCTGCTTGGGTTTCTTTCCCCGTCCCTCCCCCCACTTCTCAAATAAATAAATGCTAGCATAAGCCATTTATAATGGGAGATGTGAATGTCCCAAAAATCAGTCTTGCAAAGAAAAAAGTTGGTTTTTTGCAAGCTGTGCACACTTTCGAGTATTGGTCATCAGAGTAGAGTGGTTCCCTCTTGCTGCTTCCTTCTGTGTCTCTTTTTTACATCATTCTTAAGCATGATCCTTAACAAGAAGCCTTAAATTACTTCCAAACATAGTAGTCGTACCTCTATGAGAATTCCTGCAGATTTGGGGGTTGGATTATTTTGGTTATTAGTTATCCAAAAAGGCACTCATAGGTGAAGATTATATAGAGTTTAGAAAAGGGGTAGTATATTTTCCTTGGGTTTGGGAGTCAACATGACACCAGGACTCTGACCCTGGTGACTTAATTGTCTCAAAGTCAAAGAGACTCAACAAACCACCCCCAAACCCTACAAGCATCCCCATTTCTTTTGCCTTTAATAGTACTCCTCCATGATCAGCTAAAGACTTAAAATGTTCTTGGACTAATTGCACTATTTTCCTGCTTTTCTTCATGTTTATATAGTGTCACGTATAATGTGTGCACTTGGATGTTGTATAGTTGTTTCATGTATATGTGTTTTACCTCCCCTAGGTACAGAGCAAGCACTGTGTTAACTTTTTGACACTTATTCCAAGATGCCTGGTATGCTAATGCACACCTTAATGTTTATGAATAAATAATATTAATGAAATCCCAGGCAGGTGCATGGCATAGCTTAGGTAAGGGTCCTCCAAACATATTGGGCTTATTTCCAAAATAGTGGCTTCAAGGGTTCATGCCCTTATTACCTTTTTTAATGGAAAGTTTTAAGGGAAAAATGCAAGGGCATAAGACATACCTTATTCTCAAGGAAAGTAGTAGCTAACTGTTCCCTGAGATACTCTGATTCATTTTAATGCTCATCTGGTATTAGCCTCATTTTGCAGTTTGAGGAAATAGGTTCAAAGATGTGAAACTTTGGGCCCAGAACTTGAGTCCTTGTGACAAATTTATTTTACTATAGCCTTTTTAAAAGCCAGCCAGCCTTTTCTAGAGGGGCGGTTTATAGGGGCAGGTTAAGTCTGACTGAAGTGAACATCACCTGTAATATCCACCTGATGCCACCAGGGTGTCCCATGGTGCTGTCTTTGATTGTGTTCTTACCCGGATTGCTGGGGCCTGTTTTGAAGCAGGAGTTAATTTAGTCTCAGTGGTGGAAGCCCAGAGCTCAGCAGCAAGAAAATGGGGTGCTTAGCTCCTTGACTTTCTAGTACGCACTGCTGAGCCAGCATCAGAGATGCCCTTGCCCTCTTTTAACCCCTGCTAGTCAGGCTGGCCTCTACAGGACAACGGGGCCTGGCTAGCAATTCTTAACTAGGCAACAGCCCCACAAAGGACAGTAGCATAGAAAAGACCCTGTGGGTATCTATAAATGTCTATAAACATGCATTTGTTCTAGTAGCTAAGTATACACTTAAACAAATTTATACTAGTAAAATAGATCCATGGCAGAAAGATTGAATTGCTTTACTTAACCACTCTAGGTAGAATTTTAAAAGAATGTGTGGTGAATTCCCACTTTACAGTTTGCAGTAAAAATCTGCATTACACTTAGTCTTGTATACAATTAGGCATGAGTTTTGATACTCAGCAATCCTGCATGATAATCTTTGGTGTCAAAACTGTCACTTTACATGGGAACTAAAGAGGTGAAGTCTCCTACTTAGTATTAAAGAGCGCAATACCCTCTTGAAATTTTTTTTTTCTTCCAGCACTCTTTAAGCACTTTGCACAAATGTCTAACTAGTCTATAATTCTCAAGTTTTGATTACTGGAAGAAATCCTTTAAGTATCTCCAGTGACTAGTATGGTTCCAGGCATTTAATACAGGTGCTCAATAAATACTTGTATACTGAAATAGCGAAGCCTCCATAATAGTTACAGGATAGTTATACATATGAGCCATTTCTCTAAGGAAGAGAGTCTACATTAGGAATAGGGAGGTCTTTGATTTGTCTTTAGGTGATTAGAATCCATTATGAACTGGGGAAGTAGTCCCTGGGGTGTCCTGGCTGGCCTTTCAAAATCTAAAATATGTTATTCTGGGTTGGAATTAGCACAGCCTGACTTTGACTTTACCCATGCAATATCAGACTGGGTGTTCACCAGGGCTTTTAGAGCCACCAGGATAGACTTAACTAAATTAAAGTTATTGATGGGAGATGTTGGATTGGTGGTGCCCTTTTCCCTCTCTGCTCCCCGCCTACCCAGGTGTGTTTCCCTCCCCAAATTCCCATGGTTTCCAGGAAATCATTGGAATAAATCCTAAACCTACCTTTAGTAGTCCATCGTCCTTTTCAATTTTCTCATCTCTTTAGTGAGAGGGCTAATTATAGATTATAGTACCAACTTAGACCCTTCCATGTGCTTTGCTTAAGTGATTAGAGTAACTATCTGAGCTAAGTTAAATCTATCAAACATACAGAGGCTTCCTCAGCCTTCATGAGTTTTGCTGAATACTATGTAGGGGACTGGATGCATTACTGTAGGAATAAAGGTTATCATTTCCAATGCAGATGGTTTCAATGTCCCTGCAAAGCATTACTAGGACTTTTTTCATCCCATATTATGAATCTAGTTCTAATAGATTGGTCTGAAGATGCTCTTCCATATATGAAGAGTAATTATGCCTTTCCTATCTAAAGTGTAAATTACTAAAAGGCAGAAATAATGTGTACCTTAGATTGCCTGTTTCTGGGATTAGCTTATACCTGATGCTCAGGAAGCATTTTCACTGGTTTGGATTGACAGCTTGCCATCTGCTCTCCTGAGTATTCACTGCAGAATGACAGGGGAGAGAAAGTGAAAGGAAAGGTGCTGAGGGGAGAGGAAGCTGGAAAATAAGAGGAAACAGCTGGGAGCTGAAGGGGGGGCTACTTATGTAAGGTCAGTAAACAAAAGGCAGAGGACAGGGTCAGGCTTTGGGCATAGAGGGCTAATTTACTTCTGTCAGCTAGTCAAGGAGAACCTTGTATGCTTTGTTTAAAAGACTAAAGTTACTTCAGAAGAAAAATCTAGATTCTCTTAATCTGACTCATCTTCCCTGTTTACCATAGTATATTGTTCAAGTCAAAATCGACACTGTCCTCTAGGAATTCTGGTCTTCGTTCTTCAATTCTAGCAAAGAGCTTCCTGCCGCTGCTCAGGCAGTCAAAAGTACGATGTTTCCAGTAGTGTTTGTGGATAGCTGGTAAGCTTGATGTTTTATTCACAGCTTACAGGGTAAATGCTGAGTACAGCTGTTGTCTCTATGTTGAGCTTTAACAAACAGCTTGCCAGGTTCATGCACCTGCTTTTATGCCTGGACCCAATGACTGAAATTTAGGCAGCGTCTAGTTCAGAGACTTCTCAGGGTCAAGACACATCTTTAAAGGAGTGAATTCCCTCCCCTGGAGCTGTAGCCAGATTTTTTGCGGTTCTGGCCTTGTGTTGCCATCTTTTGGCATTGCTTTCTAGAGCAGCCTTCCTAAAGCTTAGTCTAGCTAGTCTTGCGATGTCTTATCTGTGTCTTTGGTCATCACTGCTCACTTCCCTTACACGGAATGTAATGCATCAGTTCCTCAACACCTGTTTCATTATTCCCTATTCCCTTTCTTACCAGGAATGGAGGGATCCTCAACAAAACGTCAGATTGGCCTGATGAGGCTTTTTCTTACTTCTAGGTCCATGAAAGGGAGAGGAAGGACTAATGACTCAGAAAGAGGAAACCATAAAACCTGCATGTACTAATATGCTAACTCTTTGGAGATTTTGAGAAACAAAATCCTTCCTGAACTCTGGCCTACCCCTAAATCTGGTGTGAAGAATTTACTAAAGAGGTGAATCTATTGTTTGGGTAAAGAATATTCACTTGATTTATGTTTTTGCTGCCCCTACTCTTTACAACATTTGGGGGCATGAATAAGTAGTAATCTTTGCAAATGAATAGTTTTTCTGATAATGCAGATGGGTAGCACAGCACAATGCTCTGCAGTGTCCTTACATCCTTCTTTCAACCAGAGGAATGTGCTTGGCGTGGAGGCTAACACCACTGAAGAGATTTATCTCTGTATCAGAGTAATTGTTCATGTAAAGATTTAATTTGTTTTTGAATATTAGCATGATGTTGTAACTGAGCTAAGCTTTTAGTTTGGTTCAGGCCCACCAAGTTTGTGTGACTTGTTAGGTATCAACTTTTTTTTCAAGCTTAGCCATTACCCTGAGCTTGGGGCATCTGAGGGCAGGAAGGAACAGGTGGCCAAAGGAGAAATGTTGGTGCCTGAGAGTATGTTTTCCAGTTGTATTGAATTTCTTACTTGGTGTATTTTTGACCTGTCTTAGTTTCTTTCCTTGTATCCTATGCTATTTTGCTTGCTATTTGTTAGATGTCCTCTGTCAGCCATTCAGGAGTTGTAAAATGGAAGTTAGTATTTCTACTCAAATGCTTTGTGGAAGGAACTGATAGGTTTAGCATTGATTTCTGGTAGCTTTTTTCTAGAAGAGTTAAAGTGATAAACGTGTTTCCATGGCTTTGGACTTGTTTTTGGCATCTTGGTTATGTGACCCTTCTTAGAAATAGTGTTTAAGGGGTGTCTGGGTGGCTCAGTTGGTTGAGCCTACTTGAAAGAAAGGCAGAGAGAAAGAAAAGGAAGAAAAGCAAAGAAAAAAGACTAGTATTTTAGAACCCTCAACTACCAGTTGAACTAAATGTCTACCAGGAAAATGGGTAGATTTGCTTCCTATATTTTTGTTCTCTGTGATTCTCCAGCTGTCAACGAACGTAAATAGGTATTCAGAAAAAAAATTCTCCATTGTTGCCCTTTCCCCACCTTAACCAGTTAAAGCAGAAACAACTAGTGATGACACTTTAGGTGGTAAAATTGAAACAAACCCAACATCTGACCACATGGGCCACAGGCAATTGGTTTAAGCCCTTAGTGTGGTTATGAAGTTGGGGTGGACTGCAGGGAGGCGGGGAGATTACTTCTGCTTTCCTCCCAGAAGTTTTACTGGGTATTGTTGTTTTTGTTTTGATAGCGGGGGTGGGGGGTGTTACACCCTTTGGTAAAATGTGCTTCCTTTCCTCCTCGATTGCATTGAGGCTGATAATGAAGGGTAACATTTCTCTCTAGTCAATGTTTTTTTCAGTATTTGCAAATATTGCATTCTTGGTTTTTACTGGTAGATTTGTTCATTGTCAGCTCTAGCTTTTTTGCATGAAGAATTAGTCCATTAACTTGCCAGATTTGAAGCCTCTTCTAACCTCTTTAAAGTAGATCTTCCCTGCTGAAAGTTTTGGATTTGATTTGTTTTCAATTTGTTGAGGAGTCCTACTTGGGTACAGGTAATTGACAACAGCAGAGATGTTTTCTATTCCTAGGATTCCCAATCTAATTATAATTCTTTTTTTTTTTTTTTTAAGATTTTATTCATTTATTTGACAGAGAGAAAGAGATCACAAGTAGGTAGAGAGACAGGCATAGGGAGAGGGGGAAGCAGGCTCCCTGCTGAGCAGAGAGCCTCATGCAGAGCTAGATCCCAGGACCCTGAGATCATGACCTGAGCAGAAGGCAGAGACTTAACCCAGTGAGCCACCCAGGCTCCCCTCTAATTATAATTCTTAATGTACTCACAGATTTTAAAATCCTCTCCAAAATAGGAAGGAAATATCCTGTTGCTTTCTAATGTTTGCGAAAATTTGCCTTTGGGGCGCCTGATCAACCTCCGCATGGGCTCTCTGCTCAGCAGGGAGCCTGTTTCCCCCTCTCTCTCTGCCTGCCTCTCTGCCTACTTGTGATCTCTCTGTCAAATAAATAAATAAAATCTTAAAAAAAAAAAAGAAAGAAAGAAAACTTGCCTCTGACGAGCTGATCTTTTTTTTTTTTTATAGTATTTAAGTAATCTCTGCACACAATGTGAGGCTTGACCTCACAACCGCAAGATTAAAAGTCACATGCTCCCCGACCGAGTCTGCCAGGCACCCCTAGAAAAGCTGATCTTAACAGGCATCATCCTTTGTCTTGTGTTATTAGCTTTTTGGCCACTTACCTTAGGGCTCTTTGAAAGAGGTTGGGGGGATGACTTCGTGACTCAGTAGGTTGTTTGACTCTTGATTTCTGCTCCATCATGGTTTCCAGGTCTTGGGATAGAGCCCCATCAGCTCCCTGCTCAGCAGGGAGTATGTTCAGTATTCTCCCTGTCCCCCACACACACACACTGGGTGGGCCCTGCGCAATTTCACTCTCTTTAAGATCTTTAAGAAAAATCTTCAAGAAATCTTTAAGAAAATCTTTAAGAAAAAGGGAGAGGGTGGAATGAGGCATGGTAAAAAAAAACCGTTACTTTGAAAGAGAGAGGAATAATTAACTGGCTCAGTTATGCACTGTTCCCAGCCCCAAAGTTAATCTAGAACCACTAAATAGTACCAGTAAAAATATTTACTTAGCACTTGCTATATTACAGGAAATGTTCTAAGCATTTTAGATACATTACTCGTTTAAATCACACCCTGTGAGGTGAGTACTTATTTTGTCTTCATTTTCCAGATGAGGAAATGAGACCCTGAAAGGTTAAGTGACAGGTTATATAAGCCGGGACAGAGGAGATGGGAAAGAGGAAACTGAACAAGATGGGGAGGGGATCTGAGTTTTATTTGGGTGGATATAGGCAGACTTTTTTTTAATTAGGCACCATATTTTTGGTTATATCCAGAGGTAACACCATTGATTCAACTACTGAAAGTTGTTTACAATAATCAGGATGAATTTACTGTCTTTAGACATCCCTCCTCTTTTGACTGGGCCCCAGTATGGTCTACGGAAGCTGGCTTGAGGAGGGGCTCGTTTGTTTGTAGTTCAGAATATTGTCTCTCCTAAGGGTAGAAATGCCCCTTCTAAGGATGGAGTCTTTGATCTTACTGATTTCATTATATTCCTCAAAATATTTGGAGCTGATTGTTTTTGAGTAATTGTTCCAAACTTTTGGATATTTTCCCATTGGAAAGTATCCTAAGGTTTAAAATGTCATCTGAATTTAAAAAGTTATTAAATTTTCTTTTTAAGGGAGAGTTTGGGGACCAATCAGGAATTCTGGTTTCCTTTCATGGAGAGATAAAATTAGCTGTTTTCCTCAAGAAAAGTGATACATCTGAATCCCAGCTCTTCAGTAATGAGAACTGGACTGTTTTCGCTTGACCTCTACTTCCTGTTAGTGGGAAAACCCCTCTCCAGAGGTACTGGGAAAAAGATTGCTGGAGAAGGGTTTCTGGATCCCAGAATAAGAAGTTCAAGAGAGTCCCCAATACTGTCAGTAGGATAATGGTCTTCATAAGTACTAGTTTTCATTATCCTTAAGCTTCATTTTCAACACAGTTTGTAAGGCTGCAAAGTAGGAGAGGCTAAACTGGGGAGGAAGAAAACTTAGTAGTTGAATTATATGGACCTTGAAGTGATTGTATGTGCAAGAAGCAGAAACTTGGATTCACTGAATGAAATTGAAAGAACAGGCAGTGTCCAAGGTCAGAACAAAGGTTTTAGTTTACCTAGTTAATTCCTTAGATTTACATCTTAGTTCACTCCTTATCTTGCATGGGCATATAAACCTGAAACATTTTTTCTCCCTAAAAGAGGAATGGACATTTTTATAGGAGACCTAAGGCCACTGTGGCAGCTTAGCTGAGGGATGTGTGAGAAACTGTTCATCATTTTCTGTCCCCTCCTGTCTTAGGCTGAACTGGTCCTTGATGTGCTACCTGCTTCTGCTACTGATCCATACTGCAGAACTTCTCATTCATCCCCAAGGCCTCCAAGCAATGTCCAATAGGGAATCGACTAAAAGGAACCAGACCAACGTTTCCAGCCCCTTCATTCTGGTGATTGAGGGAAGGAAGTAGTGGGAGGGGTTGTACATGTGTAGTGGATGGAAGGGAAACACAGACTGTCAAATTACTATCTCTTTAGTTTCTTTTACAAATAGAATTCTGCAACCGTATTATTTCTATTGTGTAAATATAGGGGAAGTTCAAGATGGTGACCTTGATTAGAATGTGTCTGGAGACGAATAAACGGAGTGTTATGAGATAAGAGACAGTTGATTATGAAAGATGTTGAAGTCTTGAAATAATGTCACCATCTGAGGAAATTTTTTAAACCAGAGTTTATAAAAATATCACTGATACAGCCTGCCCCCTCATTTCCCGCCACAGGAGACTTCTTGGACTGGAGACACTTGTTTAATAATAGCTTGTCTCTGATATTCCCAGTAGCTACCTCTCTGTGAGGAAAGGATAGCAAACGTCCAGGACATCATCACACAAAGTTCCAGTAGCAGTGACGCCTACACGGACGACTTGGAACTGCAAACAGAGGCTGGGGTCACCTCAGTGACATTTGACGCCGTCCAACCACAAGTTCGATTTTTGTTCTGTGGGGTGAGGAAGCAGACTGTACTAAAGGACTAAAATGATTTCTTGTCTGTACTTTCTCACTTGTTTTTATTTTTTAATTTTTTTGGCGGGAGAGAGGGAAGTTCGGGTAAAATTTCATATCCTATCTGGAGTTAAGGGGAGGATGGGAAAGCTCAGCCCTTCACCCAAGAATAAGCCAGTAATGACATCTCGACGCGTGGGAAGTGTTTCCCTCAGCTGGGAGGATCTGAGGCTGCACCCCAGTGGGATTCCTTGCTAGAGTTGGAAGGCCACTCAGAGGTAGACGCATATTGTAGCAGGAGTGCGGAGGGTTTTAGCTGGCTGGGGATGAAGTATCAGAGGGGAGGGACATTCGGAGTCCTAGGGGCTTCCCCCAGTTTGGAGGCTCGGGCTGTGCTGTGCAAATAGGACTGAGGAGCCTGGTGACCGCCGTGGCCTGTGCCTTCCGCTGAGGGTCTGACGGGGACGCGACGCTGCTGGGCACCGCGTTTGAGTCCCAGGAGACGGCCCAGCCGTGCCCAGCGAACCCGCGCCAGACCCTAGCGTCCTCCATCTTCTCTCCTGCGCTCCCCCTGCTCCAGCTGCCTGAGCCGCGGACCGCAGCACCACACACCCCCGCGGGGGGGGACGCCGCGCCCCATCCCCGCCCCCGGCCCCACCCCAGCCCCCCCGCGGGGGCCCTGACCCCACCGCCGGCGGGCACTGGCTGAGCTCCGAGGCGGCGAGCCTGCGGCGGGGACGCCCAGAAGGGGTCCGGGCGGCTGGGGGCGGCGGCGGCCGGGTCGGGGCTCCCCCCCCGCCCGCGCTCGCCGCGGCGGTGGTGCGTCCCGGAGGTTACCGGAAGTGGCCGCGCTCGGCGCTGCCATGTTGAGGAGCCGCCGCTGCCGCTGCCGCCGCCGCCGCCGCCGCCGCTTTGTTGTCGCCTCCTCCGGCTGAGGAGGCTCCCCGAGCGGGGGGAGTGGGGAGGAGGGGGGTCGGCCGCCGCAGCCATGGAGGCCAACTGGACCGCGTTCCTGTTCCAGGTACTGGGGGCCCCCCGGGGGGGGCACGGGGGGGGACAGGGGGGCCGGGCCCCGGGCTGGCGGGCGGGCGGGCGCTCCTCCTCCCCTCCCTCCCGGCTCCGCTCTCCGGCCCGGCCTTAATCCCCCTTTGTTTTTCCGCCCGCCCGCCCCGGCGGAGCGGGGCTGCTGAGGTGAAAGGAGGCGGCCTCACGGGGTGCGGGGGAGAGAGCAGGCCTCGGGGTGAACCCCGGGCCCCCCTTAGCACACTCACGCACACGCACACACCCTTCCCTCCCGCCCTGAAGGGGAAGGGAGGAGGCCGGTCGCTGTCACCACCCGCGGCCCAGAGAAAGGAGGGCGCCGGGCCGCTGGATAGCGCGGGCAGCTTGGCCACAGCGCGCCCAGCCCCGGCCCGCATCGTGGGGTGAGGGGGGGTCCCCAGGTCCTACTCTGAGACGCCCCCACACACAGACGCACTTCATCTATCTTTCGCTCGCTCTTCTTCTTTTTCACCTCCCTCTCTTTTTTTGTGTATGTGTGTTGACTTTCTGAACCCCCCATCCCTGCGAATAGCGGGTATCCCTGGGTTCCCCGCCACTCCCCCTTCCCGCCGCCCCCCCTTTGTGTTTACTCTGTTGGGGGTCTTATGAGTGAGTATCCCCTCCCCAAACTTTTTCACTGGATTTACGTTTTTTCTCCTGCGAGCGTTTGCCGAGCCTTGGCAGCTGACACCCTCTCCCTCTGTCCAGCTCTCCCGCCGTCCCATTCAGCCCGGGGAATCCCCCAGCCGGGCCCGGGCGGGGGGAGCGGTGGGGGCCGGGACTCCAGGAGGCCGACCTTCTCCTAGAGCGCTTTTCCCTCTCGTCCCACCTCGAACGTTTCCTCCAACCAAGTGGGGGAGACGGAAAGTGGAGAGAGCAAACAAAGTCGGCTTACAAAGCCCCCAGATGAGTCATTCGTTGGGGTGTTGGTCTACACTTTTTGCAAGAAACTTGAAAGTGACTGTAGCCGATACGTTGGCAGTCCTCTTGCCCGCCCATTTTAGGTGGGGGACCCCTGTTGGGAAGACCGAGGCTGGAACTTATTTTTTGCCTGCTTCATTTCTGTTTGCAAACGAAGCACTTAGTGGGCAGCAGTGATGAGCTCACAGGGAAACTTCAGAACCGGAGGAGGTTAGGAAGCTTGTCACTTTAAATGCGTTCTTCCCGCCTCTCTGGGTTATTTTCCTTCTTTGAATAACTTCGTGAAATCCCAGACGCGTTGCTTGGGCGCTTGAGACCTTTTGAAACTAACCAGGAATGGATGCAGAATTTTCAAAAAATCCTCGCAGCCAGTGAACTCATCCCAGTGGACTTAATATAGGGAATTGGATAATTCAAACGTTACCTATTGTGTAGAATTGGTTTATTGTTTTAAGACCTATTTTCTCTCAAATGTGAGTAATTTGATTTTTAAGTAGTTAATTGAAATATATTCTGGCTTCTTAAAATTGAAGATATGCAAAATTATGGAACTCACAAACTTCTTTTTCTCATTCTGATCTGGTATTGTTTTATCATGCTTTAGGTCAACTTAAAAATGCATTTGGAAAAGATATGTTATATAACTACTTTGGCATCCAGATTGGTGTAAAGGTTGCAAATGCCCTCTCTAGGAAAAGCTTTCAGATGGTCATGTAAATATGGGATTAACAGGCCACCTAAGTGATTTTCATGTGAGGAATGATTTAGACTTACCATATTAAACCTGCTGTCCATAAACTTCATGGAGATTGAAAAAAAAAAGTGTTCTTTATGCAAGGAAAAACCTATTAACTGATTTTTGGAAAGCTAGTTGAACAATCTTTTGGAATACTTTTATTCTTTTTCTGGATAAGACAAATGCCAAGCATTTATTGATCAACTTGTTAATTAGACTTTATATTATTTAATTTTTTTCAGCAATTAAAATCTTTTTTTCCACCTGATGGAGAAGTGTGAAAGCTAATATTTGATCCTGGGCTTGGCAATGTGTGCAGTGAAAATTGTTGGAAAAATAATTTAGAGCCAAGGACAGTTGAATGGGTAAAGAGAATATTTCAGTCTTTTCTATGGAAAGGTATGAATAGACTTACTCAGTTTCAGTTTTAAGTAATTTTTACTGGGGAAATGGGAGAGTTAAACTCTCTTGTTTGTTTCCTAGAGCTTACTATTGAATTTATATTTTAAAACAAATTTAATACTTGCTTTCCAGATAACCTGGTGGAAAGTGAAAGCCATAACTGTAAGATGTTTGATGGGTGATTCTCCTAACAGGACATTCAAGATATGACTCACTGATGCTAATTTGTTTCAGTACAAAATTTTTTGCCCTCTGGCACTGGAGATTTCATGGTGCTATATCCTACTACTCTAGGTGATGAAATAACATTTCTGTTTTGTTTTTTTGCCAACCCCAGAAAGCTTGGGCAGGGTTTAAAAAAAAAAAAAGCCTTATAGTTGAAAGAGATGGGAGATAAAATAAAAGCTTTGGTTTGATGATACTAGTCAAATAAAAGTCTACCCAGAAGTTTTTTTTTTTTGTTTTTTGTTTTTTGTTTTTTTTTATCACTTAACTGAAGGTAGGCCATGGTTGTTATTTTACTCTGTCTCTCCCTCAGAGAACAAGTTGGGGAAACCCAGTTCCCCTCTTAGAAGGCTTCATGTAGAAGTGTGGGGATCCTAGGAATCCTCAGAGTGATTCCCGTAGTGGTCGAGGCATTCTACAGCATTTCACCCAAGAAGCAGGGACCTGGTGTGACCCTCGTGTGAGAGTGAGCTTCAGCAGTGCTGTAAAAATGCTTTATGTTGCCACAGACATCTGAATTGGTAAAATGGCAGTAAGTGCTTTTAGTACTCCATCGAACTAATGGTTATTTAGAATTGAAAAATGCCTCTAAACACTATAAGTCTGAACTTTGTCCAGAAGATTTGCATTCCCTATTATCTAATCTGTTAGCCTTTGAAATTGTATATCTTGAGCTATCCTCAGCTATTAACTGTTTGTATACTGTATGGAAACTTGGGTATCCCACAGCCAGGTTGGAAAGGGGGTAAGATTTGCATCCAAATTCTGTAAAGTTTCCTATGTCTTATGGGCAGACACTGACATTTACAGGAGCTCCAAAAATTAAATTAAAAGTGGACTATAATTCGGTATAATCCCTAAGTCCAGAAGGATACTCATAGGTAAGCACACAGTTTCTGTGAGTTCTTCCAGGACTCAAAGGGGGATTCAACCAAAATTATTAAATTGAGACTGGTAACTTTGAATACCGCACCTCCTAATGATTTGGGGGAGACTCGGTTCCAGGCTTAGCTGTTGTGGCCATCAAGTAAATGTGGAGCTATGTGGTGGATATTCTTACCCATTAGGGGAGAAGAAGCTCTGTGTGAATGTGTGTGTCTGTCTCCTTGTTTTCTTCTTCTTAATCAAGTTAACTGTAGGACTTGTGATTATAGAGTGAGAAGGCTAAATAAGTGACTAGAGTGTCTTAAGATGATGGGATGGGCTCCTTCTAGAATGTCGTGTGCTTAAATATTTGGAACTCTTACCTATGGGTGCATGTATCCTTTTAGGATTACAAAACTCAAGCATAGGGGCTTGGGCTCACTGTCAAAAAAGTTTCAAAAATAACATTGGTAAAGTACAACATATCAGGAAGAATTATTTCAGGAATTTTTTCCCATCATTTCCTAAATGTTTATCAGTATGGAGAATTTTAAAAGAATCAAAACCAAGAGAATAACAATTTATAAATACCAAGAACCTGATCCATGATGAAATTTTGGTGTCAGTGCAGCTAAAGAAAATTTCCAGACGGTGTCCACTTCTGGAGCGGAGAAGCACATTATAACAGCAAATGTTTAATACTTTAATGAAACATATAAATTCTGGAAGAAGAGGAAAATGAAAGGAATTTTAATTATTTATAGTTTGTTTTCTCTTGGTAGTCTGTCTTTGAGAGTTTTAGGGTTTGAACAACTAGCGTTGTTAAAGGATACAGATTTCTAGTGTAAGATTAAATGAACTGAGAAACAACTGACAGGTGTTCTGCTGTAGGCTACCTTCACAGATGCCTTCCAGGCTGATTAATAGCAGGTTCCATTTCCATCAAATCTTTTAGTAGGAAGTTAAGTGAAACTTTAAAAGTAAACTTAACATATAGTGCATATATTCAGAGAGCTAAGTTCCTTTTATCACTTAGCAACAGCCTCCTTCCTTAGTCACTAAGTTTTCTGATGGAAAGGGGAGAGACAGTGCCTTTCTTTTCCTAGGTAAAATAGATAAATAGATGATTATGTGTGTAAGTGTGTAGTGTATGCATTACTGCAGTAAGGTACTGGTAAATACTTAAGTCTGAAGTGTAATTTTTTTGACAAGTTGTTTAAACTTGGTTTCAGCACTGACAGACTAATGCAAACTGATGTCATCAGCTGGTATGTCCCTTATGAACCAGGATGGTGTGTAGTCAGCTGTTTGAAAGCAAGATCACTGTCAGTAACTTAGTCGTAAAAGTTTTATGTCTGCACAGTGATTTTAATGCTTTGTATTGGGAGCTCTGAGGATAACTAGGTGGTTGCTGAATTTCTGCTGCAGGGAGTAGCTTATGGGCTCTTTGATTGTTTCTTCTGCTCTCTGTTGTCTGGAGCATGTTGAATGTTGAAGGCCTTGGGCGAGGCTGAGTTTCTGAAGTGTAAATGTTTGGTTTTAGGCCCATGAAGCCTCCCATCACCAACAGCAGGCAGCACAGAACAGCTTGCTGCCCCTCCTGAGCTCCGCTGTGGAGCCCCCTGATCAGAAACCATTGCTTCCAATACCAATAACTCAGAAACCTCAAGCAGCACCAGAAACATTAAAGGATGCCATTGGGATTAAAAAAGAAAAACCCAAAACTTCATTTGTGTGCACTTACTGCAGTAAAGCTTTCAGGGACAGCTATCACCTGAGGCGCCACGAGTCCTGCCACACAGGGATCAAGTTGGTGTCCCGGTCAAAGAAAACCCCCACCACGGTGGTTCCCCTCATCTCCACCATCGCTGGGGACAGCAGCAGAACTTCGTTGGTCTCAACAATTGCTGGCATCTTATCAACAGTCACTACATCTTCCTCGGGCACCAACCCCAGCAGCAGTGCCAGCACCACAGCTATGCCTGTGACCCAGGCTGTCAAGAAACCCAGTAAGCCTGTCAAGAAGAACCATGCTTGTGAGATGTGCGGGAAGGCCTTCCGAGATGTGTACCACCTCAATCGGCACAAGCTCTCCCATTCGGACGAAAAGCCCTTCGAGTGTCCTGTTTGTAATCAGCGCTTCAAGAGGAAGGACCGGATGACTTACCATGTGAGGTCTCATGAAGGAGGCATCACCAAACCCTATACTTGCAGTGTTTGTGGGAAAGGCTTCTCGAGGTACTGCATTTTGCTTTGCTTTTTTTTTTTTTCATGAGGTATCAGTGAACTTCAGTTTTGTCTCTTTGTGACCTAGAAGGTTTATGTGAGAATAGCTGTGGGCAGGCCTGTGTTATTAGAGGAGATTGGTGATAGATAAAATATTACACTTCCAGGTCTTATTCCAGTTTGGTGTGGTTGACAAGTGGTGACATGGCGATTAGCTTAATATTTCAGTTAGGAAGTGCCTTGGTGGACTCAGGCCTTCATTTGGCACATCTGTAATTCTTACCACTGCAAAACCACCAGTTTCCAATTCAGTTGGGTGACTAGACATGAGGTTCACTGTGCAAATCAAAGAAACTTACTTCCTGGAAGTTGGGATGACCTTGGATACTCTTAATATAACTTTTAGGAGGACGTTTTTCCATTTTTCTGTGGTTACTAACATTTCACTAATTTTCGTTTTTAAAGGCTTTTGAGTAAAAGTTTACATAGTAGTAGCTGCCTCTGGCAAGTGTTAGGACTCCAACTTTGGGTATTTTATAATTTAAAGAACCAAGGCCTAACATGATTTGATGTTGACTAGGAGAGAAAAATTAACAGGTAAAGGACTAAGACTTTTGTTTATGGTAAGAGAGGTAAGGAGGCTTGCACTGGGGGGAGGGGGAGTTGGTAATTCTGCTAGCTTTCTTTAAAATGCCCTCCACCCAAAGCTGCCAAGCATGTAAACATCACCGTGAGTAGCATTTCTCAATGTGTGTTCCATTACATCTTCTGTTGAAACTCTCTCTTTCACAGGCCTGACCACTTAAGCTGTCACGTAAAACATGTCCATTCAACAGAAAGACCCTTCAAATGCCAAGTAAGAGTTAAAATGACTTATCCTTAGTGTAGCACTTAATGCACATTATCCAGAAGGTCTGAGCCAATCAAATCTCACCGTTATTGAATAGTCTTAAAATCACTGACTTGAGTAAATGTGGTCCATTTGAATTCTGGTTTTATACAATATAAATGACAGCTTCTATTTCTGTGAGGCAAAAGCATTTAAAAATTTAAATGTGTTGTTTTTGTTAAGCTACATTTCCCTTTCCTTAGGCAACAGTATTTATCGTTACAGGAAAAAAAAATGTAGTCTTGCAAAGGTCATTATGTATTTGCAATGAATAAACGAATGAAATGCTTTAAATTATTTTCTGGGTTGATGATTTTAACTGTAATAGAAGAAAATAGGAATTTTCTGCCAAATGTTATCACTTATTGGATATTTGTCTGCCAAATTGGAGTGTTTTCTAGTTGTTTGAAAATCTGTTGGTTTTATTTAACCTAAGTTGTGATAATGAAAAGGTTAAGAATCTTGCTAAATCAACTGACTTTTTTAGACATCAGTAATTTTAGTTTATTGCTAGAAGTGTTTCTGAGCTCCTTTCAGTTAAATGTGTTAATGACTGACTTTATTAAGTAAGTGATTTGAATCCTAAGAAAAATCCAATCTGAGGAAGGAAGCTAGTGTCATTTGAGCAAGTGCCTGCTATGTGCGAGGCCTTGGGCCAGACTCTTGGTCCCGCCAATAATTTTGGGAGGTAGGTATTTTTATCCTCATTTTACAGATGAAGAAACAAATTCAGATAGGTTAATTTGCTCAGTGTTACCCTGTTTCATGAATCAAGGAGCTGGATTTAAATCCAGGTTTAATTGACTCTACTGCTCACATCTTTTCAGTACTCTGTGTTGATATTTTTTCTTCCCCCAAAATGTAAGGGTCTAAAATTCACCAAATGTTTTGTTACGATTATGATTCTAGGTAACACATGCAATTAAAATTCAACTAACTCAGTCTGCTTGCGGACATGGATAGGGTAATGCCTAGAATATAACGTACTTTAAAATGAGTAGAACAGGATAGTCTATATTTAAAAAAAGTTTTCCTCCCTCATGCAGACATGCACTGCTGCCTTTGCCACCAAAGACAGACTGCGGACACACATGGTGCGCCACGAAGGCAAGGTATCTTGTAACATCTGTGGAAAGCTTCTGAGTGCAGCGTATATCACCAGCCACTTAAAGACACATGGGCAGAGCCAAAGTATCAACTGTAATACATGTAAACAAGGCATCAGTAAAAGTAGGTGATACTTCAGATTGTATTTCTTTTGCATTTTAGATTAATGAAATCTGGATGTTTTTATAATATATTGAAGGTATTTTCACTATGCATGAAAGATGAACACTATATTCATGTTCATCTTACATGTTTTCTATCATTAAAGTGTGTAAACACATGTCAATGGAGAGTATATACTGGTGTTGGAAATACACCTCATCGGCGTGAATACAAACAACATTGACAAGCTCTTCACTAATTTTGCTTTCAGTCCTGTGCTTGTCTACTAATAACACCCAAGTTAGAAAAGCAGAATTTCCCTATAGCTATTTTTCAACGTTTCTCTTCTGTGGAGTTTGAATAAAAAGCTCTAGTGTTTTAGGATTGTGGCAGCAGAAGCCACACTAGGAAGGTGCAGCTGCTGGAAGGCAATTTTCATTGTTTTATTTAATTTTAGGAAGATTCTCAAGCATTGGTGTCTCCTAACTTCTGTTTGAGTTAATGACATGCCCTTAATAACTTTAAAGATGAAAGCAGCATCATTCAGTTTGCTTTTCAAATCCAAATCTGTAGAGTTGGGATGTCATATCCATGCTTACCTTAAATTCAGAATTGAAGATAGACTAGACTATTTCAGGGACTCATGGATAAAATTCAGTACTCAGGTTTACCCAGGCTTGTCTTTGAGATTGCCCTAACCACCAGAAGAAAGTCTATTCCTCATTCTGTATTCTGTTATATATGTACTATATGCAGCAAAAACATCAAATTATCAGAATAGGTGGCCAGAAGTGAGTGGGAAAGGACAGTTAATGTGTTTTGATCTCATCCATTTTTGCTTCTTTGTAAGTACATTCGGTTTATTATCTAGCATGTCATACTTTGTTAACTTTACAAAAATTTACTTTTAGTGTACATTGTTGTGATCAAGTGATGAACTTTATTAGATATTTTGATGAGCATAAATTAGTCCGTACTGATTTTACCCAAGTTCCATTCTAAGAGACACTTGCTTTTTAATATAGCAAAGAATTCTTTTCTCTTTTATATTGGTTTTCCCCAGCTGTCTTGATTTTTCTTTGATTAATTTATCTATTTTGACCAGTATAGACAGAAGCAGCAAAAGAAGATGCTCTGTAGTAAAAACTGTCAAGACAAATGATAAAGGTCAGAGAAGCATGAGGAGCCAAAGTATCTAAGTTTCAGATTTTGAAAAAATGGCTGCACTTTTTCAAGGTAAATGTAGCATTTGTGGTTTGTCTTTGGAGTAGCGTGCATGAGCGAAGAGACCAGCAGCCAGAAGCAGCAGCAGCAGCAGCAGCAACAGCAGCAGCAGCATGTGACCAGCTGGCCAGGGAAGCAGGTGGAGACACTGAGACTGTGGGAAGAAGCTGTCAAGGCAAGAAAGAAAGGTAAGATGAGGTGGCCAGTGCTCACAGGACGGCTAGAGCAGTGTGCTCACTTAGTGTGCCCCGGGGTCCAAGTGAGGCAGCCGCAGCTTAGGGAATCTGGCTTCATGGAAACCTGGAAACACTATGTTGGCAACAAAGCTTCCAAGCTTCCAGATAAGTCTTTTTACATTAACAAATAAAAATCCCTAGTACTTCTTTTCATGTTCTTTTGATTTTCCTTTTGTTACAAATTTGGAGCGAGATTTGGTCCTTCCCTATTATGTTCAGAGTTCCGTTTTTATGTCAGCTTCCATGCATTATGGGCTCCTCTTTTTCTTTCTAAAACATTCCCACTTTTGGGGGTGGATGAAATATGCTTGTGGTACATAGTTTATTTTCTTACAACTTTGCTACTTTCTGCTCTTTAGTGTTCTTTCTGCATTGTATTATTTATTACATGTTTCTGGCTTTATGATGCCAATGATATTTTTTCTCTTGGTCTCACCCTTAATCTCATTCAGTCTGTCACTGAGGCTGGCATTAGCTTAACATGTATGTACTTATATTGTTAGAGAGTTTACTGTAATTGTTACTAAAATTGAGAATGACTTGCTCTGCTCTCATATTTTATCAAGAATCCGTTGGAGTATCCATCTTCCACACAGCTTTTTAACTTAATACTTAGAGCTTTGGCTTCTGGACTGTTGTGCAGGCATTTCAAATCAGTCATTTTGTCAGTGTACCATCAGCCACGGGAGAGATTCCTAAATTCCTTCTTTCCTTCCGACCTCTGCCATGTCTTACTGTTTTATTTTAAATTCATAAGGAATCCTCTGCCTGTAGGCTTCTCTGTAATTCCTTTGCTGTGTAGTTTCTTCCCTCCTTTGCTTTCATGTAGTACGGCCGTTCCTTCCACAGATCCTCCTAAACACCCTGTACTTGGATAAAGATAAAAGGACTAGTGTCCTTTTTCATACATCTACTGGCATTGCAGCCAGATAGGCCTTCCACCCTTCCTCAGAGGCTGCTTGCTTCTCTCCCAAATGAAGATTTGTCATTATTTAATAAAATATTTTATCGTTAGGGGAAGAGGTGGCGGTGGGGGGAGCAGGCAGGAAAATGTATATAGGCTATGACATTCGCATAGTGGGTGAAAGCATGTTACGGAGGATGTTTTACTTGAGAAGGAGTAAGAGTAAAATTATTTAAGTCCTAGAAGAAGATGATGTTAGACTGAAAGGAAAAAGTGCAGGGTGGGGAGGGGGGTGATGATGGCACGCGTGAGAGTCGAAGCCCTTCTTTGGTATAAACAAGAATACCCTTAGCCGTGCTGTCAGCACCTCAGAAGGGAGTTGGTTTTCTCTTTCTTTCTGCACTCTTCTATTTGGTGTTGTATTTCATTTTGCTTGTACAATAAGACTCAATTGTTTAGCTCATCTTCTGACCTCCATGAAACAAAATGCTATTGTATTCCCATTTGTAACATGAATCTCTCTGGAAACGACCACTGATGTTAGACTTCTGTATTCATGTTAGTAAAGTGTCACATCTGGGGGGAGAGGAGACTTCTGCTCTGAAAACCTAAACTTGAATCAGCAGGTCTCTTTTTTTAAATAAGGTAACCTAAGTTCCCAAACCTGAGTGACAATCAGATCGCCATCTCGGGAACTTTTTAAAAATACCCATTTCTAAAGTTCCACCTAATCTCACTATTGAATTTCCTGGGAAATTCAAAAAAAGCTCCCTAGATAAATGATTTTCATGATCAGCCAGGTTTGGGAATTCCTAACATAGAGTATAGAGTTTGCCAGAGTTTCATCAAATCGATCAAGGACGAGCTGTTTATTGACTCCAGGGTCGACGTGAGGTGATTTGACCCATATGTGTGGGATGTGTGTAGACCTTTATCTTTAGTATTTCTCCGTTTTGACAGCCAAGTTACACACAACTAGCCCACTCCTCTGTCTTCTTACTGCTGTTTCCTGACACACCAGCAGGTGGTGCTGAATTTTGTTGAGGGGTGGGGTGGGGGTGTCACCTCCGAGGGAAGTTTTCTTTAAGAAGTGCCCAGGCTTTGCTGGGTAACAAGAACCAGGGTCCCCCAAATCACTGCAGGGTCTTCTTGCTTAATTAGTCCTCCTTGGTATGGTCGGTAACTAGGCACTTTATGCTTAGTGGGTGATTTGTCAGCATCAGAAAGTGAAGAAGAAATGGGAGTGGGGAGGAGAATATAAACCCACTGAGAGCTATTTTGTCTTCTTAACATAATTAGGAAACCTAACCAGAAACAACAGGATTGTTTAAACGATTTTTTTAAAGACTGAAATAGATAGGAAAATAGTTTGTCAGTTCCTACTTAGGGATTTTTAAAACCTTAACAGAATGTAGCTTCACCTCTGAGGCTTTAGAGTACATAGCATTGAGGACACACAACTCTCTCCACTAGTTACAGTTGCCTTACCAGAAGATTTTTCTGATTATCTGTTCTTGTGTGACCATCGGCCCAGCTCTTTGTAAACAAGCTCTTTCTTCTGGCCTGTCGATGGTTGGCTCTGCCTGCATGAAGTGGTAGTGAGAATACTAAGCCCTGCTTGATATCTCTGCCCCCCAGAGTGCCTTGCAGAAATTAACTGGTCTTCCCAGCATCAATGTGAGGTAGGTAAGTAAATCTAAATTTGAAACCAAAAGTGCCAGGCTAAATAAGTTGCCCAGGGCCTTGTGGGAGGTATAGGGTCAGAAAAGAGATTCACGCACCCCCAGTCCTATGCTCAGAAAGCATATGCTCAGAAAGTCCTATGCTTCCTTCCTGTTGACTGCTTGGTAGAGAACTATAATTTCATTCATTAAATGTTTGTCCTTTTTAATTAAAAAAAAAGTTGATTCAGAAGCTGTTTGTGAATTTTGTTCATTGTTTGGGGAGTCTAAAGGCCATTTTGTCTTCTTATTTTAGAAGCTGCTAACCTGTGCCAAACCTCCACGGCTGCTACGACACCCGTGACTCTCACTACTCCATTCAATATCACGTCCTCTGTGTCGTCTGGGACGATGTCAAACCCAGTCACAGTGGCAGCTGCAATGAGCATGAGAAGTCCAGTCAATGTTTCAAGTGCAGTTAACATAACCAGCCCAATGAACATAGGGCACCCTGTAACTATAACCAGTCCATTATCCATGACCTCTCCTTTAACACTCACTACCCCAGTCAACCTTCCCACCCCTGTCACTGCTCCAGTGAATATAGCACACCCTGTCACCATCACGTCTCCCATGAACCTGCCCACACCTATGACATTAGCTGCCCCTCTCAATATAGCAATGAGGCCTGTAGAGAGCATGCCTTTCTTACCCCAAGCTTTGCCTACATCACCACCTTGGTAAACAGTATTATAAAATCAAAATATGGGTTAAAGTAAATATTTACCAGCAACTTACTTTTAGTTTATTAATGCAAAAAGTAAACCATGAAATTGGGAGATTTTATTACATTAGTTAATAATAGTGTAGTAGCATTTTTCTCCAATTTGGCTGGGATTGTTCAAAGTAGGGTGTGTATGTAACTTATCACTGGACCACTTTAGTTTAATCAGAAATTCCTTTTAGCTGACAGCATTGCTTAAACAAGATAGTAGTTGGCAAGGTAAAATGCCAGAATTAAAACCAATCATAAAAAAGTAAAGCCCATTTCAAAATAAAAAACAGCATTACTGTTTCTAATCCCAAGAAATCATTTTATTCTAAACACTAGCAGAACTCTTCTCCCTATACAAGGTGGATGACTGATTTTAACCTGAAGTTCTAAGTCCACAGATAGAGAGCTAGTGTAGAATTGTCTGTGTTTATTGTTTTTATGAGTAAATACATGCATTGTCATAATAAAATGCATTTCAGAGAATATGCATTTTACCTTTGGGAATATGTTAATTTCAGGCAGCATTCCCTATGGGAAAGGTGATACCAGCTCTGATATGCAAAGCATATGATAATTTATCATTCTAACTTCAACATATAATAGGGATTGTGACCTGATATTTGGAGATGTAAATATTGCTCAGCATATTAATCCTGATGGAACATAGCATTGTAGTTGACTTTTTAAAAAAAATTAAAAAAAAAAAAAAAAACCAAAATATACAAATTGTGTTTTGGTGAGAAAAGGCCTCAACTGACAGAGGAGAAGTCAAGCGTGTGGACAGGCAGACTCCTAACAAACAGAGGCCAGTGGGACTCCTATTCAAGAGCCAAGGAGTACTTGGAACAGTTAAACTATATTGCTTTAAATTGGAAGATGCTGGAGGCACTGGGATGTGATATGCCCCTCTCTCTCCCAATCAGAGCCTGTTGATGTTACAACAGGGAAAGATGTGTTAGTTGCTCACTAGAGTTTATGTCTTATATTAAATTGTATACAGTTTTTATTCTAACCACTAACTAGGTAGTATGCCCCTTCAGAACAAGCAGAGTGTATCTTTTTTTTTAATTTCTCCTTCTGTTTCTTAATCAAGTATTGTGCAGATTTGTTCAACTTTGTAAATATGGACATCACATTTTTTTTTTCTTTGAGAAAACACTTGTATCAGCTTTGTGGTGTTTTCAGGGAGACAGCTATCTGTACTCCCTGTAGAAACCCAGCAATGATTGTGCACGTTAAGACATGTGCTTTTTATTTCTTAGCAGGATGTTTTATCTCTGTACATAAAGTAGAAACCAAAAGTTAGGGAAACAGATACTCTTTACACCATCATGCCACACATTAATGTTTTTAAAGCATTGTGTTTAAAAAAAAAGTTACTAAAACCAAGACGCTGTGATTTTTTTTTTTAAGTTGCAATATGTTTTTGGTTTTTGTTTTTGTTTTCTTTTTTAATCTTGCAGTTCAGAGAAATGGAATTTAGTTGTATTAATCTTGCAGAATGTTTGCAGGACTATCAAACTGGATGACTTCCGTTTATACCCCACTGTCAGTTCAAGCATCAAATACCTTACATCTGAGGCAGACTTCCTACATCAGGGACAGGTATCTGTGTGTCATTATACAAAACAGTTCGAGGGGGTTGAACTACATAGTAAAAAATAAAATAGTACTTAGTGTAAAATAATTTTATAAATGATCTTTTGTACTTTAGGACATTAAATTGTACAACTTTTGTATATATAAAAGCTTAGGAACTTTCTGTTTAGCAGGAAGGCAACACATTCCTACACTTTTAATGTATATGTTTGTTATAATGTCCATGTAAACATGCCCTATGTTTGTGCCTTTTAATTAGTTTGTCTCAATAAACAAAATGTAGAGAAAAATATGTAGCTATGACTTTGTTACAACTGTTCCTATTCACAGTACAAAGATGGTTTGTTTTTAATCTGTAGAGCATTATGTGTGGACTACTGGAAGGACTCGTGTCGGGAAGGCCCATACATGGCCCTGCTGAGGCCTGGATTGGGCAGGTAGTGGCCACACTTGGAGGAAGCCCACATTTCCTGGCATGCAGCCCCAGAACTGGGTTCTGGCTCTGCCTGCTGGGACCTGTCATCTCCCTGGCTGGGCTGGCAGTCACCATCCACCATGATTCAGACAGCCCAGGCTTCCTCCACAGTGGCGTAAGGAGCAGTCCTCAGTGGGGGCAGGTGTGGACCCTACCCCCAGGCTAGAGTGTGGTTGTCAGAACCCTGAAAGTATTAGTTCTTAAAAAAAAAAGGAAAAAAAAGATATATACTAGAAATGATTGTTTTATCAATTCATTGTATAATAAACAGGAGTGAAACTTCATTGTATGACTTCAGTTAAAACGCTATTTTGTATGCATTCTTTATTCACTTAGGAAGCTTGTCTGCAATAATAAAGCCACGTCGTGTCTTCTTTTGGGAGGGAGAGAGTCGGCAGGAAGGGGGTGGCAGCGGGCCACTGAAACGGGGGCCGAATAGGTTGTGTGGTGAGATTCTCCTGTGTCTTGGAACTGGAATTGAGTTTTGATGCTGATGAACTGATTCAACCAAGTGTTGAAGGCACGACAGCCACCACGCTACGAAAAAGCAGAGTTTGTTTTTCCCTTCTGGTTGTAACCTGGTTGAGAGCTTCCCTTTATCAGATTGGCAGCTAAACAGTTGTATTAGATAATCCTCAAATCTGACATCCAGCCTGTTATGCTCTAGGGCTCGCTGCTTGGCCTGCATTTGCCTTTTATTGTATATCCATTTCCCTCCTAAGGTGTGCTCCTAAATGAAGGTTTCTATGTAAGCAGATGATGATTTTTCCTGTCAATACCAGCACTGTATTACTAACATGCAAAATACTGCAGATTTATTTTGACAAATTAAAGTTAACCGGTCACAAATGTTATGATGGATTGCTTAATATCTCAGAAGCTTCACCAGTTCACTCTGATGGTAGAGAAATTTTTAAAGCACTGCTGCTCCATGTGTACCCATCCAGTATGGGGCTGGAGAAAGGGGGAGGGAGTGCTGTCAGGCTGCTCGGTATTGAGCTCCTACTGAGAAGGGAGGGTGGAAACATACCAGATTGACTGCAAGAGACGTACTCCCGCGGGTCAGCTTGAGGAAAAGCCAGGAAGCCAGGCCTTGGGGTAGTGGCCACAGGCATAGGCCCCTGTTCTACCCAAAAGAGAAAATAGGTTTAGAATACCTCTCATGCTCTAGAACCCAGTTTCTTTACTTGTAAAGGGTTTTAGGCTGGGTCTCCTACCCATTTGTGTTCAGCTAGATTCGTCAGATGTCCTCTGGGTACCAACAATGTGCCAGGCACTGCTGGGCAGTAAGGGGCCTATAAAGGCGATTCCAGTGTGGTTGCTACCTCCAAGGAGGCTGTACTCATGACGAGTACTCAAGGGACAGCAGATTAAGATGAATCTGACACCTCATTTAGTGAAAAAGTTTTGGATACCTACATCTGTTTTATATAGAATTAAGGCTTCCCAAACTTTTTCTGATAATTGCTTTAGTCTCTATGGACTCAGTGAAAACAGCTGGAGAAAAAGTGTTTCTCATGTTGCTTTTGTCTGGAAACAGGAAGTGTTATTTCACTGAGTTGCTAGTTAATCTTTACAGCCCTGTCTGTCCAGGTCTCTGCTCTTTTCAAGGACCCCTGCAGTTTGGTCCTCTCTAAAGAGACCTGGGTTCCGGATGTAGAGGGGAGGTTTTCCCAGAAGTGTCCTCAATGATCCCTAGACAAAAAGTCCACTGTGTTCATGGGATTTAATCACTTTCCCCCTCCCTCTAATAAATCTGGCCCTCAGTCCTGCACTCTTTCCATTTCCTCCTTAAAGAGTCTTATAGCCTGAATGAATGCCATTTGTTCCCATTTGACCCTATAAGTCTCCCCCACAGCTGGTCTGACCCTGGCAGATTACTGGATAATCTCCCCCTGGTCTTGTAAAAAATGGAGGTGGGGGCGGGTCAGTGTGGGATGGTTCAGGACTCAATACTGATTGACTTTGTGCATTGATCTGGATTCTAGCTTCTCATGGTTGCCTACTCTTGGGCAGTCAGACCCATTTAGTTCCCAAGGAGGGAATGGAGAGACGGTCAAAGGGTTTGCTTTAGATTTTTGTGTAGTCTAGCCTAACCTGTCAGGGGCTGGCTAGTTAGCTTTTCCTTTCCCAAAATGGGCACTTGACCCAGATCTTGGCCTTGGACTGTGAGGGTCAAGTATACTTCACTTTACAAAAACTGCTGTGTCATGGTAAGAGAAGGGATTTTCACACTTCAGATTCTGTATCACCACTGGCTTGCATCATCATTTCAGAAATTATCTTCATCTTTGATTATCTTAAATTGACATCCCATCTCCTTTCCAATCCCTAAAGATCTGTTGGAAGAGTGCATAAAATAAGAATTTAAAATCACTATTCTTACTGGAATGAATCCTTTCTGAGTATGTAACTGCCAGTCATGCAGAAGGAATTCTCTGGAGTGTTTTTGTAAATTTATATTCTTTATGGATTTTTCTCAAAGTGAGTTTCATCTGCATTTGGCTGCATCAGCCCTGTTGCCTGTATGTCACTTTTTCCTAAACACATTTATAAAGAACCTGGAGCAAGAACTACCAGGCTAAAGATGGACATTTGAGACCAACATTGTGTTCTGCCAGTGAGCTATTCCTTTGGCATGGCAAATGCAGAGGACAAGGAAACCAAGGGGCAATGGAAGGGACATGCCCTCCAAGTGACTGGTCCATCAGCTCCGTCTGAAAGTCAGTGCCCAGGTCCCAAGACTGGGAGCAGATGTACCTACCAACTCTAGAGGCTGCTCATGGAGAGAGGACCCAGCCTCAGGCACTGGGATGCAAAGTTAAATCTTTGTCTGTCTTCAGGGCAATCGAGGGGCCACCAAAGCCATAGTCACTTTAATCTACTGAGAAGTCTGACTTGAAGGAGCCTAAATACCCAAGGCCCTTGCTTATAAGACAAATTCCTAGCTTTGTTAATGGTGGGAAAAGAGGCAGAGAGACATCAACTTTGCTTAGTGGGGAGTAGGGGGAGTGGGAAGAAGGAAATGGGGGACTTGGAAGTTAGAAAGAGGCCCAGGAAGGGGAGAGAGATTTTGGAGAAAATGTCCTTCTGCTTCCTGTGGTGTAACTATCACCCTGATCCCCTCCCCTCTCCATTCATCTGTCTTGGGCTAGACATGATTGCTCCAAGGACTCCTGAGACAGGCTGCTAGTCCAAGTCAGCTGTAATCATTTCTGCTTCAGTCAATGAGCAGAAAAGATGTGTTCTTTAGTCATAAAAAGGACAGCATCAATAGGCAAAGAAACAGTCAAGATTCAAGTGATGGTATGGAATCTCCCAAAGTGGACCCATGAGCCACTTTCAGCTGAAGGGGGGGGTCCCCCTTCCTGGAATCCCAGAGCTTCATCCCAAGAGAGTAGGCCCTGACTCACCGTGGCTTGTCCAACACAAGAGAAGTTCGGCCACATTGGCAACACCAGAAGCTCTGTGGCTGTCAAGGACCTCCGAGGGAGGAGAATGGGGCAAGGGTGGAGTTGGGGACAGAGAGCAAAGGAGACAGCCTTTCTATATGCTATTTGCAGACCTAGAATGTCCTCCCAGGGATGCCTGGGTGGCTCAGTCGGTTAAGCATCTGCCTTTGACTCAAGTCATGATGCCACCGTCCTGGGATCAAGTCCAGCACTGGGACTGCTTCTTCCTCTCCTTCTTCTCCCCCCCCCCC
>CM052891.1:27801013-27814096 GCA_028534135.1 Potos flavus | reverse complement strand
GCTCCCTGCTGAGCAGAGTCCGATGCGGGGCTCGATTCCAGGACCCTGAGATCATGACCCGAGCCGAAGGCAGAGGCTTAACCCATTGAGCCACCCAGGCGCCCCTAAAATTAATAAAATCTTTTTTTTAAACATTTATTATTTATTTATTTATTTCACAGAGAGAGAGAGAGAGAGAGAGAGAGATCACGAGTAGGCAGAGAGGCGGGCAGAGAGAGGGGGAAGCAGGCTCCCCGCTGAAGAGAGAGCCCGATGTGGGGCTCGATCCCAGGACCCTGAGATCATGACCCGAGCCGAAGGCAGAGGCTTTAACCCACTGAGCCACCCAGGCGCCCCAAAATTAATAAAATCTTAAAAAAAAAAAAAATGTTCTCCCAACAAGCAACCCTTCAACACATTTGCTCTATTGTGAACCGCTAGAAATCCTGCAAAACCAATTTAAATCTTGCTCCCTCTGAAACTTTCCCTGTAACATCAGGCAGTTGGCTGATTCCTCCTCAGTATAACAGGAGGAGTTGGGAGATGCCCAAATAAAGTGGAGGTAGTCTAGCACCCTCTGGTTTCTAAGTTCAGCTGTAGGTCCCACACCCCTTAAATCTCTGGTTCCAAATTAGTGGGGCCATACCACCTGGGGTTTTGCTGACTTTCCTCTGTATGGATGAAGCCCCGTGTCTGGGAAACATGAAACACAGCAAAGAACCCCCACCGCCCCGCACCCGCCGCCCCGCCGCCCCGCCGCCCTGCACCAGCCGCCGCGACCCCGCGCCAGGGCGGGCTGGAGTTACTGCAGGGCGGCGGGGGAGCCGCGGCGAGCCATCCACCCGGGGCGTGGCGGCCCCGCCCCGACGAGAGCATTGCCGAGCCGGGATTGGGTGAAATGTCCTTCCTGCGTTCTGATTGGCCGGGCGCGGGTGCTCATTCACCCAGAGCAGTCCTCTGGCTGAAGTTTCCTCACCGCGGCTTCACTTTCTTCTCTCTGCACAATCGTTGTGCGTCTTCAATGTAAAGAGATAAAATGCAGTTCTATGCTTCCATACGTGAGGTGCCGCCAAACACAGTGTTGGCTCCTGAAGGATGGCCGAGCCTGTCGGTTTATTGTATCCTGCATCCAAATCACACAGGTGCGGCGAATAGAGAAGAGCTTGTGGGAAGCTGCGGGTAGGACTGCGTTTTGCATACAAGGGGGGATGGCCACGGTTCCTCTTGGGATGCCCTTTGCTGGGGTAGCTTTTCAGAAGACTCGCCGCTGCTAGAAACGGCCCTTTCTACCGCCTGAACTTACATTTCACATTTCATTGCCTTCTGTCATGTTGTTTTATATGCTAGGAATGCTTTTCTTTCTCATTCTTTTTTTTTTTTTTAACGTGGTTAAATACTCCTGCTCACTAGGATCCTCTGGAGAGAAAAAGCTGATTGCAGGGCTTGGGCATGGAACACATAAAGTGAGCCTGGAATGTTCTCGAAACACCTTTTATTTGGAAATAATTTCAAAATTACAAAAGGTTGCAAAAATGAAAATAGTACCAAAAACACCTGTATACCCTTTACCCAGATTCACCTATTGTTAACATTTTATCCCTTGTTTAATCGCATATGGGCTCCTTTTTTTTTTTTTTTGAACCATTACAGGGTTTCTTTTTTTCTTTTTTCTTTTTAAAGATTTTATTTATTTATTTGACAGAGAGGAGAGCGATCACAAGTAGGCAGAGAGGCAGGCAGAGAGAGAGGGGGAAGCAGGCTCCCTGCTGAGCAGAGAGCCTATTCGGGGCTCGATTCCAGGACCGATAGATCATGACCTGAGCCTAACGCGGAGGCTTTAACTCACTGAGCCACCCAGGGGCCCCAATTACAGGGTTTCATACCTCATGGCCCTTATCCCTAAATACTTCTGTAGTTCCTAAAAACAGAGATATACTCTTACACTCTTATGAACTTTATATACTTACATTGACATAATACTTTTATTTAATCTACCATCCATATTCCAATTTTGTTCATCCTTGATATCATTTTCTCCCCTCCAGTACAAGGTCTAGTCTAGGGTCAGATATTGCATTTAGTGGTGGTGTTTCTTTCTTTATTTTTTAAGTAGGCTCCGTGCCCAGGGTGGGGCTTAAACTCATGACCCTGAGATCAAGGCCTGAGCTGAGATCAAGAGTCAGATGTTTCCCCAACTGAGCCACCAAGGCGCCCCATTGGTTATGTTTCTTTAGACTCCTTAAATCTGGAACATTTGCGTAACTGACATTATTATTATTATTATTATTATTATTATTATGGACCCCTGCCTTTTTTAATAGAATGTTCCTCATTTTGTGTTTATCTGGTGTTCCCCCTTGGTTACATTGGGATAATGCATTTCTCAGCTAGAGTACTGCTGAACCAATGTGTCCTCAGGATATCATATCTGGAGGCACATGATGTCCCTCTGTCCCCCGCAGACGATGTTAATTTTGATCACCCAGTCAAGGTGTTGCCGGGTTTCTCCACTCTATAATTACTTTTATCCACCTTGCAACTAATAAGCAGTTTGTGGGGAAACA
The DNA here is from genome assembly GCA_028534135.1 of Potos flavus. Classification (NCBI taxonomy): domain Eukaryota; kingdom Metazoa; phylum Chordata; class Mammalia; order Carnivora; family Procyonidae; genus Potos; species Potos flavus. The sequence goes on along the minus strand of CM052891.1, from coordinate 27,811,553 downwards.
CTTTAAGACCCTTTAAATATCCTACTCCTCATCAAAATTTCCCCCCAAATTTAGTGTCTACTGATGGTCTGATTCAATCAGACCATTACACGGTGGTGTAAACATCTCTTTGCACAAGAAGGTAGGGATGGGAATGTATGAAAGAAAATGGGAACATACTGAAAGAACATAGGAACAAGCAAATGGCCAAATCTGGAACAATCTAAGCATCAAAATACATGATGCTAATAAATTATAAGTCACTGAAGAAGAGTAATAATCTATGAATCCACGATAAAGAAATGCCTGTATCCTCCTGCTCCTTTAAATCTCAGTGCAGCCTTCTACTGAACCGACCCTGCGGTGCTACGGTGGCCCCCTGTGCTATCATATTGGCTGTGTCTCACTTCTGACCCGCCCCCATCATGCGACACTTTGCTGACTAGGGAACAGGGCTGAACTGAGCCCTGGCCTCTACCTCCTCCTGACCCAGAAGGAGCAGGCCCTGCAAGCTCAAGGATGGGACCTGGGGCTAAGGGTCTGGACTGTGAGAACCCAGTCCTGCCATAGGCTCAGGATCCCCTTGTCCCAAGGGCTCAGCCCTGTCAGAGGGTTCTGTTTTCCCTTTTAAAGAGACACCCAGTAAATACAACCTTCCTCAAAGACAGCACTCAGCCCTCTAGGGTCCTCTGCCCACCACCTTGGAACTGGCTGTGGTACAACCCCGGGGAAGTTCTCCTGCCAAAGAATAAGACATTTGCGCCTTTCTACTAGTGCCCAGACATAGTGTCAGCTTCCTGTCCTTCTCTTCCTGGCCATTGACGGGGCCGGCTGAGGGCCTCTCTATCCAAGCAAGAAGGAGCCCTCTCCAGATGTTCCTTCACCTGTGCTTCTGCTCCCATATCCCACTCAGGAATATTCATCTTGCCCCACCCCCAAGCTCCTCCATGAATCATTATTGCTGGGAAGAACCAGATTTAAACATCTTGGACTCAACTGATCTCAGGCAGGCCTCTTGAGAATTATAAGAATGACAGTAAGCAAAACAGGCATCCTTCTTTGAGTGTATTAAAGTGATGAGGAACTGATTCTGCAGCCAGGCCACTGGCTATTCCAGCTCTTCAAAGAAACTTGGACTAGTCACTTAATCTCTCTGTGCCTCAGTTTCCTCAACTGTGAACAAGGCCTAATGGTAGTACCTACCACAGGGCCGTTGACAAATAAATGAGGTAAGAATGTGAATGTTGGGGGTGCCTGGCTGGCTCAGGCAGTGGAACATGCAACTCTTGATCTCATAGTCCTGAGTTCGAGCCCCATGTTGGGAGTAGAGTTTTAAAAAAATAATAATATTTGGGGCACCTGGGTGGTTCAGACTGTTAAGCGTCTGCTTTCGGCTCAGGTCATGATCCCAGGGTCCTGGGATCGAGTCCTGTATCTGGCTCCCTGTTCTGCGAAGAGCCTGCTTCTCCCCTGCTTGTGCTCTTTGTCAAATAAATAAATTTTTAAAAATCTTTTAAAAAATTAAAGTAAAAAATAATAAAATAATAAATAATAATTACTAATAATATTTTTGACAAGAATAAAAAAAGGAACTTTTATTATGTACTTTGCCTAGATTCACCAATTGTTTATATTTTGCTCCATTTACTTCATCATTCACTCAATAAATATGGATATACATAATAAAAAAAATGAGCAAGCGTTTACAGAGTTGAGGGCTTAGGAATTTTTTTTTTTTTAAGATTTTATTTATTTATTTGTTAGAGAGAGAGCACAAGCAGGCAGAGAGGCGGGCAGAGGCAGAGGGAGAAGCAGGCTCCCTACTGAGCAAGGAGCCCGATGTGGGACTCGATCCCATGATCCTGGGATCATGACCTGAGCCGAAGGCAGAGGCTTTAACCTACTGAGCCACCCAGGTGTCCCGAGGGCTTAGGAATTGTTAACAGGTTTTTTTAATTAACATATAATGTATTATTTGCCCCAGGAGTACAGTTCTGTGAATCATCAGGCTTACATATTTCATAGCACTCACCATAGCACATACCCTCCCCAATGTCCATAACCAGCCACCCTATCCCTATCCCCAGCACCCATTTTTAAAAAGAATGTAAATGTTGGGTCGCCTGGGTGGCTCAGTCAACTGGGCATCTGACTTTGGCTCAGGTCATGATCTCAGGGTCCTGAGATCGAGCCCCGCATTGGGCTCCTTGCTCAGCTGTGAGCCTGCTTGTCCCTCTCCCTTTGCCCCTCCCCCAGCTCATCCTCTCTCTCTCTCTCTCTCTCTCAAATAAATAAATAAAATCTTAAAAGAAAAAGAATGTAAACATTACCTGGCACATAGTAAGCATTATATGTTTGCTTTTATAATAATTATAATTGTTCCCTGCAGGAATGTAGGAATGAAGGAATGAAGGGTGTGGACTCTGGAATCACAGGCTGGGTCTGCATTGAGGTTCTCCCACTTACGGTTGCAACTTGGACAAAGCTCTTGGACCTTCCTGTGTCTCAGTTTCTACATCTGCACTTGATCTTAGCCAAAAGGCTGAGAAGCGATTCATTTTCCATATCTGTAAACCAGAAGTGAAAAATAATGCCTGCCACTTAGGGTTTTTCTGGATTAAATGAGCTAAAATGTGCAAAAGTGCTTAAAACAGGGTCAGACACATTGTAAATGTTTGCAAAATTTTATCATCTACTATCGTCTAATTTTTTATTTTTATTTTTAAATAATCTCTATGCCCCGCATGGGGCTCAAACTCACAACCCTGAGACCAAGAGTCCCAGCCTCTACTGACTGGGCCAGTCAGGCATCCCATACTGTTATTATTTTTAATCTAGTGAGGAAGAAGGTGATATTCTTACTGTCATTTTAGAGCTGAGAAAACCGAGACTCAGGTTAAGTATTTCGCTGGTAAACAGTGGCTGGGGGGAGGGGTTGTTTGTACCCTGGTCTGACCCGCTCAGAGGTCGGGGTGCTTCGCCGATACACTACGGTTTAGGGAGCATTTAGGAGGAAGAAGGAATCTGCTGCTGCAAGCCAGCACTGAACGGGCCTCTGAGATATTTGCACCACACGCTCAGCTGCAGGGGGGCTCTCTGCAGCAGCCGGCCTGGTGTAGGGCCGGGAGCCCTCTCCGCCTCAACTTGCGGCGTTGTCGGGAAACTCCAAGTACACATTAATATTCTATTTTGAAATCCAGGCCTGAGCCTGTAGCATAGTCCTTCTCTGCAGATTTCTTAGTTTGCTGTTCCACGCCATTCACTGTCAACCCTGCTCACCGTTCCAGCCTCATCCTCCTGTGTTACCCGTCCTCCCCCCCAACACACACCCCCTGCTGCTGTCGCCAACCCGTCCGCTCTGCACCCAGGCCACAGCGGTGTTCACCCAGGCCCGCCGCAGCACCCCCACCTCCGTGCGCCCGCTCCAGCTGTGCCCCCAGATGCAATACTCTTCTCCCCGGTTACGATTGTTTCCCGCTTTCCAGGCCTGGCCCAGAAGCCAGTTCATCAAAGGCGCCCCCTCTGTCCTCTCCCCGCGAGAACGCGCCACTTCCTCCCTGTGCGGCCCCAGCGCCCCCCGCGCGCACCTTGACGGCCCTGTCACGCTCTGTCTTGGATGAGTTGCCGGCGGCTCCGCATCAACCCTCCCATTTGACTTGGGGGGTGAGGAGGGGCCGTATACTGTTGTTTTGCCGGGATCTCAGTAGGGGTACGCGGGAGGTGGACGAAAATGGTCCTGGAACTGGGTCGAAGCCACGTAAGTTAAACACAATTACGGAGGAAAGGTATTTATGTTTGACTTTCCTCCTTTCGGTCACAGCGATCCTGAAGGCTCAGTTTAGGCATATGCGTATACAGGATTATAAAGGAAAGTATGGTCACTGTAGGAAATTTGGGAAGTCAAGAAAAACACTAATAATAATTACATTTAAAAATATTTTATTTATTTATTTATTTTATAGATAGAGAGAGCACGTGGCGTGAGAAAGCGGGGCAGAAGGGGAGAGAGAGAGAAAGAATCCCAAGCAGATTCCTGCTGAGTGGGGAGCCCCACGCAGGGCTTGATCTCAGACCCTGCTATCATGACCTGAGCTGAAACCAAGAGTCAGATGCTTAATCGACTGAGCCAAGCAAGCATCTCTAATTAATAATAATTAATAAAAGTAATATATAAAACTCTCATCCAACAACTTGTTAATAAGTTGGCATATTTTATTCTATGTTTGAAACTAAACAAAGATAAATGGACTCATACCGCATGAACTGTTTTGTTGCCTCCCTTTCCCATAACATATCATGAACATTTTTTTTTTTTTAGATTTTATGTATTTATTTGACAGAGAGAGAGAGCGCACAAGCAGGGGGAGCAGCAGGCAGAGGGAGAGAGAGAAGCAGGCTCCCAGCTGAGCAGGTAACTTGATGTGGGGCTCGATCCCAGGACCCTGGGATCAGGACCTGAGCCAAAGGCAGATGCTTAACTGACTGAGCCTCCCAGGCACTCCTTATGAGCATCTTTATAGATGCCAAACATTCTTTACAAATAATCTTAATGGCTACCTGAAATTCCATTTATGTGCGCCTGATTTCCATCCCACCGCCTTGTAGAGGACGAGCGGGCAGCCGCTGGACAGGAGGGCAGGACCCCTGGAGCCTTACAACTGTATCAGTGAAGGGAAGACGGGGGTGTTCGTAAGGGCAAGCCAGACGCATCTCACCCGCCTGTCAGAGGTCTGTCCTTCAGCAAATACTCACAGACAGCCTCTGGCTTTCGATGGTCCAGCTTGTGATTTTTCGACTTTACGATGGTGCGAAGACCATAGGCATGCAGTAGAAACTGTAATTCGAATTGTGAATTTGGATCTTTTCCCAGGCTAGCGCTATGCGGTACAAAGCTGTCCGGTGATCCGAGGCAGCAGGACGCAGCTCCCAGCCAGCCTCGAGATCAGGAGGGTCACCCCCGAAACACCGTTCTGTACCCACACAACCATCCTGGTTTTCACTTTCAGCGCGGTATTCAATAAATTACATGACGCAGTCAACACTTGATTATAAAATGAGCTTTGTGGAAGATGATTCTGCCCAAATGGAGGCTAATGGCAGTGTTCTGAGCATAGTTAAGGCAGCTCAGTATTCAATGCGTTTTTGACTTATGATAATTTCAATTTATGATGCATTTGTCGAGATGGAACTCCACTGTAAGTTGAGGAAGATCCAGGCTCAGCTCATGGGGCCTGCCGGACTGGGAGGTGCAGTCACTGAGACAGAAGACACCCCTGCCCCCTCAGGAGCTCATGTGGAGAGTAACTGTAATACCCCAACCCGGTAGGAGGGGCAGAGGGACCCCCAGGGAGCAGCTCGCTATGCAAGGGAAGGAAGGTTCTCAGAAAGTGCTATAGGCATGACTTTCGTGCTAGGGCTCTGGCAAAGGGGTGAGGAGCCCGGGGGTCCTTCTCTCGGATGGAAGTCAGATTGACAATCCCACAGGCATCCATCTAGTTACCATCCTGGGAGGGAGTTGTTTCCACTTTTTTTTTTTTTAAGTAAGACATGTTTCCATGTTTCACCCATGTGTTTTTTCATAACTCCCACATGTTACCACTGTTACTCCTCTGAGTTCCTTGGTCAGATCCGTGAAAAAGGATAGGATTACCCAAATTATCTGGCTGTTTACACCACTTTCTTTTCTACCTCTGGCCTGATTAAGCTGCTTTTGCTGATTCTAAAAGGAGAGGGTCTCTTGGTGGCTGAGACAGTGTGGTTGTTTCCGAAGCCACAGCCACGTGTTCTTGTCCACGATGTGGGCCCCAGCATTTGTGCGGGGCTGCAGGAGCCCCAGGAGGGAAATGTCCTGTTTTCCCTGGGGTCCAGCTGGAGCCTGCTCTCTCCCAGCTTGAGCCCCACCGCTGTCCAGCAGCCTCAGCCTCATGGCGGAGGCGGGACATGGCAGACACCCCCCCATTTGTCTGCGCTTAATATAGCCACGGACTTGGCCAGAAGCTTTCCTCACCTCGCCATTTGCTCCGTGGGAACAGCAAGTGGTCCTGACTGTACTAGCACGTGGGGAGGGGGTGAGGGCTGGAGAGGGGAGGGATGGAACGTAGGTTAAGGACGGGCTGGGAAGGGCCTCTCGAAGGAGTTTAGATTTTATTCTCCACGCCACGGGGTGTCATCCATATCTTTTCAACAGGACAGAGACGTGGGCAGTCTCTGTTTGAGCAGATAAGTGCGAGCACTGGGGGGGACGGATTGAAAGGCAGGAGCCCTGATGGCCAGAACAGGGGTGGGAATGCAGAGAGGGGCAGATTCCAGAGAAATTCAGGAAGTAGAAGGCCCTGAAGTTACTCAGGGGTTTAAAGTAGGAGAGGAGGAAGGCAGCCTATGAGGTTGGTAGCTCAAATGAATGGGAGGTGCCCTTCTTCAGGACAGAGTATTCTGGCAAAGGAGGATGTGGAGGTCACGGGTTCCAGGCTTGCCATGGTGAAGGTGAGGTGGCTCTGGGCCGGCCCGTCCATGGCAGCCATGAATTCCAGTCAGGAGCTCGGGAGAGGGAGCTGGTACCGGGATGGGTCGGCGCCACAGATGGCTGACGGCAGATGCCATAATGCCGTTATCGGTGACGACAACGCTAGCCCTTCTTGAACATTCCATGTGCCAGGCAGTGTTCTGGGCACTCTACGTGTATGGATTGGCTTCATTCCCACCACAATCTTTTGAGATAGGCACTGTTTTGAGCTCCAAATATAAGGGAGGAAACACAGAGAAAGTTCAGTAACTGCCCCGGAGACACGTAGCAAGCAAGTGGGACAGCCAGGGGTTGGTACCCGCTGCACTCTAGCCCCACTGTGAGAACATTCTGGGAACTGTGGGATCTCAGGGAAACTAAAGAGGATTGTGCCCCGGAGAAGCTCTTGGAGCAGGCAGAGCCGAAGAAAGGCAGAAGCTGGTAGGAAAACCAGGAGCCTCCAGCGTCATTTCAAGGGCATGGAGGGCTGCAAGGGGGGTAGAGCGGGGCAGGGAGGAGGCCCTGGGTGGAAATGACTGGGGGCTGGTTGGTGCCCCCTGTTGAGAGCTGTCCCCAGAATGCTGAGGAAAGAGGCGAGACTGCAAGATCGGGGGGTGGGGGGGGGGTGGGGGGGGTGGGGGGGGTGGAGGGGGGTGTGGACTGAGGGAGCAGACAGAGTTTGTCTGTTTGTCTGGTTTCTTTATAGAGGAATTCTATTGAGGAATGGGCAAGAGAGACCCAGGGTGTGGCCTGAGGGCAGGGCAGGGCAGGATCGGGTTAAGGGCTTCTTAAAAAGGGCGCATCCTTCAGGTTTGTAGGTATGAAGCAGAGAGAAGGGGAGAAAGAAAGAACTGGTGGAGTCTCCTGGAGCAGGAGGGTTGGGCTTGAAAGCGCAGGGACATCTCTTCCTCTGAGATGAGCTTAGACAATGGGGCCTGACCCAGGTCAGACGCTGGGGAATAAGGTGCGGGTGGGGGTGGAGGAGGAATGGACAGGACTCCATAATCAATAGAATGTAGGGCCAGGGAAACCGAGGACTGAGGTTTCCAGCTGCCAAGCCAGAGGAGGAGGAGCAGGCTTGGGGAGGGAAGGGCTCTGAGCTGGATTCCAGGCTCCTCGCCTGTGAGATGTCCAGGGGACCTGAAGGCCTGGCCCGGGAACTCGGGGAACTCGCAGCTCAGAGGCAGTGGCGGGAGTGAGGGAGGTTACCCAGGGGGCTGTGAGACGCAGGGGAGGGGACTGAGGAAAAGCGTCCAGGAAGACAGCCCTGAACAGAAGAGTAGGTTAGCAATGCCCAACAAGTGTCCTTCAAGGAAGAGCATCCATTCAAGTGACTGGTTTCATTTGATGACTCTATTAATAATACATTAAAAGATTTTATGAACACTCAGAGGGGAATGCAAACAGGGGTATCTCCAAGTTTGCCCATGCATTTTCCAGGCTCTGAAATGCCAAGGCGACAGGGAGGAACTGCAGAAGGATCCTGCAAGTAAGCAGAAAAGGGGCAGATGAACTGTAACACCTGCGATGACATGATCTCGAAGACTGGCAAGGAGGATCCGTCCCCAGCCCCCGGTTGCAAACTTCAGGCCGGGAGCCAGGAGTCAGCACAGATGCATGAGTCAGTCTGTTGAGATTAAGAATCTTTAACCTGGGGTCTAGGGATTACCTCCTGGGGTTTCGAGGGCCCCCCTGAAATTGAATGTATCCCCAAGTGAAGGAGCATGAGGAGACGGGGTGGGAGGAGAGTGGAGATCCTCAGAGGGTCTGGGAGCCTTGTCCTGGAGCTGCGCCCATCAGGTAACCTGATGTGGGACCTCCCCAGGGAGGGTGTGGTGCTGAGGTTCCCCCTCCCCCCAGGTTCCCAGCTCGCTAAAGAAACTTTCCCTTGACATGCAAACGATGAAAACACACGGTGACTGGGGCGCTTTGGTTTGTGGTTTTTACCATCAGATGTCTCTGTGGTGGAACAGGTTTATCTGTCTCCGCAGAGCTAGGGGATGGCAAGCCCTCTAGAGAAGAGGAGAGGGGGTCTATTCCCTGGAGCCTGGGCCCAGATGGGAAGTGGGCCTCTAAGGCCACCTTGTCTCAGGAGGGTGCTGTACCCTCTTCAGAGCTCCCAGGAAGCTCCTCTTCAGCGCAGGGCACCTACCCTCAGATTGGAGTCTGAAAGCAAATCACATGGAAAAAGAACGAAGTTGATTTCCCATTTATTGAACAAGGTCTTCTTTGGAAAATCTCGGGGCTCACGAGCCCCCGAAGTGACCGGGGATGCCCGGAGGAGCTGGGGAGATGGCAGGAGGGATCTGATGATGCGTGATGGGTAACAGCTTCGATCTCCTGACCCCCTCCCCACCATCCCCTCTGACTTCAGCGTTGGGTTGCCTTTCTGGAGCCCTGACTCCCAGGGGCCGCCCCTCCCCCACACCCCAGCGGTCCCGGGCCCAAACATGCGTCCGCACTCCGCACCCGCCGGGGAGGCCCAGTTCTTAGGTTCCCCTCCGAGCCGAGGGCTCGGGTCTCCGCCCGCCCCTGCCCATCTCCGGGGGCGCCTTTTCGGCGCCGGTCCCCAAGCAAGGAGAGAGGGAGGGGCAGGACGCCCCGCAACCCGCTTTGCGCGGGGAGACCGAGGCCCCTCGCTCACGCGCTCCGGCACGCCAGCGGGGACTCACGGCGGCTGGTGCGGAGGGGGAACACGGGGTGGGGGGAACCTTGCTAACCCTCCCCCGGTGCCCCCCGGCCCCTCTTCCTCCGGCTTCCTCTACCCCATTCCCGCTCCCCTCCTCTCTCGGAGGGGGTCGGGCCTCCGTGGGGGTCTGGGGGCGCCGCGGCCCGGCCCGCGCCCCGCCCGCGGCCCCGCTCCTCCCCGCGCGGCCCCACTTGTGGCCCCGCCGGCGGCCGCGCAGGGACAGCTGCATTTCTCGCCGCCCGCCGCTAGGAAGCTGGCCTCGCCTCGCATTCTCCGCCTCCCGCGCCCCAGCCGCGCCGCCGCGCCGGGCCCGCCGCCGCCACCACAGCCACCGCCGCCGGATCGCGGCCCCTCCCCCGCCCGCTGGCCCCTCGGGCCCGCGGGGAGCGGACGCGCGTGGCGGCTGCTCGGTAAGACCCTCCCTTCATTCCCCCGCGCGAGCCCCCTCCGGCCCGGCGGCCCCACCTTCTCCCGCGCGGATCGCCTCGGCGCCTCGGCGCCTCGGGAGGGCCGGGCGGGCGCGAGTTTGATTCCCGGCGCTGCCGCCGCGGCTCCCCCGGAGCCCGCGCCGCCCCGGGCGCACACGCGGCGCGGTCCCGGCCCTCACCCCCTCCCCTCGACCCCCACCCTCCTCGCCCAGGCCGTGGGCGCGCGGGCTGGGCGGGCCCCTGGGGGGGGGGGGCAGGGAGCGGGGCTCGGGCATGGGGGTGGTCGCGGGCCGGCGGGCGGCGCGGGGAAGGGCAGCGAGGCCTCCCCCCGCCCGCGCCGCCCTGAGCCCCCGCCCCGGCCTCTCCCCCTTTTGTGTAGGCGCCCCTCGCAGAGCTGCCCCGGCCTGGGGGCGCTGGCTGGTAGGGGGGCGCCTGCCGGGGGCAGAACTCCGTCTGGGAGGAGGGGAGGCTGGCTTCCTGTCCCCGCCGGTGTCACAGGTCGGCTCAGCCCTTTCTGGTCCCACCCGGTCCCCTGGGAGCTGCATCTCCCGGTGGCTCGTAGGGAAAGTTCCGAACGCGCTGTCCCCGCCCCTGCTCCCCCGCCCCTCCGGCTCGGTGTGCCCCGGGCTCTAAGCTCCAGGGGGACTGGTGTTGGCGTTTATTCATTCTTTCCTCTTCAGTTTCTCTTTGCATTGTTGCCTTATACCCAGCCCTGGTTTGGCCATTTCTTTTCCCCTTAAAAGAAGTTTGGGCTGCAGGAAATTTATACGGAAAATAAATTCCCGGAGAGGAATTTGTTTTAGGGTGAAGGAGGTTTTAGATTTTCCTTTATTATTTTATTATTTGTTGCATTATTTATTTATTTGGTGAGAGTGGAGGATGAGGGGAATGACTGGGGGTTTAGAAATAAGATGTCCTAGAGGCAACACGGGATGCAAGACC
>CM052891.1:27781123-27800913 GCA_028534135.1 Potos flavus | reverse complement strand
TGAGGGACACAGGACTTCTCTCATGGAGGAGTCCTCTTACCATGAGATTTGGCCCCCTTGTGGCATCAAGTGTGAAACTGGGCCCTCTCTCTTGTCGAGGGATGTCATTAGGACCTCTCTTCTGAATGGAGGGCGGCCTCTCTGGAAAGGAGAGAGAAACCTGGCTCAGGTCACCGGGAGGCCGAAGGGTGTGTGCAGGAGGGTTGGGTTGGAGACACTCGTGTCCCCTTTCTGCAACTGGAAGGAGCAGGAGACGAGGGAACAGGAGTGGTGCCTCGGGCCTGGGCACATCCTTAGGGGAGAGACCTTGGTCAGCTAGGATGGCCTAGGAGTGATACTACCACGCGTCGGGACCTGGGGCCAGAGGCTGGGGTCGCGGGCCCCTTTGAGAATCTGGAGCAGTCGGAGCTCCTCCGGCCTCAAGCACGCATGCGTGCGGGGACACATTCTGTAGGCCCTTTCAGAATGTTACCATACGCTTTGGAACTGGAGCCCGTCTCAAGACCCCTGATCCACAGTGTGGTCCGGCATAAGCATTCAGAACAGTTCCCTCCTTTGTGGCCGGTCAGTGAAGAGTTCCAGGGTGCTAAGAGCAGACCTTCCTCATGATCTTCTCATGCAACTTTGGGCTTGTGCCGGTAGAGACCTGAGAACCTCTGGACCAGATCCCAGCTCCCTACGGTTAGCCAGAGGATGGGGGCTGATGTGTGGGGTCAGGGGCTTCTCCAGGGGCTGATTTTGCTGTCTGTGTGGTGGGAAGGCCCTGGGCCGGGGCCACAGTGCTATTGAATTAGAGGCAAATATGAGGGTTAGGGTATGGGATGGACATTCTGGTGTTTGGACTGGGTATAGGAGCCAGGCGCTTTAAGAGCCCCGGCTTTTTCTTGGGGGGAGTGGGGGTAAGGTGGGAGAAGGAGCTGTGGTAGGGAGTGTAAGTGTGAGAACACTCCTCCTCTTGATGAAGTTTTGGGGCAGAGTTGTCCGGAGCTAGGTACTGTAGGTTCCTTAGATCCCTCTGGACTTTAAAAGGCAAGTGGGGGTCAGAGAAGATGGTTGTCACCAATCCCAGTGCACCCCCAGCGGGTGTGGCCTGCATTGTCTTTCTTAGCCGGAGCTCCCGAGTTTGGCTGCTCAGGTTTGTGGCATCTACATTTGCTGGGGATCTGGGAGAGCCTTTGGTAAGATCTGCCATCTCTGACTTCTCTGCTTTGGTGTTGGGAAGCCCTTCTTAGGCTCCAGTGCCCCAGACAGAGGTAGCTCAGGGGAATTTTGCTTTGTTTAACTCTCTTGCACGGTATTCGGTATATAGTAGCTCTCACACTTGTGTCCTCCTTGAGAGCTTCCTCCGTTTACTCTGCCTTGATTGATTTCCCCCAGCCTAGCAATAAGCGACAAAAGCCTTGGGGGCAGGAAGCTGGGAGTCAGACCGGGATCACCCCTGACTATACAAGATGGCCCGGAGGTGGAGATGCCTCTGTTTTTGTTGGTTTGTAGGCCTACCGGAATTGAGAGCCATTAGAGGGCCTTGGAGAGGCGGTGGTCCAAGTCCCTGAACTTGGGACTTGGAGGTTGTCTTGGTGAGATGTAAGGGTCCTGTGGCAGCAACTAAAAATTGACATTCCTCCGTGGCCAGGACTTGTCTGTCCACCGCCACCGTGGACAGCACTGTTGGTGAAGTTGGGACGCTGGCTGTGGCAGCTCACTCCGTGCCTCCCTGATCGCTCCGCTTGCAGCCTCCCGGGGAGCACCTCCCGCGCATCGGAGCAGCATAACGCGCTCCTAATCATGCGGCGAGGACTCTTATTTTATTTTTAAAACAGGTCATAAATGATAAATGCTAGAACAGGGCCTGCGAACATAACTCCCTTGTAAAATGTGACCTTTTCATTTCTGTGACGGTGGCACCCAGTGTCTTTGAGGAACGATGGGGGGGGAGAAAAAAGTTCCAGCTCCCTCTAACCTCCTCCCCCCAGCAGGCCATTGGGGCCCCTTTGTGCCCTTCCCCATCAAAGCTCAGTAGTTTAGAGTGTAGGATCTGCAGTGAAAGTCCCAGCCCTTCACCTTCCATTCTGATTTTGTAAATGCTTCAGTCTCTCAGCTTTAGAAAGTGTGGAAGGAGATCTAACATGTATACCAGACAAAGAGTGTAGTGTACTTCCTTAGTGGAGAAGCAATTGTTAATTATTATTATTATTTCCGCACATGGGTGCTAATGTTCTGAAGCTTCTTATTGTTAAGGAAAATCTTTGGTAAAGACTGTAGAGGAGGCTGGCTTTAGAAGGGGTCGGACGGAGTGGGTGAGGTTTTTTGAATTACGAGCAAAGGGGACTGCACGGTGGGGAGACAGGGAGCCTGAAATGTCAAGGGGGACGAGAGAGCAGCACAGTTGGGTGCAGAATGACTCAGCGTCACCTGCTGTGGAACCAACTCTTCTCCCTTCTCTTTGGAGACTTTGCCCTGTAAGCTGGTGGGGTTGGGGGCGGCGAGAGGATCATAACAAGTTAGACAAGTTGTGCGGCCTTTATATTGATGCTAAGGTTGGTCCTGGAGGAACAGGGCAAAGAGGGCCTGGAGGAAGGGAGTCTAGTGGGGATGGGGACAGGCCCAAGATGCAGTCAAGAGGGGAAGCTGCAGGGTGGAGGGGTTTTCGGGAAGGAAAAAGTTGGGGGAATGGTCATTCCAACACTCATCGATCGCTGGCTATGGGTCAGCCCCTGTTTCAAGTGCGTCTCACGGATCAGCTCATTTCTTTCTCACAAGACCCTATGAGATGCGATATCTATTTTTTCAGTCAAGAAACAGATGTAAAGAGGTGAAATAACTTGCCCAAGATCACATGGCTAGAAGGTGGGAGAGCCAGGATTTGAATCCAAGAGGCCTGGCTACAGAGCTTATATCCTTAGAGAAGTTCTCGGAGGCACAGCTCCAGGGCTAGGGGTGGAGAGAGGTGAGGAGGATCGGGGGGGTGGGATGGAGGGAAATGAAGGGGTTCATGCTATGCTTGAAGAGCTGCCCATGCTACGTTCAAACATAACTGGAACATGCTTGGAATGTTCAGTCTGCTGAGAACTGCTGGCCGAAGGCCAGGCACCGTACTGGGGCCTGACCCTGAGTGCAGAGATCATGAATACACGGCTCCTGCCTGCAAGATGCCTGTGGTCTAGTAGGGGACACAGATGTGTTAGCCCAGAACTCCAGTTGCCATGGCAAGTACTGTAGTGAGACGAAGCTCTGCAGAGGGGACCCTTTGCCAGCCAGAAGAGTTGCCAGGGAAGGCTTCCTGCAAGAGGGGACACTAGAGATGAGTGAGGGTAAAGATGGCTCCTGTCTCCAGGGCTTTTGATCTGGCCATGGAGGGCAGCACTCTACGAACTCTGAACCAAAGGTCAAGTGTTCTGGATCCGGCTGGCCAGGATGAGGCAGGAACCGGGAAGTGCACTTGGCGTCCTCGATGTCTTGTGGTTTTTAAGAGTCACCTCGTACAATGCGTGCAGTCAGGTTGCTGAAGAAGAAATAAAAATCTCCTAAGAGTTACCGCTCAGAGGGGTGCCTGCCTGGCTCGGTCCATAGCGCCTGCAATTCTTGAGCTCAGAGTTGTAAGTTCGAGCCCCATGTTGGGTGTAGAGACTACTTAAAAACATTTTTTAAAAAAGTTGCTACTCAGAGCACAGTGATTCGCTCTAGTCTTTCCGAACTTAGAAGCAGAACCAGAGGCAAATGAATGTAAGCTGCAGAGGAAGGACTCAAGTAAGGTATGAGGAAAACGTTCCTTGCAGATCGGACGTGAGATGTGAGAACAAGTGACTCATAGGAGCAGAGGGGAATGGCCTCCCCTGAAGATCTTTAGAAATGGGAACAAGTTTCATTTGTCTTGGTGGTTTAAGAGGTTTCATCTAGAGACAGGAAGATGAAGTAGAGGCCCCTGGAGGTCTGTGTCAGCTCAGCAATAGGAGGGTAAGAGGAGCTGGAATTTTTGGGCTAGAAGATTGCTCAAATATGGCCTAACTCCTTATTTTGCCAAGGAAGTGACTGAAGAATGCCCCGTAACACGGAGCGGCTCATCCATTAGCCGGTGAGCCAAGCCCAGCAGCTGGGGTCTTGCCCTGCACTGATCCCAGTCAAAGGGGATGCTTCCTGGGCCGGCCGGCAGCGTGGGAGCCAAGCCTTGTGAAGAGGGCTGCTGGAAACCCCACAAGTGGTTGACCTGTGGGCTGCTGGCGCTGGGGAGAGCGCCAGCTCCGCTCAGAAGATGTTTCTGAGAATCACGTTCCATGTCGGAGCTAGTGGGTCGTCTTCGTCACCCTGCTGGCTTGGCCCCTAGAAGGGCTTTGGGTGCACATCTGGGGCCCTCGGGAAACTTTGCTGAATGAAAAGTGAATCGCAGACGATCCAAAACTTAATCCTCTTTCACCATACACTTGCTGGGCCGGTGCCTTTGTCCTTCCAGTGGTGTGTTTTGCTTAAGCCAGCAGCAGAATCATCATCTAATGCCTGCAGCCACAGGGAAGGGGGTCCCAAAGTGTGCGGGGGCAACAGGGCGAATGAGCACAGCGCAGTTTAAGATCTTCCTCAAAATGTATAATTCTTTGAAAGATCGTCAAGGGCCGACGTTGTGTTCATTTATAATGTTCCTTTATAGTGTTTGAGGGTTGTAGTTGTGGTTCCTAGCACAAAAGTAAAGACTGCGTTTTTCCGATTTAGGGAAAGCATATGATAGAGTGATCTAAACTGCCCTTGGCGAGGGCTCCAGAGATCTCTGAAGAGAACAAGGCTGGCTCTCCGAAGAGAACCTGAGTAAGAAGGAGCCAAGTGTGAACTCTTGTTGAACATTGGGTATAAAATACCAGGTGGTGGGCTTTACTTGCTGGGGTCAATTTAAGTGGACTCATGCCAATTAAAGCAAAGCAGAGGCAGAAAACACTCCGCTTCCTCTTCTGACCCCGTTGTCTCTTGTTTGTTAAGGAAGCAGTAGGTTCTAGGGGGACCTGGCAGAGCTCTGGTTTGGCGCTCTGTCGGGGAGAAGATTCTCCGTGGTCATGTAGGGCGATCGGGCATAGGAAATGATTTCATTTTGTTCAGGTCTGAGATTAGTTTCGGTTTCAGGCTGTGCCAGGAGCCGAGCGAGCCGGCGAGCTAGGGCGTGTGCTGTGGGGAGGGGCGAGCTGGGCCGGAGTCTCCCCGTCCAGCCGTGGGGGCCAGTGGCAAGGTGGCCGGCGGGGAGCTCCTGTGTGGGGCGGGGAGGGGAAGACGATGAACCAGAGGAGTCGGGCAAGGAGGCCATGGAGCGTCAGTGGGCCTGAGACTGGGATGGGTGTGAGGGTATCAGCTAGAGTGTGTAGGACACAAGCGAGCACAGTTACTTGACTGCTGAGCCGCAGACAGGGCCGGGAGGCCACGGGGAAGCTGTGGAACACACATTACCTGCACAAGGTGGGTTCTCCGTGAGCAGGTGTAGACCTGAGAGGAAGGCAAGGTGTAAGGATGCCGCAGGGCCCATACTCACTGTGGGCTGGCGTCCTTCAAGCCAGCCCGCACTGTGCACATTTCCTTGCAACTGACTTTCCTTAAAAAAAAAAAAAAAAAGGAGAAGAAGAAGTCGAATTAAATTTTGCCAGCTGATAGTTGAGAACTTGCAGACCCTTGCGAGTTGGGGGATCCTGTAAGAACTTCAAGCTGTCATTTTTCCAGAGACGGTTTGGGGCCAGGCTGGTTGTTTCCTGGGCATCATTATCCTAGAAAACCAGTGGTTCTCCTCCTCTGACTGGATCTGGGGGAGGCGCACGCAGAGGTTTCATCCCTCTTAGCAGTCCCAGCACATCACTGCATTTTATTTTTCCAAGTTATAAATTCATTTTATCTCTAAAAGAGAGAACCACTGGGGCGCCCGGCTGGCTTAGTCGGTAGAGCATGTGACTCTTGATTTCAGAGTTGTAAGTTTGAGCCCCACGTTGGGTATAGAGATTACTTTTTTTTTTTAAGATTTTATTTATTTACTTGACAGAGAGAGAGATCACAAGTAGGCAGAGAGGCAGGCAGAGAGAGAGGGGGAAGCAGGCTCCCTGCTGAGCAGAGAGCCCGATGCGAGGGGGCTCCATCCCAGGACCCTGAGATCATGACCTGAGCTGAAGGCAGAGGTTTTAACCCACTGAGCCGCCCAGGCGCCCCCTACTTTTTTTTTTTTTTTTTTTTTAAAGATTTTATTTATTTATTTGACAGAGAGAGTGAGTAAAAGAGAGAACACAAATAAGGGGAGTGGCAGAGGCAGAGGCAGAGGGAGAAGCAGATCCCCGCTGAGCAGGGAGCCTGGTGTGGGGCTCCATCCCAGGACCCCGGGATCATGATCTGAGCGAACCGAAGGCAGACACTTAACTGACTGAGCCACCTAGGTGTTCCTAGAGCTTACTTTAAAATATAAAATCTTAAATAAATAAATAAGGGGCGCCTGGGTGGCTCAGTCGGTTGAGCAACTGACTTGATTTTTGGCTCAGGCTGTGATCTCGGGGCCATGAGACTGAGCCCCAGGTGTGGAGCCTGCTTGGGATTCTCTCTCTCCCTTTCCCTTTGCCCTTTCCCCCCACCCCCACCCCCGCTCTCTTGAGTGCTCTCTCTCTAAGAAAAGTTAAATAAATTTTAAAAAATGATAAATAAATAAAAGAAAGAATCACTGAATTTTAAAGCTAAATTTGAGAATCACCCAGGCTGCTCCTAGAGGAATTTGTAATCTTGGGTCGTCCAGGCACCTCGAAAAGCCCCATGGTTTGTGGTTAAGCACCTGAGTTTGAATGCGGCCTCTGCTACTCGCTGTGTGTTCTTGGGGCGGTCACTCAGTCTCTCAGAGTCTTGGTTTCCGGACCCACAACGAGAGTATTGATATTCCCTAATGATTGCTAATGAGAATCAAATACTTATGAAGTCCTTAGCGCAGTGCTTGGCATATTCGTAAGTTCTCCATAAATGTTCGCCGCCCATTGCTGCTGCCATTCGTCATTGTTTTTATGAAGGGTTCTTGAAATCACGTGGTTGCCGGCGGTCAGGCCAGGGCTCCAATGCTGAACGCTCTTCACTCCTCGCTCGCTCTCCGGCGTGGCCAGAAGGTGACTTCATCCGGCTTGATCTACGACGTGAAGAGCATTTGTGGAAGCATGTGTGTAGAAATCTGGTGATGGATGTTCACAGCAGAGCTGGAAGAGACTGGCTTAACCCATTTATTAGATAGAATTAGACTTTGGGTAGGAGCGTATGTTTACCAAATAATTTGTTCCCACAAATATCGTTTACTCGTGCTTAGAGGTTCCCTAAATGCCAGCTTGGTTACCTCTGCTGGAAAGGTTGGGGTGTTTCTTGATGTTTTTATGGAAGAGTTCTTCTCAAACTGGAAACACCCATTTCGAGGAGTTGTGGTGGCAAGCGGGCTTTCGTGTGTAACGGAAATGTTTCTGTAGCCTGGCTTCTATTTATCAGGGGCGAGGACAGTGCGCGTTTTAAAAAACTACGGGCTTGGCAGAAGTCCACATGGCTTAGGCCAGGCCTGCATAAATGTGCTCCCAAACGATTTGCACTGACCTTTCTTGCAAATTGCTGACAGCCTAGGGGCCTCCCAAGGGAGCCCTTTTAGTCCAAAACATTGTTGAGGCTGGGATAAGCCTCTGCCTTGAGGGGGTCTTTTGACACCTTTGGTGGGGTGGTACCTTCTGTGAGGCTGCTTTGGTGTGTTTTCTTAGACTACAAAAACAAATGGAAATTAATTTTAGGTGACATATCGTGCAACGTTCCCCTGAGATGCTGCTACTCTCTGGGGCTTACAGAGTTGAAATCTGTTTTTGATGCTGATCCATGGCGTTTCTCAAATTTCCCTGCTTAAGGGAGGGAGCGTGTGAAAGTGTGAAATTTGTGAGGGTGTGACTTGGAGTCCAAGACCAGAGAACCAGTCTCACCCCTGCCACATACAGACTGTGTCATTCCAAGCAGATCACCCAACTGGAGCCCAGTGTGGGGCTTGAACTCACACCCTGAGCTGAGATCAAGACCCAGGTGCCCCAGATCACCTACCTTTTTAATGTATACTTTCCTTGATGTTAAGCTATTATATTTTACCCATAACAATAAATGGCTATTGAACACGTCTGCTAAACAGAGCTGGTAATAATAAGCCCTACTGCAGAGGATCGTTGCGATGGTCTAGTAATAATAGCGAACATTTATCACATGGCTTGTTGCGTGCCAGGCACTTTTTTTTAAAAGATTATTTATTTATTTGTTTATTTCAGAAAGAGAGAGTGCACAAGCGGGGTGGTGGGGGCTGTGGAATGTGAAGAAGCAGGCTCTCCGCTGAGCAGGGAGCCCGATGCGGGGCTCTGTCACAGGACCCTGGGATCATGACCAGAGCCGAAGGCAGACGCTTAATTGACTGAGCCACCCAGGGCCTCTGCCAGGCACCTTCTTAAACACATTAATTTATTTACTCAGCCCTACGTGGGTATAGTATTATTGCCACTTTACTGAGGCACAGAGGGTTGAGTCCACTTGCCCAAGGTCACACAGCGAGTTGAGGACCCGGGATCCCTACACGGAAAGCCAGGTTGCTGAGTCTGGAGATGGTGTTTACAAGAGGGCTTTGTACTGTGGTAGTGCTGAGCTTCTGATTCTTTGAGTGCTCCTCTTCGTATTTGAGGAGCTGAGGGACGGATAAGCTGAGCCTGGAGGTAGATTAAGTGTACAGATCACGGTGTTGGAAAGAATGAGGAGACACGGAGCATATGAGAGCTTTTTTTGGAGTTATAGGGAAACAGCTGTTTCTAAGTTTGGGACAGAGCTGAGGAGACCAGGCAGGGACAGAGAAGGACATTTTCTGGGTGGACTGTTGCTATCTGCCTCGAGGGAGTGCACCGTCTGCGGATTTAAGAGCCACGTGCTTCTTTCCTCCTCTTATCACATTTTATCTGGAAGCCTGTCTTTAAATCCCAGCTCGGCCCTCACGCTGTGACAGCTTTAGAAACTTAGAAAACTTGCCAAGGATAGTGAATTCTTGCGACCTGAAAGGAAAGCTGAAGGATGGGCTTCTTCGTGGAATTTCTTCCTTGTTACCTTATTTCTATGAAGTGCTTATGGGGATGCCCCACGGAGTGGCTTGAGTTCAGTGAAGAGAGGATTGGAAACTTGCGTGACTTTTTTTTCTCATGAATTGGCTTAATAAGAGAATGAATCATCCTCTTAGCTAGCATCCTGGAAAAGAAGAAAGAAAGGAGAGAGCAAGTGAGTGGGATGGCATTTGACTGAAACCAGAAGCCTTCTGTGGCGGTTTCTGGGGGCAGGGGCCAGGCTCCCACACGGGGCCTGGGGGTTCAGGCTGAGGCTGAGGTCCCTTGGGGGTCTCAGCTTCCCCTCACGGCCACCCTCAGCCGTCAGGTGAGGACCATCCCTGTGAGGCTTGGGGGGAACAAATTAGGCCTTAAGGGGCGATGAATAGGGGGTGTAAGTGTCCTTTTTAAATGAGAAACCACTGGTGAAATTCACACACAGCAGTGATAATTTTGAAGACAGTCACATAAAAATTCATTACATAAAACTAGATAATTCAAATTCAATTCAACTAGACCTTCAGGGTTGTGAATGGCTACTTATACCCCCATCCTGGGAAGGTGGCTGGGGCCCTCCCTGTGCTAATGCTTGATCCCTTGGTCGTCCTAGTCACCCTTTCAGGATCTCTTGTTCTCTTCTGGGACTCCAGATAGGAGTCTTGGTTGGGTGGGGAGCACTCTCTTGCCCACCCAGCCCCCATCCACAAGTTGCCCTGTTCTTCTCTGAGTTTGCTCAGGGGCTGGGGAACATCTCCCCCCCCCTTTTTTTTTTAAAGATTTTATTTATTTATTGGACAGAAAGAGATCACAAGTAGGCAGAGAGGCAGGCAGAGGGAGAGGGGGAAGCAGGCTCTCTGCTGAGCAGAGGGCCCGATGCGGGGCTCGATCCCAGGACCCTGAGATCATGACCTGAACCGAAGGCAGAGGCCTTAACCCACTGAGCCACCCAGGCGCCCCGAGGGGAACATCTCCTTTTCTGAGACATTCTTTGTAACCTTTCTGTGGACCTTAATTTGGAGTCTGAGCTGAGGCTGGGGTCCCCAGGGGAATGTGAAGGCTGACGGGAATTGGGAGGGGTTTGCAAGGAAACTCCTCACACCAGCCCCCTGAAATGTGAAAAGGCTGGTTGTGCTTTCAGACTCTCTCTGGCTTCATGGCACACATTTCCCAGAGCATTGGCTTTTCTCAGCAATGCCTCTCTGCCTCGTTTTCCTTCCTGCCCCGGCCATCGGCAGCTGCTACTGTTAATAGCTCCCATTTATAAGAGGACTTACTCTGTGTCAACCATTTCACTTTAAGTAATCCAATTTAGTACCTATATCAACCCTATGTACCAGGGATTATTGTCTTCTTAGATGTGGGAGCTGAGGCTGAGGTCGAAGGGGTAACGTCACTTGTCCAAGTAACACAGCCGTTTACTGGGTGAGATGGTTTTGGGTTTTAAACTTTTATTGTGAAATTTTTCAAATATATCCAAAAGTAGAGAGACCAGTAGAGTGCATGGCCATGCACACGTCATCAGACTTCTTCAGTCTTCACGGGGAAGCTCCAGCCCCAGGCTTTTTGTGGCTTCAGCATACAGCAGGATACCTTTGTGTGAATTCGGAGAAGGGACCCTTTTTCCAGGCTACAGAGCTGGGTAAGCAGAGCACAGGCTAGATTCCAGCCCCATTTGGCCCTTTGGACGGGCACCTTGCGAAGTGAACAGCTCACACAACTGTGTATGGCGACCCTGCCAGCTAACTTCTCATCTAGCTTTCGGCCTGAAGAAAGGAGACTGTAGCCAGCCACCAGTCCCTGACAGTGATGACGACTCTGGTTGGTCCTCAGCTGTGCGGGGTCACGGGAGAAAAGCTCAGTCATCGGGGACGCCTTGGGCTAAAATAAATTAAGCTGGGGGTGGGGGGGCGATGATTCCTAGAGGAGAGACTTCTGCTGCAGAGGAGGGTGAGGCCGATGAGTCGTGTCTTTTGCTGCTCCTGTTTTCGACTGGCCACCCGCTGTCCTGATGACTCTGCCTGATGCCTTCTCTGCCGTATTCTGCCCCGGGGCTCGGGAAGCACTTGGGTGTGGCCACGAGGCGGGTGGGAGAGGAGCTGGTGGTGCGCAGGTTGTGAGAACCTGGTGTGAACTCGCTCTTGGCTGCCAGCCTCCTGGAGTCGCTGGGACGAGCTGCCTTTGCCCCCTGGCAGCACACCTTTCCTCAGCGTTCAGTTCAGCCAGTGGCTGGCTGGGAGGGCCTGCTCTTCCACCTGCAGAGCTCTTCCTTTTAGTCCCAGAGTGGGGGCCTGTGAGTCACCAGATGAGGAGCTTCTTGAGGGGAGGGAGGGGGTCTTTTTTACAACGGTGCTCTTGGCTCTCCCCAGGGCAGCATCTCATGCTGGCGCTCTGGAAGTATTTCTTAAACCAACAGAGGCAGCATCCTGCAGCCCGGGGAACTGTGCTGAGGGACACAGGTTGAGTAACTTGTGAGCTTGTCAGGAGGCTAGACCGTGCTGTGGTAATGGTGAACTCCGACCCCCCCAGTGGCGTGACACAATCTAGGCTTAGTTGGTACTCATGGAAAGCCTGATGCAGTTAGGTAGTCCTCCCCCATCTGTAGCCACACCTCTGAACTATGAGGCCTTCAGAGTTACCACAGGCGTGGAAGACAGAGATGGAGGCGACGCCTGGCTTAGCTGCCCTACAAGGGACTGACACCCCTTACTTCCATTCACATTTCATTGGCCAGGACTAATCCCGTGGCTTCAACATAACTGCCAGGGAGGTTGGGAAATATAGGGGGACAAGAGGCTGCCTTCATGTTTCCAAAGACTAGCATTTTGTATTTCTTGTCTGTGGCTTTAGCCCATTGGAGTGCCTCTGGCCTAATCACTTGTCCTCAGTTGCTGTTTTCTTTTTTCTTTTTTTTTTTTAAAGATTTTATTTATTTATTTGACAGAGAGAGAAATCACAAGTAGGCAGAGAGGCAGGCAGCGAGAGAGGAGGAAGCAGGCTCCCCGCTGAGCAGAGAGCCCGATGTGGAGCTTGATCCGATGTGGAGCTTGATCCCAGGACCCTGAGATCGTGACCTGAGCCGAAGGCAGAGGCTTAACCTACTGAGCCACCCAGGCGCCCCTGCCATTTTCTTTTTACACTGACAGGAAGAGAACACCTGCCACTTCCTTTAATCCTTGAAGAGAAGGAGGCATGAGATGGCACTGAAGGAGACTCACAGCAGCGATTTTAACCTCTCTTTTTTTTTTAAGATTTATTTTATTCAAGTAATCTCTATGCCCAAGGCAGGGCTGGAACTCAGGACCCAGAGATCCAGAGTCGCATACTCCACTGACTGAGCCAGCCAGGCTCCCCTTAACCTCTCCTTTAGTACGCGTGGGCCATGTGACTTTCATTGAGTCACCTCACCTCTGGGAGTCTGTGAGCTTCTTTTCTATTTGTAAAAGGAGGATAATAACCCAGCCCATCTCTTAGTTCCGATTCCACTGATTGCAAGTAACAGAAACCAGCCTGAGCTGTTCGAAGTCTCAGGGGAATGGAAGAATCCAGGGCAGGAAATACGGCTGGCTTCCCAAGTGCCTACACGGTCAGGACGCCATTGCTTCTGTGGATGTGTGCCAGATGTCGTGGCCCCTCAGCTTCCACCTAGACCAGCTCTGGTTCCAGCAACCATTAGGCTGAATGGTAGCTCAGAACCTTGATTCAAATTCCTGGTGAAAGAATCTGATTGGCCCATTTGTGTCAGCTGTCTCCTGTTGGTCCAATCAGCTGTAGCTGGGAGCACGTGGTCTGTAAGGTATTCGCAAGGCTTGAGGGCTTTCCTTGGTGCGTAGCGGTGGAGACAGTCCTCAGAAAGGGGCCGATGCTTACCTGGTTCAAGGACTGTGGAGGAGAAACATCTGGAAGAAAACTGTGAGAACTGTAAAATGCTGCGTTAATGGGAGCCGGCATGTTGGTGTGCGACTTCTCGTTAGGAATCTTGGAGATTGCACTGCCCCGAAGGGGGATGGGAGAGATGTAATGCTGTGAGAGAGGAGCCTACTTTTTTTTTTTTTTAAGATTTTATTTACTTATTTGAGAGAGAGAGAGATGTTGAGAGAATGAGCGGGAGGAGGGGCAGAGGGAGAAGTAGACTCTGCAGGGAGCAGACACAGGACTTGATCCCAGGACCCTGGGATCACGATCTGAGCCAAAGGCAGCCGCTTAACCGACTGAGCCACCCAGGTGCCTGGAGGAACCCACTTAAAAAAAAAAAAAAAAAAAAAAAGATAAAACTCTCTTAGAGGCAGAGGAGCTGTTAGAAGATCACACAGAGCCTGGACCAGAGGAAATGGACAGGACTAGCTTGGGACATTGCTGGGGGGTGGGGGGGTGGGGGAGTCAAGCTAGGTTTACCGGCCATTAGACCATAACACTGTAAAAGAGAGAATACCTTGAGTGTACTTTCAGCTGTGTCAGTATGAATGCTTCCGTAGTTGAAACTGTGGTGTGGAAAGGATCTTAGCCCAGGTTATGGCAATTCGTTCCTTGTCCGATACTGTCCCAGCTGGCTGTGTGACTGTGAGCAAGTCACTTTACCTCTCTGGGCTGAGCCCTCTGAAGACTGTAGTGCAGTGTATGCATGTGTCTGTGTATCGTGGGGTTAAGGCATGGAGTCTGGAATTAAGACAGTTGGGGGTGAACCCTTGTTTTCACTTTGCTAGCTATATGACCTGGGGAAATTTCTTCACCTCCTTGAGCCCGGGTTTCCTCACTTGTGAAATGGGGATATTTGTAGTACTTTCCTCATATGGTTATGGTGGGGATTACATGATACAATATCAGCTAGTATTATTAATAGAAGCCAAAGCTGGCCAATTGCAGGGACAGGGACCTATGGCATGGTGATTCTGTGTGCCCAGGCCCTTTGATTAGAATGAACACAAGAGCTGTGTAGGCGTGTGGCGCGCCGGGTGCAGGAGGAAGCGGAGGGAAGCTAGGGCGCTGGAGGGAGCATGGGGAGACTGCGGATAGAGGCAGGCAGGGCTAGCCCGCGGATGCTCGGGTCCTTCTATGAATTCAGTTCTGCCAGCACTGCCAGGTGCAAGGTGAAGCTTACAGCCCCAGGAGAGCGCGCCCGCCCACCTCTCCTCCCACGCCCCATCTGCTTCCAGCAATTCCTTGAATTCGGGGTGGCTCCTTCCCTTCCGTCCTGGGCCCGGGGTGGGGGTTGCGGCTGGGGAGGCTCTGGGTCCGACAGCCTGCCCAGGTTTGGGATCACAGTGCTTCCCGTTGTGAAACTGCTGATCGAGCTCCAGAAGAGATGAAGGAACCCTTCTGAGCACAGAGCAGTTTGAGGGCTGAATTATTTAGAGGCTGCGCTCCCTCCAACCGGTCCCCGAGGGAAGGGGCGAGGGAGGAATGTGGGGCCGCCATGGACCGATGGGCCGCTTGCAGGGCCCCGCCGCCAGGCCCGGGCTCCGCCTTTGTCCTGGGGGCCCGCGCCGCGGTGGCCTCCAGCGGCCCGGGGCTCCAGCAGCGGCCCGGCCGCGGCCTCCGGGACTGGCCTCGCTGATCCCGCTTGGCTCCCGGGCGCGGCGATCACGAGTGGCAGAAAGAAGTCACCCCATTAGTGGCCACCTCATTAGTGGCCGGCAGGCAGTGTTGCACAGAGCGCGGGAGGGTTGGGGAGCCCCCGAGGAGGGCGGCCGCTGGGCTGCTGGGGGATGGGGGGAGCCCTAATCCTCTTTCGGTTCGTTCAGGATTATGTTTTGAGCCGAAGACTTGTGGAAAATCAGCGCCTCCAGCAGCTGCGGGGCCTAGGAGAGGGTGCTGGGGGCCGGGCCGGGTGTCCCGGCGCTGGGGCCTGCGGGGTCCTGCCAAGGTGGACCGTGGCCATGGCAACCCCTGCCCGGCTGCGGTAAACACGCGCTTTCAAAGGGGGCCTTGTTCCCTGCGGGAGCCCTTCAGTTCCAGCCCGCTGGGGCTTTTCAGTCCTGGGGAGGAAAGGGAGGGCAGTGGGGAGGGCGGGCCTGTTAGTGAGGAAGTGTCACTCGGGTCCTGTCTCCCCCGCCCCAGGCATGTTTCCTCGAGGCCCCAGTTTCCAAAGCTCCTGCTTCTGGGGAATGAAAAGAAGCTTAAGCATCGGGAATGCTTCAGTCTCCAGGCAACAGGGTGTGTGTGTAATTGAGGAGAGGGAAGGAAGCTTGGAAAAAAAAAAAAATCACTGTCCCACTGGCCACCTCAGAATGGAAGGCCTCAGTGCCCCAGACTGATTTCCGCAAACTAGCGGGGGCCACAGGGAAACAGATCTTTAAGACTTGCTCACCCTTTTTGGCCCTGAATATCAAATGACTACAATCTCCCAGAGAATATTAAATCATTCATTAAATGTAATGTAATCTCATTGGCAATTTGTATTCTTATGTATGAGCCAGTGAATCTTTGTGAGAAGGCTGATCTTGGGAGCTTGACTAGGTTTCGCTGTCTTGAGGGGAGCCTGGCCCCTGGATTCCCCTCCCATCATTTTGTCTTTTGGCTAACCCAAGTGTAAAAACCGGGAAGGATGCTTGGCTGCTCACTAAGCACCTACATCATTTATGAGGTCTCCTCTGTGTGTTTGTTACCAAATGAGTGAGTGGAGAATGCATTTCCATTTATGGAAGGTTGGGGTTGTAACCAGATCTTTTCCCTTGACGCTGCATTCCTCTCTGGCCTTGTCTGAAGAGGTGGCCAGCAGGGGCAGCTTCAGGTATGGGCAGAGGAGGCAGAGGACATAGAGCTAGGTCTGTTAGCTGTGAATGATGGCTAGCCCTCTGTCTGTCAGCTCTCCGGAGCCTCCTGGGGATCCTTGAGGGATGTGTGAGGAAAGATCCTAGTCTTTCAGCCTCAGAACACAGCTGATTCTGGGCCTGCTGACATTATTTTCAAGTCCCTGTCAGTCTGAGGACCACAGCGTCCAGTCTGGTAGACTGGAGGGTCCGGTGCTGCTACTGACCTCCAGCGTCACCCCTTCATTCCGGCTGAGAGTGGTGGGACTCCACAAAGTTGAGAATACGGAGGCGGGCATCCTGGCTGCTCAGATGTTTCCTGACACCCAAGGGAGAGCAGGAAGTGTTCTCATTCACAGGCTGGACACTGGGAGCAAAATCAGGTGGCTAGATTCTCACGGACCCTCATGTCTTCGGTCCCCTCTTCCTCCTGAAGTTTGAAAGGTTGTAAATTCTTCGTGTCATAGGCCGTTGAACTTGGGGGAGATGGTGCTATTTGAAATGGCTTCTTCATCTGAAGTTGGAGCAGAGGGGGCTCAGGAACTTTCCAAATTTTTCTGATTAGCATAGACTAGGAGGAACTGCATGGAGCTCTGTGGAGGGAGGAAGAAAAGAAGATATTGGTCATGCTTCTAGAGATCCAATTCTAATGGATGCACCAACCAGCACAGTAAAAGAACATTAAGGGCTTGTAAAGTGACTGCCATTCTTGTCTCGTCGCGGAATCTGAGACCAGAACCAGAGTGTGTGCGGGGTGGGGCTCAGGCATGCGTGAGTTTTATAAGCTCCCCAGGGGTCCCTCATGTACCGCCAGGGTTGCAGGCCATCCCTCCAGTGCAGTATCCACAAATGGGGATGATTTTGTCCCCCAGGAGACACTGGGTGTGTCCGGAGACATTTTTGGTTGGCACAAATGGGGATGGGGGTGCTCCTGGCATTTGTGGCTAGAGGCCAGGGATGCTGCTAAACATTTGCCAATATATAGGGATATTACCCCCCCCCCCCCAGCGGAGAATGATCTGGCCCCAAATGTCAGGAGCGCGCAAGGTTAAGGCGCCTTGCTCTTGCGCCTACACCAGACCTTCTGGAGATTTGTGCTGAGCAGGATTCTGAATGAAGGAAGGATGGGTGGCTGGGTGGAAAGGAGTCAGGTGGGAGCATCGTGCAGGGAAATAGCACGTGGATGGAAGGGTCTGGAGGCAGGAGAATGTGATTCGGTTTTTGCAAAGGGGGAAAGAGGCTTGTGGTTTCACGAGAGTCATCTGAGACATAGAGGATGTTTTCAGCCCGATGGCCCTGGAGGTGGGCTTGCATCTTGCCCAACGACTTGTGCTTGGGACCTCTGGCCCTCTGGCTGCTGGCTGTGCGTGGCAGTAACCCTCGAGGTCTCTCCGCTCTGTGGGAGTGAGGGAGCCCCTCTCGGGTACTGTTGGCTTCAAACGCCCAGTCCCACTGTGGGGCTGGCTTTCCCTGAGCTCATGCATGTGGGAAAGCTGTTCGCTTTCCCTCCGGGGCCAAAGCAGGCAGTGCCCTTTGCCTTCGTTAATGGTGTCGTGCGTGGGGCACCTTCTTTCATGAGTTCCTGCTCCTTAGAGAAGGAGAGGGAAGGCCCTAGTCTGCCGAGTCCATGCCATATGTCCACTTTCTGATGGTCCTGGCACGTGGTGATTGGTCCATATGTTTGTTTCTTTTTTTTAAAGATTTATTTATTTGAGCAGGGAGGAGCAGAGGGAGAGAATCTTCAAGCAGACTCCCCTCTGAGCGCAAAGTGTGATGCGAGGCTCGATCCCATGACCCTGAGATCCTGACCTGAGCTGAAACCAAGAGTCAGGCCCTTAACAGACCGAGCCACCCAGGTGCCCTAGTTTGTAATGTTTTTGAATAAATGAGTAAATTCTTGAATGAATGGAAGATCCGGGCTGCCTTCTGTGAATTGCTTCTTTGAGAAGCACATAGTCCTTCAGTCCTTGTGCCATAAGTTGAATTAGGAGAGACTGAGATTGGCCATAAGGAGGAAGGTCTCTATTGTAAGAATTTCCAGGGAGTGGGACACGTAACCTGAGGGTGACCTGAGGGAAGTGGAGACCATTCCTATTTGGAGGGGAGCTGCTCTTGGCCCTTTCTGGCTGCCAGAGTGGCCACTGAGGGGCCATTTTTGC
The DNA here is from genome assembly GCA_028534135.1 of Potos flavus. Lineage (NCBI taxonomy): Eukaryota > Metazoa > Chordata > Mammalia > Carnivora > Procyonidae > Potos > Potos flavus. The sequence continues at coordinate 27,782,931 of CM052891.1, read as the reverse complement.
CCTTCTGGGGACCCACATTGCACTCCTGCCTCTGAGGCGTCCAGCTCCTAATTAGATTTCTTAGCTCTCACAGTAGACTTGAATATCCTTTGATAAGGAGTAAAAAGTGCAGTCCGAACACGGGAGTGTAGTAATTCTCCCGGGGCCTGCCTGCTGGACGTCAGCGGCTGGCTGTGTGGCCCTCGTAGAGTGAGGCCGTAAGCACGGTTCCCCCAGAAGGCCTCGTCTCCTCAAGCCCGCTCAGAGGGAGCAGTCCTCCGAGGGTTTGCACGTGCTGCTGAGCCGCTTTGCTCCGCCTTCAGTCAAGCCCTTGGGACAGAGGCTTTTGTTTCTGCAACTCAGGGGAAAAGGGCCCCTGGATGTCCCAGGCTCAGGCTGAAGTGGAAAAAAGTGTGTTGCAGGAGCTGTAAGGTGAGCCTTTTCCTTGGCCCTTTGCTGGACCCTGGCTGGCTTGGTCAGGCCGAGTTTCTGGCCCCAGCCTCATCTGCCCAGGCGCTTGCGCGGTTTGAACCTTGCTCCTTGCAGTCCAGACTCTAGACCGGGAGCCCTCCCGTCACCTGCTCAAAATGGGGTCTCAGGCCCCACCCCCAGACTGCTGGAGTCCGTCTGTATTTTACCAAGATCCCAGTGGTTCATGTGCAGTCACATCTGAGAAGCACTGGACTTTGCTTGCTCAGGGGACAATTGAGGGGCTGACTGGAGGCTCGTTTGAATATCACCTACGCCCCTGTCTTTGCAGAGTACCTTTAGAACAGGGCTCCTTCACTAGCCGAGGTGAAGGATGGGTTGTGTTTTTCATTCATTCAGGGATGGGTGTGTGGCCCCAATGAGTATGACCGGTCTCCGCAAGTCCAGCGGTGTCTGAACTGGTCTGTATGCATTCCCTGTTCAAAGAGGCAAGCCCACCACCATGTGCTGGGAGGCTGGGGCAATGTCAAATTGCCGGGGTGGGGGGCAGAGAGAGAATCTCAAGCAGACCTCTGCTGAGCACGGAGCCCACGGATTTCACCCCACGACTCAGATGGTGACCTGAGCTGAAATCAAGAGTCGAATGCTTAACCGACTGAGCCATCCAGGCGCCACTAGAAATGTCTTTAAATCCTTACCTATTTTCTTTCCCTGTATGTATCTTGCCAGGGACCCACAACTAACAGTTTGCGGATGGTCTGTGAACATGGTTTTAGTGGCCTTGGTCTAGAGCCCTGTGTTTAGGGTCAGACCCGCGTTTGAACCCTGGCTGTCACTTATTTGCTGTGTGTTCTTGGGCAACTGTTTAGCCTCTCTAAGCCTCAGTTTTGTCATCTGTAAATCAGAGATGATCACGCCCCCACCTCATAGGATGGGGATGAGGATTCAATGGGATAAGCATGGGAAAGGCAGAGAGCCCAGTGCACAGAAGGCACGCTTGATAATACTGGCTAATCAAATGGCACCATTGTCGTTGTTTAATGTTTTGGAACATCTGACGATGAAGACAGTAGCCCTTGTAAAAGCAAGCCCTTGTTTTTGGATAGACAGTGGTCTTTAAAACTAGCAAACTTGTTCGGAACAGAAACTTTTTTCCCCTGCTAATTCTGATAGTTTAGGGCTGCTGATCATGAATTTGCGTCTGTGTAGATCCAAGCAAAATCTAGAATCAGAATCGGGACAATGTTGGAACTTGTTTTTAAGTGATGGAAAGAAGTAATAAACATTGTAGGAAATCCCTGTCATCCCGCAGGGCCTTGCTGTTACCGCTTCCCCGCCCCCCCCCCCCCCCTCCCGCCTCCACCCCAGTGTCCCTCCGGGGCACCCTCTCCCAGGTGGGC
>CM052891.1:27764675-27781023 GCA_028534135.1 Potos flavus | reverse complement strand
TCAATAATCTAAAGAGAACTTGGACCTTCCCTTCCACCCTGAAAAGTGAATGCACACACAAACACCATAAATCATGTTTGATTTTGGAGGAGGTAGGGTGGGGGGAGCAGTCCGTGGACTTTATCAAACCCTCAAGGGCGCCTGGGTGGCTCAGTGGATTAAGCCTCTGCCTTCGGCTCAGGTCATGATTTCAGGGTCCTGGGATCGAGCCCTGCATCAGGCTCTCTGCTCAGCAGGGAGCCTGCTTCCCCCTCTCTCTCTGCCTGCCTTTCTGCCTACTTGTGATCTCTCTCTGTCAAATAAATAAATAAAATCTTTAAAAACAAAAACAAAAACTCAAGAACCCTTGGCTGAGAATCTCCTACCAGGTTGTAAGCGCCACAAGGCTTGTTTCTTGTGGACTAGAATATCTAAGTGACCTGCAGATTGGGACAAGGGGGCAAATACACGGGCTTTGGGGTCTGAGTTCTGGGGTCTGAATCATTCTGCTGCTTGCTAGCTTGTTGACCTTGGGTGAGTTACTTATCTCCTCCAAGCCTCAGTTTTCCCATCTATAAAGTGGGGATAAGAACAGTACCTACCTCAGTAGGGTAGTTGTGAGATTAGACTAGGTAACATTGGTCAAATGCTCCTGTCGCATTCTTGTGTAGCCTACACAATGTCCCGTTGCCTCCTGGAGGAGTCCCACCTCGGTGACAAGAACCCACACAGCTCCTGTTTCAGAGAATCCATATTTGGACTGAGAGCATGAGGCTTTCCTTTGAGTGAGTGGGGAGCAGACCCCTTGCCATACTTCTGGGAAATCTGAAGGGCTGGAGAGCTGTGGAGCCAGGCTCCCAGACGTCCGCTCGACCTAGCTGCCCCTGGTCAGTGGTTGCCCCACGCTGTCGGACTTGGCCCCGCGCGTGGAGATCCCTGCGTGGAGATCCCTGCCTCGGGAGCTTCCCTGAAACGAGACACCCAAGCCAGAAGGGAGGGGAGGAGCCGAAATGAAGAATGGAGCAGCAGACTCGTTTTTCTCCCCTTAATTAACTCTGGCTCTTTTGCTCCCCAGGCTCTCTGCAGCCCCAGCAATTAGTGGGAGTGTTAACTGGGGTCAGGGCAGTGGCGGGGCTTCCGGGAGCTCCTGGGGACTGTGCCGAGGAGGAGGAAGTGCCTCTCAGGCCCCAAATGAAGACTTCGCCTCCTACGGCCCAGGCCCACCTACCCCTTGTTGCCCCCTTTTAGCTGAGCTGCCCAGAAAGCCAGGGCCGCCCAGGTGACAGCCTCCCCTCCCCCGCTCTGGCTCAGCTGTTGTGTGAGAATGGCGAGGAGTTAAAGGACTCCAAACATTGGCCCCCGACGGGCCCTTAATGACATTAGCGCACAAAGCGGCGGTGCGGGCGGCTGCTCCGGGTGCAGCGCCTGGCCTGGCCCCGAACAATTGCCCTTCTGTTCTCACGGCCTGTTTTCCCCCAGCTGCGCCTCCTTTCATCTGGGCCTCTTTCCCAGGGACGCGGTGCATTCCCAGGAGGGTGGAATGTCAGTGCTAACCTTCTTACTTCTTCCCTGGCTTCCTTGGTTTTGTTTCCTCCCTCGCCCTCCCTCCCTCGCCATTCCTGCCCCCTCCGGGTCGGGAGGCTCCCCTCCCAGGCTGCGCACGGGGCCCGTGGGCTCCGGGGTTAGAGCGTGTGGGGGAATGATCTGGGGGGAAAACAAGCTAACATCCTCATCTGTGTTGACTGCTACTTTGCATGTTGTCATGAAAGAGGAGTAAAATGCCCCCACTTTGTCATGACACCCCACTAATCATAATGACAGCCATCATCATTTGTTTAGAATTTGATAGTTTTTAGAAGTGGTGCCCCAGGGGCGCCTGGGTGGCTCAGTCGGTTGAGCGTCTGCCTTCGGCTCAGGTCATGATCTCAGGGTCCTGGGATCGAGCCCCACGTGGGGCTCCCTGCTCAGTGGGACGGCTGCTTGTCTCTCTCCCTCTGCCTCTCGCTCCTGCTCATGCTCTCTTTCTCTCTCAAAAATAAATAAATAAAATCTTAAAAAATAAAGGAAAGAAAGGAAGTGCAGTCCCATACATTTCTCACGGACGTGGGAATGGCTGTGTACAGTGGCCAGGCTGGGCGGTGCAGGGACTAGGAAGCTGCAGGGCAGGGACCCAGGGCCGCCGCCCGGGCGCTGCTGCCTCCTTGGCTTCACCCTTTTTCAGCACCCCCTGCCCATGTCTCAGCAGAAATGCCGGCCACGGGAGGACCTCCAGGAGAGGCACCATTGGTGATGGGTGACCTGCGCTTCTTGCCACGAGCCGCAAATGAGGGACCCCTGAGAACCTGCCTTCCTCCTCTCTCCACTTGACTCTGCCCCTTCCCCAGCTTCCAGGGATGAGGCCATCACTTTTTTTTTTTTTTCCATTTTAGCATTGAGCTGTTCCAGATGCTTAGATCTTTCAAATCTCCAGAGAAGGAAATTCTCTAGCCCTCTCCACATTCCAATGTCACCCGGCCCTGGCACTCAGCACTGGCCTCCCGACCCTGTGATGTGAACTTCCCAGGAAGCAGGACCTGCAGAACCTGCTTTCTGGCCCCGGGCCGGCCTGCCCAGCACCCCAGCCAGATGCCCTCTCTGCCCCCACGGGCCAGCCACCAGGCAGCGGAGCTCAGGCGGTGGGGTGACTGCAGGGGGGGCCCCCGGGGAGGATCCCTGCCTGCAGAACCAGGCCTGGTTCCGGCGGCACAGCCCCTGTAATTAGTGTTCTTTAGGAGACAGCTGGTGCAGTTTTTTCGCTTTAAACCCCCTTCCTTCACATTTGCACACGGCTTAGGGACCTGCCATTCTCACTCCCACCGACATTCCCACGAGGCTCCTGAGCCCCATATGGTGAAGCTTGTCTCTTTTATATCCTTGCGCTGGGGCGGGGAGCAGCGCGGGCAGGAATCCGTGTCTGCTGGGGGTCTCCGAGGGACCTGGGAGCCCCGTAGTGGCAGCTGTCTTCTGCCTCTCTGCCTGGGGCAGAGCGCCTGACTGGGCTGTGTTTCACCACAAGCCTGCAGAGCACTTTCAGGGCTAATGGGCTTTTTGTTCTGTTCCCTGGAGAATTTCAGCCCCTTGGGAAGGGTCCCCCCCACCTCCGCCCCCGGCTTGCTTGTCCAGGTGTCACCACGACAGCCCTGTGGACCTCTGGAGGCGGCTGTGCCTGTCCTGTCTCATTGCTGGGGGTGCCTTGGGTTTAGTCTCCCCCTCCCCCTGGCAGGGCTTCCCCCCGACTCTCAGACACCCGGATTGTGGTCAGAATGTGCTCCCCTTCTTCCTGCGCAGTTTCTGTCCTCACTAAAGAAAAACTGGAAAATGCTTCATCTCTAACACAGGAATGGTCATCCCGATCGTTTAAAAATTGCCACCGATAACATTCGGTTGTATTTCCTTCTGCTCTTTTTTTTAATGTGCATCGATTTAAAAAAAAAATCGTTGTAATCTTACTGATTGCCGACTTTTGTATGTAGCTTTTTCATGTAACTGCACGAGGAGGGTTTTTTAATGAAATGGCATGATTTTAAAACATTATTTCAAACGGCCACGTAATATTTCATCACAAGGCCATAGTGCCGCTCCCTTGCATGTTCCCTTGTTGTTGACCACCGCCTCCCCAACTCGCCTTTGTTTTAAGCCTCAGAACTTTACGGAACGGGCAGGCAGGAGCCGTTTGTTTGGGTTGTATTGGTGTAATATTAATCCAGAGCTGGGGCCTCTGCCAAGGCCTCTTCTTGCCAAGGCACTGGGAGGAGAGGCCTGGCCATGGGGTAGGTCCGGAGGGGACAGAGGTTCCTAGCATGGCCTCTTCAGTGCTCAGCTTCCTAGTCCTTAAAGTGGGGCACTCGTTTGAGTGGCCTTTGGCTGCTTCGGGAGGCTTCTGCAGCTTATGCAGGGCTAAGGCAAGGGGACACAAGTTCAGGTTGGCTCTGAGAGCCCATCAGGGACTTGGTTGAGTCTCATTTCCAGCCTTGGGCCCGGCACAGTGGCCCAGGTGCCAGGAACACACTACTGTGACCCAGCCTGGTCTCCTTCCTTGAGGTGTTTTGGACTCTTGCCCTGTCCCACAAACAGAGCCTTCCCTCCGAGCCTCCAGGGTATCCCTGCAGTCATCAGGGGCCGTTCACCATCCCCACCCCTGGGGGACTGGGGATGGCAGCAGCCTGGGCTGCTGGACGCCGTCTAGGGCCAGTGCTTTGTTCGGTCACTCCAAATGGCAGGATAGACACCAGCCTTTTTTCCCCAGTGTCTCTTAATGACGCGTCTGATGCTGGTAATGATTAATAACAGCTATAAAGATAACAAGCATCCTCCTTTGTGCTTGAGACCCAAAGCCACTTGCAGTTCTCTTGATTTATACCCTTTTCCCTTTCTTCCTGCCCCAGCGAAGGGATCAATTGAGGCGTTGAGAGAGTTGAGAGTTTGGAACAGTAGTGTGAAAACGCAGGGAGGATTGGCCAGGCTTAGGTTCCAGTCCTGGCTCTGACCTCTCTGTGTTCCGTTGCTGCTGACCCACTGAGCCCGTTGCCTCACCCATGCGTCCGACGAAGACAGTGACGTTGGACTTGCAGAGTTGACACGAGGATCATATGAGAGTGTTTCTGTCAAATTCCCTATGATGCGGTCGGTGCCCAGTCAGTGTTGTTTTGTGGCTGTTGGTCAGGGTCACAGAATGCACCAACCTCAAAGCCAGAGGGACCTGCCCTGCTCCCCTCGTTTTCCTGGCGTTTCTTCAACTGCGTGCATACTTAGCCAGCTCTAGGCAGGAAGCTTTCCTGTTTGGCTGATCGGAGAATATGGCAGACCAGAGCTGACATTGTTTTCAGCTCCTGGCTGGGACATCCTGCCAAGTCAGGCCCTCTCTTCCTCCTCCTAGCTCATCCCAGTGAAAGTAACGAGGGCCCTTTCCTTTTGGCTTTTCCTGAGGCTGGTCTGGAGACGGCAACTCCATGTGAATGCGGGGTGTGGCGTCATGATTCATTTGCAAGTACGTCTTTGTGGCCACACTTGTCTGCAGGCTCTTGTTAGAACCTTAAAAAGCCAACAGGAAACCAAAGAGAGAGTCATCTGGGGACAGGCTTTGGTGCTGGGTCCTGGTGCCCCAGTCTAAGGCCACAGAGTTGACTGCTTCCAGGAGGCCGGGCTAGACCTAGCCCTTGAGACAGTGCAGAGAAGAATCTTACAAACTTTCCAGCCATCTTCCCAGGACCTTGAGTTTTGGATGCATTCCTCCGGAGGCCATGGGTCGGCATCACCTGGGAGGTAGTTGGAAATGCAGCATCTCAGGGCTCAGATCAAACCTGTTGAGTCAGGAGCTGGATTTTAGCAAGATCCCCAGGAGGTTTGTGTGCCTGTTAAATGGCACTGATTTAGATCCGTTCTCAGCCAGGAGCAATTAGAATCAGCTGTAAAAAAAAAAGTACTGATTTTCTAGGTCCCACCCCAGACCATGAATCAGAATCACTATAGGTAAGATCTGGGCGCTGGTATTAAAAAAGAAAACAATTCTAGGTGATTCTAATGTGCAACTGGAGTGGAGAATTAATTTGGATCCCTGTCTTCGAGATATACGCCCCAAATGATGGTGATGATGATGGTTATAGTTGCTGCTTCTTGAACTTCTACTCTGCATCAAAGTCATCACCCTTATCTAGAATCCTGCGTGAAGGTCTTTACCTTTGTCTAGAATCTTCGTTTAAGTCTGAAGGTGGTAGCCCTATCACCGTCTCGTATTTGAAAACACCGAGGCTCACAGAGGTGAGGCAAGGCACCGAAGCCCACAGAAAAAAAAAGTCAAAAAGCGGGGCTTGACCTGCCTGCCCAGAAGCCTCTTTAGCCATCGATGGAACTGGAGCTCGTAATGGTTTAGATGGCTCTCGTTCTCTTTGGAAAATCCGGCAGGGGATTTTTTTTTCTGGCTCAGTTTCAAGGATGCTTTCAGACTCTGTGGTTTAAGGATCGTTTAGTTTGAAAAAGCACAGGGGCGTTTAGTCCTGAGATTCATGTGTCCCCTAGAAGGAAGGGACAGAGGGGCAAAGTGAATGAATGACAGACAAGTTGCAAAGGAATGATAGAGAAACCTTAAGGAATTTTCAAAGGTCAGAGAGCCCCAGCCCAGCTCTGTTTGAAGTTAACCATGGGTTGGAGCCAGTCACTTTATCCCTCTGTGCCCAAACCCCATGCTTCCCCAGATGAGCAAGGACAGAACTCCTGCTGCTCTCTCCGGTTCTGCAAAATCTAAGATAACAATGGGGAAACTGAGGCACTGGCCTGCAGCCAGCCAAACCGCAGACCCCCAAGCCGTTTGCTTGGGGAGTAGCCCGGAGGCCACGGCGCCTGGTTGCCGCAGGGAGTCAGAGAGAGCCCGGGAGACAGGGGGGACACAGAACCCTGAAGCAGAACTTCCCCAGGACTCGGGAGCCTTGGCGACAAAGCAGACGAGAAGTGCAAAAAAAACGGGCCAGACATTGAGAAATAGCCCTTTCTTTCGTGTTTTGAACCATGTCCAAACCCAACTTCTAAGTTCGAATAAGGATTTGAAAATCAGCCTGAGGCTCCCACGGAATCTAAATCCAGGTTACTGTGTGCATCTTCCTTATAAAGTCACGGAATAGCTGCATTCAGGCAGTGGGATGAGTGCGGGTGGATGTTTCACTGCTTTTTCTTTCACTGCTTTTCTTTTCAAGAAAACTCCCCGCCCTGGCATTCTGTGGCAGCCTGCAGTCCTTGGGGGCCTTTAGGCACGTCCCGGCACTGCGGCGCCCTGCACCAGCGCTATGGGGCGAGCTGCATCGGGGTGGGGGCGGACACTCATTATATCGCAGAGGATACGTAGGCGCACAGATGCTGAGTGGGAGCCTTGAGGTCCCCCAGCAACCTGGGGCCGAGCCCGGTCTTGAATCCGGGTCTTCGGACGCCAAGCACAGCTCTCCCTGTGTCCCATCAATGCTTCTGTGCAGACTGCCCTCCTTGGGCCTTCCAGAGTGCAGTAGATGTAGCTCATAAAGTACAGTCAATTTCAGTCATCTCTGCTTGTGTTTTATTTATTTATATTTATTGATTGATTGATGGCATGGAGCCCAACATGGGGCTTGATCTCACCACCGTGAGATGGAGACCTGAGCTGAGATCAAGAGTCAGATGCTTAGCCCACCGAGCCACCCAGGCAGCCCCCTGTGCTTGTGTTTTCTTTTATTTTTTCAAGATTTATTTATTTATTTTGAGAGAAAGAGAGAGAGCGTGCACAAGCAGGAGGGGCAGAGGGAGAGGGAGAGAGACTCTCAAGCGGACTCCATGCCGAGAGCAGAGTTCAGCGTGGGGCCCGATCTCAGGACCCTGAGGACATGACCTGAGCTGAAACCAAGAGTCTGACACTTAACCGACCGTGTCCCCCCAGTCACCCCCCCGTGCTTGTGTTTTAAAACATGCTTTACTTTTAAACCAATACACAACTACATGATTTTTACTAAAAATTTCAAATAATACAAGCCAAAAGCCCCCCTTGACTACCCTCTCCCCGGCCCACTCTTCAGAGGTAACCGCCGATGACAGTTTGATGTGACTCTGCCTAGTCCTTTTAAAGAAATGCATTTTGCATATGTTACTGATGGATTATTATAATCCCTAACCATCTTGCTTGCTTTAATTGCCAGCTGCGCGTATGTGTGTAGAGAAAGCAAACATTCTAATATTACCTCCAGCAAGATAAAACCAGGATGGTACACCAGGATGGAAAACGGTCTGGTGATTGAGAGCAGTGATTCTCCAACTTGGATGTGTGTATGAATCGCCCACAGATTTTTCTAAAATGCAGATTCTGATTCAGTGGGTTTGGGGGAGGTCCTAGGATCCTGCCTTTCTAATAGGTCCCAGTGCATACAGATTCTGCCAGTTGTAGGCCACACTTTGAGCAGGGAGGGTTTAGAGCACCATCTCTGAAATCAAACACGACTGCTGGGCCTTTCACTGCTAGCTGACTGAGCTGGGCAAGCGTGTAAGCCTTCTGTGCTTATCAATCAGGGGTAAGAAGGATACCTGATCTATAGGATTGTTGTGAAAACAAAATGATCTGGGGCCCATGAAGCCTGGCACATAGTGAGTGCTCCATAAATATAAGTTATTCGTATGATCTAGAGACGAATACCATCGTCATCAGGATGTTTAATATGCCTTATACGCTTAATTTCCCTTCGCTTATGAGGAAACAGGCTGAGGGTGTTTGGGTGACTTAACCAGATCCACACAGCTAAGAAGTAGCAGAAGTTGGGGTGCCTGGGTGGCTCAGTGGGTTAAAGCCTCTGCCGTATACACCGTGGCTGACTTCTCTCAGTGGTGGCACAGACGCTAGAGCGTCTGAGCATGGTTCCAGGGAAGGAAAGGGACAGGCTTCAGACTTTTCTTGCTCTCACATCTGTGAAAAGAATTTCTAAAAACTGTGTTCTCTGACACATTTTAAAATTCACATATGAAAACTTTTATTACAACTTTGGGGCGCCTGGGTGGTACAGTCAGTTGAGTGTCCAACTCTTGGTTTCTGCTCGGGTGGTGATCTTGGGGTCGTGGAATCGAGGCCCACGTCGGGCTCTGTGCTCAGCCCGGAGTCTGCTGGACATTCTCCCTCTGCCCCTCTGCCTGCTTGCAAGCACACATGCTCTCTGTGGGATAAATAAATAAATCTTTGAAAAGAAAAAACAGCTTTTATCATAACTTTAAGTAGAGTGAATTTCCAGGCTGATTGTAGGTCATATACTCGCTTCGAATATATTTTTGTCAAAGCCTTAAACCAGCAAACTTGGCCCGTGCAATTACAGAAAATGTCTGTCATAATTCCTAATTGGCAAAGCTGGACCTCATCGTTTGCGCCGTCAGCCAAATCATACTTTGTGTCAGAAAAAGCCAGAGTCTGTGTTGCGATTTGAGTAAATGTGTCCAACAGGTGTCTCTGTCAGCGTCCTTGCTTCCTGATTGTAACCTGAAAACAAACAGACGGGTAGGTAAGCTAGATAAGGCCTCGGTAAAATAAAGTCAGCCCTGTTCTCTCTCTTTTTTTTAAAGATTTTATTTATTTATTGTGTGAGAGAGAGAGAGAGAGAGAGAGAGAGAGCACAAGCAGGGGGAGGGGCAGAAGGAGAGGAAGAAGCAGAATCCCCGCTGAGCAGGGAGCCCGACCTGGGGTTCGATCCCAGGACCCTGGGATCATGACCTGAGCCGAAGGCAGACGTTCAACCGACTGAGCCACCCAGGCGCCCCGTGGCCAGCCCCTTCTCCATGCCCATCCCCAGGGCCTCCCCCAGGAATGCTTCATTCTCCAGCTGCCCTTTTGTCTGGTGTCATTGACACCCCAGGGGGGAGCACAAGGGGAGAGTTAGGATGGCTGGGGGTGGGCCTTTCTTTGGGGCAATGGTGAGGAGGGGCTATTGTGTAGAAAGAGCTGTGGAGCCAGACAGCTGCCAGTCCGGCCGTTTAAGAAAGGACTCCCCATGGAAGTGGTTTGGGAAATTGGTTCCCTGAAAGCCAGCCGGGTCCGAGCAGCCCCTGGAAGTGCCCGCATTTCCCACACGTGTGCTGGTGGGAAGAACACTGAGCCAGGTGCCCACCGGAGATGCCGCCTGGCTTTGCTCTGTGAACATGACATCACTCACTCCAGAGCTTGTGGGCCTTCGGGAATCTTCTGCTGGAGCTGGGCCTGGGGCTTCCTCCCGTGGGCTCCCCAGTGACACCTTGGACGCACGTCCCAGGTTTCTTCCCGGCTCGGCCTTTCCCAGTGCAGTGGCAGGAGCTCACGCAATCAGGGTGTCTCCTTGTTATAGGTAAACAGAGGCCCAGAACAGGAGAGTAACTTCATGGTCAAGGGTCAATCCATGTGCCCCACCAAGAAAGCCGCTGGCCTTCCCGGGGGAGGCACCACGAGGCAAAAAAGCCTTGAGCGAGTCAGAAGAGCTGGTCTTCAGAGCCCATCCCCTGGCTCGGTGTAAGCCGCTAGGACTCGCTCATGCTCAGCTCTTCTGCTAAAGGGGCTGATGTGGCGGGCACTCGGCCTCGCGTTCGCAGGCTTTGACGGGGGGCGGACCTGACTTTGCCGTTTGCTAGTTGCGTGACCTTGGGCCCGTTACTTGCCTCTCTGTGCCTGTGTCCCCGTCAGCGGGGATGAGGACAGTGTCTCCCTCTTGGGCTGGGTAAGAGGGTGAGCGAAACAATGACTATATAGTGTCGGGCCCACACAGCATGCTCTGTAAATATTATTGTTGCTGTTATGCTTGTTTTTTGTTCTCGGTAGGAATTATAGTCCAGGAAAAGCTGAGTGGAGTGAAGTCCTGACTGAGACTGAGCAGGGCTGGGCTGGTGTGTGGCATTGTCTCCTTCCCAGGATGGCGACATGTTTCGAGGGGCGCTTAGTACCTGTTACCCGATGAGTGACGAGAGCAAGCGCCCAGGCGCTCGTTACTGCCCTGAGCCCCGGCCATCTGTGGGGCCTGCCGTCGGCATCTTCCTCTGGCCTTCATCTGGGAGCATTCGAGCCTCTAGCCTTCTTCTTGTCCTGGGGGAATGAGGACTGACCACTCATGCTCCCCGCATCTCCCCTCAGCTAATGGCTTCGAGAGGGACCTGCTTTTGGGGTCCACCCCTGCTGAGCCCTGTCAGTCTCTCCTCTCCCACTGGAGGCTCCTGTGCTCTCCCATGGCAGACGGGCCACAGACCCCCAACGAACTCACCTTTCTGTTTTACAGCTGCCCTGTCTCAATTTCCTGTGGGCCTATCCCAGCAGATATTTTATTTGATTTTTTAAAGATTTTATTTATTTATTTGAGAGAGAGGGAGAGAGCATAAGCAGGGGTGAGGGGCAGAGGGAGAGAGAGAAGCAGGCTCCCCATGAAGCCTGAAGCGGGGCTCGATCCCAGGACCCTGAGATCATGACCTGAGCAGAAGGCAGATGCTTAACCGACTGAGCCACCCAGGCGCCCCCCCTCCCCCTGCCAGCAGATATTTTATGAAGAGTCTTGTCCCCACCCCTCCATCCCTTCCCCTTGGGAATTTTGTCATCTTTTCTTACAAACTTTCACCTGGAAGCTACTCCCTTGTCCTTGTCCTCAGCCTCAGAGAAGTAAATAATGAAATAAAACAGATGCTCCAATCCACCATGGGATTTTGCTGTTTCAAGGAATCCCTTTGTCAAGCAGAGAATCCTTTTGTAAAGTGAATAATTGCTCACTTTGGATTTCTGTCCAGGATTTTTTTGTTCAGGAGCTTTCTCAGGAGTGGGGCCAGGCTAGTTTGTAGGCCCGGGGGATGGGGAGGCTCCTCGCCTCCCGCTCTACCAACCGAAAGACTCGGGCTATGGCTTCTAGATCTTCTGATTACCTTTAATCCTTCCGCCGTCTTCCTGTCAGGGCTCTGGCCCGCCAACATCCATCACGCCGGCCCGGAAGGTGGTGACGGGTTTGTGTTTCTCGCTCTGTTTTGTTCCTTTGCTTCGCCAGTCGTGTCTCCATGGAAACAGGTGCAGCCTTTGTGTTGCCTTTGCTTTGGGCAAATCGATGCCTAGTGGAGATTTTTCTTTGCTGTCTACCCCCCCTCCCCAATTTGGCATCAAAGAGAGAGGTGGGGGCAGTGCAGGGATTGACAGGAGGCCTTTGGTGGCCTGGAGCGCCTGGGGTGGGGGAGTCCTCTGTGAGGCCTCCAGCCTGGGGCTCCGAGGCGCGGGGCCTGGCCTGGCCTCCCCTTCAGGGTTGTGACACGTGCGTCGTGAGGCCGTCAGGTGGCGGGGAGTGCCCAGCGGTCTGTAGACACTCAGCCCTCCCAGGCCCTCTGTATTCCCAGAGGCAGCTGCTGGCCGCCGGGGCCGGGGGCCGGGGGGCCGGGGGGAAAACTGGCATCCATGCTGGTCCTCTGGCAGGACCTTGAGGGGGAGGATTCTGACCTTTCTGGGCCCTGGTTTTTCCCGAGGGTGTGCAAGGTTTTAAACCTCTTTGGTAATGTGATGCCTTTGACTTTCAGGAAACCCCACGTTTGGGTAACCTCGACTAAGTTATTGTCACAAGCTTGTTCTACGGCGACTAGTACACCCTGCGTTCAATCCCAACCAGTGGGTTACCGGTTTGAGATGAATCCTCAGATTCAGGAACCTCTCTTTAGACTGCGCATCTTGCTCCTGTCCCAGCCCCCCCAGCACTCCCTCCTCTGGCCCAGGCTGCTCTGTGTCGCTGGCTGATCACGGTCTGCTCGGGGAGCTCTGTTCCAGGCCACAACACAAGTGCTGGTCTGAGCAGCGGAGGCAAGAGCAGATCTGCTGGGTGGCCTGCAGCGCTCCGAGGGAAGTTGGTTGATGAGTGGGTGAGGGCGGCCCCCAGGGACGCGGCTTCCGGGGGTGAAGCAGCAGCGTTTGGAAAATAGAGTCACCTCGGTCACCGCGGCTTTGACGATCTCACTTATCCGACCGGCGACCCAGTAGATTTCTGGCAATACTGCACTCGTGCTAACTTTAATGCAGTCACTTTAGCCTCGTTGATTAAATCAGCAAACTCTAAACTTCATCTTAATATTTGAACGCTCTCCCCATCTGCCTGTTAAATGCAGCAAAGGATGTCTTTAATTTCAGATCTGCAATGTCCGAGAGCCTCCCTCGAGACTGGATGGGGAGGGAAATTGCCCGAGGAGACCTCTGAGTGTGTTAGGTGGTACACTCGTGGTGGCAAAGATCAAGTTGCCTAGTCTCCTGCCTGCAGATTGGGTACCTGATGGAGCAGCAGCTTCTGGGTCTCTATCCCGGGAAGTGAACTTCCCATGCCTCTTTATGGTCCACAGGTTCCTTCTGGAATCTAACTTAAATCCCACTTCCTTTTGTCCTGACATTAATAAAGAACAGAGAGCGAGTATCCTTAATGCTTTGCTCAAAGACCCTTCAGTCTCTGCTCGGCCTTGGCCAAACACACCCCATTTTTGAGGGTTGTTTTCTTGCTCCCTCTCTTTCCAGCAGAACACTGCCCGAGTTTTCTGTTGGTAAGACAAGGGGAAAGTAGCCATCTCACTGGGTTGGTGTGAAAAATCACATGAAGGCTCTGGGGACACACCTCAGCATGTACCTGTCATATGGCTCATTTTCAGTCACCCCAGTTGACCCCAAATGCGCTTTATTGCCCGCATTCCGTGCCACCACTCAGAGTTCCTTTTCTTCATTGCATCTCTCCAGTAAAGCTCCCAGACTCGTGGAACATCCTCCTTATTGTCCCCGGACCCAGACAGGCCAGGTGGGGCGGATGCAGGCCACCCCCTGCTGCTTCCGAGCCAGCGGGCCAGGAGACAGGGGCGTCGGGGAGAAGGCCCTGGATGGCACCCTCCCTGTCACTGTTTCTCAGTGGCCCTCCCCGACGGTTGCAGCAGTGTCCCCAGTACCTGACTGTGAGGGGCCTTCCGCAGGGACAAATGGCTGCTGCCTTGTGGACAGCAACCTGGATCCAGGTTTTGTCTGGAGCGTGACGCTTGGAGCTGCGGGGACCCCTAAACCACAGGGAGCAAGGGTTCAGTGGGAGCGGATTTTTCCAGGTGTTCATCTTTCTCCCTTTGCACGGACTGCCTCACCCGCAGCCGACTGGCGGAGGACAAGGGCTGCCTGGCTGCTTGTCCATCTCTGCCCCCCTGGTCTCGGGCTTCTCCGTGGCACACAGGAAGCGCCACAAAAAATGTCTGTTCTAATGTCTCTAGAGTTTTGAAAAAACTTGCCTAGTGCAGCTGTTTGATGTAAAATATCCTTCCCTCCCTTTCTCCTGGTGGGCATAAATATCTGTATTGCTCGCCCGCTTTACGCTGGGCACTGACCTGGGTGCTGGGGTCACAGAACTGAATGAGACCAAAACAATCTACTGTCCGTCGGGGCCACCAACCGCACACCGGTCATTGTCATAGGTGACCAGTGCTGCCACATTGATGGTGCGGCAAGGATCTAACTGGCCGAGGCTGTGTGGGGGTGCGCCTTAGAATGCCTCTGGGAAGGCTTCTTGGAGGAGGAGGCCTGTGATTTGAATCCTGAACTAGAGTCGCAGCTGGTCAGCGTGAGGCTGTTGGGGCCAAGGCATGGAGAGCACGGGGAACCGTGCCAGGATCGGTGGTGGTCAGAGGAAGGCATGGCCCAGGACTTGGACGTGCATTGGCTAAAGCAGCAGGTCCCTGGAGGACTAGCCGGCCTAAACTGGGAGGGAGGTATCCCTTCTCCAGAATCAGATCTGGGGGGGGTTGCGGAAACAAAGGGCACCTTGGTGTTGACATTCCTTCTCCTCTCCAGCTGGTTTCTAGGTTCTCTTGATGTTTTCCCTGTGGCCACTCTCCCTCCCTCCTCCTCTCTTAGATAATAATTTGCTGGGGTGGCGTCTCAGGCCCCCGGAATACCCTGAGCCTCTTTGACTTGCTGTGGGGGGCGGGGAATGGGATTTGCATGTTCCCTGTTCCTCAAGGGACTCTGATTCAGCAGGGGGCCCTGGACCTTTGTCCTTCAGAAGCTGTCCAGAGATCCTGCTGCACCCTTCTACCCCCAATCCCTGCTCTGGGGGCCTGCATGTATGCGGTGTTTCCCCACTGAGGCACTAAAGGATTTTCCCTGCCAGTCTCCTTGAAGTTTCTTTCTTTTACTTTTACAGACGGCGTTATTGTTGCTTGTTTGTTTGTTTGCTTTGTTTTGTTTTTAAGTAGGTTCCATGCTGAGCATGGAGCCCAAAGCAGCGTCTGAACTCATGACTCTGAGATCAAGACCTGAGTCCTTTTTTCTTTTTTTAAAGATATTTTATTTATTTGAGAGAGAGAGCGAGAGCACGAGCAGAGGGAGCAGCAGGCAGAGGGAGAAGCAGGCTCCTTGCTGAGCAAGGAGACTGATGCGGGACTCGATCCCAGGACCCTGGGATCATGACCTGAGCCGCAGGCAGACGTTTAACGACTGAGCCACCCAGGCGCCCCACTTTACTACCTTTTCAAAAGATATCGTTAGATAGTGAAATGCGGGCACGAAGAAGTGAAAGTTGCCCAAGGTCACAGAGGAGCCAACATCCCCTATGGAAAATCCACGGTGTCTTCAGCCTGCTCAGAATATCTTGCTGGGGCAGAAGGCCCAAGTGTCCAGAGCCCCAGATGTTTGCAGAAATGGGACAAGGGTCAGCTCTTTAGACATCTGCCTTTTTATTAGGAGGTGGTGTCTTCTTGCCTCCCTCCAGTGGGTTCCAGGCCTGCACCATCACAACTGACATAGGCAGGCAGGTCCAAGGACCCAGAGGGAGCCTCACAGGACCCGCCAAGAGGGTCCTTGGCTTTGTGCAGGATAGAAAGCAAATGCAGGCCAGGAGGAGATGAAAGCAGAGTTTACTGAATAGCGTAAGTGATAGAGTATAGCAGACAGAGTGTCTGAAAGACTCAGAAAGGAAAGGAGACTTTGTCTCATTGTCGCTGGAGTTCGGGGTTCGTACAGGAAAAGGGTCCGAGGTATCACTCCAGGAATCCAGGGTAGGGATCAATCAAAGGGCATGTCCCGTGAGGGACAGGGTCTCCTTCATTGTCACTGAAGGCAGGGGTATCGATGCCAGCATGGGCTGAGGTTTGGCAAAGCTACTGTCCTGGAATGTGTCTGGGACCCAGTTCTTCTTAGATGTTCTCAGCTGCTTAGGGGCCAGGACGAAACTCAGAGAACACTAGGGCACCTGGGTGGCTCAGGAGTTAAGCAACTGCCTTCGGCTCAGGTCATGATCCCAGGGTCCTGGGCTCGAGTCCCGCATGGGGCTCCTTGCTCGGCGGGAAGCCTGCTTCTCCCTCTGCCAATCTCCCTGCTTGTGTTTCCACTCTCACTGTCTCACTCTCTGTCAAATAAATAAATAAAATCTTAGAAAGAAAGAGAGAAAGGAAGAACTCAGAACAATTCAGTTCCTTGCTTCCCCCTTAGAGTGGGAAAATAGCTTTTTTTGTTTACCCAGATGCAAGGTGAACTACAGAACATGAGGGGCTCCCTTAGCTCCAGTCAGCTAAGTGTCCAACTCTTGATTTCAGCTCAGGTCATGATCTCAGGGTCCTGGGAGTGAGCCCCATGTTGGCTCCGAGCTCAGCGGGGTGTCTGCTTCTCTCTCTCTCTCTCTGCCCTTCCCCCAGCTTGTGCTCTCCCTCCAATAAATAATGAAAATCTTTAAAAAGAAAGAAATAAAAATAAATAAATAAATAAATAAAAATAAGTAAATAAAAAGAAAGAAATATAGAGCGTGAGTAAATGGGGCCTTTCTAAAACGGAGTCCCTTCAGCTTCCCCGTCTCACAAGCATTGTCCGCATTTGCGCGGCCCACTTACTTGGACATCTGTTCTCCTAACA
>CM052891.1:27640963-27764175 GCA_028534135.1 Potos flavus | reverse complement strand
TTTTTTTTTTTTTTAGGATTTATTTATTTATTTATTTGAGAAAGCGCACAAGCCAGGGGGAGCGGCAGAGGGAGAGGGAAAAGCAGGCTCCCCGCTGAGCAGGGAGCCCAAGGTGGGGCCTGATCCCAGGACCCCGGAATCATGACCTGAGCCGAAGGCAGACGCCCAACCAACTGAGCCACGCAGGCACCCCAATAACTGCAGATTTATGGGTTCCGTTTTGGTTGACTTTGAGGGCCAGGCTGAGATGTGCTGTGGGGACAACGGTGATGGATGGCCCTTGCCTGAAATGGGGAAGCTCTGAAGGAGATCGTTCAGGTCAGGAGTGCACGTGTGTCAGCCATGTCCCATGTGTGGCATGTGCAGAGCTGGGGGGGTGCCCTGACCAGTCTTGCTCTCTCTGATTGGTTCAAAGACACAGACCCAAACACCCAACATCACCCACTTCTCAGAATCCCCTTCCTTAGGCTGGTCCATCCGTTTCCTTGAAATACTGGTTTTTTTCTTTCTAAGCCCTTTCCCTCCCCACCCATTCCCACACATGGCCCCTCTTTCCTCTGACTCCTTCCCATTGCTCTGGACAAGCCCAGGGAGGTGGTGCCAGGGCCACCAGGGGGCCTAGGAAAGGGGACAGTGGAGAAGCCCCAGACCTAAGCACACCCTTTCTCCAGGCAAGCATATTGGAGGCCTTTTTCTGACCCTGGACTTCCGAGGCCCGGAAGTGAGGTTTGGGACTGGGACTCGGTTTTCTAGCTGGACTTCTGCTTCTCTCTGCCTGGATGGGCAGGTTTCTTAGAACCAGGCCAAGGCTCTGACCTTGGCAGGGGTGGAGGACACCAGTAAGGAGAAACTAGTGCTCACCCCTGCTCAGGGGACAGGGGTCTTTGCCGTTACCCACCCTTCCCAGAAGGATGTGGAGGGGCTTCTCTTTTGGGGATCAGTGGCCCGCAGTCCTTGGCCTTCCCCGGACAGTTGTCACAAAGCGCTCCAGGGCTTCATACTACCAAGGACGAGGGGCTCCCCTTTAGGTTCTAGAATAGCACTGTCAGAGAGTACTTCCGGCAATGTTGGAAACGTTCCAAAATCCGGCCTGTCCAGCGTGATGTCCATTAGCCTGGATGGCCAGTGAACACCTGAAATGTGGTAGTAATGACCCAGGAGCTGAATTTTAAATTCCATTTCATGTCAATCAATTACAGTTGAAACTTAGATTGGCCCAGGTGATGAGTGGCTACCTTATTGGACAGCACAGTTCTAGAAGGAGTGGGTTTCTGAGAAGGACTAGGTGGCCAAGTCGAGGTGTTTCAGAACTGCCTGCCCACCTCTTTCCTCTGTGCCCACATACACACATTGCACATTTCAGGAAAGCCCTGGATACAATGTCCTTTTCTAACAAAGTCCACTGTTTAAATGTTCTTATCTCAAGTGAGGCAGAGCTGCAGCTGACCTCAAAGGCGCCCCCACGCACGGCCTCTCTTTGTCCTTGTGCCATCAGAGCCGAGTGGGGTAGGACCTCGGGGAACCTTGCACCTGAGCGGTCCGAGTCCGGCGGTCACAGGCCCCAAAGCCCGGGGTCGCACCGCGGCCCGCCCGTGCGTTTCCCAGCTTCTCCCCTCCAGGAGGAAAGAATCCGGTCCCAGTGGACGCCTGGTAGCTGGCCGGCGGGCACGCTGCCGCGTCTGTGGTGCAGTCACTGGGCTGACCAGCCCCCCCGGGCGGTTTTGATCTTACTTCCTAGTTGAACAGCTTGGCCTCAAGTAAGAAGCATTTTTACTTTCCGGAAGAAGGTGGAGGCTGGGGGCAGTTTGGGGTTTCTTGGCTTTATAAGTATATATTTTTGAGCAAGATGGGTAGTGGCGCTGAAGGGGCACTAGGTGTTCATCAGATGAGATGGTTCCCTTACCCCCTTGCCCCAGCCTCCGTTTCCCCAGCGTCCAGCGCCTGGAGCGCCTTGTAATGTTTGCTGCATGAATGAAGGAGTCACTTCCGTTGGCAGAGCACCCTCTTCTTCCTCTCTGTCTCCTGTCCTCTCCTCCTCTCTCCCTGCAGTACCTGCAGGCCCTCTCTCCTCCCTGCTCTCTTTCTAGTCCAAGCTCTCAGAGGCGTGCTTCGTTTTCCAGCACACTAACCGTTCCCTCGTGTGTCGTGACCCCCTCTTCCAAACATTCCAGAAAGTACCCTTGCGCTGCTGTCTCCCTGTGGCCCTGTGGCCTGTGGGACTCTCTGCAGGCCACGTGAGCAGTCCTCACCAACAGGGATGTCATTGTCCTCTGGCCCGCTCCATGCCGATGGGGACAGAGCACCTCTTTGCCGGCAGGATTGCCTGTGTGCTGGTTGCCCTGTGTCTGGAGCCCCCAAGGAGCGCCCCCTTCTGTCTGGTGATTCTGATGATTCTACCCCTCAGTGCCTCTTCCTTTCTCATGTCTTCAGTTTTCCCTTCCTTCCCTATCATCCCTTCCTTCCCGTCCCTTCCCTCCCTTCCTTTCCTTTCCTTTCCTTTCCTTTCCTTTCCTTTCCTTTCTTTCCTTCCCTTCCCTACCTTCCCTTCCCTTCCCTTCCCTCCCTCCCTCTCCCCTCCCCTCCCCTCCCTCCCCTCCCTCCCTTCCTCTCCTCTCCTCTCCTCTTCTCTCCTCTCCTTTCCTTTCCTTTCCTTCCCTTAGATTGAGAATCCCTTGCAGGCTCCACACCCAGAGCAGAGCCCAATGCAGGCTGCGGGGCTCGATTTCCCAACCCTGAGGTCACGAAGAGTCTGACACTTAACTGACTGAGCCACCCAGGCACCCCTTTAGTTCTTTTTCTTGTGCTTCTCCCTCTGCCTGCTGCTCCCCCTGCTTGTGCTCTCTCTCTCTGACAAATAAATAAATAAATAAATAAATAAATAAATAAATAAAATATTTATTTTATAAATATTATACGATAAATAAATAAAATATTTATTTTATAAATATACAATAAATAAATAAATAATAAAAAACAAATAAATAAAATATTTAAATACATATATATATACATAACACGAAATTTACCATTTTAACCATTTTTAAATGGTTAAAATGGGGCAGTGGTTTAATGGGGCAATTCAGTGGCATTAAGTGTGTTCACAGCACTGTATAATCGCCCATCACCGCCACCTGTTTCCAGAACTTGTTCATCATCCCAAACAGAAACTTCATCAAACAAAGACTTCCTTCCCCCGTTCCCTCAGCCTCTGGAAACCTCTATTCTAGTTTCTGTCTCCAGGCACTTGTCAGTTCTAGGTAACTCATCGAAGTGGAATCATGCAGCTTCTATCCTCTTGTGTCTGGCTTTTAGCGTGTTTTCGAGCATCTGTCAGAATTTCATTCCCTTTTCCAGCTGAGGAATACTCCCCTTTGCCCTTACGGGTACACTACGTTTTGCGTATCCATTCATCTGGGGACGGACGCTGGGTGGTTTCTGCCTTTGGGACAGTGTGAAGAATGTTCTTGTGAACACGTGTCTGTTGAATTGCTGCTCCCAGGTCTTCGGGGTTTACGCCTTAGGACAGGAATCGCTAGCTCAGAGGGTAGTTTTGTGTTTACCTTCGGAAGGAGCTACCAAACTGTTTTCCCCCATGCGCGCTCATTCCCACTGGCGGTGCACCTTATTATTTCTTTTAATTCTTAATTTCAAACTACAGAGATAATGCCTGTTTGTGGAAAGACTTCAAAGGATGCAGAGCCGCATGAAGTACACAGAAACGAACCCCTCCCGCAGCCCCACCTCCAAGATAACCGCTACTTGGGATCTGGTGCGCGCACGTCCGGACACGGGAGCACACACCAGACGCCTCGGCAAAACTAGTGCCGCGGGCACACCGCCCGCTCATTTGGCTTTTTCGTGCCATTCGCTGTTGGCCCCCGAAGGTCTCGGCTGCGTGCTCTTCCATTTCGGGCGTGTCTCTCGTGTTATTTATTGGTTAGTGGGTCCTGAGAGACGAGTGGGGGCGCTCCCCCTTGTCGCTCTTGCCAGCCGCTCTGCAGTTACTGTCTTGCCCCGCTTGCCCACGTGGGCCTCCGTCTCACCGGATCGCAGCCTGTTTGGGGGAAAATGTGAGCTGAGCTTGGTACTGGGGAGACCCTGCTGCCCAGAACCCCCTCCCCCACCAGGCTCAGTTTTCCCCAACTTGCTCTCCACTGCCAGGGCAACCAAGCTAAGCTAAACTGAGCTGTGAGCGGCTTTGGGAAGGAGGGCCACCCACCTTCGGGAAGAGGCAGCCTTGGCCAGGCACGCCCTTCCCCCTGGGAATTCCCGGGAGTCAAGTAACTTAGAGCTGGGTGGAGAGATGAGCAGTGGGCTGGAGAGAGAGAGGGAGAGAGAGTCTGGGCTCTGGTGGTGTGCGGCACCGAGAAGGTGCTTGTGGGGACCCGCAAGGCATCCAGTGCCCCCGCCCCGCTAGGAAAGACCCAGTTTAGGCCTGGCAGAAGTCCACCTTTCAAGTCAAGGACCAGCCCCTCTTTGCCAGCACCTTTTTCTGCAGAGCCCCAGGCAGCTGGTGGGAGAGTACAAAGCGGCCTGGAAAATCCATAAACTGCATAATCAGCCCCTGCATCTTGGCCGCTTGACTCTGTTTATTGCTTCCTGTCCCCGAAAGCCCTTTACAAACAGAGCGGCCTTGAGGGGGGTGAGCTGGACCTGGTGGGTGGCCTGCCCCAGCCAGCCAGCCCCGAACCAGCGCATTCTCCCGTGCTCCTCGCTGCCGCCCCCAGCAGAGCTCAGGGAGGGTGGGAGCTCCGGGTCGCCTGAGTGGGAGAGGACGCCTCCGGGCTAAGCAGGGCAACCCCCCAGAGAGCTGTTCACTTCAGCTGTTCACTTTGTAGCTGACAATGGACGAGGATCCCATTTCTACCAGTTTCCTTGAGGGCCTGGAGGTGAAGCTCTGAGGAGGTGTGGGAGGGGAGCAGATGAAAAGCTCCGCCTCTGATTGACCCTTGCAAGGTGGGGTGGGGAGCAGGGGCCCATTCCTGGGGGTCTAGGGACAGCCCTGGTTCCCAGGGCTATGGGACTTGCTCAAAACCTGGTTTATCCTTGTATTACTTTTTTTTTTTCTTGTATTACTTTTTTAAAAACAAGTTTTTCTCTGTTGACTGGCTTTTCTCCGATCCCTCCCACCACCGCCCCAGGGAGGAGGGGGCAAGAGGTGACTCTTTGAGGGAAGAGCTGCCCCCCGACAAAGTTGCTCTAGACGCTGCCGGGGTGCCTGTGAGGGCTGTTTGCTGTCCTTCCCTTGAATCTAGGGGACAACAGGGGCCATGAGGCACCTGCATGGTTGGGGGAGGGGTGCTGTGCTCTGGGAAGGGGAGGAGGCACAGGTAGGCGGTCTTCCTAGTGCTGGGGCTGCCCCTCCCAGCCAGATGTGGCCAAGTGCTCCCTCTCTCTCGGACCTGGGGCTCCCCCCCACACCCTCTCCCAGGGAGGTTGGAGGCCTCAGTTCTCATCCTGCCTCTGCTGCCTTGCTCTTCCTTCTTTTACTTGGCTTGCTGAGATGACTGACAACAAAGCCCTGATTCAAAAAGCAGGGGGACAGGGGCGCCTGGGTGGCTCAGTCGCTAAGCATCTGCCTTCGGCTCAGGTCATGACCCCAGGGTCCTGGGATCAAGCCCCGCATCAGGCTCCCTGCTCGGCAGGACGCCTGCTTCTCCCTTTCCCACTCCCCCCGCTTGTGTTCCCTCTCTTGATATCTCTCTCTCTGTCAAGTAAATAAATAAAATCTTTTAAAAAATAATAAAAATAAATAAATAAAAAGCAGGGGGATGGCTCGGCCTGTGTTCGGTCTCTGCGCGGACCCGCCGTCGGGGAGAGGCCGTGGGTCTGCCAGTGCTTTCCCGCAGGGGGCTTGTCTGAGCAGACTTCGACGTGGGACCTGTGTGTGTCTGAGCCTGTCTTTTTGGTTGTGCAATGCTGCGCCGGCCCCACCCTCCCAGCTCCTTCCTGAAAGTGAAATGTTACTGTCCTTGCTCAAGAACAAAAGCCCCAAGTTCAGCCCTGCATGGCAATGATTTTCAAGCGTGGCCACTTCCTCCTGTGGGGCCTGCCGCTGAGTGTTGAGGACAGCCCAGGCCCCGGACAGGGAGGGCCTGCTGGGGGTGGGAGAGGGAGCCCTGCGCTGGCCCCTCCGGGCCTGGGGCGGCTGTGGCAGCGGAGGCCTGTGGCGGGACTGGTTCAGTATGTCCACCTCTGCGCTGCGTCCCCGCTCCAGGGCCGCCTCCACGCAGCGCTTCTGCTCCTGCTCCCGGATACCCGGGCGGGGGAGCCATTGGAGCCTCAGTTTCTCCCTTTGCCCACACAGAGATCAGAGGCCCACCAGTGTAAGTTCAGTGTCAGCGTGGTAAGTGGTTGGGAGTGTGGGCTTTGGGGAAGAATCCCGACTCGCCACTTCCTGGCTGTGAGACCGCAGGCGAGTTAATTCCTCTGTGTCTGCCTCAGTCTCTTCATCTACCAGATAATCTGCTTCCCACCCTGTGGGGTTGTTCCGAGGATTCCGTGTAGGTGAAGTGCCTCCCACAAGGCCAGAGAGGGTCCCTGGCGCAGGGGACCTGCCCAGCCTGGAGCCTGGCGGGATGGAAAGGGCCGGTGGACTCCCCCCTCCCACTGTAAACTGTGAAGTGTGGCACACATGTAAAGCACCATCATTTGGGCCAGTTGGCGTGCTCAGAGTGAGAAAATGATCTATTTTGGTATCCTTCAATGAGGAGCATCACAGACTGTGGCTGGAATCCCAGCTGTGTCCCACCGTAGAAGATGGGCTTCCCTTCTCGCCTCTCCTGCTCATCCTTCCCCCTTGGCTAATTTGGCGGGAGCACACACAGTTTCACCGTCTGCAAAGGTGGAAGGAATCTGAATTCACCGTGTGTCTGTGGGCCTGAGAATCCCCACAGCTCCGCTGTGATGTATACATAGGCCTTGAATCAAGCCTGTGTTTACTGCTAGCAAGCAATGCTTGAGCACTTGCTGGATACATTGTGTGTTAAGGGCTGATCGACAAGGAACCCAGGGACTAAGGAATGGCCAGCCGCTTTTCCAATGTCCCAGCGATTGCTGGCTGTTTCCCAGGCTGTTGCCTCACGGCCCTTAAGTCTGGATAAACCTTGCACCCCACCTGTGGGCTGGGGCCATTCTGGCCACGCCTTCTGTCCGACCCAGCCCCTCCTGCCCACTCTGTGATGGGAGGAAGGGCGCACAGGGTCTGCATATCCCGGGCCGCGGGCTTCCCCTTGAGAGGCAGAGCGGGTGCGAGTCTGGGCTTGCGGGGTGATCTGGCAGAGCCTTTGTTTGCTGACTGTTGACTAAGGCCAGGTGTGCGGACCCGGCGTCTATAGAATCCTGGTTCTCTCGGGCTGGAATGAAGCAAGTAGGTGCTCAGGAGCGGGGGAGGTGTCATGGATAATCCAAAAGTCATTTGTTTAGGGCCTGGAGCCAGAGAGAAGGTGTTTTTGGAGATCTCCCTAAATCAGTCCGACTGGAACTCTCTTTAATGTGTGCCTACAGTGTACGGGCCATGTAATTCAGTCCAGACACCTGGGAACCATCTGGGGACTTAGGGCAGACACAGAGGCCGTCAGTGGGGAGAGGGGTCTGGAGATCATCTTAGTCCTCCTTGCCCATTTTTCAGATGGGAAGCTGGAGGCCCAGGAGGTAAAATGACTTGCCCAAGGTCACCCCGCTGGTTCGCGATGGCGCTAAAACTAGAATCCGGAGCTTTATATTGCATCACCCTGTGAGGTAGGGGTCCTCACGCTTCCTGGACATCAGCATGACCCGGAGAGCTTGTTAAAAAGCAGATTCCCTGGCCACCCCCCCCCCCCGAGATTCCGATGTAATAGTGGAGTGGAGAACATGTGTTTTGAGCAAACACCTCAGGGGAGTCTGATGAAGTCTCACCCCCTCTGAGATGCACGGCTTTAATGCGAAGAGCGTTTGCTTCTGAGACTGATAGAAAAGCACATTAACATTTCCCAAGAGCAGGCTGGAAGCAGGAGGGGAAACAGGCAGAGATGCAAACAGCGCAGGAGACAAGAGCGTGGGGGCTGAACCCAGGCTTTAAAACCCTTGCGAGGAACCAGTGTGTCGGAAGATTTGACAGTCATGCTTGGCTCTGCCATGTAAGGCCATGAAGGTTGGATGTGGCCCAGCCCTGGACAACCTCTGGGTCACACATGACTCAGTAAAATGGCTCTGATACTGGTAGAAGGCAGTGATGGACAGTGCTAGACACTTGTGACGATTAACCAGTGTGCGGTAAATGGCAGGTTCTCTGATTATGTGTAACTTCTGGGGGAGGGGGGCTGAGGGACTTAGTGTCCTTATAGAAGGGACTTCTGCTGAGGATCTCATATGGGGAAAGGGGCGGGAATGGGTTCTGGTTCTGTAGCTAAGAAAGGGTACAAGCCCTTCCAGCCCTGGGGGACTGGGATATGGCCACCTCCTTCTGCAGACTTCGTGGTGTGTACCTAGTACAGCGGTGCCTTTCTCTGGCCCCAGTCCACCCCCTACCCCACCATGTCCTGGCATCCCGGGGAGGTTTCAGTGATGGGAGAGGTGAGACTCATTAGGGGCTGTTTCTGTTTTCTAGAGGTGGAGACTGAGACCCCTGGAGGCAAAGAAGGTTGGTTATGGGACCCCCCCAAGAGTTCTTGCCCCCTTCCTCTGACCGTCAGATTTGAGTGCCAGGGCTGGCAAGCCCCGCTGGCCCCACGCCCTTCCCTGCGCTCCATTCCAGGCACTGATCCTGCCAGCAACTGGGAAGGCGGTGCCTCTGGTTCTGGCCTGCGCTGGGGCAGGTCAGGTCAACCTGAACTCACCTTTGCTGCCCCAGACACTGTAAAAGCCACTCTGGGCACAGGTGGGGAAGAGAGAACGGGCTGGGCACCTCCCGTGGCCCTGCCATCAGCCTAGTGAAGGGAGTGGCTCGCACGGTGGGCCCTTAGGTTGATCAGTGTGTGTGGAGGAGAGTGTGGCTGTAATTTTAAAAACCCCGCTTCAGAGTTAGGTGAAGAGAGGAATGGACTGAGCACCTGGGGCGGAGGGGCGTGTTCAGGAAAAACCTAATGAAGGTTGTCGCTGTCCCGAGGCCTCGTGAGCAAACGGGTTTGAGTGAACTGGTGCGTGTGGCACACGCAGGCACTCGAGCTGTTTTGGCGTCGCTAGTGCGTGTGCCACACGGAGAGGGAGCACTGGCCCAGGAATCTGGCTTCAGATCCCAGCTGGGATCAAATCAAAGGGCAGGGAGCTCTGCGACCTTTGGCAACAGGCGCCATCTGGAAGTGAGAACATGCGATTTCTTCCTGCCGTCCTCACCTGGCGTCTCCGGAGGGCATGGGTGGGCACGTGGCGGTGTGGAGGTGAGGCGGTGCGGACAAGGAGGGCCTCAGGCTGGGAGGGGATGCCCGGCGGCTGTCTTCTGGGCGCCGCAGGCCGTGGAGGGGGAGCTCTGCTGCTGTGCAGACTGAGAAGGGGCCATGGCGAGGAGGGGGTAGCAGCCTGTGGTTGCGGAAAGTAGCTGGCCTGGTAAGTGGCTCTAAGCAATCCCATCTGCTGTCTGGGCCGGCCCTTCTTGCCAGGGTGGAATTTCTGATGGTGTCTTGGCGGCCAGAGGGGGAGGGCCGAGGCCCTCCCAGCCACAGCTGCTGCCTGTTCTTTTGAAGCTCAGGGCCAACCACCCCCTCCCCAAGGCTCTGCTCCCCAGCCCTGGGCCTGCATTCCTCAACTGCCAGAGGCGGCACTTCTGAGAAGGCCAGTCAGCTTGTGTGCCTGCGTTCCTTCACCCCTGGGGATGGCGGAGAGCCCCTCCCCAAGAGGGCAGGCCCCCAGGAGGACTGGGAGGTCTGGGCGACCCAGGCCCCAGTCTATTCCAGTCCCTTCTCCGCTAGGATGCATAGCAGAGTATGGGCAGGAATGGGGCTGTTGGCCCAGCTCTCTGCTCCACTCGGGCCCCAGAGCCCCCCAAGCTGAGGCCCTGGAGGCCCCTGATGGGAGGCCTTTGTGCTGCACACTGCCCCCCTTCGTAACCCCAGCCAGGCCTGACTCCTGGCCAGGCTTTAGACTCAGCCCCGGAGAATTGTGTGGCCCTGGGGCCTTACTAAGAGCTTCCCCAGGCTGAGAGCATCTGTGTGGAGCCTGTGTGTGCCCATCGCATGAATCCCTCTGGAGGGGAACCCGTCCTCAGAGGAACAGGGGTCCCATTCTACAGATGAGGAAACTCACTCAGAGAAGCTCCACTCCCCCAAGCAGTGATCAGAATGTAAGCTGAGGTCGGCCCAGAGCTAAAGCTCCTTTTGTAACCCCCGTGCTCTGCAGCCTCTTACCCCAGACTCCGCACCGTTCACAACCAACGTGTGGTTTCCCCTCCGCAAGGAGCTGCCTGGCCAGACCCGGCCCTGCCCTGCCCCGGAGGGCCCCCCCACGCTGTGGTCTGACCTCTGGAACAGCTGCGGCATCAGCCACTGCCTTACCCACGGCCCTTCGTTCTCCAGGAGGTGGGCCGGCCCCTGAGCAGGAGGGAGCCCTGGGGGAGGAGTGGTGCCCAGCTCCCACTGAGGCAGGACAGGGAAGGCCTGCTGGGCAAGTAGAGGCAGGAAGGATGGAGTCAGGACTCTGAGGATTAAAAAGTTCTCAAGTCCTAGAGGCTTTGTGGTTTGCTTTTTCTTAAGACTTTTTTTGGTCATCATTCAGTTTTTGTTTTGTTTTGTTTTGTTTTAATTAGAGAGACAGTGTAAGGAGGAGGTTAAGAAGAGCATGGACTCTGGGGCCAGACCGTTTGGATTCATATTTTGGCTCTGTCACTGACTGTGTGACCCCACGTAAGTTATTTCAACTCTCTGGGTCTTAGTTTCCTTATCTGTAAAATGGGTATTATAATTGCTTTACTTCGAGGCTTGGATGAGATAACGCATGCCAAGTGCTTAGAAAGTACATGGCACATGGTTAGCACTCATAGACTTTTGCTATAATGATTATTAAAAAGTGAGTCATGTTTGTTGTAGATAATATACATAGGCAAAAAGATTTAAAAAATCACTGGCATTGCTGTCCTTTTGCTATCCTTTTAGGTGATCTGCTTATTTTATTTTTAAATCAATGAATGAACATGAATCAAAATGAAAAAGATATACAGAGATTTACAGGGAAAAGCTTGCCCGATCTGTCCCTTATGACCTAATTCCTCCCCCCCCCCCCCCAGTTTCTTAGGAACTGTATGAACCTTAGGAACGTCCTCCCGTACATACACACATACCATAACGTGCTGTAGCACAGCACTGCCTTGCCTGGTTCCCCACAGCTGTGGGCCTTGGGCAGGGACACAGGTAGAGGTGCCTCATTTCTGTTTACTATTGTAACACCTTCCATGATACATAGTATATGAATTCCCTAGAAGTGGGATTCATGGATCAGCGGGTGGGTGCACAGTGCGTGTTCGTGTGGGGGCAAGAGGGCAGGAGTCGGACTTCCGTTCCCAGGACCCTCCCCTGCTCACCCTGAGCACCCCGCCCTAATCTCGGTCCCTTGGCCTGGACTCCCTGGGTATGCTTAGATACTCAGTTGTGTGGCATCCTTGACTGACCACCTGTGCCAGGGGCCCAGAGACATCGGGGACTGCCCAGACTTGAGAGCTCAGCCCCAGACCATGCAGGCCCTGCTTGTGGAGGGACCTGCAGCCCAACTGCCTAAAGGAGAGGCCCGGCAGGGGGGGGGGGGGGGCGCGCTGGCCCCTCCTTCCCAAGAAGCTAGACCTGGGCCAGCATGAGCTCATGCCTGGAACCAGCCCAGCTTTACTGGCCTGCACCTGAGCTGCCAGTGGCTCCCTTCTCTGAGTCTGGGCCACTGACCGGGTCTCAGGTACACAGACATTGCTGCCAGCCCAGAGGGGCTCCTCCGGGCTGCGGCCCCTGGGTAGGGCAGTGGGGAGCAGCACCCCTTCCGTCCACTGACATCTGATCTCCTCGCAGGCCCCTGGGTTGAGTGTCTTGGCTAGGCCGATAGAATTTGTTGATGGAGAGAGGGATTGTTGTGGAAATAGTTTTTAAGAAGCTCAGGTCGAAGTGGAAAACAGTTGGTCGTCTAGGCAACTAAACAACCTTGGTGGGGTGCAGAAAAGGTTTTTGTAAGAAAACTGCCATGGTCCTTCCTTCAGGATGAGGCTTTGCCTGCAAACGTCTCCTTCCTCTTCCCTTGCTCCCCCAACATGGGCCCTAGGCATTCCCAGCCTCCCCCAGGGCAGCTTTGCTGCCCTGTTGAGGACTCACTTCCGGTTACCTGAGTTCTTGCCATGTGCCTGGCTCTGTGTTCAGCTCTAGGAGTACGGGGTGGGGCGGGGGAGTTGGTGGTGGTGGAGCTGGATGGATTTACAGTGTGATTCTGGAGTCAAACCTCCCGGGCTCAAATGTCATCTTGGCCACTTAGCTGTGTGACCTGAACAAGTCCCTGGACCCTTCTGTGCTTCATTTTTCTATCCGTAAAGTAGAAATTGCAGCGCCAGCATGCAACTTGCAGGGCTGCAAAGAGGGGATGAAAAGAGTTAACATGCAGAAGGCACTTGGAATAGGGTTGGCTCGGAAGCAAGCAGGCAATAGCGTTAGGTTATCATTCCTACTATGACCATTATCCTCCTACCAAGATAAGCCAAACAAATACCACGTTACTCATGCTTGAGGAGCTTCGTCTTGGACCTTTTCAGCTGGAATGCAGAAAGGGCTTCTTGATGGTGCCTTTTATGGCGGCCCAGCCCTGTACTAGGGCCTCAGGAGCAGAGATGAGCGACAAAGGTGTCCTTGGGATTGAGGCTCCAGGCCTAGTCCTTCCCTAGCGGAGGGACCTTATTAACTTTCTTTGAAACCTCTCGGCCTAGGCCCTACCATAGTGCTCCCCTTGCCTACACCCCTGGCCATGGAAGTTGAGGCAAGAGAGAGAAAAATTAGGAAAGCAACTGTCTTTCTTTTCCTTTTTTTTCTTCTATAGATTTTTAAAAGATTTTTTTCTGGGAAGGGCGACTTTTGTTCTGCCCCAGGCTTAGATTGGACTAAATGATGGGGTATGGCCCAGAGAAGTAAGTGGGCAACCCAAGGTCACACAGCAAGGCACGGCAGAGCTGAGTCTGTCTCTCCACCTCTTTCTCCTGCTCCTCTCAGGTCCAGCCAGGCCTCCTTTCCCTGTGCGCTGTGCCCATTGTGCCCCCAGAGGTGGGCATAGGTGCAGCTGCCCCTCAGCCCGGTCCCCTCAGAATGAGGCTGGCTTTGTCGCCGTCACCCCAGCAGCTGTGGCCGGTTGAGTTTTCCATTAAGCCTTTTCCGCGCCTTGGGCAGGAGCAGGAGGCTCGGCATTTAAAGGTCACCCGGCTTTTGAAGCTGCAGCGACATTAATAGCTTGGGAAGAAAACAAGCCTGTGCAGGGGCAGGAGGACAAGGCGCCTCTGTCAGCACCGCCCCTTCCCTTCCCGGCCAGGCACGCACACGCACACACACGCACTGACACCCTCGTGCACACGCACCCACACGCAGACCCTGAGAGCCTCTCTCTGTCTCTTGGGCCCCCACCTTCCTTTCTGCCCCCTTTGGCGGCCTCTCCAGCTCACAAGCCCAGAGGCTCAGCCGGCCTCCCTGCCCCCATGGCTACCGAGGTGACAATTGAACAAGGAGGCAGCTGCCCTTCGGCCCCCCGGCAGCCTGTCCATTAGCGCTGCCATTAGCCCCTTGAGGTTTCCCCAGGACTTAAGCGTGGTTACACAAGCGTCCCAGGGGTCATCTGACCTCATTCTGGCCCCGCTGGCTTTTGCAGCCTGGATTCCTGATGAGACAAAGTAAGCCGGGACCTCATCTTCTCGTCCGGGAAAGAAAGGGTTGGCAAGCAGGGTGCGTCTCGCTGGCCAATTCTAATCACTTGGTGAAGGGCTCCGCAGGCTCCACAGGACAATAGCAATACCTGGATAGACCCGTGATGTCTGCCAAGGACAGGGGCGCAAAATTGGTGGCATGTGTGTGCCTTGTTTCCCACTTGGAGAATAAATTATTCTGAAACTCTTCTAGTTTCGGGTTCTGAGACCCTGGGGCTGGTTGGGTTCCTCTCCTTTTTAGTCCGAGGTGGGGGTGGGGCAGATTCTTGGGTTGTAGAAGAGAAGCTGCTCTGTCTGCCCTTTCCCTGGGAGCGGCTGGAGCCTGGGCTCTGGGACACCACCTAGTGGCCTGGCATGGCGGTGCCACCGGGCTGGGCCCAGACCTGAGGCGATTAGGGCCAGTGAGTCCCCTCTGCAGGGCGGGATCACAGCAATTACAGATGGATCACAAGGTCTGGCGTGTCCCTTGTCCCTGGGGGATTTTCAGCGGAGGGAGCCAGAGTGTGCAGAGACCAAGCTGGCCTCAGGCAGTTCTTCGAAGAGAGAGGGTCAGGGAAAGAAAGTGCTGGCAATCGGGAGCTCTGGCCTAACCCCACATCTCTTCTTGAGGTCTCCTGTTGTCCCCCTACCTTTCAGGGTTGGGTCCTCCCTGGGGGCAGTGGCATGTTAAGTCAGATCTTGGAGGGGGTCGACTTCCTGTCCCGTGGAACGCGTGCGTGGCTTGCAGATGGCTGTAGGAAGGCAATGGGGAACGCCGACAGGCAGGGTGGTAGCAGGGGAGGTGGTGAGCTGCGGCCGGGTTCTGGGATGGTTTTGAAGATAGGAAAGATGGGGTGTTTGCTGCCACTGGGTGTGGGGTGTAAGAGAATTTGAGCACTCAAGGAGACGCCCGAGCTTTGGGCCTGAGTCACGTGGAGCTGCCGTCCACAGAAATGAGGAAGGTGGGTGGGGGCAGAGTGGGTTTGGAAGGGACCTCGAGGTCGGCGGCCCGTTATGTCGGAGCTGCCGTTGGACATCCAAGTGGGGGCAGCAGGTCAGCTGTGCAGGTGTAGAGTTGAAGGGCGTGTTCCCAGGAGGCCTCAGGGCAAGAGAAATTTGGGAGCCTGTATTCAGCGTGTAGACGGTATTTAAAGCCACGGGACCGGATAAGATCGTTCAGGCTGTGAGTGTAGCCAAGGGCCAAGGTCTGTGCCTGAGGCCACGCCAACCTGTCTCCTCGGGTGCTTACTAACTCCAGACCCCCATATAAGTTCCATCACAACATGCCTTCCAGGTGGTATTACATCTGTTCTTACAAATGACGACGCTGAGGGCCAGAGACGTGAAGTGATTTCTCCAAGTCACACAGCCCTACTGGGTCCAGTCAGAGTGGGAGCCCGGGACTCTGGCTCCCAGGCTCTCACATGCCCTGAATGGACCCTACCTGGTCCTGCAGGAGGCTGGCTGGGCTGACCTTGGGCAAGGTCAGGAGAAGAGCACTCGGGCAGCTGGCCCACCTCCCTGAGCCAGGCCAGGAGTGACTCAGGCCTTGGCCGTCTCCTCACACTCGGAGTGAGGATTGGCAGGCTGCTGTCCCCCTCCTCCCGGGCTCAGATTCCTTCATGGAGAGGTGGCAGGCCTGGCTCCCTGGGACCTGCGGGAGGACAGGTGTGGGATTTCTGCTTCCCAGTCCCCAGGTCGCTCGCAACCCTGGGTTTAGGAGAGCTGCGGAGTTGGCCTCCAAGACCAAGACATCGAACAGTCTCAATGGGTTTTATTCACTTCCTTTTTCAGAAGTGGGTCAGGGGTTATCTCCCTCCGTTGTCCTGCTAGCACCTGGCAGCTGGGGTTCAGAGAGGTGGAGCGGTTTCCCCAAGGTCACAGAGCCGGCTCTGAGGCCAGGCCAACAGACACCCTTCCCCCAGGGCTGTCTAGGTCACAGCTCCTCTGCTGGAATGTCAGCCAGGCCGTGCCCAGTCTTCTGAGCCCGAGCCACACGTGGCTGCATTTCTGAGGTTCCTTGGCTCCTAGCCCTCCAAGCCTGACTGGGCACTTTTGGCTCCTAGGAGGTGGGCTCCTAATTCTGGCCTCTCTGTGTACTGGCTGTGTGATTTTGTGCAGGTTGCCTGACTTCTCTGAACTGGTTTCCACAGCTGTGGAATGGAGACGATCATGTCTATCTCTGGAGTTGTAATAAAGATGAAATGTGAAAGCGCCTGGCACAGGCCCGTAAACCGAAGTCGCCTGCCTTAATTCTTTCGTGTGTTTTAAATTGCTTTTCATTTGAGCCACAGTGGTTGCAAAAGGCAGCCTGGCCTGGATGACACTGACCCCGAGGACCGCCCATCTCCCCGCTCCCAGCCGTGCTAGCCCACCTCAGCCCTGGCCTCACACTCTGCACTTGAGCTCAGCGAGCGAGGGTCCTCACGGGGTGAGGGGGCCGGCATCGCCCCACCTCGTGGCAATTACATGCAGCTTGACTTTTGGGTCTGTGCGTTCTTGCAGAGCCCTGTGGAGATGGTATTTCTGAACAACGAATCCTGTCTCCCCATGCTTCCCATTAGCGTTTCTGAGCCACTTTCTCCTCATCCACAGGACGACCTGTGATATGGGAAAGTCTAGGCTTTGCCACTGCTGGCCACACGTCTTTGAGCCACTCTGACAAGTCTTGGGTGTCAGGGTCTTCGTCTGACGTGTGGAGCAGGCCGCGGGGCTGGCCCAGAGTTGTCAGCCATGCCATATCATGGCGCACACCGGAAGTGCTGCTTTTCCGGGCTTCACACCCGGGGTAGATGGAAGAGGAAGCGGCTTGACCTGTGGGGTCTCCAGCTGCCCAGGCCAGCCAGTCTCCCCTGGGGCTTTGAGGATCAGTACTTCTTCTAAGGCTTGAAGGTCTTGCCCACCCCATCCACTC
Source organism: Potos flavus (assembly GCA_028534135.1). NCBI lineage: Eukaryota > Metazoa > Chordata > Mammalia > Carnivora > Procyonidae > Potos > Potos flavus. The sequence goes on along the minus strand of CM052891.1, from coordinate 27,747,439 downwards.
TGGGGAAGAGCTCGGCTGGTGTCCCACTGCTCCCGGCTCTTTGCCAGGCTTCTGGGGTGGCGGCAGCACCAGTCAGGCAGCTCGCCATGTTCCAGGCACTATGTGGGTGATGGTCTTGTTTCATTCTTATCCACGTCCCGTAAGTACAGGTGAGGGCACTGGGCACAGAGAGGAGAGGACACTCCTCTGAGGTCCCACATCTGGGGAGTGGCAGAGCAGGGACGGCAGCCCGGCTCTGAACCACTGAGCTTCCTGTAAACGGCAGGGGGCTGGGGATGCCTCTCGGGATCTTCCTGACGCTCACAGCCCAAGGGGCCGATCCAGGGGGCTGCTCATGGGGGAAATGTGGCCCCCATCATCTTCCTTCTTCCTCCACCAGGGCTGAGTCAGGTCCTGGCTTCTTTCTCCACGGGTCTGCCCTTGGCCAAGTGAGAGCCAAATCCCTCTGTCTCTTAATAAATTATTACTTGTAGGGCAGCGAGAAGGTGGCTTTACTCCAGAGAGGGTGTTAACACAAGGCACACACCTGTATGTGTGATGACGTCAGCATAGCAGTCGGCAACCCCAGGCACCGCCTTCTGGGGCCTCGTGCCCCCGAGGTCTTTGTCAGAGGCCTCAGCACAGGTTTCCAGAGCCCCGGACAAAGGCGGCGGCTCCAGAGTGGGGTTGTGGCAGAGTCAGAACAGCATCCTCTGACTTTCTGATGTGGCAGAGGTGGTGGAGACATGTGGACTTGGGGGTTGGGGTGTCTAAAGCCGGCTGTGGCACGCGTCATACTTGGCTACCTTCCCGTGCTCATTGTCATCACAGTTCTTGGATGGACCATTTGAGGTCACCCCTCTGTGTTTCCTTGTAAAATGGCTTTGGCCTCTCTGGGCTCCGAGTTGCCCATTTGGGAAGACAAGTGGGTGGAAGAAGTGGGTAATGAATCGTGCCTCACCCAGTCAACAGAATACTACTCGGGCATTAAAATAATGCAGGAGAGCTATATGTTCTGACATGACAAGATGGCTGCATAAATTATTAAGTGGAAAACAAGTTGCCTAGAATTTATGGTTTGATCACATTTCTGTAAAATAAATTCATACATACGGTAGTGGAGGCATAGAGAAAGTCTCTGGATGTAGATATACTAGAGTGTTAATGGGTGTTTTTCAGAAGCTGGGAGGGATTATAGTTCTGTGACATCAGTGTCCAGAGGCTGTGTGGGGGCCAAGTGCTTCTAGTTTTCCATTCTTTTTTTTTTTTTTAAATATTTTATCTATTTATTTATTAGAGAGAGAGAACAAGCCAGGGGAGGGGCACTCCCCTGCGGAGCCGAGGACACGCTGCAGCTTGTCCTGGAGTCTGCGTCTCCCTGCCGACAGCCCAGTAGGGCTCGATCACAGGACCCCGAGATCATGACCTGAGCCACCCAGGCACCCCTAGTTTTCCATTCTTCAATACAGCCCACCTCTCTGGGACTGGGCAGACGCACACCCAACAGGCGCCAGAACAGGAGCCCTGGACAATTTTCACATCCCTCTAGGGAGTCAGAGGTTTGAAGGAGGTTAGAATCTCAGCATGGTGCCCCTGGGGAACAATATGCAGTCTCATTCGACCTGTGCAGGGACAGACCAAAAGGGACAGAGGGAATCAGTGGTAGCGCTGGATTTTCTGACCTTGGGTGGGTGAGAGCCCATCTCCTGCACCTTCCACACTCCTCTGCTCTTGTCCTTCTTACACCACCAGCTGTTTTGACGGCTGAGATCAGGGCAAGCAAGAGCATCATGTTGATTTGATCACACGAATGTTTCTATGTCAGCTGTTAAGATGATGACCCCAAGTCCTAGAAGAGGGAAACTAGCTTTGCACCTGTTGTGTCAAACTTAAGAAATATCCTTTGATGCAACAGTCCCTTAAGGCTGCCACTTTTCTACAATTAACAAAATTACTGTAAATCTTGGCATAAGCACGAGAAAGTCAGAATTTGAGGTTTTTAGATATATTCAACTCTCAGTTGACCACACTAACAAAAATGTGACCTTGGCAGTGATTTACGTGCTTGGTTGTGAGGGGGCTGGACAGTTTTCTGTCACAGATTTAATGGCACTCTCCACAAATTGGAGGCCGTGATGTTGGGATCATCAAGTTGGGACCATGATGTGGGAAGCAGAGACTGGGGGGGCTGGAGACCAGAGGGCAGGGTGGGGCCTGTGCAGAGCCCCTCCTGCCTCACGTCCTCAGGGCTCCTCCGCAATCGCAATCGGAGTAGTGGTTGAGACCAGTGGCCATAGCCCTGGGTTCAAATCCTAATTCCTCCAATTCCTCAGCATCTATGCCTCAGTTTTCCTATCTGCGAAATGAGGATACTAGCTTCTCTCTCTCATAGGAGTGTCCGGAGTCCGCCCACTCAGAACACTTAGGAAGGTGCCCGGCCCAGAGGAAGCCCTCGCTAAGAGGTAGCAGTCCTGTGCTAGTACAGAACCCTGGCTGTTTATTGCAGCTGGAAAGAAAGCACGAAGAAGCCGTTCTCCCCGCGCGTGCACGTGGCAGGGACACTCTAATGCCCCTGGCACCCCGCCCCTGACTCTGCCTCCCTCTGTTTCAGGTGGGACCGTTGGCCCCAGGATGCCCCGGGGGTGTGGATGACCAGCTGCCCCGGCCCGGATGCCGCCGCCCCGCGAGGGCCGCTCCCCGAGGGCCGCAGGTGGCCCTGCGCCCTAGCCTCCCGAGGGGACCCCGCGCGCCCCGCCCCCGACTGGCCGCCCAGGGGAGCGGGAGCCGCGGGAGGGAGCCCCCCGAGCGCACAGAGCGAGCGGCCACGGCGCAGGGATCCGGGGGCAGGGGCTCGGCGCCCGCCGCAAACATTTTCCCCCCGCGGCTTGGCAAAATGACCAGCCTGTTCCGCCGGAGTAGCAGCGGCGGAGGCGGCGGAGGCGGCGGAGGCGGCGGAGGCGGCGGGGGCGGCTCGGCGGGGGCGCGCGGGGCCGGGGCGGGAGCGGCCGCCTCGCAGGAGCTCAACAACAGCCGGCCCGCCCGCCAGGTGCGCCGCCTCGAGTTCAACCAGGCCATGGACGACTTCAAGACCATGTTCCCCAACATGGATTACGACATCATCGAGTGCGTGCTGCGCGCCAACAGCGGCGCCGTGGACGCCACCATCGACCAGCTCCTTCAGATGAACCTGGAGGGCGGTGGCGGCAGCGTCTACGAGGAGAGTTCCGACTCCGAGGACAGCATCCCCCCGGAGGTACGGCTGCGGCCCGGATCATTCACCGGGAGGCCCGACGCTGTGTGAACCTCTTAGAGGACGTGGGTTGTTAGCCCTGAGTTCTAACGCGCGAGTAGCCCCTTTCTGGCAGGAACCTGGTACCCAAGCCGGTCAGGGGCCTTTTATGGGCAGAAATCATGCAGTCATTCAACAAACATGGTGCGCTTACTCGGTGGTTTGCCAGGCACGGTACCAGACCCCACTCGGGGGTCATCAGAATTGAGCTTGTTAAAAATGCAGACCCTCGGGCCCTACCCCAACATACTGAAGTCCAATTCCAGGCTGGGGCCCTCTAGCCTGTATTTTCCTAGAAAGGCTCTTTTTGCCCTTCTGGGTGTCCAACGCGTCAGACTGAGTTTCTGCCAGCACAGAGCTCACAAGACTCAGGCCGTAGTAGCCGGGAGCCGCAAGTGCTTTTGGTGGGAGCAGTGGGAGCAGGACAGGAGGATGGCTTCCCAGAGGAAGGGATAGCCAAGCTGAGGCCCAAAGAAAGAGTGGGGAGTGAGGGACAGGGTGTGCAAGGCGGAGGGAGGTGCTCGTGCAAAGGCTCAGAGGTGAAACAGAGCATGAGTCACTAGGGAGCTGACAGCGGGACCATCTGTCAGGACCTCTGGAGCCCGTAGAGACCAGGAACTTGAGAAGGCCAGGCCGTGGAGAACGAGCCTAGGGAGCCACCAAAGAGTGACCTCAGACGTACTAGTAACATTCCTCTGAGCAAGGCATGGCGCTGGCAGCGGGCAGTGCCCGAGCAGTTCCCTCCTTTCTCAGCAAAGTCGTGGGGGGAGAAGGGACCATCCTGCTGCCTCGGGGCCCACCTGGCCCCACCAAGAGTCCAGTAAATGTGTGCTCCCCTGGTGTCCAGAGGACCTGCCATGCAGAGTGCAGAAGGGGCACACCGAGCCTTCCCAGGTCACTGCCTGCAGGGGCATCTGGGACAAGCGGCCACGGACAAGACGGAAGGGCCCGGCAGATGGCATTTAACTCTGCCCCTCGCTGAGTCCCAGCCGGTGCCGGCCACCATCCCACAGGCTTTAGATGTGTCTGTCCCTGCGGTCCTCTTACACTTCGTGAGGCGGCATTAGTATTATTACCCTCGTTGACAGAGAAAACCTCGAGCCAGGTATGGCCTCAGATTCCTGGTCAACATGGCCCTGCAGGCATCCAGGACTCTGTCAGCCGGAGTCCTCCTGCAAGGCGAGGCCACTGGTCCTGCTTCCCATAGTTGGTGCCGCCTGGGATTTCTCCCTCCAGGTGGAGGAGAAGCTCTGTGGGCAATGACATCTGCCTCATCCCCGTGTCACCTACAGCATCCAGGACGGTCCTAGCAAATAGCAGGCACCCAGGGATCGCCCGTTGAGTGAATAAATGTTGCTCCTGTCTTTGCACAGGTTTCTCTAGTCTCTTTCCCTGGGAGACCACTCCTTTGAACTGCCTGGATTAGCCAGTGGAAGGAGTCTCAGAAAACCCAGCTCCTCTTTGTGGAAAGGAGGGGTGAGTGTGTGTGTGTTTGCAAATACATCCTTTAAGTGTGAGCTGGAAGGAAAGTATTCTGCATCTTCTGAACCTTTCTGCAGTATCATTGATTCTGCATTCTGGCGGGTAGGGTAGAATAATCTTTCCTCCTTTGTCCATGGCACCCACGGGCCTGTGAACCTCCAGGGGTCTTCGCCATCCCCTCAATAGGCCTGCACTGTGTGTGCTTCTGTTTTTCTAAGACTCTTGCTTTCCAAACTGAGCCCCTTCTAAGCACCCCTCTTTGGCTGTTGCCCCAAACTCCCACCTTTGGAGCTCCGCCGGGCCCGTCAGCAGGCAGTTCCTGAGCCAGCGGAAAGTGCTTCAGAAAATTCATGAGCAGCAGCTGGAATGACACTAACTGCTGACTGGAAAAAGCCCCCTCGCTGGGGGCTGATGGATGGTTCGCTGGCCCGGCGGGTGGGGGGGGGGGATTCCTCGCCACAGAGAACTATCTCCTGTCAGATCAGTGGCCCGGACCCCAGCCCCCGGAGCACCTGGCAAGCATCCATCACCCACACTGAGTGAAGTCAAGGTGCCCCAGAGCCGAAAACTTCACCTTTAGAGCCAGAAGAACAATCTCACTGTGGCTGGTGGGGTGGTGGGGAGAGAGGCCGAGGGAGGCCAGGAACATGGCTGGGGTTTCTCTCCCTGGAGACTCGGGATCAGCCTTTCTGGAGCGTGCCTGGCCCACCGCCTGCCTCCTTGGCGGTTCCTCATTCTGTTCCAGGAGCATCTGATGAGCGTCTGGTTCTTGCAGCCCCAGGAGGCTGCTCTGAGGCACAGGAGCGGCTGCGAGGGGAGGGGGCCTCCTGGGGCAGCCACGGAGGCCTGATCTCCCCGTCTGGAGGCAGCTGCTACAGGCCGTGGCCTAGGGAGCCCCAAGCAGCTTCCTTCGGGGAACCGCTCTCCACTCCTCACCCGTCTCCCTCACACCAGCCTCAGCGGGGTCGGGCCGGCCAGCACTGAAGAAGCTGGCGTCAGAGTCCCAGTCTGGAACCCCATCCCTCCGGGCAGCAGGGTCTGAGGGGCAGGGAGTGAGGGCTGGGGGCAGGAGTAACACTGTTCTGTGGGTGCGCCGGGTAGGTGCTGAGCCACTGTCCTGTGCCAGGCACCCGAGGCTCCCCTGGGAACTGGACTGGAGCTTGCAGTGTTCTCCTCCCCCCCCCCCCCCCGTATGTGTGTGTGTGTGTGTGTGTGTGTGTGTGTGTGTGTGTGTGTATGTCTCTCTCTCTCTCTCTCTCTCTCTTCTGGTGGAAATTTGGGCTAAGCAGAGCAGTGGCCCACAAAGCAGCTACATTCTTCTTTTTCTGCAAAAGCATCTGTTTAAATACTTTCCGCCTGAAAGGAAAGAACGTTAGTGCATTCCAGGGTGGGAGGCCTCCTTGGGTCAGGCTGGCTGTGTCTGCACAGTGTGGCGGAGTGTGTGAGAGCATGCGCGCGCTCGTGTGTGTGTGCCCGCCCACCAGCCAGGGTGTCCTTGGAGACCCTGGGTGCCCGGGCAGGGGCGGGCTCAGGGCGGACAGGTGCCCGTACGGCCCGGCCCCACCCAGGCTTGCAGAAGCAGCTCAGCATGACTTCTGCAAACTCGCTCAGGGTTAAAATCCAGGGCCTGTGACTCTGGAGCCCACTGACGACCTCTGAGCCCTTCCCGTGTTCTTTGAAGGAGATGGGAACCGAAGGGGGGAGCAGAGGACAGGGAGCAGGAAGCTAAGTAGGCCAGCTGGGGTGTGTCTGACCTGGGATCTCCTAGTGGATGGTCGCCTCCTGCCTCCTGTCTCCTGCCCCAGACTCCTCCGTGGATCTCTGCGGAAGGATCCAGGTCAGTCCATGGAGCAGGAACTCTGGGCCTTGCCTGGCCCTTGGCCTTTCCCTGCCCCTCTTTCTGGCTTCTGGATGAAGAGAATCGTCCAGGAGGGAGAGGCATCCTGGGTGCTCCTCTTGCTACCGTCTGCCCTAAGAATCCAACCAGGGCGTGTGGGCATCGTGCTTGAAGGATGGATCGTTGCTCTGGAGACCATGTCCAAGTCGAAGACTCACTTCTAAAAAGAGCACATGGCTTTGCCATGTCACTTAGCCTGGGCTCAATTTCCTTATGTATAAAATGGGAGTAACGATCCCTATCCTATCTTGCCAAGTTGTTTGAGGTTCAGGCGAGATCATCGACGTGGAGGTACTTTGAGAGAGAGTACGGATGATGTTAAAGTTATTCATCAGAAGTAACCTATGTACCAAAAAGTACACAAACCATAGGAGGTCAAGAAACCCGGGTCAAGAAACAGCCACAGAGCCTGGAATCCCCCTCGTGCCCCTCCCGGCCTGCCGCACCCCCACAGAGGTCCTGCTGCTCCGACTTCTAGCCCGGTGATTTGTTTGGCCTGTTTTTAAACCTTGCTTGGATGGATAATGCTGCTCTGAACATTCTTCTGGGGACGTGTGCTTTCATGCCCGTGGCGTATGTTGGAATTGTAGGGTCAGAGGCGGCCATGCGCTCAACTTACAGAAAACCAAGCAGTTTGGCAAAGCAGTGGCCCTATCTGTTTCCGCTCCCGCAGCGACGCGGAGCTCCCTTCCCGTGCATCCTTGGCCGCCCTGGGTTTTGTCTGAATGTTATTCAAATTCAGAGAAGGGTTGTTAACATGTCTCTTTGTTGTTGTTTCTGATCTAGATCTTGGAAAGGACTTTGGAGCCTGACAGCTCTGATGAAGAGCCCCCGCCTGTCTACTCCCCGCCAGCCTATCACATGCACATGTTCGACAGGCCTTACCCTCTGGCGCCCCCCACGCCGCCTCCCCGGTGAGAACCCAGTTCCCAGGACAGTGGGGAAAGGGATCGGGGCTGGGGTGGAGTAACAAACGCTGTGGGAAACTTGGCCGGACCCCTCCGGGTATTATTCCACCAAGAACAGGCTTCCACTGCGGCAAGAGACATTGTAGCTAGATACCAAGGAGAACTTCCACATGGGAGGGATCGCCGAATGGCCACTCTAGGTTAGGTGCTCCGCTGAACACGACATGGGACACAGAGTTACATGAGGCTTGGCGCTGCCTTCCGGGATCTCACAGTCAAGGCCCCTGCAAGTGGGAGAAGCAAACACGGGATGTGTACGGACACTTGCCCCGCCGAGCCCTTGGCCCACATTGCTAACTGACCGCCGGGCTCTTTCCTGCTCAGGGGAGACAGAACGTCAGAAGCCCCTCCCACACGGCACGTCCCAGTCAGCGGAAACTGACGGGATGGATACGTATTCGCCATCCTGGTCTAGGGATGTTGTGGGGATTTCTAGGGAATGGGAGCAAGTGAGTCTTTTTTTCTGGGACAGTTTGGTAAGTGGAGGCAGAGGAACAGCCTGCTGGGTCCTGGGAGACTTCTTCCAGGTGAGGGGCTCTGGAACGTGCAGGGTTAACAGGGTCCCACCGCCTCTGAGGAGCTTGTTTTTCTGTGCCTCCTGTCAGAGCTGCCGGAGCCTGGGTGCCTCTTTGTCCTAGAGCTGCGGTTCCTTCGAAGGGCTCAGCGCTGGGGTGCTGGGGAGCCTGGGGAAGTGATGGGACGGGGGTCCCAGTGGATCTTTCCTTCTGGGGATCTCGGGCACCTCAGGCCGTGGTCGTGGAGACCTCTGCTGTGTGGGGAGGGGTAATGACGACAGCCACCAGCTACCAAGTGCTGGGAACCAGCGAGGCTCTCGGTATACACCGTCACATCCTAATCCTCGAACGACTTCTGAGCGCACTGTTAGCGTCCCCGTTTCACAGATGAGGAGACTAAGCCGGAGAGAGGTTTCATGACCTTCCCGAGACCACAGAGCTGAGCTGTGAACTCAGGCCATTCTGATTCCAAAACCAATGTCTTTGCTGCTGTGTCTTTCGCCTCCCTAATGAGAAAAGTCTCTGCGATTGCAGCTCGGGGAGCTGATGGAGGCCTGGAAGGTCACAGGACAGAGGGAACAATGTTTTGTGTCGGGGCCAGGAGCAGAGCTGGGGTCCTCCCTGGACTGCAGGTGGTACCAGGGGGCTCCAGAGGGGTGGGAGGCAGGGAGTACGTGGCTTGGTCTGGGTGAGGCCTTGGCAGGACTTGCGGCCTGGCGTGGGTCTTGGAGCCCGGTACTAAGTGATTTACCTTCGACTTACTAATTTTTTTTTAATATTCAGAGATGCTAGTGCAAAACATCCCATTTCTACTAGGCAACGTGGTTCTGCCTACTTTTCAGAAAGGAAAACCAAGGCCGTAAGAGGCAGAATCCCAGGGTGAACCTGGCGTGGACACCCGGGCCCCATCCTCTCTCTCCCCGTCCGGCTGGGTGTGCAGCTGCTGTGAGGACGGCGCCGCCGCTCAGGATGGAAGCCACTGTTGGGGGCAAGGGGGACCTCAGCACTAGCTCAAGGCTTAAGAGGCCTGAGATTCAGGGCCCTGACCTGGAAATGAAGGCTTCGCTGGGCCTGGGGAGGATACAGGGCAGAGAACTTGAGTCAGAAAAAAGAAAAGTGCTCTCCTACCCTATTCTTTCAGCTGTCCAGTTTCTGAGGCTTTAGGTGCTTCGGCTGTGTGGCCTCTGGCTCACTACTTAACCTCTCTGAGCTTTGCTTCCCTCACCTGTGGAATGGGGATACCAATCCCCAGCTCAGCACTGCTTCAAGGACCGAACGAGATACTGTGTGTGGAGCACTGAGCACAATCCCAGGCAGGGGTCAGACCTGTCACCTGTGCTTGACTGCTCCGTCCCACCGCAGGCTGCACAGCTGGCCTCTGAGCTCCAACATGGAATATTGAGACTGGTGGTGAGGCTTCCCTCAGAGACCAGTGTTCAGAAGAAGCAGGGCCAGGCTCTGAGCATGTGCCCCTTGCCCCAGGATGGCACTGCTCGGCCAGACCCATTGGTAGGCCATTTCCAGGGTCTCGTTCAGTCTCTCTCTCCAGAACATTCATTTCCAGCCTTTACTGAGTCTCCCGCAGTACGCAGGTGCTGAACCATGTGTGTGATACTGAGATAAATTACAGCACTGCCTTGCCCCCCTGAGGAGATCAGGGGCTGGGGAGGCACAGAGCTGGGGCAAGAAGGTCTGCCTAGAGGAATTCATGTCCACACTGTGTCCTGATGAAGCAGAGGACAGGAGGGCATTTTAGGCAAGGGAAACAGCATGTGCAAAGGCCAGGAGGCAGGAGAGAGGAACCATCCGGGAGCTTTGGGGAATTCCAGGTAATGGAATGGCCATGAGGCTGGAGAGGCAAGCTGATCATGGGGGCCTTTGTGGGTCCTCTGAGGAGTTTTGGCTTTATCCTACAGCCAGCAGGCTTACGCTGGAGAGTGACGGGATCGGGTTATTGTTTTAGAATCTCTGGCTGCTGGGGGCGGGAAGGGGGAGAGGAATAGCAGGAGGCCCTCTGCCACCTCCAGTCACCTGAGGGACTGCGGGTGGGGCAGGGTTTGGGAGCTGGCCCTGCTGAGACAACAGAGAGGCAGGGTGACCCCAGGGGTGAGTGCCTGGAAAGTCAAGACCCCTGGGCACAGGTTTGACCTACATGATCTGTGTGCCCCTGGACAGGGCCTGACTCTCTCTGGGCCTCAGCGTCACTCTTTTTTTTTTTAATTATTACCCAAGCCGAAGGCAGCTGCTCAACCAACTGAGCCCCCCATGCGTCTCTCAGTGTCCACTCTACCAAAAGTCCTGCCTGGAAGGTTCATGTCTGAAATCCTTCTGGGGTCCGATGGTCCATGGGGAAACCTGGGGGTCTGATGGCGTGTGAAGTTTTAGTTTGGGGGTCCTGGGGCAGAGGCTCTGGGCCAGGAGAGCCTCCCAGTCTTTTCTCTCCTTACCCTCGTCCAGCCTGCCCTTCCCTCTATCTCCGGAATGAAGGAGGTCTCTGAGACCCAGAGCTATCCTCCGCACAGGCCACCTGCCGTTTTCCCGTTGAAATTACAGCCTTGGAAGTTTTTTATTTGCCTCTCAGCTCATTTCTGACATTTCTTTCCGACCACAATGGAGTTGCCTGGGCCGCCTGAGCTCAGGGCCCCCCCGGCTCTCGCAGCTGCGGCTGACCTCATCTCTGCCTTTGCCAGGGCCAGGGCCCGGGAGGGGCTGAGCTCGACCTTCCTCGAGACCACAGGCTCAGCAGCCAGGAAAACTGGGCTGAGGAAGGTCTCCCGCTCCTTGTCCCCCTCCCCTCTTGGGCTCAGTAACAAAGGGCTAGAGAGGTCCCAATGCAACAATGGGGTTCTCCCTCCGCACTTAACTGGGTGGCTCGGGTGCGGTTGAGTTGGAGTGGGTACCCGTGACCTAGGGGAAGACCCTGGAGAGGAATTGTCGGTGCTGGGGCCAACCACAGGTGGTCCGCGAGTCCCTGGGCGGGGGGCATCCTCTCCCCCTTGGGCCCTTGGGAGAAGTGTAGCCTCCAATAGCGACAGAAGGCGGCAGAGTGCTGTGGGGAGAGATGTGCCTTGGACTCAGAGTCCCGGGTTGGGTCTTCTGGGGCCTTCCCTCACCTGTGCCGGGAGAGGGTGGACGAGGCGGACAAGGCGAGCGGGTTCCCTTGGCTCCCACCACGCACTTAGCAGCTTGTTATCCCCGTCTGCCGCCGCCCCCCCCCCCCTCGCCCTGCCAGGCCACCCGCCCAAAATAGAAAAGGAAAGGAAGTTATTTCCACAGTCAGCGGCAGCCCGGAAAAGCTCCCCTCCAGTGAGGGGGCGGGCGGGATTCCTGGAGCTGGAGACAAATCAAAGCCAGGCGAGAGCCGCCTGCCCGCCGCCCCCGGCCCGCTGCCTTCTGTGTGTGTCATTTCCCTGATTCAGCAGAACATGTGTCCTGCGGTTGCCACGCTGCAGGCTGCCGAGGAGCTGCGGGGAGCTCCTGGCCTGGCCCCGGGCTGCCCTCAGGCCCCAAGGGCAGGGCGGGGGGGCCTGGGGTTCAGGAAGGGCTCCTGCCACTGCTTCTCTTCCTGTCCCCGCCCCCCCCCTTTGCCGATGGCCTCTGCCGTGGCACACGAACCTCCGGCCGGGCACCTTGCTTATGAAGAGCTGCCCCTGGGCACCCCTTGCAACAAGAGCCTTTCCACCCCCACCTTCAGCATGCCTCTTCCCAGCACTGCCCAAGACATGGCCTCACCAGGGGCTCCTGCCCACCTTGGCGGGGAGACGGTTTTTCTGTGAGGAAGCTCAGGCCAGAGGGGAGCAGGGTCTTGCCCGGGACTGAGCCAGAACCAGAGCCTGGATCCACTCTGCTCTCCATCCCCACGGCCCCCACCCCAGCCAACCAGCATTCGGGCAGCTGGGCTGGGCGGCTTCTGGGTCTGGTTGCGGGGCACACACCGCTCCTCAGCAGCCATGAGCTCGCACTGTGCGGGGTGCTCGGGCCGTGCCTGCCATCTTGAGAGGACATTCGTAACCATCTGCGTGAAAACCCATGACACCCAGCTTGGGCGCCAAGAACACTGAGGGCTCCAGGCCGAGAGACCTGAGGGCACAGAGTAGCCGGAGAGCAGGGACTGTCTGGTGGGAGGAGCCAGGCCCTGGGGCCAGACACTGAGGTTAGCAGAGGCCTGATTGGGAAGATGAGATAGAGCACTGGGCCTTTGTCCTGGAGGCCGTGGGAAGCTTCAGAGCAGAAATGCCGTTCTGAGCAGGATCCCTGGTGTGATGGGCCGGGACTCCTGTGTTTGGGCCTGACTGTTCCCTCTTCGTTGTTACCTCTCACCCTCCAGCATCGATGTGCTGGGCTCCGGGCCCGCGTCGAGCCAGAGGCGCTATCGTAACTGGAACCCACCCCTGCTGGGCAACCTCCCTGATGACTTTCTCCGCATCCTGCCCCAGCAGCTGGACAGCATACAGGTAATGGGGGGGGGGGGGGATGGCTGGCAGCCCTGCGGCACCTCTGCTCACCCCCGGTTTGTGCCAGCCCCTTTCACTTCCTGATGTTTAAACCCGGGCTGAGCTATTTCTTTTGGCCTGGGTTCGAAGGGAAAGAGTGCTGAACTGAAAGCCTTGTTTCCTGTCTGGGCCTGGAGGTTTCCTGTTCCACCCAGGGCAGGTGACAGCCCGGAGATGTCTGTGCCTGCAGCTGTCACTCCAGGCTGGAGGGAGGTGGGCATGGGGCACCCAATGGCAGAAGGTCCGGGCGCCTCCCCGCCCTCCTCTGGGATAGGGCCAGGGGCAGCTTCTCCCCCCTGGTGTGGGCACGGCCTCAGGGGTCCTTGCAGGAAGGGGGCCTCACCCTGAGACAGCTAGGACAGGGAGAGTTTTGAGCGTGGGCCTCCATGGGGACCTAGCCAAGCTATTGAGTGGCTTGGAGATCACTTTTCAGGACCGTTCAGGTTGTAGATGAGGGCTGGGGTGGTCCAAGGGGGAGGAAACACGTTTTTAAGCCCTTGCTGCTTCCCCAGCAGAGAGGCTCTGGCCTGCTAAGTTGGGTTTCGGCTGACCACTAGGGCCCGATAGCAGGTGCAGGCCCCAGGGCGCGGCTGAAGGATGCTGGGAAAGGACATGTGTGCCCCAGATACTCATGGATGTTTCTGCAGCACGTGCCCTGGTGAGCAGCCATTCAATGCACTTGTTCCCCTCCTCAGGGTAACCCTGGGGGCTCCAAGCCCAGAAGTGGAGAGGGAGGCCTGCCCTCTGTGGCTGGGCCCGGGGCCCGGGACCAGGAGAACCGCTGGAAGCAGTACCTGGAGGACGAGAGGATTGCACTCTTCCTGCAGAATGAGGAGTTCATGAAGGAGCTGCAGCGCAACCGGGACTTCTTGCTGGCCCTGGAGAGAGGTGGTGTCCCGGGGCTGGGGCGGTGGTGGGGGGCACTGCAGCCAATGCTTTGTGGCTGGGGAGGGGAGCTGGAGTCGGCTTCAGCCTTGGGGCTCAGAGGCAGCACTGAGCTGGAGACCAAGGGGGTCTCAGGCCCATTGGTACACGGCCCCCACTGTGTTATCCCGTGGGAACCCCAGAATTCTGCCAACAGGGACATGAGTCCCGAGCCAACTCTTCTCCCTCCCTGGGACTCAGGAAGACAGGTGTGCCTTCATAGGCCCTCTCCTTTCCCCTGCACATCTCTGTGTGCCAGGCGGTGGCCTTGGTACCACGTGTCTGGAGTGGGGTCTGGGGGTGCCTCCCTGAACAGAGGACGGCAGAGCAGGGGCTCTCAAATTTTCTGGCAGTTTGGGTTGCCTTTGGCTGGGGACCTTACTCCCCAGCCTGGCAGCCTTCCCCTGCAGGATGGGAGTGTGTTTCAGGTGGGGTATAGCGAGGGACCTGTAGGAGGCCTGTCTTGTGAGGGTCCCAGTGGGAGTGTGTACGTGTGTGTATGTGACCGGCCGTGTGTAGTCGGGCAGAATCAGGTGTGCAGGGAGAAGGCGCCCCAGCTCTGCAGTACAGGTGCTGGGGGGTCTCAAGGCCTTGCCTTGCCTTGCCTTTAATTTAATTAATTATTTGAGAGAGAGAGAGTGAGCAGGAGAAGGGGATGGGGCAGAGGGAGAGGGAGAAGCAGGCTCCCCGCTGAGCAGGGAGCCCCACACTGAGCTCAATCCCAGAACCCTGAGATCATGACCTGAGCTGAAGGCAGATGCTCAACTGACCGAGCCACCCAGGCGCCCCTTATTTTATTTTATTTTTTTAAGATATATTTATTTATTTGAGAGAGAGAGAGCACACGCAGGGGAAGGAACAAAGGGAGAGGGAGAGAGAATACCAAGCAGACTCCCTGCCGAGCACAGAGCCCAGATGGATGTGGGGCTTGATCCCACAACCCTGAGATCCTGAGCCGAGTGGAAAGAGTCAGACGCTGAACCGACTGAGCCACCCGGGCGCCCCAGGGCCTTTCCTTTTCAGAGAAGGGTCAGACTGTGCGATGTCTCAGGGTCTGCCTAAGTGTGCTGTTCTGCCGTTCCAGGTGCTTGTGAGGGCCGTAGTTTCTGTGGCACAGCTGGTTCTTGGAGAGCCGGGAGACACGGTGTGCACATATTTTGTGTGTGTCCAGTGAGATCTGGGGGCTCGGCCTCCAGCAGCCTCCTGCATCTCGGCCCAGGGTGCTGCAGGGAGGGAGCTCACTGTCCTGACAGCAGTGTGGTCCTTTTCCAGATCGTTTGAAATACGAGTCCCAGAAATCCAAATCCAGCAGCAGCGTGGCTGTGGGAAACGACTTCGGCTTTCCGTCTCCTGCCCCAGGTAACCTTGGCTTCCTGGGAGAGAGGCCTGGAGGGCAGAGAGGCTCACCCCCTGGTTTAGGCTGTGCTTTGCAGATTTGGAGTTTGGGGGTAGGGCGGGGAAAGAGGCTGGAGGGTCAGGTTCAGAGCCCACCACCGAGCCCACCAGTGTACTCACCCCGAGTGACGTGGCCCCTCCACTTGGCAGACCTGGACTCTTGCCAATCCAGCGGCTGCTGGAGCCCCCCTGGGAGTGGCTAAAAGCTGGCTGAACTGCTCAGAAAGAGCATGGGCAAGAAGGAGACAGGCCACAGCACAGCTGTCCTATGGTGGGTGGGCTCAGGAAGGACTCAGAGACTTCCGAGGCTTAATCTCTGCTCTGGGGGAGCTGATGGTCTCATGGGGAATGCAAGAGAAACATCCAAGAGATGGCTAGACAAACCAGCAGAGCCGAGGCCTTACTGATGACAGCAGCTGCTCATGGTGAGGAGGAGGGCACGGTTCGTTCCTTCATTAGCCGAGGCTGTATCGGCCCTGGCCGGGCCCCACCCTAGCGCTGGAGGAAGAGAATTTTGAGCTTCATGTACAAGATGGTGAGAGGCAAGAATTGCTTCAGTGGAAGGCCAGGCCCCTCCAGGAGCCCTGACCCACTGAAGGAGGGCCAGGAATGGACAGCAGGCTATTGGGATGCACGAATGGGTCAGGCTGGAGCTGGGACACGAGCAGAGAGGGCCAGAAGGCCTGGGTTCCATACCTGACACCTGGACCCTGCCCACACGTCCCTGAGTGCGCCTCTCGGCCCCTAGCCAGCCAGTGCCCCCATCCACACATAGGCTGCCCACCGCAGAGAAAGCAGCAGCAGCTTCTGCCTGGAGTGGGGTGGAGGGGCAGAGGGATGGGGAGCTCAGCTGATCCTGGCTCAGAGAGAAAATCCCGTGGAACTGATTCATAAGCAACAGGCTCGGAGCTTAGGCCCCACCAGATGTGCATCTGGGAGTTTTAACCACAGTCTCTCGTCCTTGATCCTGAATGAGCTAGACACACCAGGGCTGCTGAGATGGATCATAATGACTCACGGGGGACTTAGGCGGCAAGGTGACTTGGGATTAGTCGAGTTGCAGGGTGGAGAGCAGGGGCTTTAGAAGGGCATCAAGAGACGCACGTGGGTGCTGGGTGAGCGGGGAGACTCTAGGTAGCCAGCTGGGTCTATTCTCATTCCGATGTCTAATGGGTCTGAAACTTCGTGTCTGGAGGGCGTAACGGAGGGGCCGACCGGGCAGGAAGGAAAAGGGAATCACGGTGGGCAAAGGCCTGCCCTGGGCCCACCCCTCCCTTCCATTCCCGTAGTAACTCTCACACCCGCTTGGGATGCAGGCCAGCCGCAGCCGCTGCGTGCTGGTGACTATGCCCCAGCCAGCTCAGTGTGCAGCGGAAACCCCAGTGCTTAGCGTCGGGTGACTTCCGCGATGTAAATACTCGCACAAGTTACCAGCGCAACTTCCCGGAACACCGAGGTGGTCGGAGAAGCGGGGAGTTGGGAGGCGGTGTCTACGCATTCAGCGGACCATACCGCTGTCCTGCTTTGTACACCAAGAGGCCAAGCCAGGCTCGGTGGAGAAAGAAGTGCTTCTCAGATCCCTGGTGTCTGTAGGGAAGAAGCCTGATCTGCCCCTTTCCTCAGATGGAAGGGTTGGGCCGAACCCCTGTCCTGTGGGGCCGGGCCTGCCCCACTTCCCCGCCGGGGGCCTTGGGCAGCTGCTGTCCCTCCCCAGTGAGCCCTCAGAGGTGTCCTCCCCTTTCAGGAGCCAGTGACGCCAATCCTGCTGTGTCTGAAGATGCCTTATTCAGGGACAAGTTGAAACACATGGGAAAATGTGAGTCCAGCCTCTGCCCCCTCCCCATCTCTTTGAAGACAAGTCCTGTGGCCTCACAGGAGGGAGGGAGCCAGCCGGAGTTTTGAAGTGGACTCTTGGTGAACCAAAGTGACATTTTTATTTTTTTATTATTATTATTTTTTTTTCCAAAGTGACATTTTAATCGCAGGCTGGCTCCCTCCGCCTTCCTGCCTCACTTCCCTCTGCAGCTGAGTCTGGATACAAATTAAGTTTTAAATCCTCTTGAGCCAGCTGTCTGTAGAAAAATAATAATGTGTGCCCCCCCCCTCCCGACTCCCATCCCAGTCTGAGTTCACATCCTTTGTGGCTTGAGGGGACTTGGCCGGGCCTGATGAGTGGGGAGGCCCGTGCTAAGCCCACTTTCTGTGGGCAGGAGGCCCCAGGGTTTATGACCTCTTCCCACAAAGTCCTGCCAGGCAGGACGCACCTAGCCTTCCTCCTCCCCTCCCCACCACATAAGCATGTGTGAATGAGGCTGCCATCCTTCCAGGCTCCATTTCAGGGAAAATCTTGGATTAGTCATGGAAATCCCAGAACCAACTCTGGAGGTGGCGAAGGGGGCGGGGGAGGCGGCGGGAAAGACAGCCAAGAACGTTGCTGTCTGCCGCAGCTGGGGCAGGAATACCCGGATCTCGGGCTGCCTGCCGCCCCGCTCTCGGTGGCCTGTGCTGCCCCTGAAGGCCGGCCTGGATGGCAGCCTCCCTGCTGGGGGGGAGGGGGGTGCTCCCCCATTCCTGCCGCCCCACCGCCTGCCCCCACCCCGGGGCCGGCCCTGCTGCTGCAGCTCATGGATCTCTCTGCCCCAGCCACCCGGAGAAAGCTGTTCGAGCTGGCCAGGGCCTTCTCCGAGAAGACCAGGATGAGGAAGTCAAAGAGGAAACACTTGTCCAAGCACCAGTCGTATCCTTTCCGGCCTGGCGCAGAGGGGGCCATGGACGCTGAGGGCGCTGACCCCCTGGCTGCACCCTCTCCAGGGGTTGGGGCTGGGACCCGCTCTGTGGCCACCCCCTGCTCCATGTGCCCTGAGACCAGCCCACTGCCGGGGCCCGGAGCCCCACAACTGACCGGGCTGGGGAGCAGGCCAGCGTCTCCCACTTCCTTCTGTGGGCTCCCAAGTTGTGCCATGACATCTTCACTTTCTGGCTGGGCTCATCTACTCTTGGCAGAAAACGTGGTTCTTCCGCTGAAATCAGCACGCCTCTCGCTAATTTCTCCAGCTGAACTGACCCATAGATCTTGCCGCCTCCCCATTTCAAGCACGTTGGGCCCTGCCTTCTTGCTTTCAGTTTCTTGAGTAAAAATACGGTTCTCCACGTTTTAACCCAGACTCCCCCCCCCTCCCCCGTGCTTGTTACATGGGTCCAGGATATTAGAAGCTGAACAGCCAGAGGGGAACAGGGAGGAACTCCCTTCTCCATCCCCAGAGATGGGAGCTGGGCGAGAAAGTCGGGATGTGGCTGTTCCCCTGATCCCGGGGAAAGGAGGCTTTGGGGAGTATTGGGGGATAATGCTGGTCTGGTAGAGGCCAGAGACCGGGACTGGTCTTGCACAGAACTGGGAGGACGATGGCAGGGTCCACCCATCCCTGAGAGCATTTTCCTGAATGGCCCGGCAGGCTGGGAGCTGCGGTGTCAACGGCTAATCTCCTGGACGACGTGGAGGGCCACACTTGCGGTGAGGCGAGGCGGGCTGGGGATCTTGAGCACTACATTGCTTGTCATCTGTGACCCTCCAAGAGGAGGGTTTGGGTGTTTCATGGGTGGACCCAACCTGGGGGACACATCTTGGGTAGGTGGGCAGGTGGCCCAAAGAAACGAGTCCTCCCACTTGGTTCATATTGCCTCTCCCTTCCTTCCACTCCCAAAAGGGGGCCCCAGCCGCACCTCCACCTAGATGTCTACCTGGGGCACAAAGTGTCAGGTGCTGTTTCTGGGGTCTCTTCTCTGGGGTGGGAGGGGGCAGACACACCGACCCACGTGGAGGGGCCTCACTTGGAGAATCAAGCGCTGTGCAGTTTCAGTGTCTGGGCCCAGAGGCCTTTGAGCGTTCATCCAGTCCCTCCCAAAGGCCACGTGGGCCAGAAGACACTGCCTGAGACCCTAGCAGACCCGCAGCTGAACCTGATCCTCATGCGTCAGAGCAGAGGGGCCCTTGGGTGGTCAGGAGACATCCGGAAACAAGGGCTAGGCGGGTCTTAGAGGCCATACGGAGGGTCCCACCTCCCCCCCCATTCTACAGATGGGGAAGCTGAGGGAAGACCTTGTCCAAGCTTAGTGATGGAGCCAGGCCAGCAGTCAGGTGTCCTAACCCCACAGCGTGCCCCAGAGTCTCCCAGCACCCACACGTCCCCACCCCACCCACCCCAGGATCAGCATGTGCCGCAGCACACACACACGGGAGGCAGAGCGTTGGGTCAGCTCTCTTGCCCGGCCCGGGGGACACGCCTGATGAGGCCCTGCACGGTGGAGCAGGAGGCAACTTCCCTCTGCTTTTCAGATGAAGACTTCCGGGGACGGCGACAGGAGGCACCCAAGGTGGAGGAAGCCCTAAGGGAAGGACAGTAAGAGGTAAGGCCTGGAGCCGCAGCGGGCCCGGGACTGCCCAAGGCAGGGCCTGCCATGCCCCATACCAGGGGTTTTCCCAGGGATCCAGGGGCATTGGGCTCAGGCAACTGGATGGCACAGGTCCTGGTTTTCTTCCCCTGTCATTGTAGCAGGGGACATGGTCCTCTGCATGGAAACCAGTCTTTTGTGTTTCCTTTTTTTTTTTTTTTGGTTATTCATTTAGCAGAGTAATCACACCTGCCTGTGCCAGATCCTGGGAACGAGGAGAGAAAAGTCAGCTTTAACCTTGATAGTTGACAGCCCATTTGAACGACAGTTCAGGACACATACTGCTCAGTAAGGGGACGACTTAGGAAAACTCGACGTGGCCTCCCCACAGCCGTGCACACACAGAGCTGCCCCCCTGCCTGCTTGGGTTGGGCGCTGTACCATCTGCCACAACCACAGGAAGAACCAGGCTCCCTCCAGGCAGCGCGTTGCCGGCTGGAGCCCCGGGCCCTCAGGCTGCTTCCCCTGCTCTTCTCCTGTGTGTCCCTGGGGGCGAATGAACCAGGGAATGTCAGCCCCCGCTCCGGGGCTCAGTGGAACCTGTTCCCTGTTCCGCCCCCCCCCCCCATCAGGAGGCGGCCCACCCACCCTTCCCCAGGGCGCTGTCCTGGTCCCGGGGGCCAGCGTCCGCAGGGCTTCCCCCAGCCATGCGGACGGGCTGGCAGGTGTGGCCCTCACACTATGAAGAAATGGCTCACTGCCCTCGGGACAGTCGTCATGGAGGTGGATCAACCAACCTGGGCAGCCGGCCTTCCCAACACCTCTAGCTGACGGCCTCCCACTCCGCTGCTGCCATTCCCTCCCCTTTCCCCCCAACCCCCAGGAAAACATGTCCGCCCCAAAGCCATGCCCACATCAGGACCTTACCATCATTCTCTCCCGAGCTGTCCGGCTTTTCCCTTTCCAGCTCCTTCCTCAAGCCTACACCCTCCTCCTCCTCGCCGTCTTAAAAACCAAGAGGTTTCACTATTTTCCTTCATTGCCCAACTTGCAAAAAAGTGGCAACCTCTTTCATCCATTGCAGCTGGCAGCCCTCCCACCGCCCCCAGATTGATTCAGGAAGGTCACCCCAGGTCCGGGTCCTTCCGTTCTGCACCCTCTGGGGCTCCCTTCGGCATGCCATGCCCACCGCCTTTCTCGAAACTGTTCCCCGCCCACCCCTATAGCCCAGGAGTCCTGGGCCTTCTTCCTATCTGCTGTTCATGCTCCGGGGGCTCCTCCCAGTCCCGCAGTCCCCACTCTCCCTGGAGCTCTGCCCTTGCCTCTCTCGCTCCCACTCTCGGCAGCTCACTGCCCTCTCTCACAGCAACAGCAAGAGCTCTGTGCAGCGGGCCCCTGACTCTGACCCTCCCTCTCAGTCAGTCCTCCACATCCACTCTGCATCCCAACTGTGCCCACGACCGTCTTTCCAGCCCTGGGACTGAAGTCATTGGAAGTCAGACAGCATCTTCTCCGGACTTCCCGTTTCATTTCTCCTCTCCCTTCCAGTCTGCGCTGGTAGACTCCCATCGCCGGGTTCATGGCTGCCAGTGTCTTCACTGCCCAACTCTGCTCCCCCGTCACCGGGACACCACTCTTCTGCCCTTTCTCCCTTGCCGTTGGAGTGAGCCCTCCGAGTAAAGGCGTACGAACTCCTTGGCCTGGTGTGTGGGGCCCACCAAATTCTGACCCCAATCTATTTTCTGCCCCTATGGGTCCCCTTGGTGCAGCTCCCCTGAGCTACGGCTGCGTTCCCAGAATACGCTGGCCACTCCCCCACCTCTGAGGCCTTCCCGTACCCTTGCTGCCTCCTGGAATTCCAGCCCCCCCTCCATCTCTAGCTGCCAGAGGCCCTGCTCTTGCTGTCCCAGGAGCTTAGGTTTGGAGGGTGGGACATGACCTTGGGCAGAGTTCCAAGGCTGGCATAGAGTCCCTGGAAGGAGAGGGCGCCTGTCTTTGGGACCTCTGCCTAAAACCATCTCTGCAGGGACTGCTCTACAGGGACAAGGAAAGAGCACTGGGCTCCAGCGAAAAAGCCTTCTTCCATCTCTTTTCCCTACCAGGTGCCAGCAGTTCCTCCTCGCCGGAGACATCTGACCTGGTGGAGGTGGCCGGAGAGCCACACTGGCCCCCAGCTGAAGGGCCCGGCTGCCGCCGGACAGACGGCGCCAAGGACTGAGGCCTGCTGATTCTCCAGCCACGGTCCAGCCCCACCACTGCCACTGTCACTGCCGCTTTCCACGGGACTTAGAACTTTGGAGTTTTGTGCTGTGATTGGAGGAAGGACCTGGGGCCCTAGGGGCCCTAGGGGCCTCCTCGTCCCTTTCGTAGCCAGGCTGTTCCACGGGCAATGAGTGGAAATGCAGCAACCACCACGCCCCTCCACCCCCACCCCAACGCCCTGCCGCCTTCTTAAAAAAAAATCCCAGAAAGAAGGTAAAGGTTGGAGTACCCAAAAGGGCAGGATGGTGGAGCCCCTGCCCCCCTCCTTTCCCCATCTCTCCTTCTGGGCCACAGATACTGCCTGACCCCCCTCCCCCTCCCCAGCTCCCTTCTGGGCACCTTGGGCCCGCCCTTCCCATGGCTTCCTGCATCTCAGCCTTTCCCCCGGGGCTGCGGTTGGTGCAACCCCTGGCCAGAGCCATGGGTGGGAGAGCACCGGGCAGTCACTCGGGCCCCCTGTGAGGAGTGACGGGCCACCGTGGAGAGTTAGCTACTGACCACCCCGCCAGGGCCCCGCCAACTGCCTCTGTTAGGGGCTGGCACGGGCCCCAGCAGGGATGGGGACTCTGGCTAGACGGGAATGTTCTGGACTGTGGCAGAAGACAAAAGCCAGTTCTGGATGGGACCCTGTAGTCACTCAACAATGAGGGCTCACGGGGGGCTCTGTGTAGAAGTCCTGCTGTCACTAAGGGTGGGCAGCAGCAGGTTCTGAGGTGACCCTTAAGAAAGTGCAGGACTGAGGGGCAAGGGGAAGAGGTTGCCAGCCCCAGTGGGGGCGCCTGGGGCCAAAGGGCTTGCTGGTGCCTCTTGGCAAGAACAAGACAGTGAATGGTCTGCAGAGGCACACTCCGGTTCCACAAGCCTTAGTGGGCACCACTGCCAGTGGGAGGGCGGCTGGCCCAGTCTCTCTGCCAGCCTCCAAGATGGGAACGCACTGACCTCTCCTCTGAGTCGGGGAGCCTGGGCAGGCACGACGGGTTCCCCCCACCCCCCGCTCCCGCAGTGGGGAACCAGCCCAGCACAACCGCGCGCGGGGTGGGGTGGTGGGGAGTGGGAGCCCGGCCTTGGCGGGGCCTGGGGGCGCACGTCACCCCGAGATAATGAGGGCGTGGCGGGCGAGATCGCACCTCGTTCCACTGAGGCCCCGGTCCACTCGGAGGCCCAGCTTACCCGGGAGCCCCGGAGAGGCGGTCCCCCCCACCCCCCACCAGAGGGACGTGCCTCTGCCGCGGAGCCTGACCAAGTTTGGCGGCCGCGCGGGGCCTGGGGCGCTGGCATGGGGACCGCTGGCCCTCTGCCACTCCTTGCGACCTGGCCCGTGCCCCCCTCCCCCAGGAGCCCCTGGGTGGCCAGGCCGAGCTCCAGACGGTCTGGCCCAGGGGTCAGAGGAGAGGCCCCCGGGCTGTGGCGCGGACCCCTCCCAGCGCATGGCGGAGAAGCCCCAGCCCCAAGTCTGTGTGTGTGTTGCTTTGTTAGTTGTTTTTTCTCCTATGTGTGGGTTTTGTTCTTGGAGCTGTTTCATAGGAATTCCTGTAATAAAGACTTGGTGTTCTCTTGGTGCTCTGATGTGGCCCAAGGTGTGGGCTGGACCCTTCTCTTCTCTCTTCTTGCCCCGGGCAGGGTTTGGCCCCCCTGGGGCCCCTGTCACTCCCGAGGGCCACCTGCCTCACAACCCTCCACCCCCTCCCCAAACTCCCCGGGTTAACCCCTTAACCTGCAGCGTGTGTAAGGCCCCAAGGGCCTGCAGGGCACTCGGGAGGGGACACCTGCTACCTGCACAGCAACCTCGCCAACCTGCTGGCTTTGCTAAACCAGGCGCTCTCCCGTCTGCCCTGGGAAAGTCAACGGCTAGCTGACGGGCAAAGGAAAATACCAAGGGGAAGAGCCAGTCTGTCAGGAAAGCTCCAGCCCGTCACTTCCCCAAATAAACAAAGCTTCTGGAGTAGCTGCGGGGATGTGCAATGTCAAACTTCGAAGGCCTGCAAAGATCTTCCCATGCAAGCCCCTCTGCCTTTCCCCTCCTCCGCAGCCCTGCTGGACCACCTCCCAAGCCAGGGAACTCACCGCCAGAAGAGGAAGCTGCTGCTGTGAAACGGCACTTCTCAAGGTTAAAAGTTCTTCCTTGTGTTGAGCCCAAAGATGTCCTTGTGGCTTCCACCCACGCATCTTGTTTCTGGGCTCCCAGGCCAAGGCGACCGCCCTTCCCCCTGATGCCACATTTGAGCGCAGCGTCTGGAGGAACAATGCCGGTGCCTCCCACCCTCCTTAGAAAGAGGTTCTCCCTCAGCCCCAGTCAGACCAAGGTGGGCCAGCTGGTGATGCTCTCCATACATACTGTTCGTGGGAGGGCAAACCAAGCTGATTCTTTAACCTAACCCTACTCTGTGCGCTTTTTAAAAGATTTTAAGTAATCTCTATACCCAACGTGGGACTTGAACTTACAACCCAGAGATCCAGAATCACATGGTCTACTGTCTGAGCCAGCCAGGTGCCCTGGCCCTGTGCATTTTTTACTGATAGGTGTGTAGTCCCCAGAGCATAGTACTGACCCCTGGGGACTTAGGGATGCCAGTTCTAAGCCCTCCGCTGGACATACTGAGTCAGAGATTTAGGGAGTGTATCCTAGCAATCCGATTCTGATGTCCAGATCCACACTGACAGGCCACCACCTAGTCCTGGCCGCACAGAATTACCTGAGTGCAAAAATAAAATAATAAAATGAAATGAAATGAAGTAAAATAAAATAAGATAAAATAAAATAAAATAAAATAAAATAAAATAAAATAAAATAAAATCCTGACGCTCGGTACCCCAGACCAATTAAATCAACAACCATGGAGTGATTTATTTTAAAGCTCCTCAATTTAAATTTGCAATCAATTTTGAGGACCAGCACACTGGGAAGTCTGGTAGGTGTTTCATATTAGCTCAATTAATCTTACCCAATAATGGCCACTTGATAGATGATGACATGACAATTCAGAAAGGTTAAGTAACGGGCAAGATTACAGAGCTAGCAAGGTGTGAAGCCAGAAACAGGGCCCCAGGCTGCCTGATTCCAAAACCTCTGTTCTGTGCCCTCCAGCCCTGCTGCCGAGTGGGCTCACGGCGCCTGCAGCACCGGCGTCACCTGGGGCCCGACTCCAGATCCACGGACTCTAAAACTGTGAGTATTTTAACAAGCCCTCCAGATGATTCTGGTACATGCCAAGTTTGAGAAGCACAGTTCTACGACCTTCCTACTCAAAATTTGTGCTAGGTACCAGCAGCATTTGCATCATCTAGAGCTTGATAGAAACACAGAATTTTAGGGTCTACCCTAGACATACTGGACTAGAATGTCCATTTTAATAAACTCTTCAGGTGACTTGGATGCACACTGAGGCTGGAGAAACACCACTTTAGAACACTGGTTCTCAAACTTGCTGTACATTGGAATTATTCCTTTTTTCTCTCTTCCTTTCTCTCTCTCTCTTTCTTTCTTTCTTTTGTTCATTCTCTCTCTCTATACCCAACATGGAGCTCGAACCTATGACTCCGAGATCAGGAGTTTCAGACTCACCTTTCGACTCACCCAGCCAGATGCTTCATATTGGAATTATTTCTGAAATTTTGGTCTCATTCTCAAAAGATTCTGATTTCATTGGTTTGGGATTTAGATTGTACATCTGGAAATCGGATTGCAAAGGGTCCTCAGGTGGTTCTAATATGCAGCAAAGTTTGAGAACCATTCGCCCTTTTGCCTTTGAGTATAGCTGACTAAAGCTGACTATAACCAGAGAGGGGATGTGGGGAGAGAAGGTAAAGAGAGCTTCCCAGATCCGCCAGCAGATGAAGCCTCTACTCCACGGTGAGTCCCTCTGTGTTGAACAGTGTCCTCCTAGGACTTAGGAGGGAGTTCGGCTGGGCCGGAGGACCCCCTTATCCATCTGCCTTCACATGCCAGGCTCCTCTACAGATGTTGGGCTCCTGGTATCCACGAGGTGATACTTGGGAGATTTGCCTCCTGCAAAAGTGCTGAGCTGGGCTATCTGGAGTTCTGGCCCAGCCTGTGCCCCTCCCGCTTTGTGTGCTTTGTTGTCTCTGGGGCTCAGCCCCAGCTTTTGAGGAGATCATGGGTCTGGAGAATGCTGTGCCCAGAACTGGCCTGGTTATTACCAGGCTGGGGGCTCAACCCTCCCTCTGTTCTCTTGAGGCACCTGGTGGGGGGTTGAGGTTGGAGGAAGGACGGAGAATTTTGTTTGCAGAAGGCAGGCGAGGCATGGGATGATGAAAATGAGAGCTGCTTATTGAGTGATTACTGTATGCAACTTTTCTGGGGTGCTTTATCTGTATTATTTTACCTAATCCCCACAACTATTATATGAAATCAGTATTATCACTCCCATTTCACAGATCAGGAAATTGAGGCACAGAGATGTTAAGGTCCTTATTCAAAATGACCCTCAGTAAGTGGTAGTACTTACTACTCAGGCAGCCGAACTCCCAAGTTGGTACCTAAACACTAAGCTATATAGTGGGGTGGGGGAACAGGTGATAAGACCTAGAACCCCTCCATAGATGCAATCTATTGAGCACAGAAAGGTCTCCCTGATTAAAAACATCTCCATAGTGATGTGTGATCCAACAGTGTGCCTGGAACTCACGTATTAGCATTCTTTATTTGGTTTAAAAAACAATCTCTTAGCATTTCCATTAAATGGAAAATATGCTACTTAGAGAGAAGCCCATGAACTCCTTTGCCCATTATCACAGCACAGATTAATTTGTTGGATTAGCTGGCTAGGCCAGCTGGAGGAAGATTTAGAAATTTCTGGAGATGGGCGGGGGCCTGGCGCGGGTTGAAAAAGGCTGTGTAAATCTACTGCCACCTGGTGGTCTCTCTCAGAATTGGCCATTGAGGGGCCAACATCATTCTCCCCGAAGGAAGTGAGCACCTGTTTGGCCAGAGACCAAACAGACAGAAGGGAATTTACTCTATTTGCAGGGTTATATGTTTTGCAAATTTTTCAAAACAAGGATATTTTTGTGCTTGTTTTTCCTTAAAAGAGCCGCTAAGATTACACAAGTTTTAGGCCCCACCAAACCAGCAGCTACCCTGTCATTTCTAGAGATTAAAGAGTACAATTCTTTATCAGGCCAAGAGGATTATTCCAGGGACTCCGGAGTGAGGGGCTGGAAAGCTCAGCACAAACTTAGCTGGCTAAGTCCTGGTTACTCAAAGTGGGCTCTGTGGACACAGTGACCAACTGTCCTGGTTTCCAGGTCTAAGTGTTTCTCAGATGTGTGAGTCTCAATGCTGAAACTGGGGGAGTCCTGGGCAAATTTGGGCCAGTCGGTTGCCCTCCCTGAAGATTAGCAGCGTTGGCATCAATCAACTTGGGCGATTGTTTGAAATTCAGAGTTTGGGTCCTCACCCCATACCTCCCGAGTCAGGATCTGCATTTTCCAAGATCTTGGGAGGTTTGGGTGCACGTTACAGATGGAGTTGTTTTGCCTTCCACAGGAAAAGAGGGGCACATACCAGCGTGAAACATCTGCCTTCAAGGGTCGCATCTTCTGCTGGGAAAGCTCCAGAGCGATTCCAATTGCCTTTTAATTTCAATAATAAAAGGCCAGATTGTTGCTTCAGGCCCAGTTGGCTCCTGTTTCCTTGGCTACAAAAGGAGCCACGGTGATACTGGGCGGGTAGAGTCATAAAGTGTTTCTCTTTCCTCTCCTTGAACTGGATTCTTGTTGGGGGCAAGACTGTTGGCTGAAGAAATGAATGGGCAGCTGTGTGAACATGCTTTGCAAATTGTTAGATGTGATTTAATAAATTGGGATTCGTTGCTCTTAAATGTGAAATGGTCAGAAAACATTATCATCATCACTCTTATTTATTGAGCCTATACACTAGGCACTGTTTTATTTATTATTATCCTAAAGATTTTATTTAACAGAGAGAGACACAGCGAGAGAGGGAACAAGCAGGGGGAGTGGGAAAAGGAGAAGCAGGCTTCCCGCCAAGCAGGGAGCCTGATGCGGGGCTCGATCCCGGGACCCTGAGATCATGACCTGAGCCGAAGGCAGACGCTAATGAATGAGCCACCCAGGCACCCCTAGGCACTGTTTTAATACTTTGAAGGTATTGACCCACTGACTCCTCACAACAAGGCTATGTGGTGGGTGCTACGATGATGCCCATTTTGTAGATAACAAAGCTGAGGCCCAGAGGTTTGTAAAATGGATCTGTCAGTGAGGCACAGAGGACAGCCAGAACTAGAAATGACCAGGTTCGTGGAGGGGTGGAGGATTATTTCCACTCAATCACAGCTTTTGCCCATGCACTTGGAGTGTATTTGAGGAAGGCCTCCAGGAGGGAGGGCTGGGGTGGCTCCATCCTCATTTGTCCTAACTTGGCTTTAGTCATCCATGTTGTTTATTAGGAAACTCTGGGAGTCAGCTCTGGGCCAAGCAGCAGGCTGCGTATGGGGGGGCAGAGAGAGGAGACCGGTTCCTGCCCTCAGAGAGGCCCAGGGAGAGACTCAGACAAGTAAACAGAGTCACAGCACCACATTTTGAGGGGGATAAGCTTAGGGAGGGAGGGAGCAGAATCTGGCAGAGTGTGTGCTGGGGGCTCAAGTGCTCTCCTGGCGGACTCTTGAAAGGAAGGGGAGGTGTGGGCCTCTGAGGAGCGTGCTGGACCAGGAGACGGAGCACACAGCAGTCTGGGGGCGGGAGATGGCACTCTTGTCTCCTCCTTGAACATCTCCCTCCTTGTCTTTCATCCTCCTGCTCCATATACTATTGTTTTCCTCCTTTTCAAAGGCAAGCAGCTCATTTCTCCCTGACCCTGGCTTTCTGCCAAACATGAATAACAGGGGCGCCTGGGTGGCTCAGATGGCTAAGCGACTGCCTTCCGCTCAGGTCATGATCCTGGAGTCGGGGATCTAGTCCCACACCAGCTAGCTCCCTGCTCAGCAGGGAGTCTGCTTCTCCCCCTGACCCTCCCCCTTCTCGTGCTCTCTCTCTCTCTCAAATAAATAAATGAAATCTTAAAGAAAAAACAAAGGTGAGTAGCAGTATAATTATTTCATCAATATGCTGGGATTTTTACTTACCAAGGCTGTTCTGCTATCGGGGTGCCTTTTCTCCTTTTGTCTGACCCGCTCCCAGGCACTATATCAATAAGGGCACTCTTCATAAAGATGTGGGCAGAGTGTAGGGGAGCTACAAAGGATGGCCTACAGCCTCTGGCTGTGACAGAGGGGCACAGTTTGCTGAACGTAGGTCTGCAGGGGAGAGGGAGGGAACAGGGACTGGAACCTGGAGAGAGGGCTCTGTGTGAAAAGGCCACCCTGCGAGAACCCTCCCGCACTGTCGGTGGGGACGCAAGCCGGTGCAGCCACTCTGGAAAACAGTATGGAGGGTCCTCGAGTAGTTGAAAATAGAGCTACCCTACGACCCAGCAATTGCGCTACTAGGTATTTACTATCAGGTATTTCCCTTCTCCGCAGGGAGTCTGTTATTCCCTCTCCCTCTGCCCCTTCTCCTTCTTGTGCTCTCTCTCTCTCTCACATAAATAAAATCTTAAAAAAAAAAGATGTGGTGTAAACACACACACACACACACACACACACACACACACACACGGAATATTACTCAGTCATCAGAAAGAATGAAATCTTTCTTTGAAAGATTTGTTGCCATTTGCAACAACACAGATGGAACTAGAGTGTATTATGCGAAGTGAAATAAGTAGGGGCTGACTTCACCCTCCTCCTTCCTTCCATTCCCCTGCCAGTTCCTCCCATTGGTGGCACTAACAGGACCCTGGCTGGAAGCACAGGACTGGGTGATGAGGTAGGTCCACAGAAGTCAGCCTCCCGGGGAACAGAGCAGGGTGAAGAAGGGCACAGAGTGGGTGTGGATCTGGCTGGGCAGACGGGAGCTCTTCGGTGTAAGTACTTAGCAACGTTATGGGGCCAGACAGCGTCCCTCCAAAATTCCTATGTTGAACTCCCAACCCCCAGTATCTCAGGATGTGACTGCATTTGGAGATCATCTTTAAAGAGGTATTGGAAGTTAAAATGAGGCCATTAGGTCGGGCCCAGATCCAGCATGACCAGTGTCACAAGAAGAGGACACACGACAGAGGGAAGACCACGTGAGGATTCAGGGTAGCCGTCCGCAGGCCAAGGAGAGAGGCCTCAGCAGCAACCAGCCTTGCCGAGTTGATCTCAGACTTCTGGCCTCCAGAACTGCGAGAAAATACCTTTCTGGTGTTGAAGCCACCCAGTGTGTGGTCCCTTATTACGGCTGCCCTAGCCGACTACTACAATACGAAAATGCTGCAGTCCCAGGGGGCAGTCAGCGAGTGACAGGTCACAAGAGCAGCAGTGATGCTGTAACCGCCACCGGACTTGTCACGTGCCAGCACTAAGTGCCTGCTGCTGCAATTTGGGCTGTCCCCGAATGGAGGCTTCTACTCTTGCTGCAAGGCACGCAGATAGTTGACACTGTTTAGTGGGCACATCCACAGGGGTCGAGGGGTGCAGTGGAAGGAATATGGCTTTTTGGAGAGTTTACAAGTTCTTATCTTCTGCATAAGATTGCCGGGACATTACCTATGGCATCAGAGAGTCGAACAGTTGAATAAGATGATCCAGACTCCTGGTGCAGCGTGTGGCATGAGTGCATCAGCCCCTTGCAGCCTTAAGAGGTCCTGGTGAGAAGACAGAAGCCTCTAAGGTCCAGTTTGCCTGCCCCCAGCGGCCTAACAGCTTCTTCCCTTTCATGAATGAACGCTCCCTGGGGCGTACACTTCCTGCTGCAGGCTCAGGGGGTTTCCCATTCATCTTGCTCCCACATCCCTATGGGCCTCCTCTCTACCCACCAGCATTCCCCTGTCTCGGGCACAGAGGCATTAAATAGGACACTGGAGGGGAAACTTTCCTAAGAAGATCTAGAGGAAAAATTCCCATCTTGCAATTCCTCCCCTATTGAGGGTTTGCATTCTTGGCTCTCCTCCCTGACCGTGGAATAAACCCTTCTACTTCTTTACCAGCGGTCACAGCAGTGGCTTAGGGGGGCAGGCCCCAGTGGGAGAGGGGAAGTGTGTCTGTGGTCTGCCCCCCCCCCAGCTCTGACTTGGACAGAATTAGAAACTTGTTATGAGGCTGGGAAAACTATATTTAGCTGGGAGCCTGTTTGTTTTCCCTAGAGCAGAGTCCTCCAGACCTTCCTAGGACTAGGAGATTGCAATCTCTACACTTGGCCCAGCAGCCAGAACTGGGTTCTTTCTTCCCTGTGTCACAGAGCCCTGTGGCAACAGTGAAACCCACCTTAGTGTAGCCCTGGGCCTCAGATCACCCTGGCCCTTGCCCCTGGGGCCAGCTTTGTCTCACCTCCGTAGGTCTACCTGTCTCCAGCTTGAGGCATAGCTAAGGAGGGTTGTGGGTTCTAGAAAGAGCCCAGGCTGTGCTGGAAACCTGACTCTGTCACTCAGGTATCTGACAAGTTACTTCACCCCCTGTGGCCTCACTTTCTCATCTATAATAAGGCTAATAATAGCTACCTTCTAGGTAGGTGTGTGGATTCCAAGGTAACACAAACAAGCAGAAACTGCTCCTCAAACATTACATCCCTCCTCCTTACCAGCCTCCCATAGAGTGGGAGGGCTCTGGGATGACTTGCTGCTCTTTCTGGCTGACAAAGATGATAATGGGCTCCCAGGAGCTATTTTGTGTGTCTGTGATTCAAAACATTTCCTCGGATTAAAAAGCTCAAATACGAATAAAAACTCTTCACAGATCAAACTCTGAGGGATATATAAAGAAAAAAAAAATTCTCTCTTCTCTTGCAGTCTTACTGGAGGTAACCAATGTTCACAGTCTTGTGTGCCTTCCACACGGTGTCTATCTTCATACAAACACAAACAGATATAGAGGTGTTTTCTTTATTCTTTGAACAGGTTAGGATCCCACTAAAATGTTTCTCTGCAACATTCTTTTTCATTTTAGAAGTCATGGGCATGCATCTAGGTAAATACATAGGGACATAACTTGTTCATTGTAAAGGCTGCATAGGATTGCATAGGATATATGAACCATAACTTTCCATTTGATTTTCTTCCCCGCTGCAATGCAGCAATGACGATTCTTGCACAAATATCCTCAGGACATTGCGCTTTGATTTCTCTGGGGTACTCTACCCTTAGTATGATTATTGGACCAAAAGGTCACCCTGAGAGGTTATTGTCCCCAGATTTTTGAGTCTTCGTCTCGGAATTTTGTTCTGTTCACTTTCGCTTTTCCAGCTCCAAGGAGGAGCGAGCCCGCGACGCCTCCCGCGGAGAATACACTAGTTTAGCCGGCAGCATCCCGAGGGCAGCGGATGCTGGAGGAGCTCCGGGGCCAACGGACTGCCGGGGCGCGCTGCACAGCAGGGCGCGGAGGACCGAGGCTCGGGCTCTAACGTGACTTTGGGCCGGTGGTGGCCGTCCCCGGCCTCGGTTTCCTTCTGCAGAGTCTGTGACTCCAAACAAGATAAGGCAAAGTCCGGGCCTAGCCCGGGTGTGACACCTCATCTCCGTCTTTACGTGCGTCCAGGCCTAGTTGGCTCCCCGGACGTAGGCTGCGCCTCCCTCCTTCCTCCCCATCATCTTCCCTCCGCGCCGCCCCACCTTCTCAACTGGAGTAGGCTCCGCAAAGCGAGAAAGGGTAAAGCAACCGCCTGCTTGATTCCCTCCTCTAGATCGGTCATTTATTGCTTCTGCCCGGCTCTGGCCCGCTCCCTCCCTTTCGGCTCGGCTATCGAGTGATCCTGTCTGAATCTGCCGCTCCAGTTCGGCCCATCGTTTGCTTCTGCCTGGCTCGGCTCGCTGGCTGCGACTGCGGAGGGAGCGCTGCGATCCTAGTCTCGGCCAGCAGCCTACGCCCCTTTCGCCTGCCGCTGGCGCTTCCGCTTCCGGTAGCCCCTGGCCGTGAGGGTCCGAGACGCCAGCCATGGCGGGGAGCCGGCTGGAGACCGTGGGGAGTGTTTTCTCGCGGTGCGTGCTCGGACCCGGGGTGGGCTGAGGGTTCCTCCTCAGGAAGGGTGCTCTGGAAAGCTCACGCTCTTTCTGGGTGGGTCAGAGCCGGGCGAGGCATTCTCCAGAGTGCAGGAGTCTGAGCCGAGGGAGGCCCTCTCGTGCTCTCTCCTGCACTGAATAGGTGTGCTTTGACGACCCACTTCCTGAACCTATCTTTCCCTTTCAAGATTGCACCTCTCCCCTTCCCGAGTGGAGTTCTCTAGGAAGAGGAAGGGACGAAGATGATGATGGGCCCGGCTGGGTTATCTTTGTATTTCCTTTGACGCGAAGGGGATGGGGCGGGGGCGAGGGAGGGTGGAACGCACATGAGAAAATAGGACTTCACCCCTGAACGTTGTTAGGTTGGTTTGGAATATGGAAATATGTTAACTAGGTGGGGAACACCCCGCTCTGGCCTCCTTCCGGTTTTGTCTTGTGGACTCCGTAATCCCACTGATGTCCCAGGCTGTGACTAGAGTGATTCAGTGGCTTAGGCTGTTGTAACTGACTGACCTTCGTTATTTTTCCTTCCTTAAGGACTCGGGACCTGATTCGGGCTGGGGTGTTGAGGGAGAAGCCCCTCTGGTTTGACATATATAATGCCTTTCCCCCGCTGAGAGAACCGGTCTTCCGGAAGCCCCGCTTGCGATATGGCAAAGCCAAAGCTGCCATCCAGGATATCTTGTACCCGGAGGATCAGATTAGAGCGTGAGTGCAAAGCCACAGGGTGGACAGGAGGCTGCAAAACTCAGAAGGAAAGATTTAGCTAGCAGTCTGGTGACTTTTGTAGGAGTGGAGCCAGGGCTTGCCCTGTGAAGGTTTTGTTTATCTACCAAGTTAGGGAATCAGAAACAAGCTCTGGAAAGTAGGATCTGGAGCCCAGCAATGGACTGGTAATTGCAGTTATAGCCACCCGTTTCTCTGTCTGTTAGCACTATACTAAGCCCTTAAAAAACATTCTCTAATTTAGGCCTTACTCTAATCCTACAAGATCGGTATATTGTTTTCATTTTATTCATAAAAATTCCCTGGGAATTCAGTGGCAGAACTCTTTCCCTCAAATATTGATGTCAGTTTGTAGGACCTAGAATTTGTATGATTCTTTTTTCTTAAATATTAAGATCAGAGGTGGTACTTTATTCAGGGTAATACATATTCTTTTTTTTTTTTTTTTAATTTTATTTTAGAGAGAGAGCACGTGCGTGCACACATGAGAGCACAGGGGAAGGGCAGAGGGAGAGAGGGAAGCAGACTCCGTGTTGAGCATGGAGCCCCAGGGGAATCTCTTATCTCACAACCCTGTGACTGACCTGAGCCAAAACCAGGAGTCATATGCTCAGCCAACTGTGCCACCCAGGTGCCCCGTCCCCTTACTCCTTTCCGTATT
Organism: Potos flavus; assembly: GCA_028534135.1. NCBI lineage: Eukaryota > Metazoa > Chordata > Mammalia > Carnivora > Procyonidae > Potos > Potos flavus. The sequence goes on along the minus strand of CM052891.1, from coordinate 27,713,406 downwards.
TCCGGATGTAAGAAAACAATTTATGAAGTCATTATATTCTCATTTGAGGTCTAGGCCCCTTTCATATGAGGAATCTCCTCCCCTGGCCCCCAACACTCCTTGAGGTAGGAGAACAAGTATGTTCTTGCTGTACTTGGAAATTTTCAGGGTAGTACCCGAGATCTTTGGGGGCATTAAATACTTTTTCAGTGCTTTTTTGGGTAGGCTCATTGCATGCACTTGGTCAGGATTTATACGTTAAAATCATTTGTGGGTGTGCCTGAGTGTCTTAATCAGTTCAGCATTTGACTCGTGATTTTGGCTCAGGTCATGATCTCAGAGTCCTGAGATTAAACCCTCCATTGGGCTCTATCACAGGGAGTCTGCTTGGGATTCTCTCTCTCCCTCTCCCCCTCCTCCTGCTCGTGCTCTCTCTTTCTCTCTAAAAATAAAAAAAGTAAAAAAAATCATTTGTGATTCTGCTGTGTGGATAGCAGGAGCTAGGTGATAGGTCATTGGAGAATGTGGAATATTTTACTGCTCCCTCTTTTATTATTGTTAATGTCAAAATAATAATACCTTGCATTTAAATACTTTTTTGAACCTTTATTTTTGTGGCTTCTTTTCAGTGTTTTTAATATTTTAAAGAACTTAATAAAAACAAAATAAATTCCAGACATATCAAAACCTAAATGTAAAAAATGAAAGCATAAAAGTACTAGAAGAAAACATGGGAAAATTTTAAAAATAATCTGAATGATAAAGACCTTTGTAAGAATAACATAAAACCCAGAAGCCATAAATGAAAACATTAAAATCTTCTGCCCAAAAAAAAAAAAGCACAAGCAGAATCAAAAGCCAGCCAACATATTGGGAAAAAATTTTGCAACAAGTATGACAAAGGGCTAATTTCCTATTTATACTGCTATAAAATTTGTTTATAAATCAGTAGAAAAACCCACCAAACGGAAGGCAAAGAACATGGACAGGGCACAGAAAAGGAAATTCAGTTTGTTTTTAAACATGAGAAAATGTCCAGTTTATTTCATAAGAAAAGGCAAAAGTAAAACGAGTTACAATTTTTCACCTGTCAAATTGACAAAGAACAAAAACTAGGAAAAGAGAATTTGGCCCAGGTATGGGGAAATAGACACTCTCACACATTACTGGTGTGAGCATAAATTGGCACAGCCACTTTGGGAAGCATCTGGCAGTTTGGAAGGCCATATTACAAATGTACATACCTTGAGCTAGTAATACTATTTTTATGAATTTATTCCAGACTCATTTGCACAGTGTACTAAGAAATATTGGTAAAGTTAATCGTTGCAGCACTGTCTAAAGGAGCAAAGGATTGGAAACTATCTAAATTCACTGATTTGAAATGATCCCTAAGAACTATTAAGTAGAAAAGGCAGGACGTACAATAGTGTTTTCTGTCCTTGGAGTTAAACTATGCCGTTGGGGACAGGGAATGATAGATGCATATATGCTTGTATATTAGAATATTCTTGGATGGATACACAAGAAAATGGTTAGTGTTGCTTCCTGGGAGGGAACCGTGGGTTTAGGGGCAGAGGTGAGGAGAAATGTTAACTTCTCAATGGATACCTTTTTGTAATATTTGGTATATTTGCCATGTGCATGCACTATTTATTTAAAAAAAAAAAAAAAAGCTTATGTTTGGCTTAGTAATTTTTCTTTATTCTTGGCCATGATCTGTAAGTGGAGATTTATATTGTGTTGTTTATATTTTCTAGGAAATTTTATTCAGCCTATGGATCTGGTCAGAAAGCTTTTGATCTGTTCGATCCAAACTTCAAGTCTACCTGTCAACAGTAAGCCATTTTACATGTCCTGGGTTAGATTTTGTTTTTTAAGGAATTTAGTTATCGGTTTGAGTTTTGTTGAATTCCACTGGAGGAAAAAGCCGCTTCTGTAGGAAGACATGTTAAAGGAATGCTTTATACTGTGTAACAGCATGTCTTGATGACTCTCAATATACAGACCTCAGATGTGACTGCTTGGAATTCCAGGTTTGTGGAGAAGTACACTGAGCTACAGAAACTTGGAGAAACAGATGAAGAGAAGTTATTTGTGGAAACAGGGAAGGCTTTATTGGCAGCAGGTGTCATTTTGAGAAGAGTAGGAGAAGCAAGGACTGTGAGTATTTTTTAATTAAAATTGTTATTAGGAGGGCGCCGGGGTGGCTCAGTCGTTAAGTGTCTGCTTTCGTCTCTGGTCATGATTCCAGCATCGTGGGTTCAAGCCCTGCATCGGGCTCCGTGCTTGGCGGGAAGACTGCTTCTCCCTCTCCCACTCCCCTTGCTTGTGTTCCTGCTCTCCCTGTCTCTCTCTCTGTCAAATAAATAAATAAAATCTTTAAAAAAAAATTAAAAAAAATTAAAATTGTTATTAGGATTAGTTGTTTCTTTGTTAGAAGTTAAAGGAAGGCTTGGTTTTCCTTCTCCAACCTTGGCTTATGTCCCTGAACACCAGGGCAAATACTGGTAGGTGAAATATACTAAAATTTAAAAAAAAATCTGTACATACACATATACTAAAATTTTGTGATAGTGACTGCTACTTGGAACAAATGAGTTATCATTAATTAAGAAATTATGGTTCTCTAGAGATTTTTATCATGTATATTGCTTATTATAATAGAATTTGACCTGGGATATTAATGTTACGTTTCGATTCCGTGATAGAATGTGCTTAGTCATACAGCTTCAGCCAGTCAGTGGAGTGAAAATGACAACGTCTGTGTGATGTATTTATGTCTGGTCTTTTAAGCAAAAGAAAGGTAGTCACATTTCCTGGGAATCTGAACCCCCGGGTGTCAAACCCCAAACGGTATTGGAAAAAAACCAGCCTCTGCAAGAAGTTCCCCAAGACCAGCGTTTGGAGATATCTGAAGAACAGCCAGAAGGTCTCTCACCTCCCTGAAGAACTTGTATTCTGTGTATACTGACATCCAAACTGTATTCACTAGATGAATGTTGAACTGTTTTTAACAGTTGAACTGTGTAAATGTTTCCCAGTCTCTAAGGCATTATGTTTGTCTTCTTTTAGTTCCTATTTCTAGGTTGTCATAAAGCTCAGTTTCATGCTTTGAATGAACTTTTATGTTAGGATGGTATTAAATAAAGAATTCCCTGACTGCTTATAAGGTAAATTTACTTTAAAATTGTAAATAGCATGAAGAAACTTTTATAAGTATGGTTTGAAAGGGACACGTTCTGAATAGGTCTGCTTGGATTTCTGTGTTAACATGTGGGTTGGCTATATCTGATTCTCGGGGATCTTTCTCTTTTTTGGCTCTGTCAGGCTTTTACTCGTGGATATGGTATGTCCCCTGGGCCACCTGTTTCTGTCTGCAAATAATCTTTACATTTTGCTATAGAACTATTGCTCTTCAACTTGAGAGGTCAAGCTGACTCGTGCTTTGTGGTAAGAGTGAGAACCTATCGTTGATGATAGACAAAGGTCAAAACTATAGCTTTAATCTCATAGGTGAGGTTGAGAGTGCTGGAGGCAATTAGCATAGGCCCGAACCTAGTCTGCTCAGTAAAGATTTGAATGAATAAGTGATTACATCCAGCTAAAGACTGAATTCAGAGGACATCTGTAGATAACTGGATTGCCAGGAGGGGGCCAGCTCATTTAGACGCCATCCCCCCTCCCTCCCCCCCGACCCGGCATCCACCTGCCTCCCTGGTGTGGAGATGTGCCCATGAGAGCTTACCAACTGTTCTGCTTTCTTCATTTTCATATCTTCTCCTGAATAAATGACATCTTCTTCTGAGCTTGTAGCCTTTGTATTTGTGATCAGACCAGTGGTTTTCAGCTAGTAGTAATAAGCTGCTTCAGAAATTCTCTGATTTTAGAACTCATGTGGCTTTTCTGTCCTTTGTGTATAGTCGCTTCCGTGTCCTGATAGACCAAGGGTGGAGCCCACACCTCAGCCTGGGCATGGCCTTGCACACGGTGCTCTGTGAATGGAAGGTGAATGGTACATGAGGCAAAACTCAGCCATACTGCATCTCCCTGCCGCCCCTGTCACCGTTTTGGAATTCTTTTTGTTTGTGGAATGTTTTACTTTTAGATGGGAAAGTAAATTTCATCTGTTCAACAACCATAGACAGCCAGTGAGAGCCGAGCTTGGGGAGGAGGACTTAAGCAGGTGGAAGAGACGGTTCTGTTCTCAGAGGAACAATTGCAGGGGGTCACTCGTTAACTTTTCTAGACCTTCTGTTTCCAGGGTTTAAAAGGCAGTTTTTTTTTTTGCCATGATGACATTTTTAGAAAGTTGTTTGATGCGTACTTTGTATTTTTAAACTTTTATTTATTTTTTAAAGATTTTATTTATTTATTTGACAGAGAGCGAGAGAGCACAGGCAGGGGGAGCAGCAGAGGCAGTCCCACTGAGCAGGGAGCCCAACTCGGGACTCAGTCCCAGGACCCTGGGGTCATGACCTGAGCCCAAGGCAGACACTCAACCAACTGAACCAGCCAGGTGCCTCTACTTTTTTTTTTTTTTTTTAAAGATTTATTTATTTTAGAGAGAGAGAGCATGAGCGGGAGGGGCAGAGGGAGAGGGAGAGAGAACCTGAAGCAGGCTCTGCGCTGAGCGCGGAGCCAGACGCAGGGCTCGATCCCACAATCCTGAGATCACGACCCAAGCTGAAGCCAAGAGTCGGATGCTTAACAGACTGCCACTGAGATGTCCCTGATGCATAATTTTTTTGAAACTGTACAAGCACATGGTTCAGAATTTAAAGGTAAAAGGCCAGTCTCCTTTCCAAAACCTATCTCCAGCCACCTATTTCTCTCCCCGAAGGCCATTTCCTTTCCGGGAATATTTTGGGCATATGCGTGGGGACACTGCTTGCTGCTTGTACCTCGTTTTTCCACTTAATGTTATTGTCTCAGATCCTTTGTATGGATGCCTAGTGATGTGATCAGTGCCCGAGTGACAAAAGTGGCTGTATGTTTTCTTGGGCCACAAACAGGCCAGTGCTGCTGTGGGCGCATCCTTCACTGTGGTCCTGCTGAAATCCTGCATCTTCGATTTTGATGTCCTCCACAGAAGCTGCTCCGTTACACTCCCGCCAGCGATATGCGGGGATGCCTGTAGCCCTGCACCCTCACCAGTACTTTCCAGCTTGGTTTCTTGTTTTGTTTTTTAAGATTTTATTTATCAGAGACCTTGCACGTGGACAGGAGCAGGAAAGGGGTAGAGGGAGAGAATGAGGGAGAAGCAGACTCCCTGCTGAGTGTGGAACCTGACCTAGGGCTTGGTTCCAGGACCCTGAGATCACTACCAGAGCCAAAGTCAGACACTTAACTGATTGGGCCACCCACGCACCTCCATTTCCATCTTGTTAAACCAGACAGTCTCTTCCCTGAGGAGAGTGTAAGCCTGGTAGAAGGGAGAGAGACTAGACCTTACAGCAAACTTCCTTCATGTTGAATCTCCGTGGTCAAAATAGTGAAAGTGAAGTTTTTTGGGGAATTCAGAGCCCTTTCCACAGTTGGAATAGGCAAAAGCCATCGAGGACATAGAGATGCTTGGAGAGAATGGAAGTGCGAGCTCATTTTTGTATTAAGGAGCTTAAAATCTAATTGGGAAGACGAACGACATTGGAAGCAAGATGAACAGGAATTCTTTTAAGTTATGATATAAAATAATGGTAGAGTCAGGGGGAGGAGCCAGCCGTAGACTAGTCGAGGAATACTGCACAGAGAGCCTTGAAAGGCGGGGGGAGTTGAAGTAGGCATGCTGTTTCCTCTGCCCGGAGCACCCTCCTTGAGAAACTTTTCACTGCCACTCCAAGTGGTATCTGCTCAAGGGCGCCTGGCTGGCTCAGTTGGTAGAGTATGTGGTCTTGATATCAGGGTCCTGAGTTCAATCCACATGTTGGGCATAAAGTTCAGTTACAAAAAAAAGAAAAAGAAAAGAGAAATGGTACGTGCTTGGAAATGTTACCTGATAGTCAAATCAGATCTCTAGTCCCTTGTGGAGCCCCTTCAGGCTGCACTCATGCACGTCATTCAGTTGGCACACCTGGTCTGCTATTTGTGCCCACTTCACCCCTGGTCGTCTGTTCTGGAGGGAACTACCTTCTTTCTATTCAGAGTGTCAACAAGTGCAGAAATTCTTACTTGTTCCCACTGACGCATTAAACAGCCTTTTCTGGAGTGGGCCTTCCGTGCGGGTTTGCTGAGCTGAAGCCAGGAAAGGCATGTGTCCGGGTTACAGTGCAGTTTGCAAAGACAAGTTTGAAGATCTGAGGCTAGTTCTGGTTACTCCAGTTTTTGCTGGTGTGACCTTGTGCCTGTGACGGTCTCAGACTACAAAATAGGAATAATGTTTGCCTCTTTGGCTTCTAGTTATGTGAAAATTGAGAGTGCAAAGCTCACTTGTAATATGTGTGACAGGTGCTTCTGTTACTCTTGAGTAGTGGAAAACAGGTTTGAACAGGTAGTATGTGGTCAGACCGAACAGGTAGTATGTGGTCAGACCACGGTGGCCTCAGTAACTACCCAGAGTTGTTCAGTTGGATATAAGAAAGTTTGAGCAGGGAAGTAACATAGTGAAAGCAGTGTTGTGTAGAAGGAAGATTCACCCAGATGTGATGCAAAGAATGGGGTTGGAGCGGGCAGAGAGGGGGGAGGGCGGGAAGAGGAGACCTGTCAAGACTTTGGTCTCTGCGGCCATGCCAAGGTTACAAACCTGAGTGACCGGAAGAACACCTGCATCATTAACAGCGAAGTTGGGAAGAGGGCTTCAGTTCTCAACATACTACGAGGTGATGGCGCGTCGTCCAGGTGGCAGACAGAGGGATGAGTTAGATATCTGGGAGATGGGAAGTCCCTAGCACAGGGCTAGGGGTTGGAGCCAGGAGAATGAATGAGCTCTCCAAGGGAAATGTAGAGAGACACAAGATGTTTGGGGACTGAGCCAGATGAATGCTCTTAGTTAAGGGATAGAAGGAACAAGAAAGCCAGCAAAGGAAACAGGTCCTACATCTCCTATCATCTGTATAGCAAAGCTTTTTTTTTTTTTTTTTTCTGAGAAAGCAAGAGAGCTCAAGCGAGGGCTAGGGGTGTGGGGAGAGGGAGAAGCAGGCTCCCTGCTGAACAGAGAGACCGTGGCAATGTGGGGCTCCATCCCATGACCCTGGGATTACGATGTGAGCTGAAGGCAGGCACTTAACTGACTGAGCCACCCAGGAGCCCTCATGGCAAGGCTCTTGTAAGTGGTCCTGGATTCACAAGGTTTTTTTAGAGTTCTTCCTTCACTTTTGTTTAGTAAGCCTGATTCTTGATCATATGTCCTTAAAAGGCAAACCCAAGTCTTTTTGTAGTTTTGTATAATACTTAGTGTTATGTTCTCTGATCATGAAAGCAGTATTATAGAAAAATCAGTGCTCCCAGAAGATTCCTGATTTTTTTTTTAATGATACCCTTCTCTGTAAATAAATGATGGCTTGCCATTTAAAAACATTGCACAGATTCTCTTTAAAGAAAATCATTCAAGTGGGATAGGATTTTCTCTGAGCCCCGCACTGGTGCCTGCCTCTGCTCTTGGGAATCCAGACAGGCATGCTGGAGGTGTGCGGCCTCTTCCATGCTTCCAGGCTCTGCGCTATGAGCAGGCCTAACTCAGAGCCGGGCCGGCAGTTTTCCTGACTACATGGGCGCTAGGGCCGGTGACATGATGTGGCTCTGGTAGTGCACGTGCTGGCACTGCCTCGGGAATGTGGGGCTAGGAATGAGGAACTGGGAGGGTGTGTGTGGGGGGAGCATGAGATTATCACTTCGCTCAGGGGCTCTGTGTTCCTGAGCTCTATTCCGGAACAGCCAGAAGGTGGAGGCGTGATTGGCGAGATTCGTCATGTGTTTTGAGCCTTCGGCGGTGCTCAGGGAGACGGATGCCTGAGCAGGTTCAGTGAGCTACTTGGTTGAGGTCACCTTGTTTGGTGGAGGAAGGGCACCTCCTGTGGGGAAGACAGGAAGTGGCTTCCCTGTCACTCCTAGGGTAGCTCTCAGTGCGGCCTGGGGTGTGTGACTGGGCGAGCCCCGTGCCGGAGCAGTTTCTGTGGAGATGCCGAACCAGACAGTTGCTTGCTTTTGCTGCGGCCCTCAAATGAAGAGGTCGCTGGAGGAAAGCAAAGGAGGCAGGAAGTTGAGTGCTGTGTCCCCTCCATCCATATGTATTCCAGGCAGACGATTTTTGTTGAATGGTAGCTGACAGTGAAATTACACTTGGGGTAGAGTTTTACCCTTGATTGATGCTTGTCTTGGACTGGAACTTAAATGTCAGTCACCTGACCGAGTTGGTCTGTTCTTTTAATTAAAAGATGATTCTAAGCAACATCCAGTAGTGGTCTATTTATTATTTATCAAGCATTTTCCTTCCAGCAGTTAGTGAAAGGTCAATGGCTTCAATGGATGCTTTGTTTTTGGTGAGTCACTTAGATGAAAAAGATACACAATCAGTCTCTGCTCCCTCCTGTTTGCTCATGGGCAGGACACTGTTTAATAGTCATTGTGGCATTTAGGATCGCAGGCCTCTGAAACATGCAGAAAAGTGCATGTGCATCCCATGCCGCTGAACATTTCTCCAAAAGTAAACATCAGGTTGTGATTATGGTTAATAATGAGATATTGATTGTTTGAAAATGTCACCACCCGGGACCGTTTGGCCCCAGCACCACTAGGTGGCGCTGCACTCTCGTGCTGCTCAACCACATTAATTTTATTTCCCTGCCTCAGGGTACCTTGCCTTTCAAGGTTGGCGAGTGTCCTTGTAAAATAACGTTCTGGCTGAGGTTTAGGGAGCCGAGGTCCTGGGGTGCCTGGGATATGGTAGAGATGGGAGCTGATAGGCCACAGGACAAATGACAGAGGCCTGTGGGGGAAACCGACTGTGTTTGCACCATAGTGGGAGTAGGAGAGGAAGGAGCTAACTGTGCTGAGTCCCTAGAGACTGCCCAGGGCAGTGTTTCCTAACCTTGTCCAGTCAATGGCAAAATATGCGAATTTGCTGTGGAGGACGGAGCGGGGAAGCAGTGCGGGCAGAGAGGCAGCGTGGAGTAGTGGAAAAACCCCAGGCCTTGCTGAGGGGGTCTGGGACTGAAGCCCTGATCGATTGCCTTGTCTCGTGACATTAGGGGAGCTGGTGAATAACTTGACCCTCAGTTCCCTTATCTGTCAAACAGAGGTCCTAACATCTCCCTCATCAAGGTGCTATACCGGTTAAAGAAGAGCAGGAACAAAGTTCTTGGCATGGAGTCAGTCTTTGCTCTCAGTGCTTGTAAGGCTCTTAGCAACTGTTGCTTCCCACTGGATGAAGGCGAATGTACATTAGATTAAAATGGAGAAGAGGGGTGCCTGGGTAGCTCAGTCAGTTAAGCGTCTGCCTTCGACTGGGGTTGTGATCTTGGCGTCCTGAATTGAGCCCTTGGTTGGGCTCCCTGCTCAGTGGGGAGTCTGCTTCTTCCTCTCTCTCTGCCCTCCCACCCCTCACCCGCTTATATGCGAGCTTTCTCTCTCTCTCTCAAATAAATAACATCTTTAAAAAAATGGAGAAGAAAAAAAATAGGATTGTGTCCCTTTTCACCAGCTACTTATCTAATCGTTTCTCTCTTCTCAATCGTTCCTCCTAGCAGCCGCAATCTCTCTTATCTTCTTCCAACCTTCTAGCACCAAACCAATCAGCCAATCAATCAATTAAAAACAAAAAAGACAAAGGAGAAAGCTAAAGAACAGCCTGGGAACTCATCTATTATTGGAGCTCACCAGTGCTGGTAGGTTTCACCAGAAAACTTGCTTTTGTTTAATTATTTTTTAGTGTGTGCATGTGTGTTGTGTGTGCATGCAAAGCAATGTCTTAATGGCATTCCTTCTGTTTCTTTCCTTCCTCGTTGTTGCTCCCCTTGCCCTCCTTGTGGTAAACTTTGCTCCTCTCTTTCTCCCTCCTGCCCCCTGATTATGGAGGGAAGCCAGAGGGTTGCTATCTAGAACAGAAAGAAGAAAATGCCTCCAACCCCAGAAACATTGTTCCTGGGGGCCAGGGCTGCACAACCCTTGGGGCAGGAGTTTCTGGAATTCCCTCTGGTTGAAGGACAGGGTTGATGCCAGGGTTGGAGTGGTGTGTGGGATGGGAGTGAGGTCTGGAGAGCCAGAAAGATCTATTTATGTCCTGCGGCACCTGGATGGCCCAGTTTTCGGCTCGGGTCATGATCTCAGGGTCCCGGGATCAAGCCCCCAAGTCAAGCCTGCTTCTCCCTTTCCCTCTGCCCCTCCTCTCTGCTTGTGCTCTCTTTTTCTCTCAGATAAATAAAGGCTTTAAAAAAAAAAAAAGAAAAGCTCTAGTTATGTCTTTCCCACTGTCTTGTGCCCCTCTCACTCCATTTGACTCTGATCAGTCTGCAGTGGGACCCCTCTGCCACTGGTCACCTCGGGTGCTAGGCTAGAGGATACAAGGGCTGAGGGTGCCACTGAGGGACATTACGGAGGAAGAGCTCTGGCCTCTTTCCTCTTTAGGTGTCAGTCAAAGATCTGGGTTCCAAAGCTGGTGCTGCCGCTCCCTGTGTGACTGTGGCTTTGGGCAGGTCATTAACCCTTCTGAGGGGCATTTAGTTCCAGCACAGGGTCTGGAGCCTAAGAGATCCTTGAAAGTGTACTTGTTGAGTGAATGAATGAACAAATGAATGGTTTTCTCATCTAAACATAGGAATAATAGTACTGCACCAAGTATGTTTTGGGGTGCAGAACCCAAAGAAGATGCTGGTTGTGGCAGAACTTTGGAAACTCTGAAGCCGTCTACAGTTCCATAAAATAAAGATGCCCGTCAGAAGCAAATGCCCCTGGAGCTGCTGGTGCTGGCCTGCCCCAGAAGGAGAGCGGAGCGCAGCACTGCATGCTCAGGAGAGGAATGGCAGCAGGCGAGCACGGCTGGTCTATGTGAGCTGAGGAATTCTGCAGGAGATGGCAAGTTCTTCAGACCCCCTCCTGGGTGCTTGCTTTAAATCCCGAGTGTGCTCAGCATTATCTCTTGAATATTAAGCACAAAGAGAGTTGGATCCTGGGCTTTATTACCAGCTTCCCTTGTCCCCTGCCAGGGGAGGTGAAATGGCCCTGCTCCGTCTCAGCAGCGAGGGTCATGGCCTCCCCACGCCCCTGGGGTTCATCTCGTTCCTCAGGCCTGGCTCCCTGCTGGAACCACTTTCCCCTGCCCTGGCATGAATGTCACTCTGGCTCCTCAAGGCTTCCAGCCCCTTAAATTTATAATTCAAGGGATGATGGGCTTGTGTTACCATCGCTGCCAGTAGCCTTGAGCTGACTCGTAGCACAGGCAGGGCCTCCCTTTTTAGGCTGGGGAAAGGCTGGCTCGGTGCCTGGCTCACCTCAGCAAGTGTGCCCGAGCCTCGGCTCCTGGTTGCCCCGGTCCAGCCACACTCAGAAGGCCCCTGAGGTTAAAACAAGAGAAAGCCAGCTTAATCCCAGAAAGTCTCCAATTTAAATCCTAAGAAGGCAAAGCTTGTCTTGGCGCCCCTGCACCATCCCTAACTTTCCTACTTTTGGTTGTGAGAGAAGACAAAAGGGCCATGGGAGACAGGCCAGATGAGATGGAGGGGTCCGATCATCTGAACTGCAGGCAGGTAGAGGGCACCAGAATGTTCCACAGTCCTGCAGCATTCCTGCCGTGTCTTTCCTGGCCTTCTGGGCAATCTAACCTCCAGTGCAGTGTGTTATCAAGGTTGGAACTGTTTATTCCTTCCCTTTTGATTATTGATTGACACATCTAGCATGGCTTATTAAAAGAACCATTTCAAATACCTGTAAAGCCAAGAAGCTCAAATTTAGGAAAATCTCACCAGCAGGACTTAGTTCCTGTGTGCTATTGACTCATATTTAATAACCATATTATAGTATTATTATAATATAATTGATTATAATTGCTGTTATGTAATAATAAATAATACTAATGAAATTCACATAATAATTAATGCTAATAAAAGATAGATGACAGATGCTTATTGCTCTACTGACATGCGCGTTGCCAAACCCCAAAGGGGTTACTTTAAGATCTAAAGGACCTGAATGTACTTTACTGTCATGTTGAAGAGAATAAAGCTTTCAGGTATAATCAAGATTTCTTATATATGAGAACTCAGTGACCCATAGGCAATGTCTGCCATAAAAAAAAAAAAAAAGAACTGAGTGCCCCTCCATTGTTTGCTGACATTTAAAAATAGCTCTTTTAGCCCACAACTGAGGCCGAAGATGGCATGGAGAGCAGTGGGGGCACTGGATGAGGCTCGTGGAGATCCCAGCCCAGCCCCGACTCATGTACTCATTGGCTGTGTGACTTTGGAAAGACAGTCAACCTTTTTAGCCATTTGTAAAATAAGGGGTTGAACTATAAGACCTTGGAAGCCCTATTCTCTGGGTCTTTGGTCCAAGAAAAGCTGCAAAGATGGGGAGAGCAAGCACATCCCAAGACTTACTAAATACTTATTTAAAACTTCACTTTTTAAAAAAAGATTATATTTATTTGAGAAAGAGATAACGAGTCGGGGAAGGAGCAGAGGGACAAGCAGACTCCCCACTGAGCACAGAGCCCAACGCGGGGCTCCATCCCAGGACCCTGAAATTGTGACCTGAGCTGAAGGCAGATGCTTAACCGACTGAGTCACCCAAGCGCATGAAAACTTTCTCACTTTTAAATTTGGATTATGGACAGGAATGCAAGCTAGTACAGCCACTCTAGAAACTAGTATAGAGGTTCCTCAAAAAGTTGAAAATAGAGCTACCTTACGACCCAGCAGTTGCACTACTGGGTATCCCAAAGGAACAAATGTGATCCGAAGGGGCATGTGCACCCAAATGTTTATAGCAGCAGTGCCCACAATAGCCAAACTATGGAAAGAGCCCAGATGCCCATTGACAGAAGAATGGATGAAGAAGATGTGGTATATATCTACAATGGAATATTATGCAGCCATCAAAAAATGAAATCTTGCCATTTGCAACAACATGGATGAAACTGGAGGGTATTATGCTAAGTGAAATAAGTCAATCAGAGAAAGACAATTATATGATCTCTCTGATATGTGGAATTTAAGAAACAAGGCAGAGAAAAAAAAAAGGCAGAGGATCATAGAGGAAGAAAGGAAAAAATGAAACGAAAAAACGAGAAGGACAAAAACCATAAGAGACTCTTAATCAGGAAACTTAATCAAGCTGAGGGTTGCTGGAGGGAGGGGAGTGGGGGATGGGGTAACTGGGTGATGGACATTGGGGAGGGTATGTGTTGTAATGAGCACTGGGTATTATATAAGACAGACCTGTACCCCTGAAATAATACATTATATGTTAATGAGCTGAATTTAAATTAAATTTTAATTATGGAAACACTTGTAAGGGTAGAGAGAATGGTATGATCCTCTGTATGTTCATCATGTAGACTTAACCATTATTAATATTTTTCTCTATTTGCTCACGTAGATCTTTTCTGAAGATTTTGCTTGTCTATATATTTTCCTGTGTCTTAAAGCATGTCCAGACATGACCTCTTTCACCCAAGGCTTTAGCCTGCTTCTCTGAAAAATAAAAACCTTTCCTTACATCAACACTATTACCATTATTAAGCCTAACAACATGGCAATTAACAGTAATTCTGTAATATTACCTGATAACCAGTCCATATTCAAATTTCCCCACACTCCCCAGAACAGGCTGTCTGCCTCCTCCGTCAGCCCATCCCTGGGGCCAACCACGGTTAACTCTTGATGTGTTTGGTGAGTAGCTTTGCGTGTGGCTTCACACCTCCAGCTGCTGTCCTCGCCTCCTGGCTTTCTGCTAGGAGAGATGAGGGTTAGGTAACTTCCATTCTCTCTTCTTCCACAGCAGCATTTACCCCCTTAGTTCCTCTGTGTAGTAACATTTACTAAGGTTCTGTTTGGGGTTGAACTGTGTACTCTTTCCCCATCCCCCAGAAAAGGTATGTCGAAGTCCTAAGTGCTGGTGCCTGTGAATGTGACCTTATTAGGCAATAGGGGCTTTGGAGATGTGATTAGATGAAGGCGAGGTCGTGCTGGAGTAGAGCAGGCCCTAAATCCAATGACTGGCATCTTTAGAGGGAGAGAGATATTTGGAAACAGGCACACACAGAGGAAGGACAGCCATGTGGAGACGGAGGCAGAGCTTGGCGAGGTGCAGCCACCAGCCAAGGAGCGCTGAGGCTTGCCAGCAGCCACCGGAGGCTGCGAGAAGCAAGGCAGAAGTCTCTCCAGGGACTTCAGAGGGAGCACGGCCCTGCCCACACCTTGATTTCAGACTTCTGGCCTCCAGACCGTGAGCAATACATTGCCGTTTAAAGCCTCTCCATTTGTGGCAATTTGTTATGGCAACCCGGGAAACTAATATGGTTCCTCTACCTTTGGAGCATCACTATAAGGGAAACTCAGTTTTCCTCCTTCCTATGCAGGGAACAACCCAGTTCTTCTCTACTGTGTTTCTCCCCATGACTTTCCTTTACTACTCACATAAAACCCTTGACTTCTGGTCACCAAAAGTGGCAGGGGGCGGGGGTTCCCCACAACAAGCAGTTGTCTGCTACACCAGCTTGCTGTCCTACAATTTAATTCTGACACTATCTACCCAGACATAGTGTCAGATCCCACAGGTTAAGGGCTCAGTCCCACTAGACTGCCCCTCAACACACACGCGCGCGCACACACACACACACTTCAGATGCCTGTGGAAAGGACAGATTATCACCTATACTTGTAACCAACCAGCTATAGACCGCAAGTTCCAACAACCATGTTCTCAAGTTCGATTGATTTGCTAGAGCAGCTCACAGAAACCAGGGAAACACAGTTACCAGTTTATTAAAGGCTATGGTATGAATACAGCGGAGCATCCAGAGGGAAGAGATGCATGGGACAAGGGCACCCGTGTCCTCTCTGGGTGCACCACTTTTCCTAGCACCTCCCCCCACGTGTTCGCCACCCCGGAAGCCCTCAAAACCTTGTACTTTTGGGATTTTATGGAGGCTTCATCACGCGGGTATGATTGATTATTGACTCTACTTTTAGCCCTTCTCCCTTCTCAAGGGAACGGGGGATGGGGCTGAAAATTCCAAGCTCCTAATTACGGTTTGGGTTTTCCAGTGACCGGCTCTCATCCAGGAGCCATCCAGGAACCCAGCCAGAATCACCTTTTTAGAATAAAATATACTCCTTTCACTCCTATCGGAAATTACAAGGGTTTCAGGAGGTCTGTGTTAGGAGCTGGGGGCAGAGACCAATATGTATTTCTTATTATGAATCACCGTGTTTCAATCACATAAAATTATACCTCTATTTCTTTTTTAAGATTTATTTTTTTTGACAGAGAGCGAGCACAAGCAGGGGGAGTGGCAGGGAGAGGGAGAAGCAGGCTCCCTGCAGAGCAGAAGGAGCCCAATGTGGGACTTGATCCGAGGACCCCAGGATCATGACCTGAACTGAAGGCAGTTGCTTAACCAACTGAGCCACCCAGACGCCCTATACCTCTATTTCTTGTTCCATCCACTACCTCTTTTTTTTAGTTATTTATTTTTTATTTTTTTATTTATACATACAGAGAGAGATCACAAGTAGGCAGAGAGGCAGACAGAGAGAGATCACAAGTAGGCAGAGAGGCAGCCAGAGAGAGAGGAGGAAGCAGACTTCCTGCTGAGCAGAGAGCCCGATGCGGGGCTTGATCTCAGGACCCTGAGATCCTGACCTGAGCCGAAGGCAGATGCTTTAACCCACTGAGCCACCCAGGCGCCCCCATCCACTACCTCTTGACTCCCTGCTTTCTTTGTGTGATGAGAATAAGAACCAAAGGTTGGAAGGACCCAGGATATGAGAAGTCCAAGTGATGGAGGGCAGCATTAGGCAAAGGGAGGATGCCTTCTGATCCCAGGGCGGCCACTGCTCCATCTCTTCCATCTGCAGAGATGCTGGCTGCCTGGACGCTGTGTCCACAGCTCTGTGTTGCAGAGCCAGGAGCAGATGTGTGAGGGAGAGTCCTGCCCAGAGTCGAGGTTATTTCATTCCCCTCCAGGGTCTGCCTGCTTCCCTTCCATGTCACACAGGCCTGTTTCTCTGGGAAGGTCCCAGATGCTGGCCGTAGAGATGCACCCCTCATGCGGTCTTGGCCAATTTGGTACCTTAGTTGCCCTCTTTGCTTTGGCTGTCAGTAAATTCAGAGTTCAAGTTGCAGCCACACGCAGCCAATAGAGGAACTTATGATGGCATTTGTTTTGAGAATTATGAAACGTTTTAGGCATACAAAAATTATAGAGAATATATAACATATCCTGTCACCCAGCTTCAGACGTAAAACTTAGCAAAGACAGATTGAAGCCCTGCGAGCCCCAGGTCCCGAACCCATTCTCCCACCTCCCACCCCTGTGGGACCTCTCTTCCTGGACTTGCTTTCTCCCTTCCTATTTAAAAAATAATAAATATTCTCCAAACGTATACCCCTGTAACAAATATATGGCATTGTTTTGTATTTTATAAGCATTCTGTAAGTGGCTTTGTACTATATATATTGCTCTGTAATTTGTTCTTTTTACTCAAGGATTTTATTTTGAAACTTCTCTGTGTTGACACATGTAGCTCCAGTCAATTCATTTTTTACTGCTGTGTAGTATTCCACGAGAAGACTAGACAAATGATTATGCGGTGTTTCAAAGCACAGGCCTGGGGCCAGAATGCCGGGGTTCAAGTCTCAGCTCTGCCACTTACTAGTTCTGCAACCTTGGGCAAATCAACCTCTCTGTGCCTCAGTTTCCTCAGCCATAAGATGGGGCAAATGATAGCGCCTGCCTCAGTTGATGTGAAGATTAAATGACTTAAAAGATTAAATTGAAAATAAGCCTGGGGCACAGTGTGCCCTATTCAAGAGCTGGCTAGCACCGTTGCACGTTAATTTTCCAATTGGTGGACGTTTCCAGTTTTTCCCTGCCTCCGGGATGTTGCAGGGAACATTATTCTATCTGTTTGTTTGTGCACGTGTGCCAGAGAGTTCCTCTGGGCCAGGGCACACATGTGGGAGTGGATTGCTAGGCCGTAGGGTGTGCCCTTCTTTCCTTCTGTGGGCGATGCGAACGCGCTCTCCAGCCGGAAGTGCTGATCCTCACTTTAGCCTGGGGGCAGGGCCTAACGTGTTGTTTTGGTGCACTACTTTTGCTTAAACTTGGCTAAATCTTTCTTTCCCTTTGCCCGAATGTCCCCATCTACTTATTTTTTATCCTAGTATGGATCTGTGAGCCTCCTCTTCTCCATGCTCCCTCCTTTTTCTTTGGAGTGACGCAGGATATAAATACGTAAAGATGAGACAGGATCCCGCAGAACGAAAGGCACAATCCTCAGGGGCTGCCTGCTGCCCAGCCTGGACCTCCGGGCTTCCTGCTCTCGGAACTCATTAGGGTTGCTACCAGTCGTGCTCACATGGAGGGCTCACTATGTCATAGGTGCTCTGCGTGCACCATCCTGTTCCGTCTCATAACGCCGTGAATAGGACCATTAGTCCCACAACCTTGACTCCGATGAGGCAGTCTGATGCCAGAATCTGTGCTCTTACCCAGGGCCTCCTATGGGGTCGTGGTGTGAGGTGGCTCAGGCTGCACGTTGCATAACTCGCGGGGGCACCGTTTGCCCAGATGGCGATGTGAATGGCGCCCCCTGGAGTTGTGCAGTGCAGTGGCCCTGGCCTTCTAAGTAAGAGCTTAAAGCAAATTCTTCCTACCTGCTTGACAGGCTTGGAAGGGCAGCCCCCACTCCCCACTGAGGGGCTGTGCTGCTCAGGATTTATAGGACTTTCTTAAGGTCATGGTTCTTCATGTTTTAGAAGCCTATATAAACATAGTTTAGGGAGGGGGAGCCCAGCCTGGGCCCTGCACACTGACACCAACCGTGTAAGGGCACGCACTCGGCCGCTGTTCGTGGCTTTCCCCCTTGGCCACCACAGACTTATTGAGCAATATATTATGAGTGTGGCTCACTCCGATGATGTGTTATGGATAAATCATTAAGGAGGCAGCTCACCGCGGTGATGTATTGGTGTAATAGATCATCAGAGTGAAGTCTTCTGCCGACATACGGGCTGGCTCAAAGGGTGGTGTCACTCAGGGAAGAATTAGCCCAGCAGCAGATCTGGCTTAATTACAGGATAAAAGGTTTGTGAATGATAGGCTGAAGTCAGTAGCACTAGCATTTTGATTCTTGATGTAAAAATATAATTGGGCTTCCTGAGAGAATTTTTGATGATTTCCAAACAGCCTTCCGCTCCATCACAACAGCACGACCGGCCATGTGGTGGCAGGGGTACCTGCCATCAGGGGGGGCTCTCCAGCCCCTTCCCACGTCTGAATTACTGTCATCCTTTCCATTTGTAGGTCACAGAATGAGTTAAAGCAGATAAAATCCAGGAGGCCTGCCTTTAAGGCCGTCAGAATGATGTCCTTAGCAACCAGACCAGTGGAATTGAGTGATTTATTCAAATCATCATTAACTAAGGCAGTGGTTCTTGACTAGACCTGTGTGCATGTGGGGGGAAGATGGTGGCGGGGGGCGGGGGGAGGTCTGCTGAGTGCACGTGTGCGTGTGTGTCTGAGGACGTCAGCATCGTAGGGACAATAGTAATAATCATGTTTATCAGACATTTCACAATGTGCTACAGGCTTTGCATGTATTATTTAATCTCATTGGGTTCATATGACAACATTGTCAGACAGGCATTCTTTTTCTTCTTCTTCTTCCTCCTCTTCCTCCTCCTCCTCCTCCTCTTCCTCCAGCTCTGCCATGTACATTTCATAAACGTGGGCAAATTCCTTAACTTCTCAGAGCTCCAGTTTGCTTATCTGCAAAATGGGAGGAATAATAGCACTGCATCTGATTCAAAAGGTTGAGGGAGCCAAGAAAGATCCTGAGTGGAAAGAGCTTTACATTCTGCTGACACATGAAACGTGCCATTGTGACTTTAGCTTCTTGGAACAGCATTACCATAGCCAGGTGAAGTTGGCATTTGCATTTTGCTTGTGTTTAAATCCAGGAAGGATTTATGTAAGGAGATTGATTCCCTATGTGTTACAAGTCAGAAAAACTCTTTTACCATGAAAAGGTGATGAGATTTGGCTCCTGGGGGCCAGCTCAGGCTACTCAGGCTTGGCCATTTACAGTAAACCCTTTGATAAAGAAGCCACTTATTCTGGCCTCTAAAATCAAGGGCATCTCCTTGTGAAGGTAGAAATCCAGGTAAGATTGATAATCCTGCATTGCAGAATTTATTAAAGAGTAAAAATTGGGTTGTCTGTCAATCAATCAGCCTGTTTTCTACGTTTTTCTCTGTCATTTACTAAAAATATTCATGTATAACACTGAACCCCCTGTGGACATCATAAATGCTAATCTCTCTTCCCTTCTTTTCAGAAGGGCAAGCTTGGTTGTACTCCCTAGCAGATGTCCCTGGGTTTGTCCTTGTCTTGTTAAAGGCTCTACTATTATTATATAAAGTTTTCTTGAGTCATGTGATTCAAAGTGAGGAAAAAGGGCACATGAATGGAATTCACCAATGAAGTGTGGTTTAGGTTGCATTCTCCTTTCTTTGGGTAATTTCCTTGAACCGCAGTGAGAGGGGACAAGTTGGAAACAACCAACCTGAAGATTGAGCTAATGCTTAACCATTGATCAGTAGGTCACTGTATACCTGTTGGGGTTCCTTGTGCCAAGGAACCAAGTCAGCATCACTGGAGTGTCGTAATATCTCGGCTTGAGTTCGGAGATATCTTAGGTTGGGTTCCCTGGAAGCAAACTCTGAGATGGAGAGCTGCATGTAAAACCTTCATTAGGGGTGTTCTCTGGAGATACACCTGTGGGGAGCAAGGCAGGCAGGACCAGGCAGAGGGGGAAGATGTCCCCTGTTGCGGTTGCCATGGAGACCTCTGCTAATTGTACAGGGACTCTGCAAGTAGGATGGCCCTTCAAAGTTGTCACCAGCTAATTGGGCTGGGCCTTTGCATAGTCATTGCTGCATAGTCATTGGGCTGCAGCTAGTCATTGCTAGGGCCATCCCTGGGAGAGGATGCACCTTGGGTAAAGCAATTTCCAGGGAGGGATGAAGCTCTGAGCCATCAGCAGCCCATATTTTCAGCAGCTGGGGGATGAGTGGGTGGCCCCAAAGAAGGGGATCTCAGCAGACGGAACCCATAGCAGACTGTTCTCTGAGCTGCTCAGATTCACTTGCTTCGCACAGTAAGTTTGCTCCATCTCTACGGAGGTGTCCAAAGTGTGAACCTTCGTACCTCCAGAACTTGATGAGGCCTACCAGGCATTGTGCTTCTTGACTGGTGGTGGGAGCCGAGGCTCTGGCACTCTGGAGCTGGAATGCCTCTTCAGAACTCTTCCAAATGAGAAAAGGAGGCCGAGCATTTGATGCCCACCTTAGTCAGTCGTTGGCTATAGGCTGTCCCCTGGAAGTGGTATAATTTTGGGCAAGGCAGTTGCTGGGGCTAGAGTGATCCCCAGTGAGGGATGTAGCCATGAGTCATCATCAGCTGATAGTCTCAGCAGTTAGAATGGGTGCAGAGGGGATCTGGGCAGGGACCACAGTATCCACTCAAGGGATCAAACTCCAGGGCTGGGGCCAGAGTAGGCCCAAATTTAAGGAGTCACTCATCCTCAAGATTGTACAAATGCACATTTGGCACTTGGCTCACCCTAACCGTGGCCCTGTCTGACATTCATGGGAATCTAATATCAGAAATGGTAGACATTTCAGGTTGACCAGGATAAACTTCCCAGTTACCATGAAGGTAGCCTCTTTCTGCAACTGGTGGAATCTTGGACAGCATAGTCCTAGAATATTTCCTTTCCACTTCTCTCCAGGGAATGGAAAGGTGGACACTAGGGAAAGGTATTACTTGTTACTACTGCCAAAACAAATTTAAAACACCTTTCCTAACCAGCCAGTTATTCTATAACTTTGTTCGTCTAAGCACCTAATCATTTCCCTATGATTGTGTTATGGAAATAAAGTCAGAGGAGGGAGTTTAAACTAGAAGATTCTTCAGTTCCTTTTTGTTACCGATGGCATTGAGGATATTATCCAATCCTGAGCCTACTGGCCAACTTCAGTGGGTGGGACCAGTCCCCTGCGTGAGGGAGCATATTCCAGAATGGTCAAGAGAGAAGACCAGCCATACTGTGCTAGGAGAATAGGAGGTGGTTGAAAGGCCAGAGAAACACGTAACTCATATGCAAGTAGGAATCAGAGTAGGAGCCCAACAGGAAGAAAAAGCAGGAGTTGATTATAGAGCAGCCTGAGCAAAGGGTGACATGGTGTGTGGGGCAGCATCATTCCAGAATTGATCCTGAGCCTGTTGGATTCTGGCTATGGCATCCTGAGTATGTGAGTAATCCATGTGTAGTTTTTGTCTTTCCCTTTCACACACACAAAGAGTCTTGGACCATCCTTCCCAACTTAATATATATAGTCAAGGCAATTCTAATCCGATCCCATGGCGGTTTTTATTTTTAACTTTACAACTTGATAATAAAGTTCATCTGGAAGGATGAATGCATGAGAATGGCTAATAAAATTTTGAAATATCAGAATGTAGTATTACCTACTCACTATCAGAGGTATTACAAAGCAACAATAATTAAAGCAGCATGATACAGGTATAGGATTAGGCATTTGGACCAGGGGAGTACAACAGAGAGTCTAGAAAAGATTGGTATATATATATATATGGGCATTAAGTATATGACAAAGATAAGCATCTGACATCAGTGACAACAGGATAGGTTATGAAATAGTGTTGGGAATGGGTTGTGAATTTCAGGGGAATTTTAATGTAATTCTCTATCTGACACCATGCCCCATATAAATCCCAAGTGAATTAAAGATCTAAAAATAAAAAGTGAAACTATGAAAGTACCAGAAGAAAATATAGGGACTTTTTGAGCATGACACAAAACCCAGAAGACAGCAGGGAAAGAATGACAGTTCTGACTACATGAACAAACCAACAACAACAACTTCTGTATGATGAAAAATAGCACAAACAAAAAATTAAAGAAAGGAAGAAAATGTTTTAAACATATATACTGGACAAAGGTTAACATCGATGATATATAAAGAGCTGCTATAAATCAATAAGAAAGAGAAATACCATAGACAAATGAGCAAGGGCGATGAATAGGCAATGTGCTGAGGGAGAAATACGTGTGGCAGAGAAAGCGTGAAAAGATGCGCAAACTCAGCAACAATTAGAACGACACACGTTAACAGAAAATGAGATGTAGTCTCCCTGTTGAAATTGGCAAAGGTTAACCAGATTGCTGGAACTCAGTGTTTGGGAGGATACAGATAAAAAGGAATACATAGTTGGAACTGAAACTTGTAATAACGTTTTTGGAGAATAATTTGGCAATATCAGTTAAACTTAAAACATATTTGACCCAGAAATTATACTTCTTGGAATTGATCATACAGAAAGCTGCCTTGGAGAAAAAAGAGACGTATGCCTAAGTAGGTTTACTTGGCATTATTTGTTATGGCACAACAGTGAGAACAATCCATCAGGGGAAGAGAGGTTGGGTAAATTATGGGATAGTCATATAATAGAAAGCCATTAGGACAGGGCTGATCTATGTTGTACAGATTTGGAACAAGGTGTTAGTTTAAGAAAACTAACTCCAAGAAGCTGTTAGTTTAAGAAAAAAGCAAATTGAGTATTATATAAAGCATGAGTCCATTTTATAAGCAGTTAAAAAACAGCATTTAAGTTCTTATTGTAGAAATTGTCAATTTCATAAAAAGTGAAGAGCAGTAGTGCAATGAACCTCTATAGTCCCATCACCTTGTTGCAACAATTTTGACTCTTGGTTATTTTTTTCCATCCCATTCACTTGCTTCTTCCACATGTGGATTATTTGAAGCAGATCCTAAATATCCTATCATTTCATCTGTCAATACTCAGGTCCACTTCCACATTCAAAGGACGGTGCAGGCAGTGGAGCAAGGCTCAAGGAATACACATGAAGTTGATGTCAGTGGTCATTGTAGGAGAATGGGACTTATGAGGGTGGATTTTCATTATGAATATTTTGGTATTATATGATTTGTTTTTGCATTATTTATTTTTTAAGAAGCTCAGTAAAATTTGTAAGAGAAAGAAAGAAACCTGAACCATCCCTTTTACCTCTACAGAAGCTCCTAAATTTTAAAAAAGCAAACAAGTAATTGTTACTTGATTTTTTTTTTTTTTTTTAAATGTAAGCTCTTGGCCAATGTGGGGCTTAAACCCATGACCCCGAGATAAGCACATTCTACCTACAGAGCCAGCCAGGGGCCCCTGTTACTTGATTTTTAAAAAGCCACTTCAAGGGGCGCCTGGGTGGCTCAAAGCCTCTGCTTTCGGCTCAGGTCCTGATCTCAGGGTCCTAGGATTGAGCCCCACATCGGGCTCTCTGCTCAGCAGGGAGCCTGCTTCCCCCTCTCTCTGCCTGACTCTCTGCCTACTTGTGATCTCTCTCTCTGTGTCAAATAAATAAATAAAATCTTTTAAAAAAACAATAAATAAAAGCCACTTCAAATCTTTTATGGAATGGCTTGGGATTAATGCATCAATAAAGATATTAAAACTTGAGTATATAATTAATATTATTATCAGAATATCCAGTTTGGGTCAAGTTTTTGAAAGTTGAGTTGTAGCCCTTTTTGTGTTGCATGTATAGTATGTATATTATAATACATAAAAGCTCTTTTTTTTTAAGTAAAGTTCTTTTTTTTTTTTTTAAAGATTTTATTTATTTATTTGACAGAGAGAGAGATCACAAGTAGGCAGAGAGGCAGGCAGAGAGAGGAAAAAGCGGGCTCCCTGCTGAGCAGAGAGCCCGATGCGGGGCTCGATCCCAGGACCCTGAGATCATGACCCGAGCTGAAGGCAGAGGCTTTAACCTACTGAGCCACCCAGGCGCCCCTCTTTTTTTTTTTTTTTTAAAGTAGGCTCCGTGCAGAACTTGAACTCATGACCCCGAGATCAAGACCTGAGCTGAGATCAAGAGTTGGTTGCTTAACCAACTGAGCCACTCAGGCGTCCCCTGCTAGAGAAGCTGCTTTAAAATCAATGTTGCTATGGACTGAAAGTTTGTGTGCGTCCCCCGCCCCCCCGGATTCACCTATTGAAATCCTAATCCCCAATCCCCAGTGTGTTGGTATTTGGAAGTGGGGGCCTCTGGGAACTGATTAGATCATGAGGGTGGAGGCCTCATGAAAGGGATTAGTGCCCTCGTAACAGAACCACAGTGAGAACACAGCTGTCTATGAACAGGGAAGTGGTTCTCACCAGATACTGAATCTATAGGCACCTTGATCTTGGACTTCCCAGACCTCAGAACTGTGAGAAATAAATTTCTCTTGTTTATAAATGGCCTGGTCTATAGTGTTCTGTCATAGCAGCTCAAACAGACTGAGACAGATGAGTACATTTGTTACCATCTTATGGGACTGCAGTGGCTCAGTTGCCAAGTTCCCAGAGGGAGACTTTGGCCCTCATTGGGTCAGCCGCTCCCTCCGCTGGGAGCGGGGAGAGTGGCATTGTTGGAGGCAGGGTGGCGGGACCTGGGCAGACATTTCACCTCCACTGGGCCTGCTTCTGTGTTTCTCTCTGGTGTTTCCTTCCCTCATTTTTATTGACATAACTGCCCCATCTAGCCAGGAAGAACATCTTGGAAACAGGGGAAGTGCTTCGAAGGCAGACGATCTGGGTTTGAATTGACTGTGACTGAGTAGGTCCCTCATCTCTGAGGCTGGTTCAGCACTTGAGTTAAGGGTTGTGAAATGCCTTATGGATGCCTTATGAATGAAGAGTGCTGGATACCTGCCTGGCACAAAGTAGGCCTTCAATGCACCTTTGTCATGAAGTGTGAGCTGGGGCTTCTCATTTAAGGATGTGCCTGCTTCTGAAACATTCTGGTGTGGAGGCCTCGGAGCTGTCACAGCACAGGCCCTGTTACTGCAGAAGCCGTCGGCAAAGCCCTCCTCCTCTCCTTCCCCAGCTGGGCCGACAGGACCAGGCACATCCACAGCTCGTGAAGCACTGTCTTCACCTCCAGGGGCTCCTCGGCTCCTCCCCATGACCTTGGAGTTCAGCCCCCGGGGGCTTTTCCTCACAGACCTAGTCTTCCCACTCGGGCCCATCTCCCTCACCACAGGCCTCTCCACAAGCCCACTTGGATATGCACTAATGCCATTATCTTTCTGAAATTAAAATCAAGCCTCAACCTATAATGTTTCACGGAGAGGGAATTGGGGTTATATATTCCTGCGTCGAGCGGTATTCTATTTCAGTCATAGCATTTAATTATGATTGGTATGTTAGTGCCCACCGGAGCATAACAAATTGTCATTATGTTATTCTGCTGAGTCTAATTTAATTGGCAAGTTGTCACAAAAGCAATTATCCATCATTTATTTTGTTGCCATAACCACATCTAGAAGAGCACCTGCTGTCTGTGAAGAGAAATGCGCCCCAGTCTCTCAGCCCTGGATCCAGGCCACTTATCTGACACAAAGACATTGCTTCCCCTTCTGATTTAAAAATATGTTCCTCATTTCCTGCTGCGGTCTCATGAATCCTCCTGGGGGAGCCTCAAAGTGCCAAAGGAAATTCATGGGCTGGAAATTTGCCTGGGGCCCAACCACGAGGCTGGAGGTCAGCCCTGTTCTGTCAGGGGGCGGGTGGGAGGCGGCAGGAAGAAACAGGCCCCGTGGAGGTCCGGGACCTGACTGAGGTTGGGCTTTGCTCCGTCAGCTGTTTCAGCTGCCACCTCAGTGATGGATTTATAAATATTTGTTGCTCTTTTCCCCCCAGGCACACTGTGTGCTCACTCCCTGGGAAGCAAGATTGTTTGGCCATTTCACAGAGAGGGAACCTGAGGCCCTGGGGACTGGAGACTCAGTCATGAGGGAAGGTCTGAGGAGGAGCAGGACTATAGTGAAGATCTCTGGAGTCCAAGAGCTTTTTCCATTCTTCAGATGAAGCATCTGCAGGCAAAACCAAGGTACGTTTGGGCCTGACAGAGCCCCAGGATGAGCCTCTGGGGCATTTGGACCTTCCTCTGGCCTCCTAAGAGCTGGGCAGGGGGAGAGAACAGAGGCTAAAGAGAGAGAAGAGCCATGAGACTGCCTGCCCACTCCGAGAGCCTGAGACGGTAACTGCCCACTTTCCCAGGAGCCTCCAGTTCCCAACGCTTTGGGAGGCCCTGTTGAACCCATCCCTCTTTGGTTGCCGCTCCATGCTTGAACAACGTCCTCCTCACCCAAATGTAGTGAGACTTCTGTGAGTGACCAAGTCGGGGCAAGCAAAGTTTTATTCGTGTGATTTTTCTCCTACAGTGGGAAGACAGTCATTCCTTAAAGGAAGATGAAGCCTGCAGGTCTGTGTCCTGTGGGCCCAAAGCAGGTGCAAAAATACTTCCAGGATGCTCTTATTAGCATAGTAAACAAAAGAGTCATTAAAAACAAAACACCCCACCCACTATATTGTAAAGGAGAGAAAAGTATCAGACCTTTAAATCAACCAGCTTCTCCCTCTGGGGCCAGTCACTCCCCAGTTCCCAGGCTACCTCTTTAGGGACATTGGAAAATTACCAGCTTCCTGAACATAAGCAGATCAGTTCTGGCAACTCTTTAAAAAAAAAATTCTCTCATTGTAATTGCTGACTAAAAATAAACTAGGGATATATCAGGTTGCTCCCTCCTGGACCAGCATTATCCCTAAGGAATGTTCCTCATGGCTGTGGAGAAGTTGGTCTTGCCACCAGGAAGGCCACCGCAGCAAAATGTCCAGGATCTCTGCTTAGTGTGGGAGGGCCTCATTGAGTCTCAGGGGCCAAAACTTATACGTTGATATCAGAGCAGGAAAAACCTTAATGTGCAGTAGAGAGGCTGCATGAGGGCCCTACTGGGCCCAGTTGTGGTAGAGGGTGGTGCTTGGTTACAAGTAAGGGCGTGTATTAGCTCGAACCCTTTGGAAAGTAGGTTGGCTAAATGGATCAAGAGCCATAAACACTGCCCATCATCTTTGACCCAGGAAATCTGCTTAGGATAAGCAAACTGTTTCAAAAACAGGAGAAAGATGTTTGCTCTGGTGTTATTTTATAATAGCAAAAACAAAATCTGTGCTGAGCGCAAACTGACCTACAGCACGTGGCTCTAAGTCCATGGATGTTGTTAGAGTTTGCTCTATGTTTTCTGGGAGGGATGTTGAGTCAGGAATTCTTAATGCAATTGCATTGAAGAGCATTTATTAAGGACCGAGACGGAGCTAGGTTATATGTGTATGTAAATTCAGCCGAGACATGGTCCCTCCTATGTTAGTTTCCTCTTGCTTCTGTAAGAAATCACGTCCAACTTCACGGCTTCAACAGTACGTGTTTATTACCTTGCAGTCCTGTACGTCAGAATTCTGAAATGGGTCTCCCTGGGCTAACATCAAGATGCCTGCATGGCTCTTCTCCTCTCCAGAGGCTCTAGGGAGAATCTATTTCCTTGCCTTTTCCAGCATTTAGAGCCTGCCTGTGCACCTTGGCTTGCTGGCTCCTTCCTCCACCTTCAAAGCTGAAGGTGAGCTGAATCCTCACACTGCATCCCTCAGACCTTCTGAGATTGACAGCTCCCTCTGCCTCCCTTCTTCTGCCTCTCTGTGCCATTTTTAAGGACCCATGTGATTATATTGGACCCTCCCAGGTAATCCAGAATAATCTGGTTTTAGGTCAGCTGACTTACAACCTTAATTCCCTTTTGCCACATAATGCCACATAATGCAGAATATTCACAGGTTCTGGGGATTAGGATATGGGCATCTTTGTGTGTGTGTGTGTGTGGGGGGGGGTGGTCATTATTTTGCAAACCACACTCCAGACCAGGAGCTTACAATTTAGTGATAGAGACATGTGAACACATCTCTAGAGGATGTGGCAGAGTGCCATAATCAGCCAACAAGATCTGGGGAGGCAACGTGCCCATTCATAGTAATCCAGAAATTCCTTGCTGGAAGCCAGATGCTGTCCCAGGCGAGTTTCCTCCTCCTCCAACACACTCTCTGCTCTGGTCACTTGACCCTCCCTGTTGTCACATAATCACCATGTGCTCTTTCCCAGTCCCAGCCTTTGCCCATTGCTGCCCCTGCCTGGCTGCCCTTGTTTCTTCATACTCCTTACCCAAATCTCACCCACCCATCACAATCCAGAACAAGTCCCACGTCCTCCATGACTCTTCCCCTGTGCCCCCTCATCCAGGGCTTCTATCCCATTTCTATTCTCAGTTACATACTATTCTACTGAAGTATAATTGCTACTCTCTCCATTTTAGTGTATTATTGTGTCTCAGCTAGATTTTAACTACTCTGATATCAGGGATCATGCGTTATAATTCTTCCCTCACCCCCATAGCTCCTGGCACAGTGGTGCTAAAGAAAAATTTGCTAAATTTGTACAAGGTATTCTTTGAACAAACAAAGCACTCACAAAGGTGCTGGCCCCAGGAATGGACAGGTGCTCCAAAGGGAGTCTTACTCTAAAGGCAATCAGTCTAGAGTTGACGGGGACTGACAGGCTGACCAGGGGGTTATGATATGATGTGACAAGAGCTAGAATAGTACTATACATAGGAGGGGCATCTAGGTCAGCTAGTGGGTGGATCAAGGAAGGCTTTTCAGAGGAGGTGATATTTGAGCTGAGTTTTGAGAAATGAATAGGAGTGAGCTAGATAAAGGGATATGGGAGAAGGATTCTATTCCAAGAGGAGGAGGAGGAACATTTAAAGCACAACAAAGAGGGGTGCCTGGTTGGCTCAGCTGGTAGAGCATGTGACTCTTGATCTCGGGGTTGTAAGTTCAAGCCCCATGTTGGGTACAGAGATGACTTAAAAATAAAATCTTAAAAAAATAAAATAAAATAAAGCAGGGGCACCTGGTGACTTAGTCGGTTAAGTGTCTGCCTTTAGCTCAGATCATGATCCCAGGGTCCTGGGATTGAGCCCCATGCCGGGCTCCTCAGAGAAGAGTCTGCTTCTCCCTCTCCCTCTGCTGCTCCACCTGTTTGTGCTCTCTCTCTCTTAAATAAATAAAATAAAACCTTAAAGGACACTCCACTCTATTTGTAGTCAGGGAAATGCAAAAGAAAACAACAGTTAGTACCGGTTTCACTCATCAGATTGGCAAAAATTAAAGATTGATAACATCCAGTGTTGTCAAGTGCGTGGGTAAACAGAGACTATGTGAATTGCTAAGCCTTTTTGAAAAAGTAATCTCGTGCTCTCTCTCTCTTAAATAAATAAAATAAAACCTTAAAGGACACTCCACTCTATTTGTAGTCAGGGAAATGCAAAAGAAAACAACAATTAGTACCGGTTTCACTCATCAGATTGGCAAAAATTAAAGATTGATAACATCCAGTGTTGTCAAGTGCATGGGTAAACAGAGACTATGTGAATTGCTAAGCCTTTTTGAAAAAGTAATCTCAAGGTGACTGTCAGAAATAAAAATGAACACATCATCTGATTCCAATTTTGAGAATGTATCTTATAGAAATAATAACATCAATATACACATATATAAGCTATATACAGTGTAGGTAATGAGACATAAAATATTGTATATATACAATAAGATATGTATATATACACACAAAAGACGGACCCTATTTATAGTAGCAAAAGCTGGATATAATCAGAATTGTCCATCAATAGGGGACTGTTGAATAAATTACAGTATTTATAGATTATGGAGGTATTAAAGAGTTAATCAGATCCACAGATGTTGACGTGGAGAAGTCTCCATGATATAATTTTGAGAGGCGAGAGCAATGTTAAAGCACGTGAGGCAGAGGGGGAGGCCATGCTGGGGAATGGTTAGGTGGAAATGGTCGCAAAGAAAGTGATGGAAGGCTGTATGCTCCAGGATGTTAACACTGATTACCTCAACTGACTGGAAGCGGAGGGGAGACAGTAACTTAAAATAAATTCTGTATTGTTTGCCTTGTGACAATGAGCACAAACTATTTTTATAATTGCAAATATTAATAACATTTAAAAACAAGTACTGAGGAAGGCATTCAGCGGGGCTTCCCTGTTAAGGGGGTGACGAATGATTCGTGTGGGCAAGTTCCTGAGTTCAGGCTTTTTTTTGTCCCTCCCTGGCCTCTCTTCTATTCAAATGAGCTAATTAAACAAATGTGAGATAGCTTTCATTTCTTTGGTTAAGTGGCTTTAGATCCTGGGATAAAAACAGCATCATTTACATTTGTAGTGACCCTCTCTTTATATCCGTGAACTCCAATAATAAATTAATTAGAGCCATTCAGCCCCAACCCGCCTCCCTGAGGATGGCCTTTCTTTGCGTGCAGGCGGCTGTCTGGATCGGGCTCAGGGTGAGGTGTATTGTTAAGGCTTCTACTCTGCAGTAGCAGGGTGAGCCTGGTGTCAGCCTCCTGGCTTGTGAAGTTGTTTGGGTACTTTCCTCACGTCTCGGAGGCTAAACTAGTTGAATATGTGCGTGGTTGACCAAGGAGAATGCCATTTGCATCTCAGCTCCCCGCCTCTTAGCCACGCTGGCGGAAGGCCTTTCTTCTGAGCAGAGCTCCTCCAGAGGTCAGCGGCCCACGGTCACCATGGCAACTCCCTTCCGGGCACAAAGGAGGGGGCTGAGGGAAAGAGTCAGAAACTTACCAGGGGGCCCCAGGAGAAAGCCACTTTCACAGAGAGGGATTTCAAAGTCTCCACTTTGGGGCTGCTCTACAGGGCACGGCTTTATATAGGATACAGTATTTCTGGAAAAGTTGCTTTGGGTCAATTTTCGCAGTAAGATTGTGTAATTTTATTGTGAGCATGCAAGTGGAGTTCCCTATATTTAGGACCCTGTCGTGAATTCTTTTGTAAAGTGGATAAAAACACCTGTTATTTTTTTTTAGTGCGAGCATAGATGTTCAGATATCAAGTTGTTTTGAAGTTTGGCACACCAGTTTCTTTGGGTCTGGAAGGTGGAGGATGGTAGAAGGGGTGAGAGTTGGGGAGGAGCCTCCTCTGAGTGATGCCTACAGTGCTTTTGGATGCTGTTTTAAGGTGAGGTTCTACCAAAAGAAGAGCCCGGGTCAAGGATTCGGGTGGCAATGATTTATAAAGGAATGGCTGTCAGAAGACATCTACAGGGGAATGGCAGAAGCAGGATAGGGAAGGGAAGAAACCAAGCAAAGGTGAGATTTCAGGTCCTAGCCTCAGCCTGATCCCATGGGGAGCTCCGGGTCCAAATTACACTTCAGAGCTTGCTACCCTGAATCAAAGTTACCAGGTATTTATGCTCTCAGATCACTCAGTCATTGGCTAGAGGCTGCCCAGGGGAAAGTGTTAAATTCCCAGAGTGAAGCAGCTTTGGTGCCCAAGGTCAATCTTCTGAAAGTTGTAAGTGCAAGCTGTTAGTAGCAAAGTGCACACAGTAGGTGGGATCCCAGAGGATCCAGGAGGGGTTTGGATGGAGCTCATTGAAGATGCCAAGTATGGCATACAAATGGCTCTCTAAGGGCTCAACCTCAACAAGAAATCAGTGAAAGGAATTAGTTTCCCACAACATATTTAGAACGGTGTTGGAGGAGAAAGATGAGAGCACACTTGTTCAACCAACACAGAGTTGGTTGAACAAACATTTCAGAAGAACATGGAACGAATGGCTGTTATTTGGAGGAGGAGCTCCAGAAGCAGAGCCCAGGACTCCACCTGGGGCTTGTGTTGGGAAAAGTTTATGTCTACATCTTAGAGCCCGATGGAGAGCTCATCCAAGTAAATCCGTGGATTACCCTAAACTGAGAGGAAATGTAATAGAACAGAGGGGAAAAGTAGTTGAAAAGGGTTTCCAATAGTTATGAGATTGAAATTAAAAAGATAAATGTATATGTAATGTGAAATTAATTTTATTGTGGTTATTCATACAATGGAATATTACATGACCACTAAAAATAATGTCAAATAATAATAAAATAATAACATAAAAATGTTCATGATTATTTGGTTATAAAAGGACACTACAATGTTCATGGAAAACATTTTGAAAGATGTTCTAAAATGGCAATGCTGGGGCGCCTGGGTAGCTCAGTCAGTTAAACATTTGCCTTTGGCTCAGGTCATGGTCCCAGGGTCCTGGGATCGAGCCCCACATTGGGCTCCCTGCTCGGTTGGGAGTCTGCTTCTCCCTCGCCCTCTGCCCTTCCCTCCTGCTCTTGCTCTCTCTCTCTCTCAAATAAGTAAACAAAATCTTAAAAAATTTTAAAAAAGAATGAAACCTGCCTTGCTGGCACCTTGATCTTGGTCTTTCCAGCCTCCAGAGCTGTGAGAAAGAAATTTGTGTTGTTTAAACCACTGAGTCAATGGTATTTTGTTATGGCAGCCTGAGCAGACTAACACAATGTTCATGGATCAGAAGATTCAATAGTGTTAAAATGTCAGTTTGGTGCGCCTGGCTGGCTCAGTCAGTGGAGCATGTGGCTCTTGATCTCAGGGTTGTGAGTTCAAGCCCCACACTGGGTGTGGAGCCTACTTAAAAAAAAAAAAAAAGACATCAGTTCAACCCAGATTGACCTAGAGATTCAACACAATTCCAATTAAAATACCAGAAGACATTTTTATAGAAATTGGCAAGCTCTTTTTAAAATTTATATGAAAATTCAAAGGACCTAGTGAGCCAAAACAGCATGGAAAAGAGAAAAGTTGGAAAATGTAAACTATGTGATTTCAAAACCTTATTATACAGCTACAGTAATTAAGACAGTGAGATGCTGGTGTAAAGATAACTATATAGATCAATGGAACAAAATAGAAAGCCCAGAACTACACCAATGCATATGGGACCAACTGATTCTCAACAAAACTGTCAAAGCATGTTAAGATTAAGAACTTTCATTCACCAAATGCCACTATCAAGAGAGTGTAAGTCAGCATCCAGTCAGGAGACCGAAATCATACCAATTAACATGAGCAGGGATATTTAATATAAAGAAATAGAATATAAAGAAAAGGAAAAAGGTGATCGAATGTTTAAAAAGGTAAAGGAGAGGGCTAAGATATAATAAAGGTCATAACTGCAGGAAGCAGCTATGACCTCAGGGTTTAGGGAAAAGTAAACAAGGAGACTAAACACTTTGGGGTGCCTGGTTGGTTCAGTTGGTGGAGTGTGTGACTCTTGATCTCAGAGTTGTGGGTTTGAGCCCCATGTTGGGTGAAAAGATTATTTAAAAATAAAATCTTTTTTATTTTTAAAGATTTATTTATTTATTTGAGAGAGAGAGAGTGAGAGCATGCATGGGGGGCAAAGGGGCAGAGGGAGAGGGAGAAAGAGAGAAGCAGACTCCCCGCTGACTGTAGAGCCCGACACATGGCTCGATCCCAAGACCCTGGGATCATGACCTGAGCAAAAATCAAGAGTCACACGCTTAACCGACTGAGCCACCCAGGTGCCCCAGTTTTGTTCTTTTTAAGATTTTATGTTTGGGGCGCCTGGGTGGCTCAGTCCTTTAAGCATCTGACTCTTGATCTCAACTCAGGTCTTGAGCTCCAAGTTGTGAATTCAAGCCCTGCATCAGGCTCCTTGCTCGGTGGGGAATCTTCTTCTCTCCTTCTCCCTCTGCCCCCTACTCATGTGCTCTCTACTCTCTCTCTTAAATAAATAAATAAATCGTAAAAAAAAAAAATGCTTAGCAGGAGAGCCCCCTACCCCCACCCCACAAGGCTAAGATTCAGATCTCTGAAGAGAGGGCATGGCTGCTTCAAGAATACCCTGTCAGCTACTGCAGGAACAGAGGGAATGGCTGGGAAGTATTCACCACCATTGTAAACAAGCCAGGACCTTTGTACACTGCTCCATTTGGTGTTCCATGCAAAAATATAACAACAGAAGAAAATAAGAAACTCTTCCTCTTCCATCCTTTCAGTGAGCCTCCAGTATCTTCTGCTGACAAAACATATCATCAAGCCAGCTGGCAAAGGAGAAATATCATCTTCAGAGTCCAGTTCCAGAATCACCGAGCGGAGCAAAGCAATCACAAAGGTAGTAAATTCACAACTGGAACGAAAGTGAACAGGTAAGCCACAGAGAGTGGAAGGAAATATTTGTCATATGTAAGCCGTCAAAAGAGTCATGTACAGAATACAGAAGGAACTCCTACGAATCAATACAGGAAAAAGACAGACAACCCAATAGAAAAATAGGCGAAAGACTTGTACATTACTAAAGAAAAATTTTCAATAGCCAATAAGTATATTAAAATGTCATTCTGGACATGTGCATGGGTGGCTCAGTCGGTTAAGTGACTCTTGATTTAGGCTCAGGTCATGGTCTTAGGGTCATGGGGTCGAGCCCCGCCTTGGGCTTCCTGCTCAGCTTGTCTCCCTCTCTCTCTGCCCCTCCCCCCACTCACTCTCTTTCTCTCAAATAAATAAATAAATCCTGGAAATATAAATTAAAACCACAATGTGATACTATTATATGCCCACCAGAATGGCTAAAATGGAAGAGATCAGATATTGACCATGTATCCAGTGACTTTGGTAAATTACTTGTCCATACTATTAATTCTTCTATACATGTTTTTGGGGGTTCTATGTACCCAATTATGTTGCCTGTGAATAATGGCAGTATGCTTTATGTATTTTGAAGCTCTGTTGTTAGCGGTACCCATAATGATGATTATGCATTTGCTTCTTTATTTTTATGAAATGACCCTTACCCCTGGTAATATTCCTGCTCTAAAATTTGTCTGGTAGTTTATAGCAACTCCTGCATTCTTTTGTTTAGTTTTAGTATATCTTTTTCATGCTTTTACTTTTAACCTAAAGTGTTCTTTATATTTAAAGTGGATTCCCTGTGGAGAGCATATAGTTGTGCCTTGCTTTCTTATCCAATCTGACAATCTCTGCCTTTTAATTGGGGTGCCTTTTGATGTGGTTAGATTTAAAAATGCAGCTTGTTTTCTATTTGTGCCATCTATTCTTTGTTCCTTCCCCCCTTTTTGCTTTTGTATGAAATAAGTATTCATTTATGATTTCATTTTATCACATTTATTTGCTTATTAAAAAAAAAAGTTCTTTTAGTGGTTGCTTTAGGATTTAAAATGTAGACATTTAACTTATCACAGTTTACCTTCAAGAAATATTATACCACTTCACATATGGTGAAAGAACCTTACACCGCTAGCCTTTTATTTCTCTGCTCCTAGTCTTAGTGCTATTGCTGTCATACATTTTACTTTTGCATATACTAGGAACTCCACAACGTGCATTTATCAGTTTTGCTTTAAACTATCAATTACTTTTTAAGGAGATTTAAATAATAATAAAACAAGACATATATTTACTCACATATTTGCTATTTCTGGGGCTCTTCCTTTCTGTATATTAAATTTTCTTTTGATATAATTTTCATGCTGCCTGAAAAACCTACTTGAAGACTTCATTGTCCTGGTGGCTTGCTGGTGATGACTTCTCTTAGCTCTCATATGTCTTAAAAGGTCCTTATTTTGTTTTCATTTTTGAAAGATATTTTCTCTACGTATAGAAATCTAGGCTGGTTGTTTTTTCCCTAACAAAGATGTCACTCGACTATCTTCTCACTTGCATTGCTTATGATGAAAAGTCTGCTGTCATTCTTATTATCATTCTTCTGTATGGAACGTATCTTTCTTTTTTTCCCCCCCGGCTGCTTTTATGATATTTTCTTTATTGCTGTTTTAAGTATTGTGATTATGATATGGCCGGATATAGTTTTCTTCATGTTTCTTATTCTTGGGGTTCATTTCCATTTGTCTTCTTGTATCTGTGGGTTTATAATTTTCATTAAATTTGAAAACATCTTAAAATTCTGAAAAAAAAATTTTTTTTTAAAAGATTTTTATTTATTTATTTGTCAGAGAAAGAGAGAGCACAAGCAGGCAGAGTAGCGGGCAGAGGCAGAGGGAGAAGCAGGCTCCCTGCTGAGCAAGGAGCCCGATGTGGGACTTGATCCTAGGACCCTGGGATCATGACCCGAGCTGAAGGCAGCCGCTTAACCAACTGAGCCACCCAGGCATCCCAATTCTGAAAAATTTTATTTATTTATTTGTCAGAGAGAGAGAGTAAGCACAAGCTGAAGTAGTGACAGGCAGAGGGAGAGGGAGAAGCAGGCTCCCCGCTGAGCAAGGAGCTGGATGTGGGACTCGATCCCAGGCCCTTGAGATCATGACCTGAGCTGAAGGCAGACACTTAACTGACTGAACCACCTATGTGCCCCAAATTTGGAAAAATCTTAACCATTATTTCTTCAGACTCTTTTGTCCCTCTTTCTCTACTTCTTGAATTTTAGTTACATGTATGTTTGATGTTATGTCACAGAGCACCAATACTATTTTCACTGCTATATCTTCAAATTCATTAATTTTTTCTTCTGCAGTAAGCCCACTCAGATTTATTTTTCATCTCTAAAAGTTCAACTTGGGTCTTATAAAATATTTTCCATGTCTATCCTTATCATGATCACATTTTCCTTTACTTTCTTGGACATATGGAGTGGTAGCTATTTTAACACCCTGTCTACTAATTGTATCATTTGTTTCATTTCTGGATCTGTTTCTGGTGCTTGGTGTTTCTCTTGGTTATGGATCATATGTTCTGGCTTTTTATGCTTAGTTATTTTTTAGTTTTTCCCTCTATTGTGCCCAAATTTGATTCCTCAACAATTCAACCTGTTGACCCTAATTTTGTTTTGTAGAGTTATGTAAACTCCATGTTATTGAGGCCTGTAGCACCTTTCTTCATAGCACTTTTCAACCTTTTAAATGCCACATTCACTTGTGTGATCATTTGATCAAAGTCTGCTTTCCTCACCACACTCCCTCTATAATACAGGCTCTAATAATAATCACAGCCACCATTATACCCCAGTGTAGCACACAGGCCTGGTGCACAGAGGTTCTTGATAAATATCTGTTGAATTAATGAATCATTAATAAATGCTTGGGTTTAATGATTGGCACCTGTTAAGAATGCCACTCTGCTACCTCCCCTAAATTTGGATTTTGTAGTTTCATAGTTCAGTTCTTTGTCTAGAGACATGACAGTCAGTCACAACTATAAGAACCATATTTGGATCCTGATTCAAGTACACAAAAAAAATGTACGAGATAATCAGAAAAAGTTAAACATTAGCTTTTTCAGGTTGAGCATGGTATAGTGACAATGGTCTTAAAAAGACCTTATTTTTTTATATATGTATATATAAATTATAATTATATATACATATATTATTATATATATGTATATGCTGAACTCTTTATGGATAAAATTGTGTAATGTTTGGATTTGCTTCAAATTATTGGTGGGAAAGGAGGAAATGATGGGAGTGCAGGTGAAACAAGATTGGCCATGGGTTAATAATTATTGAATCTGGGAAAAGGATATATAGGGTTTATTATACTCCAAAATATTTCCTTAAAAAAAGTTTATTTAAAAAAAAATCCAGTGGTTTGATTGGCTGAACCAAAGGTACATGGACAAAGGTGGGACGGGTGTTCAGGATGGGAGGGCTTCATGTTGGGAGGAAGTCAGAGGGTTTAGAGACCCAGGACCCTCCAAGCCACATAGAGGCTGCCCAAGCAGGGCTGTCTGTGACAAGGTGGGTGGCTTCTCAGGGCAGCCTCCCTTTCTGTTTGCTTGCTTCCTTATGTATTTGTTACCCAGAACAAATACACAGAGCAGCCATAATTAGGAGGCAAATCTCACAGGCTAACTCAAACCAGCTCCAAAAAAGTGCCCTTTAGCAATAATCCTCGTTGCCTCGCAGCCTTGAGCTCACTCACCCAGGGCTCCCAGATGATTTGTGGATTCTTCCTTGACAGAGGGTGTTAGCAGTTTGAAACAGGAGCTCAGAGGAAGGGCTCGGGTGGCACCGCTAGGGCTTCCGGTCTCATACCCACCTAGATATTCCCCGACAGCTCTGTGTCTTTAGGATTCAAGATGTGAACGCCAGTCCTTTCTGACTGGTGTTTCCCCTTTTTTCCGGGGGGCTGCCAGGAGGGCACTTGTGAGCAATGCCACTGAGGCCCAGTCCAGGCTTCTCCCACTGTTCTCAGCTCACAGGTCCCGGATGCTTCTGCAGGTCTGGAGGGAATGATTTCTCCTGCTCAGACCCTCCTCCTCCATGAACGTGGGCCAGCCCATACCACCTTTCTGCAGGCCGCTGGCCCAGAATACAGAAGGGCCATGCTTCTGTAAGATCTTCTGTAAGATCTGTAAGAAGGGCCGTACTTCTGTAAGGACTCCTGGGTGTTTTAGGCAAATGAGGTCATTCAGTGGAAAATTTTATCTTAACTTCCTCTGAGTCCTCCTGTGTAAACAGCAGTTTATATTTAGCTCTGCATATTATATTGTAGTCCCTTCTGCCTGGTCTACCCCTCCCCCCACAATATCCTCCTCGTTTGGAAGTGAAAACTAAGAGAATGTGGGCATTTTGAGGGAGCAAAGGCGTATTAATATGCTTGGAGTACCAGAATTTTCACACCACTAGACTATTCATTACAATGAAAACAAAAACAAAAACAAAAAAACCCTGAAGAAATGATTTCCACATAAAACTTCCACATAAAACTTCCACGTAAACTTAAAAATTTAGACGTTAAAGCAAAAACTCTTGATGGGTTTTCTAATTTGAAGGCCAATAATTATTTTTCATTTTGAAAGTGAAACACCCCACTTACAAACTCTTGGAAAATACAAAACAAGTGAAAAATCTAGCCATGGTCCCATCACCCAAACACAAGCATAAATACATTTTCGTTTATTTTATTCCACTTGTCTTTTTTAACCCACAGTCCCCATCATCTTATGCTGGTGGTTATAAGTCTAGTGCATACAGCTTCCTATGTAACTGTCTTTCCAACTTTGTTGTAAAATGCCTCCGTGCTTTCGTGTGCTCTTCTTAAGACGCACACTGCCAGATGGTTCCCTAGAAGATGCACCTGGTTGCTCTCTCTCCTCCCCTATAAATGGGTAGATGGGCCGTTTCCATTTCTACTGTTTTGTTTTTGCTATTGTAAATAACACCATAGCAAGCATCTTTTTCTGTATTTGGAGCAATTTCCTCAGGATCCAACCCCAGAAATGAGATTTCTAGTCAAAGATGATGGATAGTTTTATGGCTCTTGACTCATTTAGCCAATTTGCTTTTTAAAGATTTTGTGTGAATTTACATTCTCACGGGAGTCCTGATTGAATCTTTAAATTTGAGTGACACCGTCCCCCATACCACACTTTCTAGAGTAATGATTTTCTTGCCCAGATACAAATCTTAAAGGTTCGGATACCTGTGACAATATCCTCTCCTCTTTCAAACCTTCTGGCTCTTTCTGAGAGATGTAAAGCAGTCTTGGACACCACTATATGCTCACCATCTGCCCTGGTTCTTCTCCCAGTCTCATCTAAGACCATCAGTGGTCATTCCTGTCTTTCCTCCTGGGGACCCGTCTAAAGGTCCTATAACAGTTCAGAAAACAACTGCCCACGTGGGACTGTGCTTGGTCCCCACTTCAGTCTGTGGCCACGTTCAGGTTCCTTCTGCTGCTTCTCAGAGTCTGGCGGACCTGGAGGGATGAGCACTGAGTAAGGAGTTAAGAGCTGACTCCAGTTCCCAGGTCAGCTCATTCACTATCCCTCTCCCCCAGGATAGGAAATGAAGCTGGTTGCACGTTTTGCCAACTTCAAGTCCACCTGGAAGGAGGGAAACGTCCTCTCATCCACCCCCTGCTTCTTTTGATACTAAGAGAGAAAGGGAAAAGCGAGATTAAAATATTTACAAGTATCTGATCTTCCCCCCATCTCCTGGAAGGCACATAATAGAGAAAAGCAGACAGACATCTGTGAGCATTTAGAGAACGGAAAAAGAAACAAGCAGGTTTCAGCCAGAGCCCGTCAGGTGGTTGGCAGCGGCCGCTGGGGTAGGGGGGTGCGGTGGGGATGGAGTTTCTGGCCTGATTGTATCGTCCGTTCTGGCCCCCGGAGAGGGACAGCGGCTGTGGATGCAGGTGGGGAATGCTGTGGGACTGCGGGAGGGCTCCTCAACTGTAATTCCACTGTACTTTGAGAGTGAGTGAACGTCTCGTGGCAAAAAGTTCTTCCACAGCAGAAATGTGGGGGTCTTGAAGACGTCAGAAAAATGAAGGCAGGAAAGACGAGAGTGTGCACGGGCCCAGAGAAGAAGGCCAGTGAGGTAGAGAGGAGCACAGTGGGTTAGGGTAGGAGGCTGGGAAGTAAATGATGCTGATGGTGATAATGACCATGGCTTTGATGACCATGATGATGATGACCATGGCCACCATTTCTCAAGGACTTCTTATGTCCTGGGCACTGTCGAAACTGCTTTCTATGGATTAACTGTGTACTCCTCACTACCAACTTATGCGGAAATGACTACTTTGCCCTGATCTATGGATGAGGAAGCTGAGGCACAGCAAGAGTAGACCGTGGCACTGATAGGTTGGGTCTGTGAATAAACAGGGGACAATTAGATGAATCAGAGCCTGAAGGAATGGAAGAGAAAGGAGGAAGGGATCATGAAGATCTTTCTGGGTGTCCAGTCATCCAGGACCCAAATCTGGGAGTCTCCCTGGACCTCACCTCTCCTCCCCTTCCCATTATTCCTCGAGTCTCCCTGCTGTCCAGTCCATGGCTCGGCACCAGCCCCACCACCCATCATTGCACTCCCTGTGTCTTGCCTGGATTGTTGTGTTCACTTCCCCACTGATGAGCCACCTTCAGATTACTTATACAGAGAGTGGTCAGGAAAGGATCTGTCTTATAGAGTGTTCAGGAAAGACCTCTCTGCCAAGATAAACAGAGACCAAATGAAGTGAGGGTAGGAGCTCTGTGATGGCCTAGGGTCAGAGCATTTCAGGAAGAGAGAACAGTAGGTGTAAAGGCCCTGAGGCAGAATCCCGTTCAGCACCCTGCAGCATTAGCAAGGAGGCCAGGGGGCCTGAGTGAAGTGAATGTGGGGATAGGATGTGAAGTCGGAGGAGAAGCTCTGGGTAAGATTGCATAAGGCCCCGTAGACCATTGAAATCTCTTCTTAGTGAGGAGGGAATCCTTTGGAGGGATTTCAACAAAGGAATGACATGCCTTCACTTTTTTAAAAATAAAAGACTCTCTCTGCTTCATTTTAAAAAAAATATTTTTATTTATTTATTAGAGAGAGAGAGAGAGTGAGTGAGCATGAGCAAGGGGAAGGACAGAGGGAGAGAGAGAAGCAGACTTCCCACTGAGCTGGGAGCCCGAAGCAGGGCTCGATCCCAGGACCCTGAGATCATGACCTGAGCCGAAGGCAGATGCTTAACTGACTGAGCCACCCAGGTGCCCCAACTCTCTCTGCTTCCATGTGGAAATTCCTGCAGGGGAACATGGGTAGAAACTGGGAGACCAGCCAGACTGATGGTAGTAGTGGAGAATTCAAGAAGTGGTCAGATTCTGGATACATCGTGAAGGGAAGGCTCGCTGGATTTGCTGGGAGACGGATGTCGAGTACAAAGTAAAGAGAGGCAGTAGGATGCCCCAAGCAGCTAGAAGTCTGAAGTTGCCATTTATTTGCTGAGAAAGAGGGAGGAGAGGGAGTCAGGAGCTCCCCTTGGGCTTGTCAAGTTATATGACGCTAGGATCTCCAAGTGGGGTCGGTGTTGGGGCTGCTGGATGTGTGCGTCCAGAGTTCAGGGAGAGGGGGAGGCTGAGATGAGAACGTGCCTCATCAGTGTACAGCAGTTAAAGCATAGGGCTGGTGGAGTCCTCTGGAGGGGAAGCAGAAAGAGGCCTGGACACAGAGGCTAGGAACGTGCCGACAAAGCTGAGGCTGAGGTGACTGGCAAGGACGGGCCAGAGAGGAAGGAGGAGAACCAGGAGTGAGTGGAAAGAAGGTGTTGCAAGGGGCAGGCAGTGCTCCATCAACTGTGTCCCTGCTGCTAACGAGCGGAGTGTCGAGGCCTGAGGATGATGCACGCACTGGGCGGAGGCCGCAGGTGACCAGGACGGCGGGGGTGGCCTGAGGGGTGGGTGTGAACACCTGAGCCGTTGGGTTCCAGAGCTAAAGGAAGCAGAGGAAGCGCAGTTGCTAAGCATATTTCAAGAGATTTGGGTGGGGGAGGCCAGTAGGAGGGGGATGGAGAGGCAATGCAGCTTTTTAAAAATATATATGGGAGATGTTTTAGCATGTCTGTGGTTCACAGATATAACCCAGCAAAATGGTCAAAATCGATAATGCGGGTCAGACTCTCCCCAAATATAACCTTTCTCCCCCTTTCTTTATTGCACGGCTTGGAGCATTGATCAATGTGTTTAGTAATTGTTTGTGGTTGATGCTTTTGTGAATGTCTCTGGCATTTATTTCCCCTTTAGGCAAAGTCGTTTCCCTCAAATGTGCCCATGGAACTAGATCAGATCCATTTAATGACGAAAAGGCTTTGAAAAAACAAATCCCCGACTGTAGTCCATGGGATCCTGTCTGGGATTGTCTCATCACTGACTTGTGGAGGTGTCAGCTGAATCAATAACAGTAGTTACTATTATTGAAAGCTAACTGTGTGCTTTACATGAATTATCTCCTTCAAGCATCTCTGTGATATACAGAATATTGATGATCTCAGTTCAGTGATGAAAGAACTGAAGCTTCAGAAGTTAAACCATCTGTATGCCCAGGGCGTTCTGGAGCCAGATTTATTTTAAAGTAATCTTTACACCCAACGTGGGCCTTGAACTCACAGCCCTGAGTTCCAGACTCACGGGTTCTATCCACCGAGCCAGCCAGTCGCCCCCAGATCTCATATTCCTAACCACAGTGCCCTAGAGAAGGGTCTGGCTAGAGGGGCTGGTGCAGGTCCCCGAGGCTGCCCGTAGGGGGTTGGTGTAGAGGGGGGGCAGCCTCTCTCTGCCGGCCTGAGCCGCGAGTGGGTCCCGCTCCCCAGGACCCGCTCCCCGCCGACGCAGCCCTCCCCGGTGCTGCCGCGCTCCCAGCGGCCGGGCTGGGTGACGCCGGCGGGGCTCGGGCAGCAGGGGGTGCTCTCCTGTCACGAGAGGCGGCCAGAACCGACCACAGCTCCAGGCTGCAGAGAAGTGGAGAGGAAAACACCGGCTCTTCTCCCCAGCAGCCCCCCTGACCCCCCCAGCAGGGCTTCCCGCCTCCTCGGCTCCTTCCCCAGCAGAACGTCTTGCTGTGCTGTTGGCCAAGCTATTTCACGGGGGCAGAAAGAACCTCTCCATGGAGATTTGTGAAAAATCCCTGCCCTGGTGGAAGGTCCCTGGGTAGGGATGGGATACAAATGGGAGGTACTGGCCCTTTGCTAGGGGATGTTGATGTTAAACTCGTGGGCGCCGAGCAGGGCATGGGGGGGGACCGACCCGCTGAGGCCCTTAGATCTGCCCCGGAGCCCAGTCACAGGTGTCTAGCCCAGCACCCGGCATGGCCTGTATGGAGTGCTAAGCTGGCACTCAGCAAACACTGGCTTTCCTTCCCGTGTTCCTTTCTGAGCTCCCAGCCAACTGAACCGCTGAAACCCGAATTCCCAGTTGGGAAAACAGATTCCCTTATCTGCAGGGATGCAGCAAAGAAAGGAAGCACCATCCTGCGACTTTGAAGTGAATGTCACAGGAAGAAGGGCACAGAGAGAGCAGGTGCTCCCTTCCCCATCGCCCTACAGCCCTTTTCTGAGGACCCCATGGGCATTTGCCGCTCTGGTGGCTGCGGAGGAGCCCCTGGCCCTGGGTAGGGCCAGAATCCAACAGGAAGCCATGTGGCGGGCGCCTCAGCCCCAGCGCCCACCACAGCTGTCAGCTGCTTGTGACTGCTCCTGCCCTGCCCAGAGGCGCCCTGGCCGCGGATGGGGGGGGGGGGTGCCCCGGGACGCAGCTGCTCCCGCTGCCACTGGGAGCATGCACTTCTTAGCCCTGTCGGCGGCCGCGGCCCCAGCCCAAGGAGCTAAGATGAGAGGGAGGAGGAGGAACCGGATGCTCGCTCTCTCTAAATGGTTCCAGATTTGGCTTGGCTCTGTGGCCTCTTTGCCCCTGGGCTTACTGATTAAGTCCGGCTTCCCCAGGGCAGCTGCTCCCCGGGAGTCCCAGAAGCAGCTGGGGGGGGGGGCAGGAAGCAACCAGTGGCCTGGCCGTGCCCCAGACGCAAATCTAGCCCCCAGTTTGGCACCATTGGCCTTACCTCCCCACCGCCCCAATCTGCTCGGAATCGCAGGAACCACACTTGGAGGGAGATAGAAAACCCCCTCCCTGCTGCAGATTCTTCGCCTTTCCCCTTTGGAAGTAGCCCATTCTGAGCTGTTCGGATGTGTTTAGAGCGACAAGTATTCTACCCTGCATCAGCCGAGCAGAGCTGTACTTTCTGTGGGCTGGAGCTAAAGAAACACAAAAATCCAGTGTGCGACAAGTAAGGAGCAATCGCCTACTGGAGAGAGAACTAGA
The DNA here is from genome assembly GCA_028534135.1 of Potos flavus. NCBI lineage: Eukaryota > Metazoa > Chordata > Mammalia > Carnivora > Procyonidae > Potos > Potos flavus. The sequence continues at coordinate 27,668,841 of CM052891.1, read as the reverse complement.
ACAAGACCTAGAGGAGGCAGCCTCGCCCTCCAGGGCCTTGTAGTGTAGTTGAAGAGATGAGCGACCGTGTAAGTCAGTTTCAACCACCGCAGAAGGGATGTCACAGCTCCCTACGTGCCTAATTACCAAGTGAATGGCTCCTACGGTAATTGCATTCCGGCCAGGGGAGAGAGGGAGTGCTCCAGGCCCACATGCTCAGGGTGGGCTGCACTGGGGCAGGTTTAGGAGGGGAGAAAAGGGGAGGTGGGGGGTGAAGGAGAGACCTGGATTTGAGTTGCTTCTGGAAGGCTGAGTATATCAGATATTATTAAAAGGATCCATGATGCTTTTTTGCTTTGGAAAAGGACTAGCTATCCTTTCTAGATTAGTGCCTGATTCCAGGGGACTGCCCCTCACATCTTCAGGGTGCCCAGGAAATGTAATTTGATAAATAAGAATGACCTCTTATGAGCACCTGGTATGTGCCAATCATTGCAGGGGTGGGGGGACATATTACAAAAATTATTTCTGGTATTTACAATGACGATTATTGGAAGATTATCCCCTACCCTAATCTACAGGTGAAGCAAATGGGGCTCAGAGAGTGTAGATATCTTGGCCAAGGTCAAGGAGCTAAGTCAGAGTGCAAACAGGATTTGAGAGGCTGGGATGTGAAGGGACCCAGTCAGTAGCTGACAGTAGCTGTTTCCTGAGGACTTCCCCATGAGTGTCTAATTGACTGCCTTCAAGAAGACCTAGTCTCTTGGAGCCCCCCTAAAACACTGCATGGATTGAGGACCCAGCTTTGATAGTTTTTCCTTTTTTTTTTTTTAGGATAAGGGAAGAGAAGCCCAGATAGATATCATTACTGCTAAGAGAAACACAACACTAGGGAGGAGAGTGCCTGGAGGTTTGGGAACTGGGCAAGGGTCTGAGCCAGAGGAAAACCAGCAGAGGGTGGGGATCTCTGTGACTCAGAGGCCCTGGGGGAAAATGAATGGACTCACGCTACCCCCACCCAGGCTTCCTGTCCATCCTTGACACTCTCTTCCGTCCCTCTCCGCTATGGAGGTGATGCTGATGAGCTTGACTCCACTTGCTAGGGGAAATGGAAACCTCAGCCCTCCAAGCCTTCTCCTCCCTCCTGCCCATCGGGCTTGAACAGCAGAGGACAGGGCAGGGGAAGGTGGCACCTGGTCCAGCTACATACACAGGGCATGCTCTGACCTGCCGATTCGGCGGAGTGGGGTGTAAATCTCTCCCTTCCCTCTGCCCTGCTCTCCTGAGTCTATAGGAATGAAGTGATTAACTCCCGTCTCCTACTCCCTGCAGCCATGGAATCTGATCCAATGAACCTTCTTGAAGCCCCTGTGGTCTAAGATGATATCCATGTTCCCCATTATGAAAATAAAACCATCATGTTCTAGGAAAAAAAAAATATGTGTGGTGTGTGTGTGTGTGTGTGTGTGTGTGTGTGTGTGTGTATAAAGAAGAGAACCATGAATCATCCACTCCTCCATAGGTAACACTGTGAACACTGTGATATGTGGGTATGCCCAGGTGGAAATGTTAAATTTTTTTTAAAACAGCTTCGATGAAACTTCCTTCAACTTTGTAGCCTATTCATTCACTTAGATTTTCTTCAAATTATTTATAAAGTTTTTGTGAGCATCATTTTAATGACTATGTAAGATTCTATCATATGGCTGTGTCATAATTTATTTCACTCTGATGACTAACTATCTGAGCGGCTCTAGCTTTTTGCTACTATAAGTCATATCACAGCGGACATATTTGTGCATAAATATTTTTGACATTTTAGTTTATAGCCTTAGGATGGGTTCCTAGAAGTGGAATTATGAGGCCAAGAGTACGAGCATGTTTAAGGCTCTTGATATATTTTCCAAATTGCTTTTCAAAAGGGTTATATTAATTTATACTTTATTAGGAGTCTACAAAAGTGTTCAACCTGTCACACTTTCCAATAATCAATACACTCAATTAAAAATTAGGTTTTAACTACCCAAGTTTACTCTCCTTGTAAAACCAAATGGTACAGGTCAGGCTAACGCTGTCTTTGACCGTGTCCTCACCTGCTCTCCTCCTCATTCCCATGTGGGTGCCCAGAGCTTCCTGAGGCCTGGAAATTCTTCTGGCTCCTTTCCTGTATCTTTACATACACCGACTCAGGGTCCTATTTGATTATGTATACCTGTTGGTGTCTTCGAAAATAGGTTCCTTTTCCTTTTCTCCACCTAGAGTAGAGGTTGGCATGCCTTTTCTGGAAAGGGCCACAGAGTCAGTATTTTGGGCGTATGGGCCACAGTCTGCTGTTTTCCTGCAAAAGCACCATCACCTCAGGTGACTCGTGACCACGTGAGCACGGCTCTGTTGACCCAGAGAGCCACTGGGCTGGATTTAGCTTGCAGGCTAGTTTGCTGGCCCCTGTTCTAGACTATGAATTCCTTGGAGCAAGCGTCAAGGGGGTGCCCCAGGCCCCTGGAACAGGGTTCTGTGTGATTAGGCGTTTGAGGATGATGAGGTGGAGGCCTGACATTTTCAACACTGAACTTGGGGCTTTAGATGGTAGAAGGGATAGGGAGGCGTCATGACCTCCTCTCTACTCCTTGCACCTTGGCCCTTTGTGGGGAAAGAGAGAGAGGAAAATGGAGGGACATTTGCAAGTGGCTTGAGTTCCGTGGGCCCGGGGACTGGGACGTGAGAGAGATGTGCCGTAACCTTTCTCCACCCTTGTTTGCCTCAGCTGGCGCCAAGCCCCGTTCTTCTGCTGCGGTCAGACAGGAAAGGTGCCCACCAGGCAGGGTAACAGTCCGGGCCTCAATAATGCAACTACAGGCAGGAGGATAAAAAGAACCGGCATCCGACAAGCATTTACCGCGCACCAGAGCACTGCAGATTCCCGGCAATCCAACAATAGTACTGGATGCTGAGGCCAGTGCTCTGGTTATTCCTGTCATGTAGATGAGGACGGAGAGAGGGGAGGTAGCTTGCCGAGACTTTTACAGCTGTTCATGAGTGGAACAAAGGGCCTGATCCTATGTATCTGATGCCAGTGCCTCATCTTCTGGCCGTGCTCTGAGCACCTGTGTGGCTGACCTTCCCACTGGCCCGCTCGATATCCATTCTGCGCTTTTTCCTGAGCGCCGAGACTGCGGCTAACACGTCCAGCTGACAAACTAGTTTCCAGTCTCCTTGGCAGCCGCAGATGGTCAATGAGATGAAAGTGGGAGCTCTTTGGTTCTCTTTCCTGCTGCTGAGAATGAAACATGGTGACCAGAGCCCCAGCAGCCACGGTGAGGCCACCCCAGGGATGGGAGCCACATGCTGCCGCTGGGATGGAAGCATGGAAGGAGCCTTATGCTGGCTGCTGCTGCTGCTGCTGCTGCTGCTGCTGCTGCTGCTTCTTTTATTTTTTCTCATAACATGAGAGAGATAAATCTCTATCTTGTTTAGGCCACATTGATCAGGGTCTCTCTTACAGGAAGATAAATGTAATTCCTAAGTGTTAAAGCCTCAGAGAAGGTCTGTAGCTTGCAGGTCTAATATCGCACACAGAATTTGCTAAGAGGAGTCCGTCTGGCAGGCTCCGAACACATGTCTCTTACCTGTCCCCCCGTTCCAGAGTCATCCCATGCACTGGAACGAAATGATAAAAATGTGGGCCAGGGATCCAACAGTGATACGAGCCTGGGGGAGGGGAGGAAATGGGTTAAAAGGAGAAGAAAGAGCCCCTAGGGGGAGGGAAGGGTTTTCCTTCCAACTTTGAGAAGGGTGGCCACACAAGGCCAAGAGGAGGTTGCGGGCCTTGCCCTCTGTGGAGCAAGAGCCCATATTATCCATGGGTCCTGAACAGATGGGATGATCCACCCTGGCCTGAGACAAGGACCATTGCTTCTGTGTTCCTGGTCCCTGTGGGTTGACCGCCCATCAGTAGAGTGCCTACCAGTGACCTGCCCCTCCCTCCCCTCCACCGTCCAGCGCACTAATCGTGAGGCGACCGTCCCGTCCATCGGTCACCAAACCTGTGGGGGCTTAGGGTTATCCAGGGAGGCCAGCCATGCAGAGATTCGGAGCGGGATCTAGCTCTCACCTCTAAAAGCACAGTTTTGCATCTGTTTTCGTCTCCGTGCTCTGGTCTCCACCGAGGAAACAACATAGTCAAAGGAGAGACCCCCAGTTCAAGATCCTCAGCATTCCAGAGAGTAAAGATAGAACTTTTCTCTCAAATCATGGTTTCAGGATTCCACTGACAGATAACTACTCAGCTCCCAGTAACCTAGAAAGGGCATGTGGGAAACCTCAGTGGAAGTCTGGGGCCCAGGACTCAGTGGTCAAGGCCATGCGAGGCCTTGATGAGCGGGGTAAGGTTCTTGGTAAACCCATGGGAGGACGAAGACACGGTAGAAGGTTGGGTTCTCACCAGAAACAAAGAGGAGAATCCTGACAAATGCCTTTGGAGGTGGCCTGCACCAGGAGGTTCACCTTGAAAAAAAGTTGCTGCTGAGGTCACACACTTCACCTTGTCCTCTGCCGAGCGAAGCACTTCCCAGTTTTCCCTCAGACGTTTCCCTATCAAGACAATCTGTAGATCTCCCTCCAGTCAGCACACTGGCTGCAAAGATAATGTAGGTATTTTCAGTCAGCCCGGAGCAGGAAAGATAAGCAGAGGGAGAGCCAGGGAAAACTTGATTGAGTGACCGAGATAAATGGACTATACCACAGGAAATCGAAATGCAAAAATAAGGATTGGGAGCAACTGAAATATTTAAAAAGATAGAGAAGGACAGGCGTGTGAATGGAGCGGCCTTACCCCTTCCTCGCCTGAGCTCCTAAATATTGCAAAAGAGAATAGAGTGGAAAGAATCTCAGAATAGAAACTAGCCATTAAGGGAGACAGAATGACAGGGTTTGGCTTACAAATGGGATGATAATTAAGAAAGGAGGAGAAATAAGAGGGGCTTGAAGTTTGATTCTTCGCCTCTGGTCTCACTTAGGTTATATGTCCAAGAGAACACTTTCCGGGGTGTGGTTCCGCCTTCCAGAGGCCCTTCTCTGGCCCTCCCTGTGGAGGGGACTCGAGGGAGCTGAGCGCCGGGCCTTCTTGGCCAAGGGCCCGAGGGCTGCGTATTGGTTAGAAGCGAGGCTCTGGATGCAACCAACACCGTGGTACTTGAGTAGCTTACATCAAATAGGCATCTATATATATCTATAGATCTATATGTATATCTAATCTATGTATATATAGATCTATAGATATATATAGATCTATAGATATATATAAATAGGCATCTATTTGATATATATATATCTCCTACATCACTGTTCTGAGGCGAGCCTTCCACACACTCAGACGGACCTGGGTTCCTGCCGCCAGGTCTTGGTTTTGTCCACAGCGGTGAGGTTGGGCTGCCTGGTTCCGGCCACGGGCAGAGGGAAAGGGTACAGACAAGGCACATTCTCGTATCTCAAGGCTCAGGGTAGGACCTGGTGCCCCTTGAGAGCGGCCGGGTGCCTGTGAGAGCTGCCCCATTGGTCTGTGGCCTGGACTTCTTCCCTCAGGCAGGCAGGCCTCCAGGGGCCAGCTGAGTCTACTCCTCATCGGTACAGGCTGGGTCTGGTGGCAGGAGCACCTGTGAAGGGGCAGGGCCTCCTTCCCTGTCTCGTTGCAAATGATCAGCCCTGCCCCCCCTTCCTACTCCCCCTCCCGGGCTGCAGGAGGCCAGAATGCTCCTTCCCGCTCATTGTGGAGGGGAAGTATTTTTGCCCAGAGTCACCCTCTCTTAACCTCCCAAACCAAGTGAAAGCTAGCGGGGAAGGAGGCCAGATTAGAGGCTGGAGCTCCAGCCTGGGCCCCTCGGCTCAGTAAGAAAGGGAAGAGCTCAGAGCAGCCCATTCTGTTTGCGCCGAGGGGGTGTCTCTTGCACGAGCAGGACAGGGGCTGGGGGGTCAGCACCCACCTGCTCTTCCTCAGGGTGCTCGCCGCGGGTCACACGGGCGCTGAGTGTCCGGCTTCGGCAGTGGCTGAGGAGCCACGGGACCGGTCTTCCCAGCATCTGTCCCTCAGCACTGCCACCTCCTCAATCAATAGGTGCACGGCCAGGCAAGCCAGATCTGATGACTTCAGCCCTCGCAAACAGAACCTAATTCCCCTCTCTGTTTTTAAGGATAAAAATCTATGCATAAAACGCCTGAATGATTCAGAGGGCATGGGAGAGCTTATCTACTTATTCCTTCATATCATCAGCTTGGCATTTCTCGAAACAATGAAACTATTTTCTTTCCTTAGACATGAAACATGGCCTCAGAGACCTTGCCTTGCAATCAGAAACCCGGGGCTCCCTCGGGGGCTCCATGTAGAACTCATCCTGGCTGCAAAGGGTTCTCTCCTCAAGGCCTTTCTCCTGTGCAACCTGGGAGCAGGCCGAGTGTGCGTGGCTCAGGAATTTGCAAGCAGGAATGTGTTTCTGCTGGAAGAACACTCTAATATTCTAAAGATAGCAGCTACTCTGACTACCGATCTGGATCCCACGGTTCAGGTGGTGATGTGTACCAGAGCGACACCCAGCTCGCTTCTGCTGAAATCTGTAGTCTCGTTTAGACACAAAACCTTGAAGAAACCCATGCGCAAGTTCCAAGAGTACACCTCGTCTCCTCCCTGTCCGGGCCAGTCCCGTCTCTTGTCAGGATACTTTCTTGTCAATCTGAACATTTTTAAGTTCTTCTTTCTTTTTAAAAGTTAGAGTTTAGGGGAGGCTGGGTGGCTCAGTCAGTTAAGCATCTGCCTTTGGTTCAGGTCATGATCCCAGGGTCCTGGGATCAAACCCTGTATTGAGCCTCATATCAAGCCCCGCATGGAGCCCCACATCGGGCTCCTGATTGAGTTTATTTTCCACTCTCTATATAAGTCATGTAGTTCAGTATAAAACAGAGACCAGGGTGCCTGGGTGGCTCAGTGGGTTAAAGCCTCTGCCTTCGGCTCAGGTCATGATCTCAGGATCCTGGGATCGAGCCCGGCATTGGGCTCTCTGCTCAGCGGGGAGCCTGCTTCCCCTTCTCTCTCTTTCTGCCTCTCTGCCTACTTGTGATCTCTCTCCCTCTCTGTCAAATGAATAAATAATAAAAATCTTAAAAAAAAAAAAAAAAAAAGAGAGAGACTGTATGGAGTGACCAGGTGATTGAATGAGCTGGGCTTGGTAGGGTGTAAGCAGGAAATAAAGTTCTTCTTCCCCCCACTGCCCCTGCACAGTGGCTCTGAGGACTCATTTCCCCTTACTCCTGCTTTTTGGATACTCCCAGGTACTAATGAAAAGTCTCATTTCTTCCAGTAATAAACTGTCAGTCAAGTCCAGTCTCCCATGAAACTCTTGTGCAATGTGTCGCTTCTCCCCTCCCAAAGCTTGGCCTGGGGGAGCATGATGTCGTCAGCTCCTCTGTTTTCTCCCTGCTCTTCCCTCTATCCCACCTTGATGGGCTGTCTCTGCCTCGGCCAGCGTGGATGAAGAGTGGGGCAGAGATTTAAGGGTCTGGCTAGGTCTTGGTTGACCGAAACAGTTGTCACGTGGTGTCCTCTGGGTTATGTTTCTCTTTCGGGTTCTTTGGAGACACCAGCTCCCCAGAGCCCAGGGTCCCAGAGCAAATACCAGAAGATGTCTAAGAAAGCACCCCAAGGGCCAAAGCTGGCAGTCTGTGGGCAGGAATGGTCATCCAAAAAGCCGGTCTTAGGTAAGGAGGAAAGCTGATTAGCAAGCCACGAAAGGTGAGAACGGGCATAGGAGAGGGGAGTCCAGGTCAATGTGGGAGATTGTTCCTGTCGAGCCTGGGCTAGAGGTGGATTATATAGGCCGCACAGCCTTTTTTTTAAGGGGCCAGGCTGGAGGAAGAGCATGTTGCCGGTCTCATCAAGCTCATTGTCTTCATTGTTGCCAAGATTGTCATCATCAACAACAGCATCCTAAAAGGTGGGGAAGGATGAGTTTCTTTGTGGAATTAGGAAACGCCTCGGGGGACCACCTGGATTAAATGTGGCCTTATCCTCTTCCTCTGCCTGCTAAGGAAAGGAAACTTTTGGGCCCCCACTACTCGGCAATGTGTTCTCCTTAGAGGACAGTGTGGTAGGAGGCCTCTTTCTGTTAGTGCCCCGAGGTGGGACCTGCCTCATACCTCTTCTTCTCCACCCCCTTCTCCCTGTAAACGAGGGAGAAAATCAACACAGGAACTCGGCATCCATTTGTAAGCCTAACTCACATTTTGCTTGTTGTTAAAAAGGCAGAAATGCATCTCATCTTGCATTGTCTTCTCGAAACTTTCCACTCGGTCAAGTCTATTAGGGCTCTTCCCAAAGCTTTGAGTCTCAGATAGCAAGAAAACCCCAACTTTCCAGAGATATTTTGTCCTCTCAATTCAGATTTTTTTTCTTTCTCTTTCTCACCCAAATTGTCCAGAGGACAGAGGAGGGGTGGGTTAGGAAAGAGACAGATCAATCTAAAATGTTGAGGCTGACGGCTAATGGCCTTTAGATTGCCAAGATTGAGTAAACAGATTTAGCACACTGATTCAACATATTAATTGTTTGTTAACCTTTGCATAACCTTTAGGAAGCCTCTGAATGTGTGGATTTAAAACCCAGAGTACACCCGAGGTATTCCCGTGGCACAGCCCACTTTTGCAAGGTGTTAAAACTCATTAATTTTCTGTTGAAGCTGGACAGGAAAGGGGAGTTTGGAGGAACAAAGCATACCAAATAGAGAACTAATCAAGCAAATTAATGTATGCAGAAAGCTCTCTCCTCGGCTTGCAGAAATATCCATTTGTTACCTATATAAGCTATAATTACATAAAATGCGAGCCATCGCGAGATGGAGTGTGATTTAAGGGTTGAGAGAGCAAACATAATAACAACAGCGTAATACTAATAGCCGTCATTTGCTCTAATGATGTCAGCCCTTGGCTAACGCCCCCGTTTCGGGCTCTCTGAGCACATCGGCCATATTCATTAATGCTCTCCCTGTGAGGGTGTGAGGGTCACTCAGAACCATCCCCCTCTCCCCTCAGGTGGAGAGGAGACACCAGAGCTGGGACGAGGTGGAGGAATCCCACTGCTCACCTTGCTCCCCTGCCTCCTGTGTCCAGGCAAGCTCCGAGTTGGAAGGGACCTGCCCTCCCAGGTGCAGGCAGGCCAGGCCTGGTTCTGTGATGCTAATGAGAAGGACAGACCACCAGCGGGCTTCTAGTAAACACTCTTCAGAGTAGGAGACACCCTAGGAGGCCCTGAGATCCGTCTTCTGGTCTGTAGCCTCCAGACTTTCAATGAAGACCATCGCTTGCCCTGTCCTTCGAGCCCTGGAGACACATGTTGCCGATTCGTTGGGTCCCCTGTGTGCTTTGGGGTGACATCCAAGTGTCTGAGACCATCTTCTTGTCTTCCAATCTAAGTCCCACCCCATGCAATCTTATTTGGCCTCAGCCCCTTCTCCCTAGCAGACTTGAGGCTGTAAGTCCTCCCCCAAGGACGGGTGTTAGTCCTTTATACTGTTTCTCACGGAAGTTAGGGGTGTATAGTCAGCAATCGTGGGATTGCTTTTGTTGTGGATGGTCCTTTGGAGTCTCACAGGGAGGCCGCCCCAGGTCAGATTGGCTCCAGATCCCTCTGGCTGTCATTCATCCCGAGGCAATCCCGCTTTTCTGAGCGAGCCAGACAAGGGCTCAGCGCTTTCTCCATGCTGATGGCTTGAGCAGGCCTGTAGCCCCTGCTTGTCCTCTGCAGACCCGTTTTTCTTCCCCGCCTCCCCCCACCCCTGCCTTGGGCCAGCCCCCTGCATGCACGCCCACTCCTGTAAGCAGTGTGTAAAACCTGGTTCAGCCACTCTTGGAGCACATTTTCTAGGGTTGTTTTTTTTTTTTTTCCCCCTGGTGTTTTGTCTGCTGTAAAATAGCGTATTTGGACAAGATGACTGTAAGGTGGCTTCTAGGACACAGATGAAGAGGGAAGATGACGTGTGGGTCCCGGGCTAAGGGTCTACGGTGGCGTCCCTCCCTGTGGCCTGCCTGCTCCCTGCCCCTGGAAACGAGAAGCCTGCCCTCATCTGGACAGGACGCTATGAGGAAGTGGGGCTCCTGGACTCACACCGGGTCCTCCATGCAAGCCTTCCAGACCTGGGGCCGCGAGCCCAGCCCTGCCCAGCTAGCACCCCGCAGACGTCCCTGCTGCAGCCCGTCTCTCCCCCTCGCCCACCACACACCTGAGCCGCGCCATCCTGTACTCTTTGTACAGTCCTGGCTTTTGAGCTGCTCGGGCAGCACCCGGCGTCCCCTCAGGCCTCCTTCTGCAGCCTGAGTCCCTCTGGGGATGACCTTGGCCAACAGAAGTGATGGAGAGATGCCCTCTTCTTAAAGCTCTGCCCTGCCTCTTGGTTAGAAGCAAAGCCAACAGCACAACCAAGACTGAAAAACCAAAAACATTTTATTAGAATTAACTTCACCTGTCTCATTTCCCTTTTTAATATGACTCCTAAATGATCTTAAACTACATACATGGTTATTGTACGTCTCTTGGACAGTCCGGGTCTAGAGACTCAGAATCATCTTCTGCCTGGGCCACTTACTTGCTGAGCATCTGTAGGAGAACCATAGCCTTTTCTGGGTTAGTTTCCTCTGAATAAAATAGAGACCTATGAGGACATGAGCTGTCCTCACATGCCTCCCAGTCAATTCCTAAGGGCCTCGCTCTGAGGAGAGCCGGGGACACACCCTACTTTTGTAGGGATGAGTCTTAGCTTTCTCTATTTTTCACTCAACCCTTCAACATAAAATAAGCACAGACTGGGACGCCTGGGTGGCTCAGTTGGTTAAGCGGCTGCCTTCAGCTCAGGTCATGATCCCAGGGTGCTGGGATCGAGTCCCACATCGGGCTCCTTACTCGCCAGGGAGCCTGCTTCTCCCTCCGCCTCTGCCTGCCACTCTGCCTGCTTGTGCTCTCTCTCTGTCTCTCTGACAAATAAATAAATAAATAAATAAAATCTTTAAAAAAAAAAAAAAAGCACAGACTATGAGGGTCAATGCCTCTGTCTGCTCAGCTGGTAGCTCTGGTGGTGGTTTTTCCAATATCATATTCTTCCGGGACTGGAAGTCCTGCCAAATGAGAGCAAAGTCCCATGATGGCCAACGACCTATGTTGCCCTAAAAGCCTTTGCCCAGCACCCCAGTTTATTCCTCTTTTCAAGGAACCCCCCACCTGGAACCCTTACCCCCTCCTTTTGCTCCTCTCTCTACTTGTGCTCTCTCTCAAATAGACAAAAATCTTAAAAAAAAATTGATGTTTGTCAAATGTATATGTAAAATTCCTAATTGTGTAATGCACAGATATTTGCATTATCAAAATTAAACATAAAACATGAAAGAGGTCCTTCACAACCCTCCTCCCACCATTCTTTTTGCCTAAATCCTCTAAAGATAACCACTCTGTACATTTATGTGCATATATTTACTCATGCACCCATATTTAGGTATTTCAGGGTTTTTTTTCCAACATACATGCTATCATGCTGTATGTATTGTTTTTGAACCAGATTTTTTTTTTAAGATTATTTATTTGATAGAGAAAGAGAACAAGAGGGGTAGGGCAGAGGGAGAGAATCTCAGGCAGACCCCCACTGAGCACGGAGCCCAAAACGGGGCTTGATCCCACAACCCTGAGATCAGGACCTGAGCTGAAACCAAGAGTCAGACCCTTAACCAACTGAGCCACGCAGGTGCTCCCTTTCATCCCCCCCTGTGTTAATGATGTGGCTTTAAGGTCTTTCCACGATAGTAGGTGTAGATTCCCGTCATTATTTTTTAACAACTCAGAGTATTTCATTGTATGGCTGTACCACTGATTTACCTAATGATGGATATTTAAGATTGTTTCTCCTTTTTTTAAACCGTGAACGGGGTTGCCATGAACACCTAGTGCCTACGCCTGGCACACATCTGTCCTACAGCCATAGGGTGGATTTGTGGGACCGTTGCCTTACAGGGTGTGGATGCTAACATTTTGATCCATGTTAACACACTGTTTTTGAAAAAGCCTTTTACTCCCCTTCCCTCCCCATGAGAGTGCCCATTTCCCCCACACCTTACCAGAACTGTGCACCTTCTAGCTTTGTCATTTTCGTCTTGCTAACAGGCTCTTGTTGATAGCCACTAAACCTCCTGCCTTAGGATCATTACAACGTCCCACCGTAAACTTCCTGTTCTCCAGCCACAGTGACCGTGCCATGGTTCTGCAGTGGCATCTGCCCCCTGGAGAACTGTCCCCTACAGTGAAATCTGGAGCTATCTCCTGCATCCACTGTTTAATATTTATCAAGAGTCCGCTGAGTGCTGGGTCCACACAGCGACCAAGACTTTTGGGAAGACAACACGCAGTGATTTGAAAGGCAGAGATTAGTTAATAAAAATCGACAGCCCTATCTGAGGCCTCAGAGGTGCCCCTGTTTCCCTGGGCGTCTGTGTATTCCGGGTGAAGCAGGCAGGGGTGTGTCCCCCTCTGAGAAGCTGCATTAATATGGCATCTGGTCTCCTACAGGACGTCTGCAGAGTACGACGGAGCTCATCACTTTCCCATCTATGAGCAATTAAACTGCGCCAGGAAGCCTTGTATCTTTATATCATCTCTTAATGACGTGGGGGTGGGGGGAGGGCGGTGTGGATACAAAGAATCCACACCGTGGTTAATCGGCAAAGTTATCACCTTTCTTCGGGGGCCAAATGTCCGGTGCATTTCCCATCCGTCTCCCCTTGCCAAGACCGGCAAACACCTGGCTTTGTCCCCGTGTGCACCACCTCTGGAATTAAATGTCATTTGCAAAGCCTATAATTGCTTGAAGAGACAGTAGCTTCTTTTTGTCTTTCTCAGACTCGCTACCTTTAACTCTGCCCAATCCCACTCCCCGCACCCCCCTCCCCTCCACCCCCAGACTTTTGTTTCCCCAGCCCCATCCCGGGGCCTGTCAGATTACATTTTTTATTGCATCGAGACAAAAAGCCATCTGGAGCTCCTGGTCTCCACTGTCAGTGGGCTGCCGTTCTCAGGGTCTCCTGCCAGGCCCCCCGATTAAGAGGCACCCCCCACCGGCCCTCTCTTTATTTTTCACCGCCTGCCTTCACCCCTCCTCAGCTCCTGTGCCATTGTCCCTCTGCTCGCCTCACCCTATCACTGGGATCCGGCTACCTTGTCTTTGGCAGAACAATGCAAGCTGTCAGCTTGTATTAAGTATGCGGGGGGGGGGGGGGGGGGGAGCGCCACAGTTTCAGGAGGCTGAATGCTCCCAGAGTCTTCGTGTGGTTCTGGGAAGCCTGGAGTATCTCTCCTGGTCCCTCGTAGACTTATTTTAGGCCTCAGCTATTCCTCTTTTCCTTTCTTCTTGGCCTCAAACCTAGGCAGCACATTAGAGAAGAGCCTCTGTGAACACAGGGAAGGAAAGGACACGGCACAGAAGCAAATGGGAAGGAAACTCGGCTCTCCCTGGCTCCAACAGCCCAGCACGGGGGCAGATCTGTGCAGAGGTCCCACTGGGCTCATGCTACGTCCTCTCTGGAATGTCCTCAAGGGGCCAGACCCCACCTGTTTCAGGGTCCAGATCAGTTCCGAGGAGCGTGGAAACTCTTCTTTAAACAAGTCAGCAGTTGTCTTTCAGACCAGAAGCCTAAACAGAAGCCTAAAAGCCTGTGTCCATTGTTCTCTCCTCTCCTTTGACATTAACCTGACTTTGGCCCTGAGCTGCCTCATCCCAGCACTTAACAAGAATCTCCGTAGGGGTCACTCAGTGAATGCTTGTCCACGGATGACACCGACTTGTCTTCCCGTGAGCACAGGTTCTATTTGTCAAGGGAATACTGTGAGAGGGAAGGGAGCTCACAGCTCCCGAGCGCATTCATTTTCTCTGAGATTTTCCCAAAGTCCTATGAGGTGGGTTTTATTTCCTTAATTTTACGCACGAAGGGACTGGAGACTCCGAGTTTAAGAAACGATCTCATGGCCTTAGGGACAAGTGAAGAGTCAAGATCTGTCCCCAGATCCATCCGGCACCAATCTCGGCCTTCCACTCCATACCAGGAGTCTTTATTTAATCCCTAGTAAACACAGGCACCACACCTGTCAAGTTTGGTCAACAAGTGTTGATTTTCAGAAGTGTTCAATTTTCAGAAATGATCAGCTGGCTGGGCCATAAAGCCCCAGTGTCTTTCTCCAAACACGGAAATTACTCTGAGGCGCGTCTTCTCCCTCTCGCAAACCGCTTTGGAGAACAATCCTTTTTTAAAATGAAGTTGGTCACAGACTTGCAGTGGACGAATATGGCCCCGAGTCGTCTCACAAATCTTTCCATAACGAGTCCTGGAGTGGAGGCGGGATGTGGTGCTCACTGGGCTGACGTGGTGAAATGTTTGGAAGCCTAAAGGCTCGTATGCTTTGCCTTAAACCCGTTTATAGCAGAAACTTTCTTATTTCCAATGAGGTCACAGTAGGAAAACGAAATGGTTGGCACAGGCCTGTGGATGTGGTCAAAAATGAACCGTGTCTGTGGGAATACGTAGGTTTTCGAACATGCCCATTGCAGAGAATAAACCCCTTTGCCATCTTCGTGCAGCTGTTTTTTTCTAAGATGAGATGGTCACATAGAACGATTTCTAAGGTTCCATCCAGACTCTACATCCCATGATGTGTCTCCACGTCAGGCACCACTGAGGATGAAATAAATAATGATTACGTATTAAAACAACAATTTAGTGAGCTACTTGCCATGTGGCAGGCTTTGTTCTATGACACTTTTCTTCTTCACAACAATTTCCTGAGGTTGATGTTCTCATCCTTCCCATTTTTAAAATGAGGAAATAGAGGGGTGCCTGGCCGGCTCAGTGGGGGGGCATGCGACTCTTGATCTTGGGATTGTGGGTTCAAGCCCCACGTTGGGGGTAGCATTTACTTAAAAAAAAAAAAAAGAAAAACTTAAAAAAAATCAATAAATAAAATGAGGAAACTGAGGATCAGAGAAATTGAGTAGCTTGCTGGAGGTCACACAGTTAATAAGGAGCAGAACCAAGATTTGAACTGGGTTGTGTGGCTCCCAAGGTCCAGCTTTGGGCTGTGGTCCAGTGGCTAATATACCCACACAGAGCTCAGAGCCCTCCCTGGCCTCCTGCCCCAGACTTCTCTAGCGGGCACACACAGAATCACTCAAAGCTAGTTCGTCAGGTAGCAAAATTAAATGAAGACAGCATGAAAAGTATGGCGGTCACTTGAGACTTGTCTCAGTCCCTTCTCTGATTTATAGGTAAGGTCGTGGGGTCTAGGCTCTCTTAGTTCTAATCACTACCACTGCACTTGGATGACTATACCTGCTAACTGGTCCCTTACAGGTTCACAGAATCAGGTCTGGGGCAGAGAGCACTGGTCTGGGAGTCTGAAGAACCAGGCTCTTGAACTGGCTCTACTTCTAACCAGCTGGGTTAGCTCTGCGGTTTCCAGACTCTCCATGCCCCACGGACCTTATTTGCACCCAAACAGGTAAATTAGATCAGTTTCACAGATCCCACGTGCGGGGGGGCCAAAATGGGCCCCCCGACAGGTTTTGCTTAGTGTGCACAGTGATTTCCTTTTTTGTTTAAGTCAATGCCAACACTTAAAATAGGGAATGTTCACATAAAAACCCGGGTCTCTAGAATCTTGTGAAAACCAAGAAGGTCTGATGGATTTGAACTCCCCTTCCCACCAGACGACGATGAGTAGAGGTTGGGGCCTCACACCCTTTCGGGAGGCCTGTGGGCCCCACCCTACCCTGGCTTCACATTGCTTCTCAGCCCCCCCCCCCCATATCCGGCTTTGCAGCCCCTGGGTGCCACGTCACCAAGGCTTGTCCCATCTAACTGATTCAGATGTCACATGGGCTCCCCGATCTCCGCACTTCAGAAGGGCAGGAAAGCACCCCCTTCCTGGATGAGCCCGTATAGCGGCCATTAGGGTGGGCTCGGTTGTTGCCCAGTGACCAGAGACTGTCACAGCGCCGGGAGAAGAGGGGAGCTTTGTGCTTTGTGTCGCCACCATGGTTGCTGGTAGGCAGAAAGTCAGGAGGAAGCATGCAGGACATTCTTGTTCTTTTTCAGCACTGGGTCTCACCTTGAGCGCCCTCTGGAAGAGGGGTCATGCCTAGGCCCTGGATAGACTCCGGTGTGGATTTCCAGAATTCCTTTTGGA
Source organism: Potos flavus (assembly GCA_028534135.1). Lineage (NCBI taxonomy): Eukaryota > Metazoa > Chordata > Mammalia > Carnivora > Procyonidae > Potos > Potos flavus. The sequence continues at coordinate 27,652,610 of CM052891.1, read as the reverse complement.
CACATGTCTGCCCCTTCCTTTTTGACAAAGCCTCGCTTTCCAGAGATTAATTGTTGTCAAACGCAACTTATTTTCTAATCCTTTCAGGCTCCGTTTAAAACCTTCTGCTTTATTTTACCTCTTTTGATAAAGTCGGTGAGATTTTTTTTCTTTTTTTTCTTTTTTTTATGGATTTGCCAATGACTGTCCAGTTTGACAAATTGGGTTCCTAAAGCTGATTCTTTGAAGAAGAGGATGCGGTGTGACAAGACAAGAAACAGCTCATCCTCAAATCGGGAGGATAAATAAAAAAATAGAAGCCACCCCATTCTCTGGCTTTCCTGTGACTCAAAGGGTGTCTCAGTTGTCACTGATAATCTAATCTTCCGATGATAGGTGAGAAACAGGACAATGGCGACCCAGCCAGGCTGCGGGTGTGATAGGCCTCTGATTAATAGGACTGTCCAAGAAGGCCCCCGCCCCCGGGAAGATGATTAATGACATTTGATGTGAACTCTGACCTCCGCCAGCAAGCACAGAGGGAGAAAAGGCTGCTGCTCAGACAGGATGTGCGTCCTGCAGAAGGTGATTGATTCCTGAAGGCTTTGTGACTCTGAGAGTGCGTGGGGGGGCCCGTCGCGGCCCCTTCCTGGTCTCTGGCAAGCCCCCTACCCTGGCAGGGGTTTGCAAGGGAGCACCTCTCCCGCGGAGTGGACGTTTTCATTGTGTCCAGAGCACTGGGTCTCAGAAGCAGTTCCCTGGGAAGCCGTGGCCAAGCTCTGCTAAGCTGTCTTCCCCAACCCGAGATCATTCTGACCGCTCCCCAACCCGAGTGCCGTGAATCACACCAAAGGGCCTTTAAAAGCCAGGCTCGGCTCCTAGACCCTCTTTGGGGTTTTCTACTCTAGCCCCTGGATGGCCATTGGAGCCACCCGGCTTATGGCAAGAAAGTGTTTCTGTGGCTGGTGGGGAAAGAAGCAGCTGAGATGCCTCAGGCTAGCAAGCAGAAGGAAAGGGGGCGCTGTGGGGGAGGGGCAGCAGCTTGCTGGCCGTCAACGCAGAGTGTGGGAGGAGCAGGCTTGCTTGGCCCTGATGGCCTGGCTGCAGGAGCCGCCTCCGATTTGGCAGCTGAGAGTCTTCTTTGCTTAGCTCTGCAGGCTCATGTACTACCTTGTCTCCCCTTAGTGGGAGGGCCTTGAGATAGTCTGGAATGTTTCCTTCTGATCATCGGCCTTTTCTGGCTTTACCGCTTATGCCAACCGTCATGTCCTTAGTAGCAACCCATGTCACTGGGTGTCCAGGTCTCGGTTGTAGTAATGACCAAACAATTACAGCCAGGAGAAGTGTTCATCATGAGATCAGCTGAGGACGTGTCCGGCCAGTGATGATCGTGAGATAGAAGTGTGTCTGCCCGTGGGTGTGAGTGGGACCGGAATACCAGTGAGCCCTGCTCTTCCTGGGAAGCATGCCTGTTTGTTGGTACCCCAGTTGTTGTTGGCTAGGGGTTGGGGGAGCCCTCTGGGAGAGGAGCCCAACACAAGACCAATGGGAGTGAGTGGGAGCCAGAGACATCAGGGACCGCTGACCAGAGATAGGCCGGGTGGGACTTGGCACAACCCTCACTCTCTGACGACACACTTCAGAACCACCAGGTACTTTCCACGTGCTGGATTTGAGGTGTAGAGCCTCGGCTGGTGACCCGCCTTCTCCGCCATCCCGGCGGGTGGGGGTGGGGGGCTGCTGGCCAACAGGTCAGCGTCGGCAGCGAGGCCAGCTTGGCCCTTGCCATGGGAGCGGTGCAGGTGCCTGAAGAGTTGATGGCATGTCAGCCTTATCAGATACATACGAATGGAAGATGGACAAAGGAAGCTACTACTGTAGGACTTCCACACCTAATTCACCCGGGACCAAGGTGTAGATGAGGCTGGTGGCTCTTCAGCCTCAAGGGGATAGTGCATTCGAAGCCCCTGGGCCTGCTACGTGGAAAGCGGTAAACGAATGGTAGGAGTTATTGTCATTATTTTTATTTTTGGTAAAGTATTAATAATGCGATGCTTACAGGAGAATCACTTGACAGTGTACTCAGTCGTGAAGAAGAACAAAATGCAGGAGCATATGTGAAATGCTGAAAAAAGTATTATAACGAAGTGTAATTAGGGACTTAATAATTCCTTTTTTAGCTAACTGAGAATGGATTCCCTGCGCCACGTGAAGTCTATTGTTCGGTTTCTGCCTGTTGGACTCTCACCGGGGTTTCAGTAATTTATTATGTGGAGAAGTGGGGGACTCCCCAGAATATAAAAGGCCGCTGAAGCACAGCCTCCCTGCTTGGGCCGCCCCCTTCCCCTCCTCCTGGGCCTCCATGGTGCCACGTGATGGCTGACAAGTGGGCATTCGTGGTGGGCAGACACGCTCAGCCAGGATTATCAGGTCAGGGACACTGACGTCCACTCTCCCTTGGTAGGCTGGGCCTCCGGAGTTCACTCCTGCTCTGGCCAGCTCTGACCACGAAGACCTCCCTCCCTCCCCGATCACCACATGCTGGGCAATCACACGGGCCAGAAAATCTTACCCACAGCATCTGACTAGTGCAAGATTCTCCGGAGAAGAGACTAAGGGGGGGAGGAGAAAAAGCACAGAAAGCAAGAAGACCTATCACCTTATTTTCCAAGCAAGGAAGCAGGTGCGACATGGGTTAAGTTTAAAAGCCTCCTCCAGAAGTTTTTGGGGTCTAGTATTAGCCAGGGAGTCTCAGATATTGATTAGCTCAATGATTTTTTTTTTTTTAAGTAGGCTCCTCGCCCAGCATGGAGCCCAGTGTGGGGCTTGAACTCACAACCCCGAGCTCAAGACATGAGATCAAGACACTTAGCCGGACACTTAACCAACTGAGGCACCCGGGCCCCTTAGCTCAATGATTTTAAAACTGGCAATCCTCAGAATCATCTGGAAGCCTTGTTAAAACACAGACTGCTGGGCCCCACCTCCCAGAGTGTCCGAATCAGAAAGTCTGGGTTGGGTCTGAGAATTTGCATTTCTAACAAGTTCCCAGGTGATGCTGATCATTGCTGATACAAAGACCACACTTTGAGAACCACGGGATTAGCTAGCTTATTGGAGAGCATCAGAATGATTTTGGGGATCTTGTTAAAAATATTAATTTCTATGTCCTCTGTAACAGCCATGATGTGTTGGCTGCAATTAACACAATGCCAGACGACAGTTATTTGAACAAGGAAGATTTAATCACATCAACTAAACTGGAGGTAGATAATTTGAGGTTTGGTGTTTTATGTTGTAAAAAATGGGGGGGATATCTTTTTCTTTAATTGTTCATCCTTAGGTTTGTTGCCTCATGATTGCAGAATGGCTGCCACAGTTCCAACCATCATTTTCTCATACAACTATGTCCAAGGCAGGAAAAGGGACAGGACCACCCCCCCACTCCCCGAATCTCACTCTTTTACATCAGATGTAATACTTTTCCATAAGCCTTTTTTTTTTTTTTTTTTTTTTACAACTCGTTGGTATGAAGTGGGTCAGAGGCAGCAGCAATGGGGAATGGCATTACTGAATGCATCAATGCATTGAGGCTCACTGCCTGGGACTGGGTGATGGCTTACTTTACCCGAGCATGTTATTGCCTGATCAAGATAAAATTCTATGACCCAAAGAAGAAAGGAATGTTATTGGGCAGAGACTAACGTTTCTGCCCCAGCTAGGGTGACTTGACCCAGATCTCTTGGGACAGGCCTGGTTTTAAAATGTAAAGTCTCACATTCCAGGAGCCCCCTTAGTTCAGGGCAAATCAAGAGGATCAGTTACCCTAACTCCAGTCTCCCAAGACCTCCTGAATTAGCATCTCTTAAGGGAGAAATCCAGACCTTAAAAATGACTTTTAACACTTTCCCCCAAAGATTGTAATGTATAAGTTCGAGAATCACCGGGCTTAAGTGTCTATGAAGCCAAAACGAGGACTCAACAGTTGACGTATTCCCAGCCAGCCTCAGAGTGGGAGGATGTTCCAGATGGAGGGATGTGGGTAAGACTTAGGGCTGGGGGCTCTCACAGGATCAAACTGAACATCAAGCCTAGGCGGGCCTGGGATCTTAAAACTCCATCCTCGGCCTGCTCCTTGTCCCTGCGAGAAGGGCCAGGCTAACCTGGAGCCCCCTGCTCTGGGTGGTCTGGAGCCCCGCGGCCACAGAGCATGTGACACTGGATGTGCTGGGTCCCAAGTGCTCTCAGGACAGATAGCCGATCTTAGCCATTTTCCGCCAGAGCCCCGAGCCCCATGCCTGGTTCATCGTAGTCATTTGGTAAATGTGTGTTGAATGAATGAATGAATGAATGAATGGGGAGGGCTGCACTCTTGAACAAATATAAACTCTAGCCCTTGAACCCCTAACCATCCCTGTGACAGCCAAGTGCCCGGAGCCAGAAACTCTGCCTCGTCTGTGAGCTGGCAGGACCCTGGCTGTGGTGGGAGTGGGACTCGACTCCCACCCCAGATCACAGGATGCCTGCATGCCGTCTCGCCGGCCCAGGCTTCTGTGGGAATCCGTGTGTGTCCCTGCCGCATGGCGCATTGGGTAACTTTCCGATGGTCTGAGGTCATTACTCATCATTAGGAGTCCTGGTGTCTGGAATTTTCCAGGTGATCAAAGCTCCTCTGTCTGGAGCAGCCAGGCAGGCCCTGGTGTCTGTCACCAGTAATCCCCCGGCCTCGCCAGGCAGACAGTTAAGTAACCTAGGAAGGAGGGGATTTGGTTTTTAAGCTCATATAATTCAGCCTGACACCCCGACATGCAGACAGTGGCTCTAGCCCAGCCTGAGGAAGTTGGCCCGGGCCAGAGGGGTGCGGGCCAGAGGGAGCCGCAGCGCCTTTCTGTGCTGGCTTATTGTAGAGCCCCTGGGCTCCCTCCTGCCCCTGCTCTCCTCCCGGCTCTCCTCCGGGGGCCTCGGGTGGGAAGGAGACTCCGCCGCTCACACGGCACTGGGCCCATGTCACCCCTCTTGCGCACACTCTGTTGCTTCTCCCCAGGGACTTGTCTCCAAACCCAGGCCTGCCCCTTGCTTCCCCAGAACAGGAGTTCCCAGTGGGCCTCTTTTTGCTTCCTAGCCTCTGGCCGGGGTCAGGGTCCCGTTCGCCTCCCCAGGCCCCTCAACAAGCAGCACAACCTATGTCATTGCCGAGGAAGTGTGCTGTAATTATTCGTGCAGGTCCTGACATTTCAGTAAGAATCACCGATTTCTTCAGCGATGGGGAGGAAGGAAGGAGGTTTAGCACGATGGCGTTTTCTGATTTTAAGGAAAGATGGCGATTAATAGTTTGGGCCTATATTTTTTTCTGATTGGACCTTTGTGCAAAAAAGCTTGCTCGTGCTGGTCCTAAACAGCACAGACTACGGTTCCTGCCCACGGAGAAGGCCGTCGGAGTGAGGAGGAACCCTCAGGAGCTTCTTAGTCTGGGGAGTAGAACTGGCTTTGCCGAAGAGTTTATGTAAATGGCCAGGTACTGGCATCCCAAGGGGTCTTTTAAGAAAACTGGTGCTGAGGGCGAGGATAGAATATTCCAACTGGAGTGATGTCGGGCCCTTCCTGGCACGCTCTCCGGGCCGCCATGCGGGCCTGCGGACCCTGGGAGACCCTCTTCTGTGAGGCTTCTTCTGCTCCAGCTGATTTCCGCGCCCAGCAGAGCGGTGGATGGTGCAAGACAGACGTCAGCACGCCCCAGCACGCTTTGGAGGCCCTCCTGGCACAAGCCTCGGCCTCCTGGCTGGAGAGGGGCCAGCTCCACTGGGGGCGGGGGGTGGAGGAGGGGGGTGCCTGCATTTCTCCTGTCCAAGGACCCCTCCTGTGTCTTCAGATCCACTCCCACCAAGATGTTTTACATATTTTAATTAAAGTGCCGCCCTGGGCTGGCAGAGCCCCTGCTAGATGGCTCCAGTCCGAGTCGCGGGGCCGCGGCAGTGTGAAACACGCATCCGACCGTGGGCTCCTGCTCTGGAAAAGGCTTTGGCTCCCACCCCCGAAGGCGGGACCGCTCAGCTTCCAGGAGGGGAAGGGAGCTCTGCGGGCGGCGGGGCAGGTGGCTGGCGCATCCAGGAGTGACCGAGGCCGGGGAAGGGGGGGGTGCAGGCACTCAGGGATGGGGGAAGGGCCCAGGTAGGAAATGGCGCGGACAGTTTCCAAGGACCAGCTGGCTGGTAGGCTGGGGATGATCCGAGTCTTGCAGACACACGGCCCCGTGGACACTCCTTATCAGTGTCAAATTATGACAAATGGCGATGGGTAACAGTTGCTGGGTGGCAGCTGCCACGTCTCAGAGGGAAGCAGGTATTTTTAGCACTGCGCTTTGGGGCTCTGGCTCCAGGTTAATTAATCATGGGGAACAGCACCGAATTTGGTGCTCGATCCTGGGCCCCGCCCCCATTCCCCAGCCTTGCCCCATTCCCCAGACTGGAATACCAGTCGCAGGGGCCGGAAGGCAGGCGCAGCTACGGTAGCCCTTGACGGCCCTCAGGCCGCATGGGGTACAATGCGGGTACCATTCCATGCCTCTCCACGGCGGGGGCCCCGCACCCCCCTCCCCCCTCCTCCTCGGGCCCCCACTCAGCCGGGCCTTCTAAGTTCCTCCAGCCCGTTCCTGCCTCAAAGCCTTCCCACTTGAGCTTCCATTTTGAACACGACTCCCAAGCATCCTCCCCAGGCTGTCTCACCCCAAATGCCCTCCCTCCCAAGGGCCCTGCCTGAGCGCTCTCCGGCTCGCTGCCCTGTTTACTTGCTCCGGAGCACTTAACACCAGCCCAAATCACCTTATTTGTTGATCGCTTCACTTTATTGTCTGTCTCCTTCCACTGAAGCGCCAGTGGCTTGAGAACAGGGTCCTCTCAGTCTTGTTTGCTGACTTAGTGTCCACAGGGAAGGTACTCTGCGAATGTCACTGAATACGCGCCTGGATGGATGGATGAACGGAAGGCGGGCCAGGTGGCGGGGTCGGTGGATGGACAGAGGAAAGACTCTCTATGGGATTTAAAATGCACTGCGTCAAGATTGTTGTTGTTGATAGGGGCACATCTGGGGAGACGCTGGTTGTGTTGCCACATCCTCACCCAGGCCAGCGGCCGCCGAGGAGGCCCAGGCCCGGGGGATTCTGGGAAAAGAATATTCTGGCTAGGGCCAATAGCTGTTCTGCTCTAGAAATGTCCAACCACATGCTTTTTGGTGTTTGTGAGAGATTGCTCTAATTTTCTTTTTTTTCATAACTTTCTCTTGGGATGGGGAGAGATAGACTTGTTTTTAGGAATTCCTAGAAGACTGTTTCTCCATGCCACCTGAAGGCGGACATCAGTAATTCATTTGGGGGAATTAAGCATGGGCCTTTCGCCATTTCCTCTTCAAATAGAACTATTCTTCGCAGAAGCCCCAGCTGGTTGCCTATCCTCCCCATCTCACTTGGGCATAGAACCCCAATGTAGTCCTTGTATTGGGGGGCCAGTGCTTCAGGGAGGCCAGGCTCAGCCCCAGCCCAGAAGGAGACCCCATAATTAGTGTGAGCTATCTGCAGGACCTCCATCCCCCAGCCAATGTGCTTGGGTTAGGAATGGGGCTGTGAGCAGCTTTGGAGGGTTTCCCTCATTTTTAAAGACATACATGAGGAGCATCTGGGTGGTAAAGTTGGTTAAGCAGCCAACTCTTGGTTTCAGCTCAGGGTGTGATCTCAGGGTCATGAGATTGAGGCCCCACGTTGGGCTCTGCACTCAGTGCAGAGTCTGCTCGAGACTCTCTCCTTCTCCCTCTGCTCCTCGTGCTTGTGTTCTCGCTCTCCAAAGCAGATGAATAAAAAAAAAAAAGAAAGAAAGGAAACATATGAGGGGGCACCTGGGTGGCTCAGTTGATTAAGAATCTGCCTTTGGCTCAGGTTGTGATCCTGGGGTCCTGGGATCAAGTCCTGCATCAGGCTCCCTGCTCAGCAGGGAGCCTGCTTCTCTCTCTCCCTCTGCCCCCTGCTTGTGCTCTGTCTCTCGCTAAAAGAAAGAAAAAGAAAGGAAGAAAGAAAGAAAGACAGACAGACATGAAGGAGTGCACCTGAGACATGTCCCATTTCCCGATCCTCAAAAGGATCACGTTTATTTTGCACGCAGAGTCAGAGCATGGGGAGGGCACACGTGGCAGAGACTGGGGGAGGCTGATGACCCATGTGGTTTCCATTCTTGATGGATGGGCAGAGCCCAGCAGGAATGTGCTCCAATCCAGCGGTGCCAAACCCTGCACCTCCTAAAACATGCCCACTCCTGAGCCCCTACCCATTCCGGTTGTCTGATTCTCAGGGGTGGGGGTCTGGATCTCTGTGGAGTTGCTACCCCCTGCCCTGGCCCCCCATTTTTTTGAGACGCGGGGAGCCTGTGAACTGCGGAAACAGACCAGGGGAGGGAAACCCTCCTGACAGTGGCCCAGAAATGTCTTGCCGGAGATGCCCTTGCCGTCCTGAAGGTCCCCAGTCGATCTGCCTCCTTCCTTTTCTAGGACCGGAAGGAAATTTATGAGGAAAGCACAGCCCTGGATGATAGCCCTTCAGGGAGGAGAACGTTCAGAGCACGTGGATGTCGGGTCGTCCCAGCTGAGGACTCTCCAATGGTTCCAGAGGCCACTGATCCTGGGGTCTTCTGCGGACCGAGTGCTCGTTCTCCCTCAACCTTGCTGAGGCTCGTGTGGGAGCGGCCCTCCCTGGCCAGTTCCGGGGAGCAATGAACTGAAAGCTCCTTAAAATCACCAGGGAGATTGAGAGATTGCCATTCCTTCTTAACTTTTGCTACTTTGCTTTCACAGTTCTGGTTATGACTTCCACCATTCTGGGGAACAGAGATAAAGGGGCAGAGACTCCAAGTCAGAGAGAAAGAGGCACAAACAGAAAGAAACACTAAAAAAAAAAAATGACAGAAACCAGAAGACAGACCCACGTTCTTTCTTTCACTGATTAAAAAAAAAAATGCTAATGGAGGACCTACTATGTGCGGGACCTGCACATACACCCCTAATGAGTACACCAAAAATGGTAGCCAGACCCTCCGCTGGATTTTAGGCGAGAATAAAGAGCATGCTGTTCCTGCTCAGGCCAGTAGGTGGCGCCATGTCAGAGGGAAAGCTAGGGAAGTCGCTGGATTTGATAGCTACCTATGGACAAATTCAATTTCATCTAGTTTTCTGAGTGCCATTATATGCAGGGCAACAGGCAGGACACTCGAGGGTACATAGGATGAGAAATGCAAGGGCGCCTGGTGGCTCAGTTAAGCGACTGCCTTTGGCTCAGATCGTGATCCCAGTGTCCTGGGATCAAGCCCCACATCTGGCTCCTTGCTCGCAGGGAGCCTGCTTCTCCCTCTCCCTCTACCTGCTACTCCCCTGCTTGTGCTTCTCTCTCTATCAAATAAATAAAAATTCCTAAAAAAAAAAAAAAAAAAAAAGGATGAGAAATGCACGTTCCCTGTCCTCATGGAGTTTATTGTGCTACTGGGGACTGGAAGGACAAGATCCCAGGTCACAAAAAAAGGGGAAAGGGGTAGGTGCGGACTGGAAGGACAAGATCCCAGGTCACATAAAAGGGGGAAAGGGGTAGGTGCCTCAGGAATGGTTCAAAGGAAGGGCTGCATGGATCTTAGAACCAGAGACCTCAGAGAAGCCATCTCCCACCTGCTCACATGGTACCAGAGGGAACAGAGAAGGGACATAGGTGACTGACCCATGGTCCCACAGCAATTTCAGGTTCCCGATCTCCTGACTCCTACAACGGTGCTCTTCTTGCCAAACATTCTGTCTCAATAACTGGAGCTGCTGCCCCATCTTGAGATTCAAAATTCTGCCTTAGTTTCGCCATTACCTTCCTGCAAAATGCCCCCTCTGATGACTCCTGCAGGGCACTCCTCTGAGCGAGGAGTCAGTCCTCGCTCAGCGATGGCAGCTGTCCTCATCAAATGACCTGTGGTGCTGGGGTCCCCTCGCACCACTCACAAGAGCTGACTGTGTGCACCTCTACCCGGAGGTGCTCAAAAGCAGCCATGGTGGGAGTATTCACACTATTCACACCGTGGAAATCGGCAACAGCTATAAATCAGAGCCTTCCCCTTGCCCCCCACCCCCACCAGGGAGCTGCACACGACTGAATTAGCATCCTTGTGTTATAGAGGAGGCGAGGTCATCTGCCAAAGGGACACGGCTTATCGACGGTGGAGCGGAGACCTTGCCCAGGTGCTTTGTCCTGGGATGCTTAGCTTAGGGCAAAGGCAAGAGAACCCAGAGCCACTTGGATGCAGAGGAGTCTAGGCTGGTCCCTGGTTTCTTGTGTGGGTGCTACCCATGGTGGTGTCATTAGCTTGATGTCAATATTGGAACAAGAAACGGTTTAGGCAAAATGGTAACTAGTCCCACTTCGGATAGATTGGATTTGAGGCATGGTGTTGGAGAGACGCTCACAGCTGGAGACCAGGAGAGAAGGCGGTGCAGGACACTGAGATAGGCAGGATAGAGGTCTGTTCTTAACTAAACAGACATAAGCTAGCTGGAAACACTTTCCTTTCTTAGAGTGTTCATGTAAGAAGTGCAAGATTCACCCTTCTGTATGTTTTTTTCTGACCTGTGTCGATACTGAGGCATGACCCGGCAGGGTAGGAGTGGGGCACCGGGCACTCCTGCTCACACTTGCTCCCTGGTCAAGGTGCAGAGCGAGCACTCGGTACTTGCTGAATAAATGAGGGGGTGGCCCGATTTAGTGCGGTGGCCCGCACTAAGCTGACTCAGCATGGCCACGGACGACACATCAAAACCTAAGTACATGCCTTGTAACTTCTAAGATGAACTAGAATGCTGGCATTGTTATAAGAGTATGGATGTGGGGGGCACCTGGGTGGCTCAGTCAGTTAAGTGTCTGCCTTTGGCTCAGCTCATGATCCTAGGGTCCTGGGATCAAGTCCTGCGTTGGGCTCCTTGCTTGGCGGGGGGCCTGCTTCTCTCTCTGCCTGGCTCCCCCTGCTTGTGCTCTCGCTCTCTCACAAATAAATAAATAAATAAATAAAATCTAAAAAAAAAAGAGTATGGATTTGGAATCAGAAATTACTTTCCTTTCTTCCTTTCTTCTTCTTCTTCTTGCTGGAAGTGAGCTTAGGTATCATCTCTTACAATGACCCATGGAATTTCTTGTGCCAAGGGATCTGGAAGGACAAGGTCCTAGGTGAAGAAAAGAGGGTGAAGGTAGTAAGTGCTCCAGGAGAGGTTTCAAGGAAAGGCTGTGCAGATGTTGGAAGGTCTGAGACGGCGGAGAAGCCAATTTCCCTGTGAGGAGCCGAGGCCCAGAGCCCGGTGTGGTCGGGCACCCACGCCTGGCTTGCTGGCCCGGCCTGCCTTGCGCCGGCCTGTTCGCTGCCCTGCTCTGGGCCTCCAGTAAAAGGAGAGATAGCGCTCTGGTTCTGGGAGGGGGATGAGTCGATGAAATCCACATAATACGAAGACAACTTGGGCAGAAGAGCAGACGGAGCCCTGGCTAACCAACCAAGGAGGCTACAATATGCAAATGAGTGGATTGTGGCTCTCCTCCTGGTTGGCTGAAGGGGCCTGATGTCACAATGCACGGGGTTTCTCCACTCCAAAGGATTGTGTCTCTAGCCAAAAAAAA
>CM052891.1:27525036-27640463 GCA_028534135.1 Potos flavus | reverse complement strand
AAAAAAAAAACGAAAGAAAAAAAAGAAAAATTCACAGCCCAGACGGGTCTCTTAGCTCCCTCTCTTTGTCCAAACAGGAAGAGAAACTATGGAACCCCTCTACTATGCTGGGTCCATCCTCATGAAGGTGAACACCTTACAAGGGAAGAAGATGGTGGAGAGCGGCCTCCAGTCTGGAGACTTTTCCCTCCCTCAGTCCTGGCCGTCCTGCCTCTTGCCGCCGGCCGACCTGGAGCTCCTGCAGCAGAAGGTGGCCGGGGTGCAGCGGGAGCTGGAGGACTTTAAGAAGGAGGCGCTGAAGGCCATCCGCTACCTGGAGGACGCCTTCTGCGAGATGAACGGCGAGCTGGCGCAGCAGGAGGAGCAGGCGGCCCGCGTGAAGCAGCGGCTGAGGGAGGAGGAGGACCGGGGCGTCGTGCGCAACAAGGTCCTCACCTTCCTGCTGCCCCGCGAGAAGCAGCTCCGGGAGCACTGCAAGCGGCTGGAGCGCATGCTGCTAGGCTCGGGCCGGGGCACGCTCAGCGCCCCCAGGAAGATCCAGGCCGACTGACGCCTCCCCCAGCTTCCAACAGAGCAGCCGAGCAGAAGATTTTGTTTTCAGTGGAAGGACCGACCCTAAGTCCCTGTCCATTCGCTTCCCCCTCCCCATGTGCACTGCTTTCCTTCTACCTCAATAACACCTTGCTGAGAGGCGAAAAGGCCCCAGTATGTTCTTTGGGTGAAGCTCGTTCGCCCAGCATCATCACAGAAGGAGGCGCCCCACCCCTCCGTCTTTCAGACACCTGTAACTTTCACCATTAACTGGTTTCCTGTTTGTAATGGTCATGTTGTTCAAATGTATAACATGGTTTTCTTTTTTAAATCTTCTTAAACTGATGTGTTGAACAGATTTACCTTTCTTTTCATGACTCAAGGCTCTCCTGGTCGTTACTCGATGCATGGTCACCTGAGAGGGGTCGATCGTTCCCCGGAGCCCTGACCGGCCTCCTTTTGTGGTTCACGTCCCTGCCTAGTGGGCTTTTCTGCCTGCTTTCCTTGTTAGACGCCCCCCGTCTCACCTGTCTTTACTGGCTTTGGCGCACCTGAACTTCCTCTGCACTTAGTCTGGCCGAGGAGATCACACACAGCTCGTTAGGATGGGTGGGGCCCGGAGGCCTGAGTGCGCAGACGCGCCGAGCCGCAACCCTGTGAGTAGATTCTAGCCAGTGCGGCTGGTTTTCATGGCTGACCCAGGGAGCAGGAACGGTTACGGTGCTTCCTTCACTGTCACCGTGCCTTTTAGTTCCAGTGAGACTCTGTTTCATTGAGTCGCGTATTCTCTCTCTGGTCCCCCCCCAAATGCTGCCATGCGACGGGGATTCTCCCCTAACCGCAGAAGTGAGCTGCCCAGAGGCCCAGTCAGCACCGGAGCCCAGCCGGGCCTCTGCCCTCCCAGCCGGGGTCTCACAGCCTGTGCCAGACGCTCCGACGTTCTCCTTCAGCCCTGTCTGCCCTCCTGTTTCAGAGAGTCACTCGCAACAAGATTCGAGCATCTGGAACCCCCACGCCGACCTTCACAAAGGACCCCGTGACCCCCTGCTGATGGCTCTATCCACCCATCGCCATCCTCCCTGCAGGCTGCGCCTCCATTTTAACTCCAGACTGTTTCTGCCTTGGAAGGTACTGCCGAAGGAATAGTAACACGGACACCAGCGACATTCCCATCACCGATGGAGCTTTCGGTTGTCACGAATGTGCTGTGTTCCAGGCCCCAGGCTCGGCCCCCCGAAGGCAGGTACGGCTCTAACCTTCACTTTCAGACTCCGAGGAAGCCGTCGCTCGGAGAGGCTAAGTGGCCCAGGCTCACACAGCTGATAAGTAGTAGAGCTGAGATTTGAGGCCTTGCTCGTTTTAACCAATATGTAGTATTAGGGGAACTTTATGAGTATCTGCTGAGCACTCCTTGAGTAGGTGAGATGAGCTTTGTGGTCTCGCTGAGGTGAGCTCTGGGAGAAATGACGTTTTGGGGGAGATTCCTGTATCTTTAGGACTTGTGCAGGACGCCTGTGTGTGTACAATGTATCGAGAAGGAGAACTTGATTGGGCAAATAGAAGAAGGGGTTTAAAAAACCAACTGCTGGGGCCCCTGGCGGGCTCAGTCAGTAGAGCAGGCGACTTTTGATCTCGGAGTCGTGAGTTCAAGCCCCACACTGGGCACGGCGCTCACTTAAAAAAAATCTGCTTTGTACAAGAAAACTGGTCTAATGTGAATTCATGTGGAAAGTGCTTTGCGTTGACTGTAGGTTCAGCACGTAAATATGGCTGCTCAGGATTGACAGTGTTTGTGGGAATTCTGAGAAGAGGGGTAAAAGGAACCCAGGCTAGAGTCCAGGAGAGACCAGGTATAAGCTTCCAGTTGTCCCTTCCCCTCCCAGCGGAGCTGTGGGGACAGTGCTTAATTCTCCCAGCAGCAAGGTGTGAAAACACGTGTGAAGTACTGTCAGCCAGGGAGGCTCACCCAAGTTTCGGTGTCCAAGGTTTTACCAGTGGTTAATCACCGGGCTCGGAGCACCTCCGTGGCTGACCTTGCTCACTCAGCCTCTAGCCCCTCCCAAGGTCAAGCTGATACAGCTTGGCAGCCCCCGCCCCCGCCGTGAATCACGTGGTTAGCATTAACTACCTGGCGAGGCCCATGGCCCCGGGTAAAGCAGAGACAGTCTTATCGGACAGCAGACTGTAAGGACTTGCTTGGAGGTTATCTCCCAGAGTCCGTCAGGGGCCAGACCTTTCTTGGATCGTGCGGGATTGGAGCATCCCACAGCCGCTGAGCCACCCTCTACCGAGGGCCCACGAACTTCACCCACGGTGGTTTTTGTTTCTTCCTCGGGGCTGAAACCAGCTTCCCCCTAGCGTCTGTCTTTCGTGGCTATTACCCGCCCAGAGAATTCGTTCATTCTAACCCTTCTCCTAACTATTGGAGGAGACCCTGCATCCAGCAGTTGTAATAAACTGTAATCACGTGTGTAACAGCTTTTCGTACTCTGCAAATAGTTCTGGTGAATCATTGAACTCGAGGGTGGTCTTGGGGACCCATGATACCGTGTCGGATGCACTTGACATTTCATCCAAACCACCTCGTGAGCGAAGCACTGTTACCCCGTGGCAGATGAAGAAACCTAGCCTAGGATATACAGCAGGACTCCGGAGCTCCCTCTTGACCATCATCCCACACCAAAGGAAGGGACTCGCAGTGATGGGCTGGCCCCCTTTCCTGGGAGGTCCCACAGGGACTGTCCCAAGGCCCTCCCACTGCAAGGAGTCATCCTGGGGTGACAAAGAGGAGGAAGTGCAGGAGGAAGAGGCAGGAGGCTGGGGAATTTCCTGGCTTGGAGAGCTCGGGCACCTGGGTCCAGGTTGCGTTAGACAGGTGCCCTACCTGGAGACTGGGTAAAAGTCTAAGTGTCCTCACCTGGTTTTCTCTGAGGCAGCGTTTCGATTTTGCTTCTCTGTCAGGAGCTGCAAGCCACTGGATGCCCATGATGCCGACTTCTTTGAGGAGGCTTTTTTTTTTTCCCCTTCGGGTAACAAGACATCTGAAGTAGGTGATTGGTTCAGTAAGTCAACAATGACAGGTCTGAGTTGGTATCCCTGCATCCTCTGTCCCCCTTCCTCAGCACCCCCTCCCAGCCCATGGTCACGTGACGATGGCTGCAGGAGTTCCAGAATTGTGTCATCGCTCAGCGACTTCCAACAGGAGAAAGAGGAGGCAGGGCTTTTCTTGCAAGCCTCCTGTTCATCAGAGAAGAAACTCTTTTGCAAATTTTCTCTGACATCTCTTTGGCCAGACCTGGGGTGTTCGCCTATCCTAAACCAATTGTGGACAAAGAGGACGGCAATGGCCACAACTCAGCCCCGATGGGCACCTCAGGGACCCAAGATCTGAGCTTCCAGCTGTGAGTGTGGCTGTGGGGTGGTAACCAGCCTCACCTGCCACAACCTCAGCCTTACCTTTTCTACTTAATAGATACCGAGAGTCGGGGAACCTGGGGGCTCATTCGGTGAAGCGTCTGCTTTCGGCTCGGATCATGATCTCAGGGTCGTGGGATCGAGCCCCACGTCAGGCTCTGTGCTCAGTGGGGAGTCTGCTTGGGATTCTGTCTCTCTCTCTCTCCCTCTGCCTTTTCCCCCATTTGCGTGGGCGCTCTCTCTTTCAAATAAATCAATAAAATCTAAAAAAAAGAAAACAGATGGTTTTCTCCCTGCCAATACCCGTAGTTCTCAAATGTTTTGTATAAGCTACCGTACTCTGCTTGCTGCTCCTGGGCAACTCCTAGTCGACAGAGGGCTGCTGAGATCTTACTACACATGGTTCCACCTGGGGGCTCCTGGCTGGCTCAGTTGTTCAGCAGCCAACTCCTGATTTCAGCTCAGGTCATGAGCTCAGGGTCATGGGATCGAGCCCCACGTCAGGCTCTGCGCTCAGCAGGGCGTCTGCCTGAGATTCTCTTTCTCCCTCTCAAACAAATAAATAAATCTAAAAAAAAAAAAAAGACACATTGGCTCCATCTTAAGAAAACCCGTGGCAGCCAAGGGAGCCCTCCCCGGGACCCCAAGTCCTGTGTCTGCTGCAAGCTGGGAGCTCAGGTGAGGGGCAAGATGGCTGAGTGCAGGAGAGCTGAACACGTAGTGCTTCACAGGGGGAGGTAACAAAGCTCAGCTGCCACGACTTCAGTCTTACCTGACAGCTAGCACCGGCAAGGAGAAAGCTCTGAGGGACAGCAGGGCTGGGCAGAATTGGGTGGTGTGGGTGGGAAGCAAGGCTGTGGGTCTGGGCACTGGCTTCATTCCCCACGCAGAATGTGACCTCCTGTTCGGATCCAATCCATTTAGTAATTCCTGAAGTGCTAAGAACATCAAGCATTGGGCGTCATTCCTGCCCCTTCGACATTCATCAGGTGTAGATCTTTCCTTCTTTCTCCCTGGAAAAACAGTTGGGCAGCGTCTCAACATGCTGAGCGTAGTTATCATGTGACCCAGCAATTCCACTTCTAGGTATGTGCCCAAGAGAAATGAGCATATGTCCACATAACACTTACACATGAATGTTCATAGCATTAGTCGCAACAGCCGGAGAATGGAACCACCCGAATGTCTATAAATGGATAAATAAGATGTGGTACATCCATACGCTGGAATATTATTTGGCCATAAAACAGGAAGGAACTACTAATCATATAATATTGTGCTAAGCAAAGAAGCCAGTCATAGAAGTCCATATGTCCTATGACACCATTTATGTGAAATGTCTGCAACAGGCGAATTCGTAGAAACAGAAGGCCGATTAGTGGGTGCCTGGGGCTGTGGGGTTGGAGGTGTGGGACAGCGACCGCTAGTGGGTATGACAAAGGAGCTCTAAAGTCTCTGTGCACTTTATTTATTTATTTATTTTTATTTTAAAAATTTATTTATTTGATACACAGATCACAAGTAGGCAGAGAGACAGAGAGAGAGGGGGAAGTAGGCTCCCTGCTGAGCAGAGAGCCCGACGCAGGGCCCGATCCCAGGACCCTGAGATCATGACCCGAGCTGAAGGCAGAGGCTTTAACCCACTGAGCCGCCCACGCACCCCTCGGTGCACTTTAAATAGGTGAATCGGGGCGCCTGGGTGGCTCAGTTGGTTAAGCGACTACCTTCGGCTCAGGTCATGATCCCGGAGTCCCGGGATTGAGTCCTGCATCGGGCTCCCAGCTCCATGGGGAGTCTGCTTCTCCCTCTGATCTTCTTCTCTCTCATGTTCTCTCTCTCTCTCTCAAATAAATAAATAAAAATCTTAAAAAAAAATAGGTGAATCGTATGGCATGAGAATTAAACCTCAGTAGAGTCATTGAAGAAATGAAGTGTAAGTACAAATACACAGTGAAAAAACAAATGATGCTATGATTTACAATTCAAATCCCTTTTAATATTGAGAGAAACAGATCAAGACTAGGATTATTTTATTTATTTATTTAAGATTTTATTTATTTATTCATGAGAGAGAGAGAGAGAGGCAGAGGGAGAAGCAGGCTCACCACTGAGCAGGGAGCCCAATGTAGGACTCCATCCCAGGATCATGGCCTGAGCCAAAGGCAGATGCTTAACCATCTGAGCCACCCAGGCACCCTTATTTTATTTTTTTAAAGATTTTATTTATTTGTCAGAGAGAGAGCACAAGCAGCAAAAGCAGCAGGCAGAGGGAGAAGCAGGTTCCCCACTGAGCAGGGAGTCCGATGTGGGACTCAACCCTGGGACCCTGGGATCACCACCCTAGCGGAAGGCAGACGCTCAACCAACTGAGCCACCCAGGGGTCCCAAGACTAGAATTATTTTGAATTGTTTTTATTTTACGGACATTCTGGAGCCTCCTGGGCTCCAGAATTTACTTGGATTGCATATGTAAAAAGTGCCTGATTCAGAGACTGGCACATAACAGGTGTATCACAAATGATAATTGAATCCAAACTGCAAGTGAGGCACAAAATGTTGCGATCGATGACTTTGAGTGGCCTCCACCATCTCCAAGAAGTCTCAGGAGCGTGGCAGTGTGCAAAAGACATTCTATTGTGCCCAACTGTGTGCTTGACTCCATTCTCCAGGGTCATAGGAGATGGAAATGCTAGATGGAGCTCAAGCCCCACTGCTCCCTTCCAGCCTGGAAGACACCTTCGATGGGGCAAAGACAGCATCAGGACCATGTCGCTCAAGATGCTGTCTGCAGCTGTCACGTGACCAGGAGCCAGTAAAGAGGTCTTGTCTCTGGCATGTCTTGTATCCAAAAGGCTTCACTCTGGTGAGATCTCTTGGTTCACCTCTTGCTCATCTCACCTTCCTTTGGACTTCCTTTCAACAGCAGGAAGTGGTCCGGGATAGGCATTCTGGCTTTTGAACAAACCACCTTGGTTTGAATTCCAACCCTGCCCTTAGCTTCTGTATGGCACAGGGATGTTACTTTACTCTTGCAGTGCCTTCCAATAGAACTTACTGCGATGACGGAAATATTCTATAATTCTGAGCTGTCAATATTGCCTTAGTATCCATGTGTGGCTATTGAGCTCTTGAAAAGTGGCGAGTGAGATTTAGGAACTGAATTTTAAATTTTATGTAATTTTAATTAATCGTATATGGCTGGTGGCGAGCCTCAGTTTCCCCATACTCCCAAGGGGATAACGGCACTGCCTACCTGATTGGGATCATTGGGTGAATTAACGGAGGAAATATATGTATGGCAGGATAATTGACATTTTAATTACAGTTTGGTTCCTAACCTACAGATAGGCTGTGTTCCCTGCCACAGGGACTCTTGTTTGTGGGGCCCCAAACAGATGTTTTGAGAAACCCAGAAGGGAATCTTGGCATTTGTGCTTGGAAGCGTAAGTTACGGAGAGAAATTATGCTGGATCAGCCCAGAGTGCAAGGTGATGGACGCAGGTGTTGGGAGTGCGGAAGGTGGAGGCCAGCTCCCAGGGAGAGGCCGGGTCAGGAGGCTGGATCTTTGCGTCCAGCCTGGTGCGCCAGGCCAGGTGCGTGCGAGCGCGGGGCTCCTGTCCTCGGGCTGAGGTAGGCTGCGTCTCTCTCTCTCTTCACTGAAAGCACAAAGGGGGTTCCTTTGGGAGATAGCTGCTGTGTTATCATTTGGAAAGACAGTCAAGTCAAAGCTCACAGGGGCTGAGGTTTAAAACGAAGGTCCAAGTGGAAATGCCAACTCCCCAGGCTGGAATCGTGACTCAAGGGAGAGGTTGCAAAGCCCGAAGGTCAGAGCTAGGAGCCATAGCCCCAGAAAAAGAAGATGTTTCTTCTGGGCCTGCAGGGCTTGAGGCATAGGATGGGGAGTCCAGCTAGCCCAGAGTGGACACCTTTACTTTCAGATATCCATCCTCGTCGGAAAGGTTCTCAAAGACGCTCTGACAAGCGGGGGTGAGAGACAGACGGGGAAGGCAGGCCCCGTCCCTGACACTATGAGAGAGGAATGAAGCGGGTTCGTGGTTCCAGTGTCCTTGGCTTGTCTGTCATCGTCCCGCCTGGTTATTGCTTCAGGAGGGGGAGCATGGCCCCATTTCCGGGTTTGACAGTTCTGGTGGAGTCAAACCTGTCTCTACTAAATAAATTAGATCTCTCCAGGGCAGATCAATATTTAATGTGGGGTTTAAAAAGACCGACTCAGGAAATGAGTTTAAAAGTGGAAAATTTGCCTTAGGTAGCAATTTCTGAAATACAGTGGTATCAGGGGACAGATTATTCAAACCCAAGCCATGGATAATATAAAAACAGTTGAACAAACCGAGTTCTGCTTCCTAAGCATCGGTGACTCTGAATCCCCAGCTCTCTTGTGTGCTCCTCACAGGGCATTAGTGTCGAGCTGGAAGAGGCCATCTACTGTGCCAGAGTCCCCTCCAAAGATGGCCAGCTCCCCCACAGCAGCCCCTCCCTCACTGGTGGCAGACATCACTAATCAATCCCGGCCTCTCTGCCCTCCACTTGGAGGCAGACTCATTTTTTCTCAACACTGCACTCCAGGCAGCCGCCATCTATCAGCCAGCAT
This sequence comes from Potos flavus, assembly GCA_028534135.1. Taxonomy (NCBI): domain Eukaryota; kingdom Metazoa; phylum Chordata; class Mammalia; order Carnivora; family Procyonidae; genus Potos; species Potos flavus. Next base: position 27,631,906 of record CM052891.1, on the reverse strand, counting down.
GCATGTGACGTGAAATTTATTTCCCACCCTCACCTAGTCCAAATTCCTCAGTTAAGAGAGAAGCTCAAGGTTGCACAGTGAGTTAGGGGCCAGTCTAGGACCAGGGTCCAGGTCTTCCTCTTGAGCGGACTTCTCCTGCTGAGAATGCACGAGAGGTCAGAGTTCCATCAGCGATCCTTTTACTGACCCCTCTGTGAGCAGCACAGGGCTTTCTTAGAGTGGCATTGAATACTTCGTTCTAGAGATAAAACTGTAGAATTTCACAGCTAGAAAGAGGCTTAGTGGTCATCTAGTTCTACTTGTTCTGTCATGGGAAAAATGAAAACTCAGAGAGATCGAGCAACTTGCCTAAAGACACACAGCTGATTGCTCTCTTCTCTCCCTCAGTAATATGCCTTCTGATCCTGGAGCTCTGATTTTGAGGCCTTGGAAAACTCACTCCACTGTTTGGACCTCCAGCAGTTAGAACCTCAGTGCCTAAGCGTTGCAAAAAGCGTGCATAGTAAGAAATGTACAACATCTATTTTGATATATATAATTTTTAAAGATTTTATTTATCTATTTGACAGAGCATAAGCAGGGTGAGTGGCAGGTAGAAGGAGAGGGAGAAGTAGGCTCCCTGCAGAGCAGGAGAAGCCCAATGTGGGACCTGATCCCAGGACCCCAAGATTATAAACTGAGCCAAAGGCAGTCGCTTAACCAACTGAGCCACCCGGGCGCTCCTATTTTTGATGTATTTTGATGTTTACGTGGATGCTCTCAGATTTAGCTTTCTAATAATAGTTTGTTTGGCTGTTGCAAAAATTGGTTTGTATTCTCTAAACAAATAGTAACTGGGAAACTAGATTTGTGCTGGGCCGTGGAGAGGTATCTATTTTCTGTGAACATCTTTTCAATGATTATTATTTATTTATTTTTATGCACACGTGAGCAGGAAAATGACGGTCCCTGGGAAAGAAAAGAAGCCTTCTCTCTCCAGGGTGGAAGGGTAATGCCAGGTTTTAACGTGACTGGTGTGGCCTCAATTTTCCCATCCATAAAATGGCAATGGTGATACTTGTCCTCCCAAGTTCAGATCCCTTTACGATCTCCTAAAGGTCAAATGGAATAACGTCTGGGAAGGAGTTTTTGAAAAGTAAGGGATTATTGTGACAGGCAAAGGGGACGAAGCTGGCGGATTGAGGCGAGGTTCTCAGGAGTCAGGGGCTGGGGAGGGGGGCGAAAATAAGAGGCTGCCTTGGCATCGGAACTCGGGCAAGAATTTCCATGCCTTCATTACATTGGTGCTCCTGTTAGATTTAAACCAAGCTCTGCTTTACTGCTCGACTTGCTGCGATATTTTAGGAAAGGCAGCCCAAAGGAACGCCATGTTTAAAAAAGGTCGCTTTCCGGAATTTGCCACTGGGTATTATTTTTATGCCACTGTGCTGTTACCCAACTTCAAAATATACATCATATTTATATTGCCTCTGCTAAGCATATATTTTTATTTTATTGCTTACCATTTGGGTGACATTTGGTTATTGAATGTCTGGAGAATTGGACCCGGTTGTTGTTGTTGTGGTTGTTTTTAGCCTTCCTTTCGTAAGTGCTTACTCTGATGTATTAATCTTTACAAAAGGAACGAGACAGGGACACATAAGCATTCGCACTCACACACACACTAATCACATTGCCATTTTATCTCACTTTGCGGGTGTGTGGCTACATTTATAAGAGCCGACAGATCTGAAATAGGTGGTCTGAACTGATTCAGATGGGGAACGATGAAGCCCGCGGCCTCCTGGGGAATCGGCTGAGGGAGGGAGTGAGAGAGCACCTTTTGTCTTGTTTGTGAAGGACACACCAGGCGAGAGGCAGGGCTGGAATCACTGTGAGTCTGGGCTGGAGGGGACCCTGGGGATATATGTATAGGTCTATAAAAATACAGACATGTGTTTTATAGATATTTTATATCTTATATATTCATCTATCTATCTAGCACCACCCATAATTCCTGATCCTGGGCTCAATAAATGGTTATTGCATTAAGGAACCAACGAATAGCTCTATCAACCATTTGTTGAGGTTGTACCCTGTGCAAAACGTTTTACATGCCCTCTCTCTCAGTGCCCCCAGCTTCCCCGCCAAGCAATGTCAGGATTTTGATTTTAAAAAGAAGGGAAACCAGGCTCCTCAAAGAGGGAGACCTAGAGCTGTCATATGACCCAGCAATTCCACTCCTTTTTTGGGTGTGTACCCAAAGGAATTGAATGCAGGGGCTCAAATGCTCGTACCCGAGTGTTACAACAGCATCATTCCCAATGACCGAAAGGCAGAAACGTCTCACGTGTCCATCAGCAGATGCATGGATAAACAAATCGTGGTCTACTCGTACAACGGAATATCATTCAGCCGTAAAAAAGAATGAATTGTGGATGATAACACGCTCTGACACACCGTCCATTTATAGGAAATGTCCAGAATAGGGAACGCCATGGAGAGAAAGCAGATTTGGGCTTGCCAGGGACAGGGGTGGCATGATGGATTTGGGGGGTTCATCGTGGGATAATTAGAATGTCTGGTGGGTGCACCACACAATGAATGGCCTACATGCCACAGAATTGTCCACTGAAGACAGGTTATTTTATGGTATGTGAATTTCACCTCCATTTTAAGAAGGGAAACTGAGCTAGAGGGTGTGGCAGATAGGTGACATCGGCAGCCCTAATTACCCTCCTCGCTGTGTCCATGCCATTTGCACTGCGGCTTTATAGGCCTCTTCCGTTCTGACTCTGGACTTGGCCAAATGACCGTCTGATCAATGGGACGGCAGCAAACTTAATGGAGAGGCTTGGAAAAGCCCACATGTGTTTCCACTCACTGTCTTGGACTTAAACACCACCAGGAGAACAAGCTCGGGCTAGCCTTCTGGAGGATGACATGGAGCGGAGCCCAGTCATCCCGGCCAAGGCCATCCTACACCTGCCAGCTGCCTGCCGATGCACGAGTGACCTCGGCCAAGATCAGCCAAGCCTGGCTCACATCAGCAGAACCGCTGGCGCTTGTGCTAGATTCGTGAGAGACAAGAACTGGGTGTTGTTTTCAGCCATTAAGTTTTGAAGTGGCTGTTTTACAGTACGAGCTAACTGGTACACAGAGGTTGCAAAACTCGCCCGAGGCCTCACATCAAGTAAGAAAAGGCAGAATTTGTTCCAAAGATTTGGAAGGCACTGTTTTATTCAATTGTCACCTTCATTTTACAAGAAGAAAATGAGACTCAGAAATTGTGAGGGTGGTTGGAGAGAGCAGGGCAGGGGGTGGAGTAGGGAGAGTCAGCCTTCCTGTCCTTGACAAGGAAGGACTGTCACGAGCAGACCCTCCCAACCTTCCCCCAAACCCCAACCCACTGTCACAGGAAGGTACTGAAATCCTGGTGTTGGTTTCCAATGTGGGTTTCAAGTGGGATCTCTGTAGCTTTCCATCGGTTTTTGGCAAGGCTGCCCTCCTGCCCGGCCCTGCCATAGGCTCTGGCTTGCTGGCGGAAAAGTAAGAAAGATAACCCACCTACATACTATTCTTTTCTTCTAAAACATTGCCCTGGTGTTATCCCGGTTCTTTAGAAGATCTTAATTTTGTGAGGCAGTGAGTTGCTAACATGAGGGTTGCCCGATCAGCTCTGGAAACAGGGTCCTAAGGAGACATGCAACTCACACAGGCCACCTGGTTTAGGGTGCTTGGACCCAATTATTAAAATGGTGCTATTTCCCGGCAGTCTTTTCTAACAAAGCGATCGCGGCAATCATCAGCTTACCTTACTCTCCTACCAGCAGAGAAAAATGGTTCCCTCTTGTGGGAAGAGCCACGTAGATCTATATAATCGAGAGCTGGGGTGTGGGCTGCAGGGAGAGGAGAGGGGACGCTTTCAGGGACTGGGGGTGAAGGAGGAGCTTTTTGGGGGGCGTTGAGGAGAGGTGCACCTGACTGACAGGGTAAGAAAGAAGTAGGTAGGAGGACAACTGGGATTTTGATAAGTGCTGTTGGGGCCCATGGCTGCAGGCCTCATTGACTGAGTCAGGAATGACCCGGGGCTGTGCTCTTGGCCAGACCGTGCCCCGAGACTGAGCCACGTGAACCCACACTTTATAAGGGTTACATCAGGCATGGGGCTGAGCCGAGTGTGAACTGGAGGTGATAAATGGGAAGTCTGTCTCCAGTTCCTATTCCAGCCGTCACCCTGGCCACCTGGATTTGGAAAGAGACTTAAGAATAGGGGATTTCGCCACTTACAGTCGGCGAAGCCCCGCCCACTCACGGACTCTGGGGGGCCTCTCCTTGCTGGCATTACTGAAGCGGAGGTCCCAGGTCCGAGTGCTCTGAGCAGCTCAGAACCTGGGGAAGGCTGGGACTCCCCTGATGGCTGCTGTGGCACTTGTAGGATGGGGCTCCTCTGGTCTGAGTAGTCTCCGTGCCTCGCCGGTGTGGATGGAGACTGGCGCGGAACCCGGGCTAGGCAGACAAGCTGGGGGTGGGATGGTCATGTCACATATGGCCCACCTGTCCCCAGCAGCACACACACAGTACTCCTGACATCGCACACCAGATCACATGTATCACTCCACGTATCCTGTGACAGGCCACACACGTACCACGGGCCACACAGACACCACAGGTCATATGCCACATCAAAGCACGAGCTATAGAAACACACCACATAACGTATATCAACGATACACCCCGTCCCTCACAAATCACACAGCACACCCACACTTTCGCACACTGCACACAAATTACCCCCATACATATACGGCTACAAAACACACCCATCACCCCCCCAACACACGTCGCAACCTATGCACAACCTTTACACACCTCCCACCCTGTGCCGCACACGCACACTCGCCTATCTCCCCTCCGTGCCCCAAAGCGCAAGCACCTGCCATACCCCCACGCCACACCCCCCCCACCCCACTTTCCTTCTCACCCGACCCCGGGGAGAAGCATAAAGGCATCTCCACGCTCCCCTTCATGGCAGGAAACCCAGCAGACACGGGCGATCGCTGGGGGTGGAGTGAGCGCCTGGAAGAAGTCGCATGCTTTTGGCATTGTGCAGTCACCTGGTACACTGGAATATTTTGTGAGCTGCTGGCTCTGGATTTTGTGAAACTTTATTTAAATCAGATGATCCCTTTTTCCTCCCTGAAAAGTAAGGCCGTGGGTGTTGCCTTGAAGGGGTCACTTTACTATGGTCAGGGTGACCGACAGATAAACAGGTTATAACAAAGCCTTTCCAAAACTCCGGGCTTGCCAGGAGCATCCACTGGGCAGATCCTGGGGAGACCCTGAGGAGCCGCTTCTGTTGTGGGGCTCCCAGACTGGCTCAGGGGCCAGGCCGTAAAGACTGAGGGCACCGACAGATTGGCCTGCTAGGGAAGCGTATGTTCACGGCAGTCAAAGATGTGGGCAGTGGTCTTCATGACGGCTAAGGGCTCGGCTTTGGGGGTGAAGGGGCCTGGGAGGGCTGGGGCCTTGGGCTTTTACTTAACCTCTTTGGAGCTCAGTTTCCTCGTCTGAAAAGAGGGACAATAATAATAGGCCCTACCATACGGGGTGGTTCTGAGGGCCAAATCTAGATGAGGACCCATGTGACTGGTACCTGTTAGGCACTCCGGGAGATCAGCTGCTATTATTATTATGACTATTCTTATCATTTTCTTTGGAGCCTAGTCCCCCAAGCGATGGGAGAAGATGAGACCCAAAGCTTAGCAGAGGGGTCAGCCTTGGAGGAGGAGAGGAGGAGCAGGCAGCAGGGGGAGAGCCGGGTGAGGACGGACATTGTGAGCTAGAGGCCAGGGAGGAGGCAAGAGAAAAATGGAATCCGAGTTGGCTGGTAGAGACTGGTGATTTTCGGCCCTGGCTGCTGGTGGGCATCGCTCGGGGATTTTTTAATATATCCAGGCCCAGGCCCTGCCCTGGGAACCTGTAACTGGTCTGGCAGGGCCCAGGGGTTGGGGTCTGGGAGAGTGACCTCGATGACTGTAATGTGCACTCGGGGTCTAGAGCACCAGGAGGCCCGCGGCATCAAGCCCCAGGTGGGCTTCTCCTGGCTTTTTCGGGGTCTAACATTTGAGAGCGTCTTGCCCGTGGATCTCTCTACTGGATCTAACGGAGCGGATGCAGCTGCAGACTCACCCCCTCCCTGGGAGCCCCACGCTCTTAAGTGAGGGGGACCTGGCCGCTGGCCTGGCGGAGGAGTGGCGGAGGGGGGAGCAGACAGCTCCATGGACACAGGCTCCTGGGCCAGAGGGGGACCCGGAGCAGGGCCACGTGGCAGCTCAAGCCCTGGGCCATCTCCGGCAGCACGTGGCCAGGAAAGGACCAGAGGGGATGGGGCCTGCTCGGCACCCACGTTCGCCCAAGCTCCTCAGCCTCAGCCAGCCCACCTCCCAGCCTCCCCTTCTAGGCTTATGGCCCCCGAGCCCCTCAGTCCTCCAAGCCCACGGTGCTGCTTCCCCTGCCCTGCTCGGTCCTGGCCCCTCCCTCCCGCAGGTCACAGCCCTCCACTCCCTTACTCCTCCCACCCTCTCAGACTGCTCTTGCAGGACGCCCCGGACCACCTCTCCTCCCTGGCTCCGAGCCCTGGTGCTTCCCTAACACCTTTGCTCATGCGCATTTCAGCCTTTTTTCAACACTATTGCAGTCATCAGATTATGACCCCTTGGGAAGGGGTTTCTGGGTTATATTTACATCCTGTATCCCTGGGCCAGCCACCTGCAGGTACTCAGTTAAATTCGTAAAGAGGCACACAAGCCACACACGTCGGCATGGCAGATGGGGTTTGTGGCTCTCTTCTCTCCACCCTCGGCTCGCACATGCTCTGTGAGTGAGAGACGGGCTCAGCCCCAGGCCATCTCTGTGGGGCCTTGGGTGCTGCTGGGGAGATGGCGTGCCTCTGGGGCGGCTGGGTGCCTCTTGCTTCCTGCCCTGCGAGGAGGAGGAGCTCCAGCTCCACGTGGGCCTTCCCCCTCTGGGCCCCTGGGGATGCGCCCTGGAAAGCAGTGTGGCATCTCAATGAGTCTACTCTTCCGGCCTCACGCTGAATACAGGAATCTATCCCGGGTGCACTCTGTGTGGACAAGCCTGCCCCTCCATCCCAGCCGCCCTGCTCCGGCCCTCCCCTCCCCTTTCCTTCCCTGCAGGGCCCCTCATCCCCAAGAGGCAGTGGCCAGGGTTTGGACACCGAGAACCCCAAACCCAGGCTGGATATGAGGTGGCTGAGAGGCCACGGTCTCCCTGCTGAAAGCCAAAGTGGACGCAGCTGTCCACCCTGGCCAGGGGGTCACGTCCCCTCTCTCAAGGACAGTAGCTGATGCTTCTCACTCTCTCTTGCTACCTTTCTTGGGGGTCAAGAGGCGGGTTGGGTTTGGGCTCCGCGACTGTCCCACGTGCCCTTCGGCAAGTCCCTTCTCCTCTGTCGAACGAGGGGGTGGGCCTCAGTGGTCTGCAGCGCCGTGATTCTCCAGGAACTGGGATAGGCCTGAGCCCTCTCTCTGCAGCGGGCCGCCTTGCTCAGGGTCTGAGCTCTACCTCTGCTTCCGGTCACTCGGCAGAGGAACGGAGGGAGCAGGTTTCATTCCCATATTGGGACAATCTGGATGGGGAGGATAGGGGAACCCCTAAGCTTACCCTCTCTCACACCAGCCTCTGGTTCTGGGAATTTGCTCCATTGCCTGTTGGGGTGGGAGGATTCTGCTCAGAGATGGACAAAGCTGCCCCTTTTCTTTGACCCTGACCCTGAAGCCAGGGCAGTCCCGGTCTGCGGCCCCTGGTGAGCTGAATGGAGTAGAACGTTCCCCTTGGGTCTCCACTTCCTGCCTGAAGGCTGATGGTTGCACACAGCAGGCCGCCTCACCACCCAAGGCCTCAGGCTCGGGAGACTGTGCTTTCCCGTCCTCTTGACCCCCAGCCAGCTCCTCCCGGCATCCCCTGGTGCTCCTCGGGGAGCCCCTGTCCTGGGGACAAAGAGCCCGCAGCTCTGCTGGTCCCGCCACATTCAGGGCGGCCAGGACAGGGGGCAGCCCCCTTCTCGCCTCAAACAGATGCCATCAAGCCATCAGCCTGTCTCTGTTTCTTTGTATCTCTCTCTCTTAATTCCCGTGACAAATGGGTTTGCGAAGGGGGGCAGCCTGCCCCGGGCGTTCTGTACTTCAATCGGACGGCAGAAGGAGCCGGATCCATGAAACTATCATGCGCTCTTTGAGCGTATTTCCCAGGAACTGGACCCTGCCGAAAGGGGGCGGCCAGGGCCTTCCCTCCCATTAGGGAAGGCGGCTTAACCCTTCACCCCAAGTGCAGATGGAGGTGTCGCCCGGCCTCCCCATGGGCCAGGAGCTCGGCTCGCCGGGGGGCCTTTGGGGGTGGCACGGTCGTTGTGGGAATGCTGGGCTCCAGCCTAACAAAATGCTCAGCAAACGGAAAATCCCCAATTCTTCTTCGATGCATCACAGAACAGGGGTCACTGGGCAAACGGCTGCCCCCTAAGTGGGAAAGACGGACGAGAGGGTATAGACAATCGCGGTTCTCCTGAGCGGAAACCGCGCGGGAACAGAAGGCTGTAGCCGATGGGCTGCCAGAGGCTCAGTGTGGACAAGCCAGACAGATAAACACTCCAGAGGGACCCAGGCACATGCGACTCTTGTGTGTTTTACCTGGTTCTTACGGCAAAGACTGGAGAAAGATCCCGTCTTGCTTCCTGCGCAGGGATGGGAAAAGGAGCTGTTTTGAAATACTCGAGAGCATTCTGTTCCTAATAAGCCCTATCCTCCAGAGCAGCTAGTTAACCGGAGCTTAACCTGCTGGGGCTTCCTCAGAGCCTGACTGTCCTGGGGGCAGGGAGATGCCTGACTCCGGCCCCCTCTAGCCTCCCTGTCCCACCTAAGGGGAGCCAAAAAGCTGAGAAGCACTTGTGCGCAGGCTCCCAGAAAGACAGAGGCCTAACCCCAGGGCTCTAGAATGTTCCCCTCCCCCACACCTCACCCCCAAACCACAGAGGGTGTAGATGAGCTATGGGCTCGGTCCTCATCACCGTCCTGAAGCAGGGGCGGTCCTTTCTATGTACAGAAGAGGAAGCTGAGGCTCCCGGGGGTTCAGGGACCTGCTAAGGACCCCATACGCAGCCACACGGGAAGCAGGAGTTGGATTAGGTCTTCTCGATCCTGCACCGTGGGCCAGTGCAACTCCCCTTCAGCCCCCTGGGAGAGTAGTCCTCTGGCCCGGGAGCGTCGTAAGGCTGAAGCTCTGCTCCTTTCCCGGACCAGACGGACACCTTGGCCATGCAGGTGACTCGAAGCCGCTCCCCCCGCCGCCGCTCTGGGAAGCCAGCCGTGGGGAATCTAGGGGTGAGCTGCTGAGGGAAAGAGCTTTGGGAGGCAGGGCACACACAATGCCCCTCTGCGTCTCTTCTGCCCCAGGGAGCTGATGTCCTGTTTCAAGCCCTTCAAAGGCCCAACCCTCTTCCCAGGCTGAGACCCGGGGGCTAAGGGGTGCGCCGCCGCCCAGGGAGGGCACCAGGTCTCCTGGTGGAGCTGCCCGGAGCCCGCCCTGAGTCCGCAGCCCCCCCCCCCCCCCAGCACTTTGCCTGGCCAACCCGGTGGGACAGATGTGAGGACACCCCTCTCCCCAGACCCTCCTGCTCACAGCGGACTCTGTGAGGACTCATGATGTCTCCATGATGCGGGGCAATGCCCTTTGTTGGATGCTTCCAGAAGCAATTTGGGTTTCCTGGCAGAGGCAAAGAGGCAAAGAGAAAGAACTCCAGGCCTTCCATCTACTTACCCAGGGACAAGCATAGGGAGAGCATGCGGGGGTTACGAGGTTAGCCTCTGCTCTGGGGAAGTGTGGATTCAAGTCCTGATTCCAGCTGCGTGACCTTGCATGAGCTCTCTAGCCTTGGTTTTTTCCTCATGAAGAGTGAAGGTCATTACAGCCAAGTCTTGGGGGTGCTGTGAGGACTGGGAAGTGGTTTATAGAGAGCCTTAGCTCCTGGCGCCACGAGGTGACAAACTGTCGGTACCATTATGGCTGCGGGGCCTGCCTTTCTGGGACAGCTTCAGAGACCATGAGTCTGCCGTAAGGCAATGCTCAAGGGTCTCCCTGGCCACCCCCCCCCCCCACCCTCTGCTAGGTGACCTTGAGGCAGTCATTTTGCCTTACTGGGCTGAGTTTCTCCTTCTATGATCGGGAAAGGCTTCTTGGGATGGCTGGCCCACCCTGCCATAGGGAGGAGCTCCGGGCCGGTCCCGCAGGGGGCAGGGGAGCCTATAGGGGGCAGGAGGGCCCCCGGAGGCCGTGAGCCCTCAGGAGGCACGGTCTGCCACAGTTGCAGACTCTATTGTTCGTGAGTTTGAAATTTCCGGACAGACAGACTGAGCCGTCTGAAGTGAGGGTTTCATTTCCGTGGCCGCCCGGCTGGGCCATCTCCTGGGGAAGGCACGTGAGTGACAAGCTATAATTAAAGCCTCAGCTTAAGTCCAAGTCGGAGAAGGACGGTCTTTTAGTCAAGCACTCTGGTGAGGACAGACCTTTCCGTCTGCGTGTCTCTGCGGGCCTTTTCCCCGGATCCTGTCTGGCTGCTGGAGCAGGCTGTCCCTGTCCTCGTGACCTTTACTGACCTAGCAGAAGCTCTCCCACATTCAGGCCTCAGCCCATCTGTCTGCTTCCCTGAGAAACCTGCGGAGCTGTGTGGATGGGCTCCGGGGCCAAGAGGGAGGCCTTGGTGCCACGGCCCCAGGAGGCCACCTGCCTGGGGGAGGGGGAGGGGCAGACTGTGCCTGTGGGAGCTCCAGCCGGCTGCGGTGGGGACACTGAGGCCTGGGCCGGGGGACAGGGCTGCTCTCCAGTTCAGCCCGCCTGCGGCCACCTGTGTGACCCAGTTCTGTCCACGTCCAGCTGTGTCGGGGCCGTGATTTCTCGCCCCCCCCCCCCCCCCCGGGCCTTACTCTTTCATTTGTTCAACAACTATTCATTAGGGACCTGTGCTCTGCCCCAGAAGTAGTGTGAATAAGAGAGAGTCTCCTCCAGCTTCCAGAGCAGGAGGTAGCTGTTAGGGCGCGGAGCAGGGTGGCTCAGGACCCCCACAGACGCCCCCCCACGCCCAGGCCTCCCCTGAGCCTGCTGGTGAAGGGAGCAGGGCCGCCACCTCCCCCGCTCAGGTGTCCCGAGCGAGAGAGAGAGAGAGAGAGAGAGAGAGAGAGAGAGAGTGAGTGTGTTCTTCCTTCTCCAGCCTGGGACAGACTGTCCAAAGCCAATGGGTCACAATCCCGCCCCGTCCTCCTACCCAGGCCACCTTGACCACTGGCCTGTTTCTGCTAGTCGTGATCTCTCTAGCTATTCCCTGGCAAGGAGGCAATATTCCTACTTTACCCTGGGGACAGTGGGGTACCAACGGGGTCCCTGACCACCCCGCGTTCGGCTAACTAGGGCCATACGTTTTCCCTGATCACTTATTTATTGCGTGTGTTACTACTCTTGTCATTTCTCATGCATTTGTGATCACCAGAGGGTCCCCAAGGAGCAGAAGTGATCCTTCCACTTCTTAGGGCCCCTTCCTGAGTGAGCACGTGGGGGGCGGTGGCGCCGGAGGAAGTCTAGAGACTTGCTCTTCCCGGTCCTCACCATACCGTCGGCGCCTCCTCTCAGGGCCGGGCAGCTGACGGGGCCAAACTGGACCAGCCTTGCTCTCCTGTCTGTCGGCTCCTCCTCAGGTTTGGCGGCTGGGAGATGCTGCGGGGAGCCTTGCAGGAAGGGAAGGAGAGAGAGGTCAGGACCCCTGTCTGCCCAGCTCCTTCCTTGAGGGACAGCGAGGGGCAGTGACTGGGTCCCCAGTCCTGTCAGGCAGCCCCTGGGCTGTGGATCCCGCTCTCCCCAGACTCCTGTGACAGGAACCCCTAGAGGCCTGGGGGGGCCAGGGCTGCCGACCTCGGCGAATTCGTTTCCTAGCGCTGCCGTAACCAGGTGGCTTCAACAACAGAAGTGTATTCTCTCGGGGTTCTGGGGGCCAGAAGTCCGAAATCAAAGTGATGGCGGGGCCCTGCTCCCTCTGAGACCTGCAGGGGGAATCCGTCCCCCCCCTTCCCTCTGGCGGTGTCCTTGGCTGACAGGGCGCCTCTTCAGTCCCTGCCCCCATGTCACAGGCATTCTCCCCTCGCGCCTCTGTCTCTCTGCTGCTTGTAAGAACCCCAGTCACAGTGGACGAAAGGCCCACCCCTCTCCAGTATGACGTCTGCTTTGCTACTTACATCTGCAATGACTCTATTTCCCAATGAGGCACATTCTGAGGAATGGGGGGATGAAGTTAGGGATCCAACATAGCATCTTTGGGGGACGCTCCTTATAACTCTGGGGGTTCCTTCCTGGTCGGCGTTTCCTTAGCCCCACCCCTAGCTCTTCACAGAATCCTCTCCTTGAACCCTCTTCCATGAGCCTTTTGAAGATGCTATTTGTTTCCAGCCTTGAGATGGATCCCTGCCCCGACCCTTCCTAGCTGTTTGACCTTGGGCAGGACACTTAACCTCTCGGAGCCCTGGTTTCTTTACCTCTGAAGTGGAAATCTTTTCATACCTGCTCTACCTACTTTGCTATGGCTGAAAGCTCTTGGTAAAGCAAAAAGGCCCATAGCACTGAGTGGGCTCATGATCATCCTTGGTTTGTGCACGAGGGACGGTTGGGAAAGGCCCGTGTCTACATTATTCTCTTTGATCCGAACTGAACCTAGCACCACAAACTGATACCCGCTGAATCAACGCTCCTTGCTGTTGTTGATGACGTATCCTGTCCTTCTTGGCCGAGTGGCTTCCCGGAATACAATTCATCCAGGGCCAGTTTTAGGGTCCTTTTGATTTGGACTTCCACTGAACCCTGACATCACAGGCTGCTCTGTCACCAGTCCTGGGAGAAGCCAGCATCCCCCCAAGTGGAGCCCTTACTTTTAGCGTGACAGCTATTTTATCTAGGCCGCAGGGAAACAGAGATATTTTAAGATGAGCGTGTCAGCCGGGGTCAGTTTCCGCTCGGCTATCACTCGCGTTGTCAGGAGGGGAGAGGCTTCGGCGGTCCGGCAGGAGCCCATCAGTCACTCCCGGCAGCCGGTGTTTCAGAGAGGGAGACTGTATTATTGTTCACACTCAACAAATAATTTTGGACAGGAGTTTTAAGCCCACAAGTAAGATCCCTTGTAGATTTCAAGTGCTTAGATTCCCGAAGATAGCCGACGGCCTTCCTCTCGGTTCGAGTGGCTCCCATTTCTCCCCCGGCACAACTCTCTTTCCCCCAGCTGAGGAGGTTGAATCCAGTCATTCAACCAACTTCCTCGCTGAGCCCCTCTGTGGGCCAGGCCTCTGCCAGGTGCCAGGGACAGCCCTGGAGAGGGGAGAAGCTTATATGCAGAGAGCACCGCATGAGAAGCACATGAGCTAAGGCAGGTGTAAAGTGCTTGGGGACCTGAAGAAGGAGTGAGCAGCTCTCCCCAGGCGGGAGGTGGAGGGTGAGATTGCCCCAGAGGAACAGCCCAGCTGGGCTCCAAGGACTTCTGCAAGCGGATGGGGGACAGTAAAGACATTCCAGGAAGGGGTAAGAGCAAAGTTAGAGACGTGGGGAGGATCACTTGGGATTGTGAGCGGTTTAAGAGGTGGGGAGTAGACGGAGGTGAGGCTGGGGAGGCAGGGCCACGGCTCAGTGATGAAGAGCCTTGTCCATTTAGCAGAGTAGAAGCTCCAGGAAGGGCAGGCACCTTGCCTGCCTGGCTCCCCATTGTTTCCCTGCTCCCGGAACAGTACCTCGCCGGGGGAGACATTCGGGAACTGCTCCCTGAATCCATGAAGGAGTAGTGCGGGCCGGGCTAGGAGGCTGACGCTGAACCAAGCCCTCTGTCGGCCCTCTGCCATCTCGCCGTTCTCCAGTTAAACACCTTGCAAGATTCCCAGCAGCCACTGGGTAACATCTTTTCCTCTGGCGGGCACTCAAGGCTTTACTGATTGATCTCTCTTCCCCTTCTCCAACTGTATGTTCTAAGGCAGGAGTTGGCACACCGCGGACAGCAGGCCAAATCTGGCCGACGACCTGCTTTTGTAAATCTTTTTAACTGGACCCCAACCACGCCCATTGGTTTAGATGTTGTCTACGGTGGTTTTCCTTCTACAAGGCAGAGCTGAGGCATTGCAACAGACCCCTTCTGGCCAGAAAAGCCGGAAATATTTACTCTTTGGCCCATTTGCGGAAAAAGTTTGCAGCCCCCGTGCTAAGTCTTTGGACCTAGCACCTTGAATGCAGCAGATGCCTAATCCGTAGTTGCTGAACGAATCAGTGAGTGAACTTCATGAGTGTGCTTACCCCTACACGTTCCTCCCATCCTTTGGCTCACACCTTGCCTATATGCTCTTGTCACCTCTCAGGCCTGGACATTGCCTGGTGACCTATGAGCAAGACAGAGCTGTAGGGTAGGGCTGGACACCCCCATACACAGGGCCGGGACAGACAGATCCTGGGGGCTTCATTTGGATGTGGCTACTGATGGAAGGTTCTGGCACCAGGGCAACCGTGAATCCACAAGAAAGGCTGGGGTAGGGGTCAGAGCTCTTTGACTTACAGAAACCCTATCATACTGCAGAGGAAGACAGGGGGGCTTATTGTGGGGGAAGCCGAGGGCAGTTTCCAGTTCTGAGAAATTTCAAGAGTCCTGGCAAATCTAGGGACCAGAGTCGAGGAGGCCATGGGCCCCTTTCCATCCACCCATCTTTCCCTCATCTCTGCTCGTGAGTCTACCCGCCTCTTTCTCCCCTTTACAGACAGGTTTGCTCCCACTGGCAGCAAGTACGGCCACCACCAGGCCTAGATGCCAGCTTTCCTCTTTTGTAATCTACTGGGACAGGGTCCCTGTAAACTCTAGTTAGAACAGTCTTGGGGAAGGACGCGGATTGGTCCGATTGGGGCTACGTAACCAATCTTCGAGCTAATCCCTGTAGCGAGGGGCTTGCGTACTCTAATTGGCCTGGCCTGGGACACACTGTGTGTTGGGTCTGTTTCCAAGGGAGCGAGGGTGGGTGCAAGCCTAGCTGGGGATCCGAACAAACATCCACCAGCAAATGGCGCAGAGCCCCGCCTATGGAGCGGAGGCACCAAGGGAGCAAGGAAGTGTTTTAGAAACAACAGGAAGCCCTACTAGCGAGCTGGGGCACAGAGTCCGCGTCATACCAGCAGCATGAGGGACGTTGCTGAGTCCCAGAATCTAGAGTTGGGGTTTCCTCAAATTCTTCCGGTTAAGACTAGTTCTGGGAACAGAGGCGGGTCTGAGCCTGCAGGGCTGAAAGACTCGGGGGGCCCAACTGAAGGCGCGTGTGGGGGAGCTGCAGGGGCTTGGAACAGCCAGATCCTGCCCGTTCAGTAAGTCCTGCTCACACGTCCTTCCTCCAGGCCGCCCTCTCTGACCTTCCCTCCTGGAAGGGCACTCTTCCACGTCTGACTTCTCACTGAACGTGGGCTCTTTTTTCTCCGCTGGGCACTTACCACATTCCCTGCCCAGCTGTCTCTCTGTGACAGGCTCTCTCTCTAGCGGGACAGAGAGGAGATGGCAGACACTAGATCTTCTACTTGATGATTTTCCTAGAAGGCTCTAGCTCTACCCTCTGTGCATCACATAGAATCCCCAAAATTTGGATTTGAAAGCCACTTTCTGGTAGCTGCTTTCATGCTCTTGGGACACCTCCAGTGACGGCAGACTCTCCTCTTTCCCAGATGTGTGTCCCACGGAGGACAACTCTGATCCCACCGAAACACCGTCTGCCTCCTCGTAACCTCTTCGCAGTGTGTTCCAGCTCATTCTGGAGAACCTCTGAAAAAACCGAGTTGCTCTTCTAAATTGTAGGCTTTTAAATATTTGAAGAACGTGATCATGGTACTTTCCTTCTATATCGTCTCTCCAGGCAGACTCCCCAGGTCACTGTGACTTAGTGGTGGCCAGTGGGTACCAGACTCAGCATCCTGGTCAGGTCCGATTGGAGCCGAGCACTCCAAATATAATCTTACCAGGGCCATTAAAGCAGACTTACTTGGCTTTGTGTGTTAGCATGCTTATAGGTAGAACACAATAGAAAACCCAAGTGAAAGGGGCTCAAACAATTAGAAAAATGGATTATCTCTCAAGGAGAAGTCCTAAAGTGGAGTGGTTTTGGTTAGTTCAGTGCCCTAAGACAGCTATCAATGACCTGGGGCGTTTCTGTTTTTCCACCCTATATACTCATTTGGCTGGTCTCATCATTCCAGATTCCTCAAGGTGCCCAGTGGGCTGCTGCAGTTCCAGACTTCACACGCTAGCAAGATTTAGAGGCAGAAGAGAGGCAGAGACCGGTGTCTCTGGGGGTTCTTTTTAAGAATGAGGAAAACTTTACCCAAAGCTCCCCAAATGTACTTGCCCCCATGTCTCCATGGCCAGAGTTGGATGATGGCCATTTTCAAAACTGTAAGTGGTGAGGGGAAAGGAATCACTTTGATGAGCTTGGGTTCATCAAGATTGACCCCCTGGGGGAGGGGAAGGATTAGCCCCAAGGACGGGAAGACCTGAATTCAAATACCAGTTTCATCACTTTGTAGCTGACCTCCGGTAGCTTCCTGTGAATCACTAATAGCTTGATGTGCGTCATTTAATCACTGGATCACGGCACTGACCCTGTCTTCTCCTCGGTGAAAGGGGCTCAGCGATAGTGCCTGCCGGTAGAAACGGCGCGGGATCATTTAAAGCAACTAGTACCAGTGCAGGTACATCTAATGAATGCTGTTTTCTGTGTTTTCTTTCTTCCCCGGGTCTCAGACCATGGACCATGCCACACCGGCTCCTACTGAGTTTCTTTGCTGCTTTTAAGCCCCGTTTCTCACATCTGATGTTTGTGAAATCTTTTTTTTTTTTTTAATAAAACCTAAATGCAGAAATTTACATTTCTCCCTTTTATATGTTTTTGGCCCATTATTTCAACCTGTCAAGATATTTTTGTGTCTCGATTCTGCCATCCTTTCTATTACCAATCCCTCCGGCTTTGTGTCAACTGCGAATTTGATAAGCACCTCTCCTGTTCTGCTTCCTCCGTGTTGAGAGAAGGGTGGAGGCAGACAAGGTCACCGGCTGTGCCTCCGGGGCTGTGGGAGCTGCCGGCCGCCAGACAGTGGGGGCCCGTCACTGCCTCCCCAGTGCCCGGGCCATCAGGCAGGCAACACTTGGCCTTCTTATTCAGGGTGCAGAGGCTTTGAGGAATGTATTTCTTGAATTGCCACACCACGCCCTTGGTCGCAGGCACCCCCTCGTCCCTCCCGTTCCAGGTGTCCTTTAGGACCGGAATGCGGGAGGGCGCCGCTCATCCCGGGGCGCTCCTGCTGGCTCCTAGGGATTCTTGCTTCCTGCTCTGTCCGGCTTGATACTGAAGAATTTGCTGGGGATTGTTATCAAACTCGTCAGCCTGTCCTTACTGGGTTTTAATGTTTTGTTCTGAAATCAGGAGGTAGGCTGTTAATAGTTCACCATTTCGGCGCTCTCTGTCATCCCTCAAGGATGCCTGCCAGGGCTTCTGTACAGCCTCTGAGGTCCTGCCATGAGCTCTCCAAGAGACCAGAGTCACTCTGGCTTTATACATACATATATATATATATATATATATATATATATATATATATATACACACACACATATATATATACACACATACACATACATACACACACATATATATATGTATGTGTGTGTGTGTGTGTGTGTGTGTGTATTTTTTTAAGTGAGAGAGCGCCTTGGGTGGGGGTGGGAGGGGCTGAGACAGAAAGAGAATCTTAAGCAGGTTCTGTGCCTAACACAGAGCCCAATGCGGGGCTCGATCCCATGACTCTGAGATCATGGCCTGAGCTGAAATCAAGAGTCAGACGCTTAACTGACGGAGCCGCCCAGGCACCCAATGGCTTTATGTATGTTGAGCCCAATTTTCTTTCTTTTTCTTCTCTTCCTTTCCCTTCCCCTCTTCCTCCCTCCCTCTCTCTCTATTTCTTGAAATAAACATTTTCAGATATTTTCCAATATATTAAGTACATATTCTTCGTCGCATATTTGGAAAGTACCCTCCTTGAGACATGACCCGATTATTCAGTTTGGAGTGCTCTCTTCCCATAGGCACAGTCTGTTTGTGTTAGATGGTCGTAAACAGGTGATAAGAGAATTAAAATACATCTTATAAATATGTTGAAATGCTATGGACTGCCGTTTTTCTACTGGGTAGGTCATACAGGGAACAGGAGCCCGTGCCCGCCCAACATGTGTGACCACGTAAGCAAGTTTGGGTCCCATTACCTTGTTTCTGCTTAGCCTGTCAGCATACCTTTTCCAGGCTCTTACAAACTCTAGAAGGGTTTTGATGACTTTGGAAGAGTCCATAGGCTGGATGCCCCCGAGTTGCCCCCAGAGGCAGGCCCAAACACCTAGGTTGCAGTGTTTGCCCTGAACTCAGTAGCTATGTGCTCTGGGGCAAGTCACTTATTCTGCCTGGCCTTCCAAAAAGGGACTTGGGCTAGATATGTGGCTCTCAATCTTTTAGAGTTTCAAGACTCCCAGTGATGACTAATTATATTTTTATGATCTATTACTTGGGAAAAAAATGACTGCAACTTTGGGAAAGTTGTGAGTGTGAGCTTTGCTGGAAGGGCGTCACTCACATCCATGTTCTAGAAGTATCTGAAGGAAAGATTCAAGGTCCTGGGTCTGAGAAAACTCCAGAAAGCCTCTCTTCTCCTGCTTCTTTTTCTATTTTCCCCAAAGACTGTAAGAAAAAGGGATCTGAGGATTGGGGGATGAAAGAATAGGCAAGGATGGGGATGAGGGGATGGGGGACGGGAGTGGGGATGAGGTGATAGGGAGTGGAGATGGGGGGATGGGGAATAAGGATGAGGAACGGGGATGGGGATGAGGGGATGGGGAGATGAGGATAGGGCATGGGCATGAGGATGAAGGGATGAGGGGGAGGGGATGAGGATGGGTATTAAAAGATGGAGGATGGGGATGAAGAAATGGGGGGATGGGAGATGGGGGAGGAGGAGCTCCACTATGTATGTGGTAGAATGGGGTTGCCTGTCCTCTTTTTCCTCCTTTTCTCCCTCCTCATGTGAGGGGTAGGTTATTTTTGGTATAATCCATCAAAGGAATGCTATGCGAGGTGGTCAGTGTTAGCACCAGAAAAGTGGGTTGTCTTGTAGCTGCTCCTCTCAAGGACGGGAGGGTCCCCAGGAGCTGGGAGGATATCTCCCAAGCTTCCACCTCAAGGAGCAAAGAGCAGTGGAACTGTTTCCCCTGGGGAAGGCAGAGGAAAGAGGGCAGGGGGACGTGAACAGAGTCTCAGGCTCCCATTTGCGCCTGCCCGGCCCCCGCCCCCTGCCCCAGGGCTCAGGAAGGAGACACTCCACTGGGGCTTCTAGGCACCACAGAAGGTGGCATGACTTTGGCTAATGGAGAAGTCGGGAAGGCAGACAGGTCTCCGTGGGGCTGTGGCATAGGGAAGAGGCAGGAAGAAGGGGCAGATAGCTGGGAGGTCGGGGACACAGATAGAGGTCTGGGTGGAAGGGTGGCCGCTGCCCGTGAGGACTGCCAACCATGAGGTGGGGGGGGGTCCGGGGAAGCCACGGCTCCTGCCTGAGTCGCCCCCTGCCCCCGCCCGTGCCCGCCGTGTGGCCGCAGGTGCACCCTTCCTTCCTCGGTGGGGCGGGGCGGACGTGAGGAGGGTGGAGTGGTCTGCAAAGCTTCCTTCAGCCCCATCTTGGGGTCCCCTCTCCGCATGGTCTTAGGGGACAGCCCCCAGCCTCCCAGGCCTGCGGTGGTGGCCTTGGGACCCGCACCTTATTCCCTAGATGTAACTACCCATTACACGGAGCCGCTCTCTACCAAGCTGGGGCTCTGGCAGCTTTATTATAAGTTTATTACATGCTAATTCAAGCAAATAAATTTGCCCCAGCTGTGAAGCAGAGGAGATTAATAACCTCAAAGATTACTTTGCTGCTTTGATGAGTTTCTTGAGCAGAGTATATTTAGGAAGAGCAACTAGATTAGTCAAAACCCCCTTTAATTATTAGTGACACTGTGCAAACAACTCTATACGACAGGAATACCAACTACTTAACTCCCTGACCTTCTTATTCAAATAAACACATCTTATTATAGCAACGTGCCTTCCTGGTCCACGCACCATGGCAGACTGCTGGCCTAGGACCCGGCCATGGGACAGCTGGCGTGCGCACCCCATCCAGGAAGGGTGGGATGACAGCCTTAGCGGTGTCCATCCCTGTTTCCCCGTCGTCACCCTTGGATTGGATCAGGGCCACGGGGAGTGCTGTGGATATCCTAGAGTTAGAAGAAACAGTTATTAAATGAGGGAAAGGACTTGCCCAAAGTCATGCAGTGAATTAAACATCTGGTCGCAAGAGCTCTGCCCCCTAAACCTTCCACTCCAGAATCAGTTTTGCAGCCAGAGACTGGGTCTGCCTCCAGTGGAAACGGTGAAGGTGACCGAATCCAATTCCAGGGATGTTCTTACCCCTCGCTCCTACGCAGGCATAGTGTGCATTTGTTTCCTTCTGTCTTAGAGTCCTTCTTCCGTGAAGCCTTATGCCGCTTAGAAATGCCGCCTCTGCACATTCAGAGAAGGAAGGGTAGAGGAGTCACGTATCAGGGGGGATGCCGGCCCCTCCTGCCAGGGGAGGGAAAGAGAGCCCCTCAGGAGGATCCTCTACTGTATGACAAAGCCAGCACAGGGTCCCATCCCTGAATCCCAACGATGCGCGCATGAAGGAGGCTCTACCCATTTGTTTTCTAGATGAAGAAACCGAGGCTCAGGGAGTTTAAGCAACTTGCCCTGAAATGCCCTGCCCCGGGATCATGACCTGAGCCAAAGGCAGGCGCTCTACCAACTGAATCACCCGCACGCTCTGGGGATCCATGATTTTTGAAGAAATGGTGGATTCTAGTTCTGGGGCACAAAATGTATAAGATGACCCTGGAAAATTTGTTATGTCAAAGATTACTAGTTAATAGCAACTTGAAAAGGCCCCTACTGGTCAAAGATGGGTCAGTTTGATCATCAGTAAAATAGTAAGTGCAAGGGACTGAAACATACCGTATTTGATGATGCGGGCACTCTATGCAGTGCCCTCCGTCCCACCACTGACCTTACTCATTGACAATTTGGAAAAAATTTAAGATATTTTTCAAGCCATGAGTTCATAATCAATTTTAAAAAGAAAAGAAAAAAAAAGCCACCCAGTGGTCACTTTTGAAGGAAGTTATGGATATATTTTGAAAACTGGCAAATGAAGAGAAAGAGTCAAGCATTTACCTACTTTTCCTGTATGAACCACAGGGTAAAGGAATGGTTGGTAAGTTGCTCTTCATATGAAGAGTGAGATGCAGAATTAGGATGACATCATTTTGCAACCCTTAATGAAATTGTGGGTGACTCCCTATCACGTGCTAGGTGGGGGAAGAACACAGCACTATCTATGAACTGTTATTGCAAAAAATACTGGACCTGAATTTTCTCAAACCTCTATATCTAACTATCAATGTCTTTTGAAAGAGAAGGGAAAACATATTGAAGGACACGGTGGGGAGGCAATCAGCAAAATCCCAGGCATGCAAAGCCTACAGAACCATGATTCCAGGCTTATCAATAAGCAAAGTAAGGTGTCTGTGTGGACGTAGGGTCAATGCGTTGGTGACATCGGTCCAGCCCAGGATGTCAGAGGCAGAGAGGGTAAGAATGGTGTCCCTGGGGCAGGGGGACAGGCGGCCACAGCCCAGTGTGGAGTGTGGGGGCCCAAGCAGGGTGAGGAGAGAGTCTCTCTGGCATGGCACGGGTGGGGGGCCGTGGCTAGAGCCCGGGTGAGCAGTGTCCGCATTGGCGAGTGGGAGGTTTTCAGAGGCTGGGGCGGGGTGGGAGTGGCCACAAGCCCAGCCTGGGGACCAGAGCCTAATCAGGGTGAATGACAGTGTCCAGGTAAAAGGGGCATCCCGGTGGGGGAGGTGGGGGTAGGGTATGGTGTAGTGGAGGCTGACGGGGCCGAAGAGGGCATCTATAGGGGGTGGACAGAGGACAGCAGTGGCCTCGTGAGGGGTTTAAAAGCCAAAGCGGCGTAAGGAGGGGGCCCATGCGGGCGTCCACAGAGGTGCTGCTTACACACATGGCCGCAGTCAGGGAGAAAGTAGGTCAAGGGTAATCATGGGAGCCAGGCATCCCCGTCAGAAGGGAGTTGCGCATATGGAAGAGGGGAAAATGAGAATGAACTGTGGTATTGGACTGGAATTAGGGATGTTCGTCTCATTCATGGTTTTCAATATCTAGATAGATACGGATATAAATATAGATGTAAATGTGGGTGTGAATGTATATAAATACATGTACGTGTTGGTGTGGCGTGTGTGCGTGCATGTGTGTGCGCACGTGCATGTGTGTGTGTGTGCTTTAGCGCTGTATGTTGAGAGGGCCTAAGAGAAGCGGTATCTCGATACTAAGGAGCAGACCTAGTGCCCATATCTTGATTTCTTAACACCCTTCTCCAGACAGAGGAGCCAGAACTCCCTGGAGAAATGGGTGGTTCTCGGGCCGGGGCCGAGACAGTAGAACATGAGCCGAGAAGATCTGGTGCCAGAAAATGAGAAAGTGCTCAAAAACCAGTGAGGGTGCATCCTGGAGACACAGTGGGCCAACTTGAGGGGCTACCACTGGAGCTCACATCAGGGAAATTTTGAGTATAAAAATAAGTAATGACAGGGGCGCCTGGGTGGCTCAGTCGGTTAAGCGTCTGCCTTCAGCTCAGGTCATGATCCCAGAGTCCTGGGATCAAACCCCACCTTAGGCTCCCTGCTCACCGGGGAGTCTACTTCTCTCTCTGCCTGCCTCTCTCCCTGTTTGTGCCCTCTCTCTCTTTCTGACAAATAATTATATAAAATCTTAAAAAAAAAAAAAAAAAAAAAAAGAGGGGCGCCGGGGTGGCTCAGTCGTTAAGCGTCTGCCTTCAGCTCAGATCTCAATCCCAGAGTCCTGGGATCAAGCCCCGCATTGGGCTCCCTGCTCAGTGGGAAGCGTGATTCTCCCTCTCCCACTCTCCCTGCTTGTGTTCCCTCTCCCACTGTGTCTCTCTCTGTCAAATAAATAAATAAAATCTTTAAAAAGAAAGAAAGAGAGAGAGGAAGAAAGAAAAGAAAGAAAGAGAGAAATACGGAAGAGAAGGTGGGATTCGAAAATCCCCACTCAGCTACCTTCACAGGTATAATGACTTCAGCCAAGAGACGTTAGAGGGTGCCAAGCTTAGAGAGTGAAAGTTTGATGAAAAGTGGCTATGCACGTAGTCTCAAACTAGCCTCCATCCAAAATACTGACTAATTACAAGGAGAAATGAGTAAATTTACTGTGGGATAACCTGGCCGACCAATGGAATCAAGTGATTAAAGCTAGCGTCCCTCCCAAGAGGCCAAAGACAGACCGCGTAGCCCCTGACAGGCTGCGGTGGGGACACAGTGCCATTTCGTGTGATGCTCTTGAGAAAAGGCATCGGCTGAAATGCATCGCAGAGAATCATCAGAAAACTTAAACTGAGAGGACTCTGCAAAACCACTTGCCCGAGTATCCGGGTCGTGGAAGTCATTGAGAGGCTGGGGAACTGTCCCAGCTTGAGGGGGACGAATGAGACCCGATGATCAAACGTAATGCATGACCCTAGATGGCGGCTTTTGCAATAAAGGACATGACTGGGGCCACTGGTGAAACTTGGGTTGTCTGCTAGGAATGAATCAATGCTCTTTTCCTAATTGCGATGGCTGTATTGGGATTATGGAGGAGAGGGTCACTGTTGTGGTAAAGACACGCTCATGTGCCGCCAGTGTGTGTGGATATGCAGTGGGGGTGTCAGTGCTGCTGGGACAGCATGTCAGCCGTGTGTTCTCAAATGGTTCTCAAACACAGAGAAAGTTCTTTGCACTATCCTTGCAAGAAATGTTTTTTTTTTGAGTTTGAAATTATTTTAAAATAGGGGCGCCTGGGTGGCTCAGTGGGTTAAAGCCTCTGCCTTCGGCTCAGGTCATGATCTCAGGATCCTGGGATCGAGCCCCGCATCGGGCTCTCTGCTCAGCGGGGAGCCTGCTTCCCCCTCTCTCTCTGCCTGCCTCTCTGCCTGCTTGTGATCTCTCTCTGTCAGATAAATAAATAAAATCTTAAAAAAAAAAAAGAAATTATTTTAAAATAAAAAAGATCTCTCGGATTCAAAAAAGCAAGCTGTTCATAATGGCCCATAAGTGGAAATAACCCAGATGCCAATCAACAGACGAATGGATAAATAAAATGTGGTGTATACATCCCATGGGGTATCATTTGGTGATAAGAAGGAGCAGAGCACATACTGCAACATGAACGAACCTTGAAAACATGTTAAGTGAAAGGATCTGGTCACCAAAGACCATATATTATATGACTCTATTTATAGGAAATGTCCAAATAGGCAAATCTATTGAGACAGAATTGTTCTAAAATTGGTCAGTGGTAATTGAACAATGTGGTGAGGTTACGAAAAACTACTGACTTTGAGTGAAACGCATGGTATAAAAATTATATTTCAAGAAAGCTGTTGCAAAAAAAAAAAACCAAAAAAACAAAAGTGCATATGCATGATTAACGAATATATAAATTTCAGTGTAATCCTAATCCAGTAAGATTTGTTTGAGGAGAAAAAAATGAACCTTCTTCTAAATTCAGTTAAATTCAACATGAATTTGTGGAGCACCTATTAAAAGTAGAGTTTATTTTATTTTATTTTAAGATTTTATTTATTTATTTGACAGAGAGAGATCACAAGTAGGCAGAGAGGCAGGCAGAGAGAGGAGGAAGCAGGCTCCCCGCTGAGCAGAGAGCCCGATGCGGGGCTCGATCCCAGGACCCTGAGATCATGACCTGAGCTGAAGGCTTTAACTCAGAGGCTTTAACCCATCCAGGCGCCCCAAAAGTAGAGTTTAAAACGAAGCAAAATGTGCCCAGGCTCTGTGCTAGGAGCTTGAAATTAAGGAATAGGAGACAAGAGGAGCCCCAGGAGCTCAGACAGGTAAGCAGAACCGATACTGCGGGGTGACTGCTGTTGCAGAAGAGGGCCCAGGGGCTGTGCGAGCCCCGGAGAGGGGCACTTCATCCGTTCCTCCTGGGAGGCTTGCCTGGGCGCAGTGACCCAGAGCTGAGCGGGGCGAGCTGAAGAGGTCAGGTGGAAGAGGCTAGTGCGGGGAAGGATCCCCCCGGCAGAGAAGTCACGCAAGCCACAGGACGGAGACCAGGCGCTGCATGGCACGTTTTGGGAGACGGCAAGGGGTTAAGTGGAAGGCATGGGCAGGTGGGCAGGCGCCCAGAATGGAGGCCGTGGGGCGGCAGGGTCAAGGCCAGCCCTGAGAGGGCAGAAGCCACCTCGTGCGCAGAAAGACAACAACAGAAGGTCATTTGCAGCTTCCAGAAGGTTAATAGGAGCAGGGAATTAGGTGACAACTGACAGTGCCCATTGGAGCAGAGGAGCGGAACACTGTCCCCTAGACTGTCTGTCCCTTCGTGGGTTAACCGATCCCCCGCTGGGCTCCCAGGCCCGCAGGCTTCTCTGTCACTCTGGATCACTCCACAGAATTGGTCTCGCCAGCTCGCCAGCTCGGTTCCCTGGAGTCTGGCTGTCATTTGATTCCCCTGGAAGCCAGCTGCTGTGCGGGAGGGAGGGAGAAGGAGGACAGGGTTGCAGGGACAGATCTTCTTTGTGCGGAGCTCACGTCTGCTTCATGCTCCAGATGGAGGTGCCAGTCCCCTCCCTGAACAGAAGACAAACTCCAAAGCTGTCGGGCCAAGTTGGCTCACCTTGGAGACTCCTGGGAGGCAGGAGGGGGAGAAGGGAAGCAAATAAAGGGCGCTTTTGATTTCTCTGCAATGGCACAGCTCAAAGAGTCCTGCGTCAGGAGCAGGGGTGGGAGGGAGGCTGCAGGGGGCAGGAGGAATTTGTATCTCGGGACCATCCGGTAGAAGATTTGCAAAAATGTTTCCCTTCCCCTGCCCCTTCTTCCTCACCCCAGAACCTGCGGGGCTATAGAAAAGCCCACCCTATCTCCAGTATCATTGGCAGCATGATTCCCATTTCACAGAAGGAGCAACTGAGATGGTGCAGAGAGGTTGAAAACTTGCCCAAGGTCACAAGGCTGGCTTTCCCCCCAGGCGTGGCTGGTCCTGCAGGATATAGAACAGGAGAGACTGGAAGATTCCCCTCAACCCTGCAGAACCAAGGGGGAGGGGCACAGGAATTCTGAAAGCTGTCCACAGACCCTGAAGGCCTCCGAAGATGCTTCAGAGGGGACAGGCCTGAGCTAAGGCCCAGTGGTCCATCTGTCTGGCCCCTGCCTACACTTTTATTTAGTGCCTATCATCAACCGCAGGCTTGCAGGGTTCCAGGTGCTGGGGACACAAACACGAACAAGTCGTGGTACTTGCCTCGAGGCTGGGCGGGACAGGGATGTGTAAGCCCCAAGCGCAGGGGTAGAGAAGTGAGCACTGCACTCCGCAAGAGGGGACATGAATGGGGGGCTTCCCGAGCGGAGGCATTGCCTTGTGGATCACCTCCGGAATTTCCTCTCATCCCCCAAGGACTCGCTGCCTTGTGGAATTTCCTCCCATCCGCTCGCAGGGGCCCACACTCGGTTCCGTCAGTACCCTGAGAGCGCAGCTGTCTCTGCTGACACACCGAGCCCACAAATGGAGGGATAATTCTGGAGAGCCAGCTTGTTGACACCATCTAGGACTACCTGGGAGGCCAGATTCTAATGAGAAGGTTGCTTGGCTCAGTCGGTTAAGCGTCTGCCTTCAGCTCAGGTGGTAATCCCAGGGTCCTGGGATCGAGCCCCGCATCGGGCTCCCTTCTCCCTGCTTGTGTTCCCTCTCTCGCTGTCTGTCTCTCTGTCGAATAAATAAATACAATCTTTAAAAAAAAATAATAAAGCCCCTTGGAGAAGCTAGATTTATCTGCCCAGCTTTCCCTGAGTCCGTTCTTTCATGCAGCTCTTCTAATAGTGCTGCTTAGATGTCCTTCTGCTACAAATGTCCCCATCACAGGAGAAACCTCCAACTGACTCTCAGGCAAGTCGCTCCTTTGTCGCAAGTTTGAAATGAAACTGACAAGTGATTACAACTAACCGGTGGGTTTGAGAAATTGCTTTCTCATCCTACTTGGTGGATTAGTGGGCTCAGCAGTGCTGCGGGGAGCTGGGCTCCAGGGTCCCAGGGCCTTTGGACTCCTCCCCCACCATCTCCCCACTCTCTGCCTCAGCCTCCTTGCCCTCCCCCTCCCCAGTCTACGCTGGGTTTGCCAGTTGTCACCAGGCTGGACTGCCAGGCTGAGCCGAGCTGCCTTTCCCCAGTTGAGCCCCCCGCGGTCTGCCCAGCAACCTCATCTATTGTGGCACCACAGTGGCTGACCACCACACCGACGTCTTCAGTGCTAATGAAATGGTTTACTTCGGAGGGACATTTTTAGTAAATGTGTTAAACGTGGCAGATTGGACCCTCGGACAGGGTGGCCTGCTTCCACGCCAAGTTGATAAGCCTGGATGGCCACGGGGAGTGGATGTGGGCAGGTGGGGAAGGCAGCCCGGGGCTGAAGGAAGAGGGGACACCTCTATCCTGAGCCCCCTGGGACTGACTCAACCTGAGGGTGTCCCTCTGGTGCGACCTCCGTCGTAAGGCAATTTGTTACCAAGGAGAGTTCGGGTACCACATTGTATCCTATACGTGATACCTACCACACATTCAGGACCTTCTTGAGGTACCACCGTCTCGTTCACTTGTTCGCCCGTCTGCTTTCCCGGGAGCCCTGGCTGTGGCGTTACAGCTCCCCAGGGGGGGACAAGTGGGTGGGCGCCAGGCCCCATTCTGTACGGAGAGTTATGTGCGAGGCATGGAAGAGCGGAGCGTGGTGGCTTTGGGTAGTGTGGGGGTGGGGTGTCCGATTGGTTGCAGGGAGAGTGAGCCGGACCTGTGCTGTATTTCCGTGGCACTGTTTAGGTTATAGGAACTGGAGTCCAGGGTCCCTTGCTGGAGGGAAGGTGGGTGATGAGGCCGGAGCTGCAGGAAGGGACCGTATCAGAAGGGTCTGGAAGCCTTCCTAGGAGGTTTGAGTAGTAGCCTGTTTCTCAACTCTATCAGACCCAACCCTCCTTTGTATAAAAACATGTTGTAATGCCCCACTTCACTAGCCTGAACGAGAATCTATTAAAAATAGGACTTAAGTACTTGCAAAAAACTTCAGTAAAATGCTCAGTCTCTAATATAAGGCAGTAATGTAGTGTGAGTGATTTAGAATAAAATACGATGTATTTATTCGAGTATGTAAACATCTGGAAATGGCTGTGTTAGAGGGCATGATGAAGTGGTTAAGTGCTTCCCCGTGTGTGGTCACCGTGAACGTGATGTGGATGCAGATTGACCAAGGGCCGTTGCCATTGATGACTCGGTTTTCCGAGCTGGTGAATAACTCGGTAATCTGCAGCCCAGTCTGGTACATACTGTGAGCTCAACTCCTCAGACACATGGGCCAGTGACAGATATTGGGGTCAGGCAGGGTGGGGAGCAGGGGTAGGATTTGGGCTCTGGTAAAAATACGACAGACTGGTTTTGCTGCCATTCCACAGAGCTGGGTCCTTCGGTGAGGGAACCCTTGGTCTTCTCCTGACCCCAGATCCCCACACTGGCTGAGTGCGTTACAGCTCTAAGCTCTGCTTGCCATCCCCAGTTTGGATGCCCCACTTCCCCCCATCGTCCTGTTCCTGCCCCAACCCCTGAGCACGTCGTTTTCCTCTAGTGCCAGGGTTAGTGGGGGGCGAAGGCAGAGGCGATGGCCTCAGTGGTTCCCGAGCTGACTTTCCAGGCTGGCCCGGCACTCTCTGCTCGACCTTGCTGCTAGGTATTGCTTCTGCGGGGATGAAGAGGAGGGTCTCTGGTCCTCAGTGGCCCTGTTATAAAACCTTAAAAAGCTAAGCCTTCTTTCTCCTGATTTTTTGCCCCTGTTTCCATGTGAGAATATATTCAAGGAAACCTCTGTAGCTAAAAGTTATTAAAAAGCAATTTAAATCTTTCGTAAAGTATTCCAAAAAATTCCAAATGGTGATTCTTCTTCTTCATTTTTTTTAAATTTTTATTTTTTTAGATTGGATTTATTTATTTTAGAGAAAGAGCATAAGCAGGAGGGGCAGGGGGAGAGGGAGAGAGAATCCCAAACAGACTCTGTGCTGAGCGCGGAGCCCCATGCAGGGCCGGAGATCACCACCTGAGCCAAACCAGGAGTTGGGATACCCAACCAACGGCACCCCCAGGCGCCCCTCCAAATGGTGATTCTATTTAAATTTTCTTTCACCAGGGGCGTCTGGGTGGCTCAGTGGGTTAAAGCCTCTGCCTTCGGCCCAGGTCATGATCTCAGGATCCTGGGATTGAGCCCCACATCGGGCTCTCTGCTCAGTGGGGAGCCAGCTTCCCCCCCCCGCCCCCCCCTGCCTGCCTCTCTGCCTACTTGTGATCTCTCTCTCTGTCAAAAAAAAAAAAATCTCTAAATTTTCTTTCACCAGAAAGAGCATGGTGGGCTCCTCCATCTTTTAACAACCTAACGAGGGAGCTGTTATCTGCATTTCACACACATACACGTGTGCACAGACACTTGCACACATGCACACTTGTACCCCCAGGCGCACACTTGTACCCCCAGGCACACACTTCACGATCATGGCAGCTGCCTGTGAACATTCTCTACTTTCTCTTTCTCGACCCAGCTCCTGCGAGATCCCGTCATTCCCCTGCCCGGCTCACCGTATGTATCTGTTCATTTCTCTTCTACCTATTAAAGGGGATCCTGTCTTTGGCTCTTGGGCCTTTCCTGGGCAGCACAATTCTCCCCCATGCTGCAAATTTGCGCGACTGAGTCCCAAACTGGCAAAGACAAAATTCTGAGAAGGTGTGGGAGCAGAGAGAGCCAGGAAGAAAGGCTGACTTCTTCACTGAATGTGGGAACATCAGCATTAGCCCATGTTAGACTTCTTATCACACCCGTGCTTACGTGCTCCCCCCTCAGCTCTCACAGAAACGCCCACATGCACTCTTTTCCATAATCCCCTCACCTAATTCTTCTATGGGGACTTTTACACTCCTCCAATTTCAAGTTCTGATATTCATAACCATGACTCTGATTAGTGCAAGACTTCAAAGCGCCTTCTGAATCATTACAGAAAGATTAAATTACATTCAGGATAGTTTCAGCATTAAGTGTAGCTGATCCTCTGAAAATTGGCAATATGATAAATTGCAACTTTACACAAGCCAGAGTATTCAGCTTAGACCCTCCTAGAAGCTCAGCAGAGTTAGACGACTCTGACGAGGCCGTGAGTCCACAGGAACCCATAAATACACAGGCACATCTGGGCAGGAAGCAGAGCCTGAGTCCCATCCAGCCAAATGCTGTCACTACCCCGTAAATCTTCCGGAAATTCAAACAGCCGTTAACATTTGCCGACGTTGTAAGTGATGCTCTCATAATCACTGCCATCTATCTGAGCTTGGCCATGGACAGGGTCATTTGGTTAATGCAGGATTCCATCTTCATTGCTTTGTAACTAGTTTTTAATCAGCGATGATTGCCGAGCTGGGATGCTGTGGGCCAGCTCGCCTGCTCTTTCCTCAGAGAGTGCCCATAAATATGTCACAGCAATTAACCAGAGACCTGCAGGAGGGTGGCGTGGGCAGCGGGAGAGCCAGGCAGCGGGGTGCAGCCACCAGCCTCTTCCCCTCCCCAAGAGGGGTTCTCTGGCCCCCATCCACCTTTGGAGGGTTGGTGAAGGGCATCGGCAGACAAGGGATGCCCTCGAAGAAGCATCTATTCCAATTATTGCTTTAGACTTGCCCAACAATTTAATCTCCCAGGAGGTGGAGGAAATGACCACTACTCTGAAATCAATTCTGACCGTCAAAGAAAAATTGACTGGCAAACTGGAAATTATAAGAATCTTGGGGGGAGGGGAGGGTCTTTATAATATTGTAGGCTGTATATACAGTGAGGCAGAGAAGGCTTAGCACGTGGAAGTACCCCTTAGACTTGAGGAAGGCAGAGCACAAAACATTCAGAAAATAATACATAGTCATTTCTTTCGATTACAAGACTCTGAAGGAGAGGATGATGTGAAAAGCTGGGGAAACTATTAGAAATGCACTTCTGAGTGGGGAATCTCAAATGATCCTGATGAGGAAAAGATGGGCAATGGCCCTCAAGATCCAGCGATGGCTGAACAAGCTTTCCAAAGGGAACCAAACACCACATTTTTAGCAGAAATATACGAGCACCCTTTCCTCAGAGCAACAGGTAATTTTCTTGAATGAAAAAAAAAATCTTTTTTGAATGAAAAAACTCTTTTCATTTTCTGCCAGACTGATGAGCGTAGCTTTAATTTTCATTTCCTATGTTGTGATTTTGAGCATATTTTCGTATGTTTCATATGTTGAGCCATTTGGATCAGCTCATCCGTAAGTTACCCATTCCTATCTTTCCCCCCTTTATCTATTGAGTTGCCTTTGTCTTGTCAATTCATAAGAACTCTGCCTGTCTTATGACCTTTGTCCTCTGCATTATAAATATATATATATATATTTTAAATATTTTATTTATTTATTTGACAGAGAGAGAGATCACAAGTAGGCAGAGAGGCAGGCAGAGAGAGAGGGGGAAGCAGGCTCCCTGCTGAGCAGAGAGCCCGATGTGGGGCTCGATCCCAGGACCCTGAGATCATGACCTGAGCTGAAGGCAGAGGCTTTAACCCACTGAGCCACTCAGGTGCCCCTACAGATATTTTTTTCCCACCAAATCTGTCCTTGGTCTATCTTAAGTCTAAATTTCTTTGTCATATGAAAAGTTTCAGTATTTTTTGTGTTTAAATCTTTTTATAATGTTAGATTTTTTTTTTTAATGGCTCCTGGGTTTCTGGTTTTAGCTTAAAAGCTTCTAGATTGTACATGAATGGCATAGATTTTCTTGCAAGAATTTTATTGTTTTACATTTAAATCCTTAATCCATGTGGGATTTATTTTTATGAAGAACAGGTTGAAAATCAACTTTTATTTTAATAAAGCCAGCTCTCCTTATACCATATATTAAGTAATCCATCCTTTACCAACAGAATTAAACTATTCAGTACATTTATCATGCAGTATTAATGCTTATATATACCAAGTTTTATTTCAAATTATTTATTCTATTCCACTGATCTACTTAACTCTTTTTGATGTTTATTTATTTGTTTACTTTTTTAAAAAAGACCTATTTATGTATTTTTTATTAACATATAGTGTATTATTTGCTTCAGGGGTACAGGTCTGTGAATCATCAGTCTTACACAATTCACAGCCCTCCCCATAGCACATATCTTCCCCAATGTCCATAACCCAGCCACCCCATCCCTCCCACCCCCCTACTCTCCGGCAACCCTCAGTTTATTTCCTGAGATTAAGAGTTTCTTATGGTTTGTCTCCCTCCCCGGTCCCATCTTGTTTCATTTTTTCCTTCCCTGTCCCCCACGACCCCCTGGCCCTGCTTCTCAAATTCCTCATATCAGAGAGATCATATGATAATTGTCTTTTTCTGATTGACTTATTTCGCTTAGCTTAATACCCTTTAGTTCCATCCATGCTGTTGCAAATGGCAAGATTTTGGGTTTTTTGATGGCTGCATAGTATTCCATTGTATATATATACCACATCTTCTTTATCCATTCATCTGTTGATGGACATCTAGGTTCTTTCCATAGTTTGGCTATTGTGGACACTGCTGCTATAAACATTGGGGTGCAGGTGCTTCTTCAGATTACTATATTTGTATCATTGGGATAAATACCTAGTAGTGCAATTGCTGGGTCATAGGGTAGCTCTATCTTCAACTTTTTGAGGAAACTCCATACTGTTTTCCAGAGTGGCTGTACCAGCTTGCAATCCCACCAACAGTGTAGGAGGGTTCCCCTTTCTCTGCATCCTTGCCAACATACACATATATATTAGACTGGTGAATAGAACAGAGCCACACACTTGATTTTGGGTATATTTTGGTCTGTTAGAAGAAACTGCCTCCAAAAATTTTAAAGAAAAACATATATATACAAAAATAAGGGTAAACACGATGAAGGGATGGAATACGACTGTAAAGATGAAAATTAAAAAAGATTCTAAAAGAGGAATTGATAAGAAGTTGGTTGAAAAAAGAAAAAAAAAGAAAGAATGTGACCAGGCTGGAGACTAGAACAAAGCCATGTGCTAGATTTAGGGTATATTTTGATCTGTTAGAAGAAACTGTATCCCAGAATTTTAAAGAAAGAAAAACCCATATGTATACAAAAAATAAGGTTAAATAGAATGAGGGGCTAGAATATGACTATAACAATGAAAATTAAATTTTTTTTTAAAAGGTATTGATAAGATAAAATAGTTAAAAAATGTTAAAATAGGAAAGAAGAAAAATAGAATAAGAAAAAAATAAAATTAAAAAAAATTAACTTTGAAAGACTAAAGAATCATGGGTAAAGACCCATGACTTCTATGTGTTGCATTCCCACTAGCTCTCAAGTTCCGCAGTTCTCATTGATCGGTAAACTTGGTCTTGGCTGGATGTTCTTGCTAATCTTCTAGGGGAGGGGCCTGTTGCCGTGATTCTCAATGTCTTTGCCGGAGGCGGAATTGCACCGCCCTTGCCAGGGGCCAGGCTAAGTAATCGGCTTGGTTTTGCTCTCGGGAGATTTTGTTCCCTGAACGCTTTCCGTACAGCTTTGGAGGCGGAGAGTAAAGATGGCGGCCTCCCAATATCTGGCCTGTAGGAGCCGAGAGCTCGGGCCCCTACTCCTCAGTGCAGCCCTCAGAGAAAAGCCATCAGTCCCTCCCACCTCCCTGGTCTCTGGCCGCACTCTGAGCTCACCCGGCCTGTGACCGAGCATTTTTGTGTCTGGCGCACGGTCCCGTTTGTAGTCTCCAAACCCAGCAGCTTCCTGCAGCGAGCTCCCGCTCCGCTCCTCCCGGTGGAGGAAGGTGAATCTCCCTGGGTCTGCCACTTGTGGGGTCTCTGCTCGGAGAGCAGTGGCCCGACTGTGCCTTGGATCACAGTTTAAGGTAACCCCGAGCTGAGAGTCCCCTCCTCGGCTCCGTCTCTGCAGCTGGCGTCCCCGCTCTGACACCTGGGAGCTCTGCCGCACTCAGGCACCCCTGCTCCTGGTCTTTTTGTGACCCCGCGGGTGCTGAGACCACACTGTCCCCATGAGGGCTCCACCCCCCGCTTATCCTCTGGAGCAACTTCTCTCTGTGGAGCAGACTTCTAAAAGTTCCAATTTTGTGCTCCACTGCTCTACCGCTTGCCAGGAGCCAGCCCGTCCCCCTGCGGTCTCTCTTCCCGTGGATCTCCTCGGATTCACGTCTCCGCATGCGCTGCCTTCCAGAAAGTGGTCCCTTTTCTGTTCCTAGAATTGCTGCTCTTCTCCTCGATCTCCTGTTGAGTTTGTAGGTGTTCAGAATGGTTTGATAACTATCTAGCTGAACTCCTGGGACCTGATGATATCTCGGTCTCCTACTCCTCTGCCATCTTGCTCCTCCCCTCTGTATTGGGTTTTGACATCAAAGCTATGCTAGCATTATAAAACAGCGCAGCTTTCCATATTTTTTTCTCATCTGGAATGGTTTAAATAACAATGGTATTATGAGTTAGATAAAACTCATTTGTAAACCCATTTGTACCCAGTCTTTTTTTCAATATTAGATCTTTAATTACCCTTTCAGTATCTTTCGTGGTAACAAATTTATTCTGGTTTTTTAGTTCTGATCAGTTTTATATTTGCTAGAAAACTTTCTGCTTCTTTAAAATTTTTAGATTTGTTGCTCTAGCTATTCTTTCTCATTGTTATCTCTTATTCCACAGATTGCATATTTTTGTTCTTTTTTCTTTATTCAGGGTGACTTGTTTATTAGTCTTTGTAAATATCCAGCTTTTGGATTCATATATCCCATCAGTGACTTTATTGTTTTCTTTTTTTTTTTTTTCAAGTATTTTATTTATCTGAAAGGGAGCGAGCAAGAGAGAGGGCACAGGCTGTTGGGGGGTGGGGGGCTAGAGGGAGAGGGAGAAGCAGGCTTCCAACTGTTCCTGATGACAGGGGTCTTCATCCCAGGACCCTGAGATCATGACCTGAGCCAAAAGCAGATGCTTAACCCACTGAGCCACCCAGGCACCCCTTACATCTAATTTTTTAAAAAGATTTTATTTATTTGACAGAGACAGTGAGAGAGGGAACACAGCCAGAGGCAGTGGGAGAGGAGAAGCAGGCTTTCCAGTGAGCAGGGAGCCCGACGTGGCGCTTGATCCTAGGACTCTGGGATCATGAACTAAGCTGAAGGCAGAAGCTTAAGCAACTGAGCCATCCAGGCACCCTTATTGTTTTCTATTTTAGAAGCTTTTAGCTTCTACCAATTTTTCCTTTCTAGTTTTTTTGGTGGTGTTTACTACCTTAAGATGAATAATAAATTTCTTCACTGAAAAATAATTTTTTCCCATCAAAGACATTTAAAGCCACGAATTTTTCTCTGAATACAGCTTTTGCTCTATGTTACACATTCAGATATAATGTGTGCGTTTTGTTGCTTTCTAGACCGTTTGTATTTTCTTTAACTTCTTTGATCCAGGAATGTACAGAATTGGGTCTCTCAGTTTTTGTGCAGTTATAATGGTAATAACCACATTTTAATTATCTCTAATTGTATTGGATTATGATCATGGGATGTGGACCACAAAGTTGCTATTTGTTTAAATTAGTAATTTTAGCTAATATTTAAGCATTAATAATGGCATGATATTTGTCAGTTAAGTAATTAATATTTTGCTACACAATGGGTTTTTGCATATAGCCCACGGATAAATGACAAAAAGATGTACATTCTCTATTTAAAGATTCTATAGTCTGGTGATCATTTACTAATTGCATTATACAATTCCTCTATGTCTTTATTTTTGTCTATTATACATGTCTAGTTCCGAGAGAGGTGCATTAAAGTCTCTATAATTGTATTTTAATTTTTATCAAGTTCTCTTTGCAATTCTAATAGTTTCTGATTTAAGTGTTCAGTTTTTCTGGTAATTGAGGCATAGGATTTATCACCTCTATATCTTGTGTTTTTTTGTCATTACAGAATATCCTGTTGAGTACTTTAGTGTTAAATTCCACCCTGTCTGACCAACTGACATTTCAAATCTTGCCCTTGTTTGTGTTTGCTTATTTTCTCTTTGCCACTCCTTTATTTTCAGCCATCTGTATCATTTAACCATTTCTATAATAGCAGATAATTGGGTTTTGTTTTTTTCTAAACACACCTGTTTTGCATTGGTAGAAAATGCAATCCATTTGTATTTAGATAAGGACGGATTACCTTGCTAGCCTTCCTTTCGTCCTTCTTTACCTAATATACTTTTGCTTAACAATGATGTTCTTCAAAAAAACAAACAAAAAAAACACTGATGTTCTTTTCCTTTTCCTAGTTTTTGGTTATTTTTCTACTTAATATTTTTAGTGTTTCTCCCTGAAAGTTTGGTTTTCTCCAGATTGCAAATTACCTATCCTCCTTGAACATGTAGCCACACAACATGCATGGGGCTAACCAGATCGTGTGTGTGCCTCACCTAGCATACCACTGATGCACCCATTCCCTGCGCTCTCCTTGGGCTTCTGGGATGGAGGTGAGCGGTGAGGAGGAGGATGAAGATGAACTTTTTCATGTCTCTGGCCCGCTCCTCTCAATTCCTAAAAGGATTTCCCAACCGAGCTCTCATTAGTCTTTCGTTTCTAGGGGACTGCAGAGGTTATGCTCTTCGATCTTCAAACAAGATTAACAAGACATTGGAGAGTGCTGATGCTTTGCTGGTGGACCCAAGATATGGGCCCAGAACCGAATTCTCCTGTCTCCAGCCTCGGATCAAAAGGGACACCTTCTGGTCTTCTCTTCTTGGACCTTTGTGTAGCAGAAATATCCCTAAGGTAAAGCTGAAATAAGCAGGAGACAGGACATTGGAGGAGGGGCCCAAGGTGGCCATGTCCTGAGGACTAGGGCTCCACCTATCCCTCCGAGGAAGCAGTTACAGGAAGCTTCATCCCTATCTATCTCCAGAGCTTAAAACCCGTGGAACCTTCTGGTTCAGACCATGTCTTGACTGCTACCACCAAGTCTTGGAGCTTGCCCCCCAATGAACTGTGTCTCAGTTCTTTTTTCTCTCCACGATTTGATAGAAGGCATAAGCGTCATAGATGGTCTATTTCTACACCTTTCATTTTGTGATCCTACAAAATTCTCTTCATTAAGCAAGACTTTGAACTTGAGGGCCAAGGCTGGGCTTCCTCATACCCTTTCAGACTCCTACGCAAGGGTCATGATATTTGTTCTGTGCTTTCTCCTGCAGGCTGTTGCTAAGAGGCCAGCAACCTGGAGAGCCACTTAGCTCCTTCGACACATACCTACCATCTGAATCCCATGATCTCAGGGGACCTTCAGTGTTTGCTCCCTGCCCACCCAAGGCTTCTGGGGTGTTCTGCAGCCTGTTCTTCCACAGCAGCGTGCTCTCGTCACCTCACAAAAATGTTCCACCAGCTCCCTGGAGGCAGCAGAGGGGCAGCTTCTCCACGGAGGTGCTGAGGCCAACACTGGTGCTGAGAGGTAAGGGGACGCAGGTATGATTGGTGACCCCCCCCCACCCCCGCAAGTGAAAGAACACCAGACAACTCTGTTCAAAACAGTTTATTGTATTTTATTTTTTTTTTTGTCAGACAAACACATTGATTTCTGGACCACAGTAGAGGATGGAAACCTTTCACAAACTTATTTATTTGAAAATACAAATATAAAATTATACTTTCCACATCTGTGATGTGAGAGACTGCCATCCACATAGTAATTTTTTACAACAGGGCTTTAAGAAAGCCACACACAAAGACCTGAAAGATGCTTGAGATATATATATATATAGATACATATATATGTATATATATAAAAAAAATACTCACTACCAAAGTTGTCATCAGTTTCTTACTAAAGTATAAAAGTAAGGGTGAGGTCAGCCACAGTGCTAGGGAAAGTTTTATTTAGATACATTTATGTCCACATGAAACGCTTAGACTTGCATCCTATTACATATGGAATTCCGAGTTTACAATACACCATGAACGGCAGATTGGCTAGCCCACGCTACTCAAGAGGACACTCACAGATTCCACACAGGATGGTACAGTATGTACAGAATACAGTAGCAGAGAGCCTTCTAGGGAGGCTCTGGAACTTTTGTCTCTCAGACCCCCTTCCCCCTCACGCCCTTGCCTCCCGGAAATGAAATCCTGTCTGAGACAATACATTCTGATTATTTGATAGCCAAGTGTTTGAATTAAGGTTGCTTCCCCAGAGGGGTGGGTTTTATGTATATATTTTTTTGTTTGAGTTTACTTACTTTTTGGTTAAAAAAAAAGAAAGGAAGGAAACAAACATATTACAGTATTAAAGTATTGCTTAACGTACAGCATCTCCTTGTGTAGTGTCTGTGCCCAGGACCGGGCTGAGCTGATTCTGCTGCTTTTCTGCTTAGGGAAGGGCAGAGGAGCCCACTAGTGTCTCTCTTCAATGTGCTTGCCAGCCTCTGTCCCTCTGCTCCCTCTCCCTTATCTTCCTTGGAAGGTAACCAGGCTTGGGGAAGCACATTGAAGAAAGCAAATTCTGCCCCGCACCCCCACCCCCCTGCACAGTCTCCCTCTGTCCCTGCGTGCCACTCCCAACTGATAAAGAGAAGTATGAGTTAGTGTTTCTTTTGTAAACAATTTCATATGCAATATAATACAGAAAGCATGGCTGACCTTCAATAAAAAAATGTAGTAAACTATATTGCTTTATTCTTGATTATGCTGCAGTGAGCGAATGGCAGGATGAAGCGGTGTGGTGGTGGCTAAGTCCCTAGCCCTCGTTTGCACTAAAGATCAAAATAAGTTTGGTTTTTCTATTTGGAACGAAAAAAAAAAATTTTTTTTTCAAAATCCCCCAAATGAAAAAGAACCCCCCCTTGTAAAAAAAAAAAAAAAAAAACCCAAACAAACCCAAAACAAAAAAACCTGAAAACAAAAACTGAACACCTTTCAGGTCATTAGAACCAACAATTACCCAATGATTTTTAGACTAGTCTAGCAAGATGTGTGTAACATTCACTGGCTGTGCATTGCTGTGCAGTGAAACAGGAAATGGACAGCAATAGAGCCATGCTACCTTAAAGTCCAAGCTACAAATTCAAATTAGGATGAAGGTTATGAAGGAGAGAAAACATAAAAAGGCCTATCGGGGCTTCGTTTGAATTAAGCCAATGAGCGACTGGGATAGAACACGAGGCTGTTTGGTTTTCCCAATGGGTGTGAGGAAGGCCACAAACCAGGGCTGAGAAAGCTCCTGGGGAGGGGACCGAAGGCTTGGCCGTCCCTGTCAGCTCCATGTCCAGGTAGAACCGGAATGGGTCTGGGAGCTAATGCCACTCACTCCCCTCTGCTTGGGAGGAGAGGACTTCGGGGGTCCCAGGCAGATGGATCTGGAAGCCAGAAAGTCACCCGGTGCCTATTTCGTGATTCGGGGGTGGTGGTGGGGGGGAAGCCATCAGCCAAGAGGGTTTCTCCCCCGGGGAAGGCGAAAAGGTGGTTCCCAAGGTCGCCATTGAGCTTAACTGAAACAAAGACAAGGCTGAACATCAGTGCTAAAATAATTTACAAAAATCTTTCAAAATGGACTTCTAGATGAGTGGGGGGACTAACGTGAACCTTAACCTAGGTAGCCACATTAAAACAGATCAGATTTCCACGAGATTTGTGCTATGGGCTACTGGGTCTCTTCAAAAGGTATTATAAACATCTAAAACATATTCACACAGATTATCAATTTCTTCTGAGCATTCTTAAAAAAATATTTTTTTCTCTTAGTAAAATCATTTTAATATACCATGCCTCCCTCTTTTAAAAAATAAATTAAAAAAATCCAGTTTTGCATATCTAGCATTAGCATTTAAGGTAGTATGGCACACCCCTTCACAGTTGGGGGGGGGGTGGGAATCTACAAAACGCCGTAGAGTCTGCCGGCATTTGAACATCATGAGACCTTGGGTTAGTTGAAACCACATCAGATCAGCAAAAATAAAAAGTTGAAATTGGAAAAAAAAAATTGAAAGGAAAAAACTGCCCCAAAATTATTAGCAATTTTTTTTTCCATAAATAAGAGAAAGTTCTATCCTTACTGGTCCTAAATCTGAATAACTATGTCTAATTTTTTTTAAACCTTAATTACGTTATACCTATCAATATGTACTAGAAGAAAGAGAAGAAAAAAAGTCACTACACTAGTACGAGGACAGCACGCTTACAAGATAGCCATTTTATACATTATTAACAGTGATCAACAAAGTCTTCTATGAGGTGATGGGGGTGCAGAGAAAGGAAGGGTCCTACAGTACATCACCAACATGGACAAAAGAGTAATTAAATTCCCTAGTCTAGACACTGAATTTCTGGGAATTTATGGTCTTTTTTCTTTTTTTAGTAAAACTTCTATTTTGTTATTTTATCACTTGAACAAGGTTTGATATTTTAAAAGCGCCCAGCATTTTACTTAACTCGGTTGTTTGGAAATAAAAAAAGAAAGAAAACAAAACAAAAAAACCCCTCACCAAACAACCTAACATTTAATCGGAAAAACAAGATTTTTTTTTAAAATGTCATTGCTGTTTAATTAGAATTGAAAAAGGCTTTTTTTCTTTCTGAGTTAGCATTTTGGAGCCTTTTGTTTGAAGATGCTTTTGCCCTACCATGTCTGTGAAAGTCTACATTAGTCTACTTTGTTAGTAAAATTTATAAAAATAGGAGTGCAGCAGCTCTTTATAATAAATGTCGCATTCAGTGTCTCATACTGGCTGTGCCTTAAGTACCAAATTTATAAACGTAACAATTTAAAAAATATTAATAAAACATCAATATCACATTTTAAAAAAGAAAAAAATATATATCCACACTACAATATGTTTTAATGCCATCTATTGAGTTGTACTTCTATAGTTGCTGTTGCCGACCTATTACCAATATTAAAAAAAAGTTAAATTAAAAAATATCCTTCATCATAAGTATCTTTCCCCAACCGAGGACCATATATTATAACAGCCAAATGTTAAACATGTGCAAACAGGAAACTGTCAGTTTTTCCCACCAGTCACAGTGCAGCGATGTTCATACTTTTATTTTTAAAATTCTGTTTACATCTACAATAAATTAAAAAAAAAATTCTTCCATAGCCTCTCTGGTGATACTTGCAGCACTGAGGTATTAAAAAAAATATATAAACCAAAAAGGTTGCTCTAATTTGTAAATAGGAAGTGAATGGAGAAAAGGTTTCATTAATGCAGGCTTATCCGCCCCTGGCCCGAGGGGGGCCCCCCGGAGCTGGGGGTGGGGGGGGAGGCCGGTGGGGGGGCAGGGGAGCAAAGAGAGGCAAAGTGTCCTAGGGACCTTTGGAGGTGCTGAAATGGTTGGACAATAGAAAATGATCAAATATTTAAAAATTAAGACTGAAAAAGAATGTCCCCCCCACCCCCTCCCCACCCAAGCCAAACAGGTGTGCTTTGAAACTTTAAATATGTTAAATATTAAAATTGTAGCTTTGTTTTTAAAAAACGTCTTGGGAAAAGCAGTTTTTCATATTTTAAATAAAAATCTAACTAGACGGTAACATTTGAAGCTGTGCACAGACGAGAGGTTAATATGCTGGTATGACACTAATACAGTTCTTAGGTCTATCACACAGACAGAAGGAGCTAAACAGTGTTCTAACTTTTCCCGGGGGTCGTCCTGGCAGCAGGGGTGTCCTTCCACCTGGGAACTGACTCGGTTATCATGCCTTCCCCTCCTTCCACAGAGCATCGAACTGCCTGGGACCGACTCCCTCACAAAAATATTTTTTGATTCTCTCTTTCTTAATAGTTTCTATGTAGTTAATGGAATTGTATTTACAATGCTTTTTTTTTTTTTAGAATTCACAATTTCAAAAAACCTTATAATATCACCTCTTTCAACAGAAAAAAAGCACTTATAGAAAAGGAGGACACTCAAAACATGGTCGTCCTTACCTTATTGCCGAAAATAGATATACTTAGGTTAACAAAGAGACGTCACAAAAAAGAACCGCTAGAGACTCTGTTAATTAGCCTACTACATCTCACTTCTTCTATGACGCAAAGGAGAAAGTTTATGCCCACCTCCCGCTCCACACTTCACAGCCTTGCTTCCGTGGGTGTACGAGCTCCGCCGGAAAAGCCATACGGTCTCAGAATTGGTACCAAAATATTGAGAGTAATATTACCATCTCAGCATCCTTTAAAAGTGAGAACAGAATCAAAACAAGCAAAAAAAAAAATATCTTAAGAAAAAAAATACCTTAATATAACAATTATACTATGGTTAGCTTTTAACTAGATATTAAAGCTATATGACTACCGGACTAAGTCAAAATCACTACCAAATGTGATTCAAAGAGATTTAAAAGGAGAAGGGGCGGGGGGAAGAGAAGAGGAAGGGAAACCATCAAGAAAAACAAAACAAAACAAAACCAAAAATCATGGGTTATATACACATTTAAAAGCTGTTGTCTTATATTACAGCAGATTCGTGAGATGATGAGATGTAGTCAACCCTCGATCCTTAGTGAGCCATCTCTGGTTGGGATGGGGAGTGAGGCTGGTGGGGGTCCAGGTCTGATGACATCACCTAAACAAAGGGCCACTCAGAAACTTCGCCCAGTCTTGCCTGGACATCCAGGTATGCTCTGCAGGGTGCGGAAGGTCACGGATGCCCAGAGGAGAACATAAAGTGGGAAGCGGGAGGAGAGAAAAGATGTGTCAGGCAAACGTACTATTTATTCCAACCTTTTAACTAGCGCTTTCAAAGTACGACTACAACGGGCTACTGAGTATGACTGGAAATGGCCAGGCTAACAGCTTATTGGGATCACGGCTTGGGAAATCGGACATCTTCGCCACGCCTGACACTGGGGAGCAGACCTCTCTGAGACTCATTTTTGCTGGTTTGCTATTTCGCTGATTTGATATGGCACTGTTGAATTCTTGGGGGCGGGTAATGGCAGGAAATGTGGTCAGCAGATGTGGCCATGCTGGGGTTTCGGCTACATTGGTGAATTGCAAACTGACAAGGGATGCTTTTTTTTGTCTGGTTAAACTTCTGGTCTTCAAAGCCAAATGTTTAAAAAAGCTACTTTATCAGATACCGTCAATGACTGCCAATAACTGAAAATGCA
This sequence comes from Potos flavus, assembly GCA_028534135.1. Classification (NCBI taxonomy): domain Eukaryota; kingdom Metazoa; phylum Chordata; class Mammalia; order Carnivora; family Procyonidae; genus Potos; species Potos flavus. Next base: position 27,588,443 of record CM052891.1, on the reverse strand, counting down.
AATTTAAAAAAAATCTAAAACAATTATATTTCATATCAAGGACTTGAGGTCAGGAAAAACATATGCAACAAATAACCAGCTTTGGTTATAGTAAATAAAAAGAGGCCCGTGAGTCACACAGACTTGCTGAGTCTCCGTGAATCGACCGTGAGCCTGGGCGCCTCCTCTGGGGAGGGCACTAAATGCCAGAGAAGGAAACCTCGGTTATGGACAAAGTGTGCGTTTCGGTTCGAACATGCGATTCCATTTTGGGGGTGCGGTGTTACTGCCAATCTTTTGGCTACGTTATCCCTTCTGTGAGAAGTGGGTCCTAGAGCTGGATGAGGAGGGTGGGGTGGGTGCCTTGCCCTCCCCCGGCTCCTACAGTGCCTGTGGAGGGGAGGGCGGGCTGCGGTGGGAAGCCCTCCCCCATCCTCACTTCCAGTGGGGGAAGAGCGCGAAGGCCGCCGGGCAGGGCAGCCGCGGGCTCTGACCTTGGGGGGACCTGCTGTGCCCGGCAGCTGTTCCATCCCCTCATCATCCGGCTCCACAGAGGGCTGGAGCCACCTCTAATCCCCAGAGTTCTTGGGGAGTTCAGTCCACTTTGCTCAGAGGAACCTTACTTCCCCTGGGCCCCCAAACCCAGCTTAATTAGTAGTGAGTAGCTCTCCTTCAAACTGTTAGTGGCCTCTGGCTCTGGCCAGCAACGGCTGGGGTCAGTGCTCGAAGGGAAGTGGAGGTGAGGGGTGCGGAGAATCACACACGGGCTTTATTTGGTTAAGAGAGGCGGTTGCATTAGTTGAGCTGATTCCTTAGCAGCAACAGTAGAGAAATCCAAAAGAGCTCTATGGAGCTCAACTCAGTCTGGTCCTCCAACTGGGCCCACCCTAGAGAGTCCTGGCTGACTTGGGGCCTAGAGTGACCCCCTCTATGAGAGAGGCGTCCCATTAACCGCAAACCGAAGTGGCAAGTCCGTCTCCAGCCTCGCTTCTCTTCTGTCCCAGCTCCCAGGGGGAAACACACTCTGCCCCAGCCTCGGCTGTCGCCCTCCCCCTTCCAGAGAGACAGACCCCAAGCTAACGCACTAACGATATGCACTAAGCTTTCACGAGAGAACCCCTCTTCCTTCTCGGCGTTCTTCCCAAGAGCAACAGATACTCATTTTCCAATGAGACTGTGGCAAGAGGCTCCCTCACTGACTGCCCCAGCCTCCCCTTCTCCACTCCGCCTCTTCCATATCCCCATCAAAGTGATTTAAAAAAATGTTTAATTAACTTGAGCTCAGTTTAAAAGGTTAGGAAACTGGCAGGGATCCAAATCCATGTTACGCAGGTGATGTCGTTAATTTAATTTGCTTTTCGTGCGGTAATCTGGATAATTACTCAGTAGTTACTGGCAAAAATGTTTTCTTTTCACTAAAAGATGGAGTCTGGCTGTTTGACTGCATGAACCCTAGTGGCCGAAGCCAGAGAGCGTTGGCGGACCAAAAGGGTCCAGGGACCTAAAAGGCCATCTCGCGGGACCCTGGAGAGGTTGGCCCCAGCCCCCAGCTTGGCCAAAGCCTGGGGTTCTCCTGCCTCCGTCCCCCTGGGACAGGCCCAGCACCAGATCACCTTCCAGTTTCCTACACTCTTGACTGTATTTCAAGACGGAGAGAGATGAGGGGTGGGGAAGAAGATAAAAGTAATCAAAAGAATCAAATCAAGAATAATAAAAAAAAAAAAAACATGTGGGGGTCATGATTACAGCCGGAGAAAGGGATGAGAGTAAAAGACTGGATTTTTGGCCCCCACCCCCCTGCCAAGGGGTCGGGGAAGAGGAGAGAGAGGCGCTGGCACAATGAGGCCAGGGCCCGTGCGTACTTGCACGCCGGGGCACACACAGGTGCGACGTGCCCGGCAGGGCGGGGACACAGGGCAGAGAAGGTAGTACCTCAGAGTGGGCTGGCAACGGAAGCACCTGCTCAATGGTATCCATTTGTAAAGGCCGTTGCAATCAAAGGTCCCTAAAATTGCACAATTGTTAAGGTCATCAGCACGCTATACACGGGAACAGATTGTCATATTCCGGGAAAGGAAATTATCTCTAGGACTAGACTGTGGTTGCCAGCATGAATATGTAATTCTGAGACACTGCGCCACGAGGGGCCCCCACGCCCCGCCCCAAGCCCGTCTGCTTGCCCGGGGGGTAATCGAGAGCCAGGTGCACCGGGGGGTGTGTGGCTGAGGGGAAAGGGAAGCCTCGGCCCAAAATGCTGGGCGCTGCTGCCCTGGACCCCAGAGGGCAAAGATACCAGTGTCTCTGTCCACAGTCCCGACAGCTCCAGCTGGGGAGAGAGCAAGCCCAGCGCAGACAAAACGTGATGCCACGTGTGGTCATTTCAGAAAAGCGCCGCGGCACACAGGTCAAGAGATCCAGGTTTTCAAGAACAAATAGGGTCTGCGTTTCCGGGCGCTGCAAATGGAAAGGAGTTGTGCTCTAGGTGGTGACAGACGGTCTCCCAAATGGATGCAGCTCGAAACGGAATACTACTACTCCGGATTTGGTGCTAGAGCTCATCCAAGGGGATTGTACTCATTGGACTCCTGACTTCAGTGATAATTGCTTTGGGAGTGGAATTGAGCAAGGACCCAGATTGCACCGGCCAGGGGTGGCGGCCACGTGCATGCGTGCGTGTGTGTGTGTGCGCGCACGTGTGTAAGACAGTATGAGAGAAGGTGAACACGCGCGTTAGAGTGTATGTGTGCATTCTTGCATGCGTGCGTGTGCCCGTGTGTGTGTGCGCGTGTGCGCGTGGCGTCCAGTGCTGGGGCGGGGGGCGGGCAGGGAGCCGGTGCCCCGGGCCGTCTGCACTTGCTCTGTTCTCTCCAGCTCAGCCCCCGAGGCAGGGTTCACCGGACAGGGACAGGACCTGGAACAGCAGACACTCTCATCTTAGCCCCCAAACCAAACCGCCTCCAAAATGCTGAGGTTGGCTAGAATGGAGGGTGGCCGAATTTCGGTTTCCCAAATGAAAGGGACATTGAGCGAGTGGGCTCAGGCACATTCATGCTCACACACACCAGGAGGGGGAAGAACAATACAATCTGAAAACAGCATGCAAATCTGTTAAGCAAATTTCCATTGCCTGGATTAGTTAGATTATAGAACCACAGAGCATTACAAATATCAAATGCATCTGGCCTCTGCGGGGCTGCGGCTAAAGAACGCGAATGGGAACTTACTTGGAACCTGGAAACTGTAAGAAACATTAGCAGAGGAAACCACCCGGGAGGGAGCGTGAACCCCACACTGTGTCCCAGGGCCAAGTGCTGCCTCTGGACCTCAGGCCCAGGGACTTGGCCGACCAAGGCTGCTATCCTGGTGGGAGGGTCCCCCAGCCCCTCAAGTCCCAGCCCACATGGCTGTCTCCCGAAGGCAGGGATCAAGCAGGGGGGCCCATACCGAGGGCCTGTTATGTGCTAGCAGGTGATGTATCCTATTTCCATTAATTCTCACACCATCTTTTGAGGGAGGCATAGTTCATTGTTTTGCAGCTGGGGCAGTGAAGCTCCGATGGATTATATAAGAGGCTCAAGGTTGCATGGGCTGAAGGTGATGGAGTGGGGACCTGAACTTGACCCGCTCCCGCTCCTTCCACTCCATCACACGGCCGCACGCCGGTTGCTCAGGAAAAGTCGAAATAGCGGAGCCTCAGCCCCCGGTGGCTGGCGGCACGTGGACTGGGGGGCGGGACCCACTGTCCTCTCCTCGGCCCCCAACCCTGGGCTCTTCTGGTACACTCTCCCATGGGAGACAGGCGGGAGAGGAGGCGGGAGAGGAGGGGAGAGGAGGGGAGGGGAGGGGAGGGGAGGGGAGGGGAGGGAGGTACTTACAGCTATGCCGTGGCCGAAGCCTGAGCCCGGCTGTGGGCTGGCCGCACTTATGTAATTCCCCACTCCGGAGTCCTGGCTGGCAGGGCCGTACAGATCGGCGACAGGTCCTGGGCTGTTGGCCCCCGGGAAGCCTCCGGGCCGCGCGGGGTTGGAGCCTGCCGGGGAAGCGGGCGCGCCAAAATTCGGTTGAGCACTGTAGCTATTCAGGACTGGTGTGCAGAGAATAGAGCTGGGTATGAGGCCAGAAGCCAGGCATGCACCGGTCATTACAAGCCAAACACTCGAGAAAAACAGCTGAGGCCCAACTTCTAACACTCAACCAAGGCCATGCGAAAACATCAGCAGGGACTCAAGAATACTCAGCCCAGGCTACTACTAAGAAGCTTGGAGCTCCGAAAATAGAATAAAAAAACAATCATTCAACACACTACAGCAACCAACCGGAGGTGCTTCACTGCCCACCAAATTATCACAAGAGAAATAGAGATATATATATGGAAGAGAGAGAGGAAAAGAGAGAGAGATTGGTTTTCACATCTGAATTGGTGCTCATGCAGTCTTGTCTAGATCTGGGCACGTTGAGACAGCATTCACATCCCATGCAAACTACAAAGGAACTAGTTTTAGACTACACATTGTGTTAATATTGATATTAAAACGTGACAGGAAACAAAGCAATTTGTGTCCAGGAAAAAAAAAATCTTTTGGGGAAGGGATTTAAAAAAAATTTTTTTTTTGGTTTCGCTTTTTCTTGTTTGTTTTTGGATCCATTAAATGACAAATTTGTTTTTAAAAAAAAGACAAAAAAAGATCTCCATTCTCCAGCCCCCCCCCCCTACAAAACCACTTCCCGCCTCCCCACTGGCTACATCCTCCCCCCGCCCCCATTTATATCCCTGTATGAAAGTCGTCACTACTGAACGTGGTCGGAGGATGGGATATGTCATGGAAAATTTGGGCATCTTAACGTAACTGTAATGATGGTGGCGAGGGGTCCCCTTCTGGGGTGGAGAGCAGGGGATGGAGGGAGAGGGTGGGGTGGGGATGGCGAATCTGGAGGCTGGGGCCGAAGCTGGGTGAATGCCAATGGTTCTACAGGACACCCGCACACTCACCTCCTGCAGTAGAAGGAAAGGGGGGGTTTAAATTTTTTTTCCTTTTGTTTTTTTAAAAAAAAAAGACAAAGAAGTATGAATGCAGAGCATACCGACTGAACCGATTTACAGCTAAAACGTATCTGACCGAAATGCCCTTCTGTTAGTCAACCTCATATAAACTCCAGACTGAGACAAAGAGCTAGGAATGCACCTGTGCTCCAGACAGCAGACTTCACAGCCACAGATCCTGACAGTGGTGGCGAGGAGGGGCGGCGGCAGGAGACACTGCCTGGGCCGCCATCTTTAGTGCCCTCCCCGCCGCCCAACAAATTCTACCATTCCTTCTTCAGTGAGGGCCACGGCGGCAACCAGGTTAATGTGGTCTCATCTTTCATTTCCCCTTAGTTGCTTAAACTTTTTCTTTCCAAAACGGGAAAAAAAAATTTTTTTTTTAATTGCCAAAGTAAGTTCTTGTTGATTTTGAAAGCTGAAGGTGAGTCTGGGGCCAGCCACTTAGGGAACCAATCTGGACACCACATATTTCCATGACTCTGGCTCCAAGGGGCTGCTTCTCACTACAGTCTTCTCCCTCTGCTTCCTGTGGCATTTCCCTCTCTGCCCTGTGACCAGCTGCCTCCAACATCGGCAGCCCCACTCTTGGCCACGGCCTGGCCCCAGGGACCCGTGCTTGCAGCCCCCCACTTCTGGCGCGCCTCGAAGAGCCAGACACAGATTGATTTTTACGGGCGAGCGCCCGGGACGGGAAGAGACTGACCACGCGCCCAAGCCAGGTTGGCGGGAGACGGAGATAGAAAAGGAGATCAAACCAAGCGGCACCTGGCCCTTGACTGAGCAGAGAAAAGGGAAACTGATAGCTCCAGGTGCCCTTGGGGCAGGAGGCTCGAAGGTGAGGTCCCTTGGAAGCTGGAGCTGAGAAATGAGTCAACTGGCAGATGGAAAAAACAGGTTCAAGAGGAAAAAAAAAAAAAACCCCACAGAGGCTTAGAGCAAGAGAACCACTGATTTGTGAATGCGCTAGCAGACCAAGGGGGCAGGAATTTTGAATACAGAAGATTAAACTTGCAGATAACATTTGGCCTTTCTCATTTGTGGAGGCAAATATCAAGCTGAGATATTCAAAGGCGGAATTATCTTAGTCTAACGTTTTTGGTTTTTTTTGTTTTTGCTCTGGGCTAGGGAAAATGGAGCGAGCTCAGACAGTGGACTCCTGGTCTACCCAGGCAGCTGACCCCTGCTACGCAAAGTAACTAGCCAGTTCTGTTTCAGGGTAAAGAGAGGCTAGGGGAGGGGGCCCACAATGGAAGATGGAAAGATTTTTTGGCTTCTTGTTCCTCTGGCCAGATGAAGAGGCAGAAAGATGGTGGGCAGGCCCACTTACCTAGGGGCTGCGAAGGTGGGTTTTGGTTTTGGCTTCTTCCGGCGGGGAAAGCCACCCAGAGACTGATCCAGCCAGCAGAAGCAGCCTTGGAGACAGGATGTAGCACACTCATAGAAGGATGCTGTCCACAAACAGCCCCCTCCGTGTGCTTAGGAGCTAAGAGGGCCGGTGGGATCGCCCATCCCAGCTACCTCTCCCAGTCCTTATGTGCCCAGGAGGCCTGAAGGGATTTCACGGTAAGCAGCCCCTCTTAGCCTACAAGGCCCCTCCCTGCTCAGTCACCTGTCAGCAAATGATCCTGCGAAGGCACCTGATAAAGATACAGCTCAGAAACCCCAAGTCCCGTGTTGCTATACCCTCGCTCCTCACAGGGCCTAATCCCTGCTCAAAGTCACCTTGCGGCCGTCCCCCAGCCAGGGGCGCAAGCTCAGGCGGCGGGTCCCCGCCAGAGGGCGCAGCTGGCAGGCAGCACACAGCGGGCTCCGGGCGGGCGCACGGAGGAGTCAGGCCTCTGCACTCTGGAGCCGCCAACTCCCTTCTCGTCTCTCTGTAGGCAGAAGACCCAGGCTCCAGAAAGCAGGTTCAAGTCCCCCAGACAGGCCATCCAGACACCCATGCATCTCTGGGCAGGCTCACAGCAAGCAAACGGCCCTGACTGCTCAGCAAAGAGGGGGGAGTGCCGCTTGGCATGCGAACTTGTCGGCAACCGTTCCTTCTGTCTGGTGGGGGAGCGCATTAGGGACAAAGTTGTCCTCTTCTTTTGGGAAGTTCGTACTGAACACCGGCTGGCTACACAGGAAGGGGTCATTCGAGGACTCTCTCTCCCCCTCTGAGCGGTGTGACCTGAGCGGAGGGAGACGCGGGAGGGGGACGCAGACAGGCCGAGAAAGCAGCCACGGAGCCCCTGACCCAAGGGTGCGTGTTGTGGCAGTCAGCCTTCAGGCAATGCTCGGGGAAGGATCTTGGTGGAGGGTGCCTTTCCCCAGGCACCGAGCTCCTTGGAGGGGCTGGGAACAGTCCCCCAGGCCGGGATTGGGCAGGAAGAGGGGATGGGACAGCACTCTCAACAGGCAAGGGTACCTTGTGTACTGCTCAGCTCTAGGGGTGTGTGGGTGTGTGTGTGTGTGTGTGTGCGCGCGCGCGCATGCACGGAGGTCTCGGTATGTGTTGCTGAATAAACAGTGCTGAGATTTATGAATCGAGACATCATGACTCCCGTCCCAAGAGAGGACACCGTCTTGCTAACACCCTGGCATTTCTGCTGCAAAAGCCGTGAGCGCTCAGTGGCCACCAGGCAGTTTGGGGGCTCGCTGCGGGGAGCAGGGCTACGTGCCTGCCCGCCGCTCTGGGCAGCATCCTCACCAGGGGTTTAATTCTGGGCAAGTTCCTCCTTGCCCCTCGCCCCCAGCCCCCAGTGTCCCTTGCGCTTTCCGGGTCCAGGCAGCCGGTAAGCTCAGGGAGGCAGCTGTGGTGCAGAGAAAGGGAGCGCTGGACTTGGAGTCAGAAGACCTGAGTGGGACCCTGGCCCTGACCTTCCGGCTGTGGACCTCGGGCTAAGCCCCTCAGCCGCAGGGATCCTCATCTATAACGTGAGCGCCGTCTGCCTTCGCCTGCCTCTCGCTGGGCGACGTGAGAAGGGGAGAGAGAAAGCACTTTGTAACTTGTCCAGTTGAACACAAACGTGCCTATTTTTAAAACAGTTGTGTAGGTGGAGCCCAGTAAGACAGGTACCATAGGCAGATTTAGGAAAATCCGATATAGGAAAACACAATTCATACAAATCAGGAAGTGATTTACAAAAGGACCCGATTCATCTGCCCAGGGCACTGAGTACCTGCGGACAGGACGAAGGACTCTGAGACCCGGGGGCCGGAAGCAAGGGCGTGGAATCTCACTGAGGCCAGCAAGAGGAAATGCATTTGACTTACAGTGGGAGGCATTTTGAGTTGGATAAAAGGAGGAACTTCTGCCTAGCAAGGGGATGAAAGACCTTGATGGCTGAGCCAGGAAGCCCCAGGGGATCCTACCCCAGAGACCCTAGCAAAGGCCCATTCGGCAGGCTTAAATCCTCACCTGTAGGGGCTCGATCCCAAGCTCACGGCTACGTCAGGGTATTAAAGCAGACCCTGGGAGGAGCCTGCCTTCCCACCGGCACGCGGTCTGCCCGCGGCTCTGGCCAGCTGTGGTCGGAAGGCTCTGGGCCGAGACTGGAATTATTCACTGGGGGTGGGGAAGAACAGCCCCGAAAGTATCGAAGTGCTGATGTCCGCAGGATCCCTGGACCTGCCCCAGAAAGCTAGAGCCCAGGATTTGGGTGGGGGGAGGTGGCACCTCCAGGCGTGTCTCGCTCCAAGACCTGAAAACTGGATGACTACTGATCCAGAGGAAGGAACTGTTTACAAAATCCTTTCTAGTTGAGCTGAGCCCACGTATCCGGGACAAGCCGGGGGCTCTGCCGAGTCCCAGCTATTGGTCTTGGTTTGGTGGGTCTCGTATTTCACCAAAGGGCAGGGCCGGCCCTCAAGACAACTGCAATCATCTACCTTGTGAGTGATCTGCCGCTGCCAGGTTTCATCTGGGGCCGGAGGCCCCGGCGGCCCCCGGCACATCTCCAGAGCATGGGCTGCTGAGGGCACGGCACTGGCAACGGTGGGCCCGTCCTCGCCCAGTCCAGCTCTGAAGGTACTGTGCTGCCCAAACAGAACTCACGACAGGGCATTTCAGGGCCAAGGGGAAGGGAGTCGGGGCTGACTGGTATCAGGGCTCCCATTCCCAACCCCCAGCCCCCGGCAGAATGGAGGGCCAGGAACAGAGGCCCCTGTGATATTCTTTGAAGGCAGGCCTGTGTTCATTCATCTCACTGGGTTTTACGGTTTTTTGTTTTAAAGAATGTAAAGAAACTGAAAAAGGAACAAGTAGAGGAGTTATGTTGGTAGGCTGATGCCAGAGGGAAAAAAGAGGTCAAGGTCATCGTCCCTCCAACTCTCCCCTCTACCTCCACCTTGTCCCTATCATGCTTCTATTTGCGTCATTAAAAATTCCACAGCAGGGGTGACTGAGGTGGCTCAGTGGGTTAAGCGTCGGACTTGTTTTTTTTTTTTTTTTAAGATTTTATTTATTTATTTGACAGAGAGAGACACAGCGAGAGAGGGAACACAAGCAGGTGAAGTGGGAGAGGGAGAAACAGGCTTCCTGCTGAGCAGGGAGCCCGATGTGGGGCTTGATCCCAGGACCCCGGGATCATGACCTGAGCTGAAGGCAGACGCTTAACCACTGAGCCACCCAGGCGCCCCCATGTGTCGGGCTTTTGATTTCAGCTCAGGTCATGATCTCAGGGTCCTGAGAGTCAGCCCTGTGTCCAGCTCCGTGTTTAGTGGGGAGTCTGCTTCTCTCCCTCTCTCTTTCCCTCTCCCTCTGCCCCTACTCCCTGACTTGTGCATGTTCTCGCTCTAAAATAAATAAATCTTCAAAAAAAAAAAAAGACTCCTACAACACTAACCCAGTGATGCTGGGTCCATAATGCCAACTGGCTGTCAACAGTGGAGACTTTCACGGGTCCCTCTTCACAGCCAGCCACTCACTCCTTGCTCGTGGGCTCTGAGGAATGGCAGCTGAGGACCCCGCTCTTATTCTCTGTGCCCTCTGAAAGGAGGGCCCACTATAAATCAATGCAGATGGTCAAATGCAAAAGGTCAGCATGGAAAGATAATCCTGTTCCTGCTCACGGAAGGAGAAACACTCAGCTGTGAATTATTACAGCATGTCTCTCCAGCAGAGCAAGGGGGGATTACGAGCCAGCAGTCTGTCTGGCCGCTAGGTCGCAGGAATCCTGGCTCTAACTTTCCTTCCAGAGCTTAGCGTGAACGTGGGAGACCTAGAGAGGACCAGCAATTACACCCAACCTGGGAAAACGGTATGACACAGTAAATTAGAATCAAATCAGCTCAGGGACCCAGATGCAGGGACAGTCAATATAACATATTATATATATTTTAAGCTCTGCTAAAATTCAGGCTATTTCAGAAGAGTAGGGGAAGAAACACTTTAAACCTAGGGGAAGATTGAGAGAGTAATGTGATGACATTTCCTTTTCCCCGTCTCCATACACAAACCAAATACAGAGGTACGAACTCAGCCAATATCAACAAGTCTGGACAAATCTGGGGACGCCGGGCTCATCTTAAACACCGCACGGGACACATGGCGAGTGTCTCCTCGCGCACGGGGCTGACGGGAAAGTCAGTGTCACAAACACTCCGGATGGCATTTACAGCGGTGCCGCGGTCTTAGAAGATTGCAGCTTCTGCTTGTCTCAAAACCTAACCTGCCTCACGCCGCCGCGACTGGTATGGGCCCCCGCCGGGTACCGCGGGCGCATCTGAAGGAGGGGACGCGAGGACAGCAGAGCTGGGGACTTGGGACTCATTACTACGTGGAATGATGGTCTAAGCTTCTGGTCAAATCACGCCCCTCTGAGAGCTGACTTCCCTTCTGGCTGGCTCGAAAGCCCTCCCGTCAGGTGCGCGAGGTGAACCTGGGAGATTCGAACTCCCCGCGGTCAGTGTGAGGAGAAAGCCCCAGACACCCAGCATGAACCCGCCTGAGGACGGCTTCGTGGCCAGGACTATACACTTTGTGTGGAGATGCAATCTCAACGGAAAATAAATAGCTTGTTCTCTAGCTTGATGCTCGTTTGTTACCGGCGGTGACTTGAGTCTGTGGATGTGTCTCCTCCTCACAAAGGACCAGGCTGGGGTCGGTGGGGAAGGTGGGCAAGAGGAGCAGCGGGGGGAGCGGTTAGCTGCCATCTGCTGATGGTGGAAATCCTGGAGATGGAGTAGCCCTGAGTGGGCCTGGGCTTGGTGGCCAGAGAAACCCTTTGTCGTGAGGGCAAAGGAGGAAGCTTCTGGAGTCACTGTCCATTTCCCATTTCTCCCAGACCCCGAGGGTCCTGAGGGAAAGCCTTTGTTTGCACGTGTCTGAGGAAGGACGGGGTGAGGGGCCCCGGGAAAGGAAGGGCCATGATGGGGTCACTGGGGCTTCTCTGGCGCTGGCTGAGCCAAAGGGAACTGTCTGCCGGGCTCAGACAGCTTCACCAGCTGAAGGGACCTCGGCAGGCTGCCCGGCTCAGGCAGCGTCTCCTAGTTTAATCCTGAGAACGTCCCTTGCTTCGTTTTGATCTGGGGACTGCCTATGTCCCTGAGGCCCATCCAGCTCTATCCTGTCAAAAAAGAAACCAGTCTGGCTTTTCCCCATGTGAACCCGGCCACCGTCTGGGCCGCTGGGTCGTGTGTGCTCCCTCGCGCTTTCCCAGCCTGCCTGCCCCCAGCCAGGGGCGTCGGGGCCGAGCCTGCACCTTGTACGTGATCCCACTCTCTGCGGCCTCGCTGTGCGCTCCCTGCACTGCGTCCTAGGAAAAGCAAGCATCGTGAAGTCCAAGGCCGGCCGCGCAGACCTGTAGTACCCACAGTCATGAGGAAAGGCGCCGAAAGAATCTGGGAACCCCTGTCCCAGTCAGGGAAGGCGGAGTAGGGGAAAGCCTCCTACTACTGTGGCAAAATAGGGTCCGGAGGCAAGAGGCACAAAGTTCTAGAAGCTGTGGCTTCTAAAGGTGCCAGGATGGAAGAAGAACTAATACGGACTGAGCACCTACTGCGTGGGTGCTCAACGCCATCTTTTTTCACGCTCCTGACAACCTGGGCGATGGGTCCTATTACCCTGGGTTACAGATGAGGAAACAGGGCTGCAGCAGGGAGGGAGTGGGTCTCGGGAATGTCTCTGCCCAGACTGAACCCAGCTCTCAGCTGGGCATCAAGGCAACTCCCGGCTGCTCTCCCAACAGAATCCCGCTGCTCGGCCGTCCCTCCCTGCATCATAGTGTGATGAGACATCTCGTGTTTATTTGGATCTTTCTTTGCCTCAGGTCCCAAGGACAAGACGCCAAACCTCCCTTGTTGGAGCGCCAGCTCCTCACAGTGTGGGCTCTGTTACCCTTCCCACCCTGGAAGCTCCCTGGTGGTGGTGCCTCTCCCCCCAGACTGGGGGCTCACCGGGGTCGGGCCACGCCAGCCACGTGAGACAGGGGACGGCGTCTCTCCTGAAGGACTAGACCGCCCTCCTTTGTGCCACGTCGCAGAACAAGGCTGGGCGGAACAAAGCAGGCAGGAGGATGGCTGCGGTCAGGGTGGGGAGGAGAGGGCGCTGCCACACAGAAAGGAAGCCCCCCCATACCTGTGCCCACAGAAGGACTCCTCTAGAATGTGTGCCCAGAGGCCTGGTCTCAGTCCCGAAAGAGCGCTGCTTTCTGCCGGGGGCAGTCCTGCGGGGAGCTGGGCTGCCCTAGGACCATCGGTATTTACTGCCCCATCCCACTGAACGGACGCTTGCGGCTCTGGGCCCCACGACCAGGGGGGAGGGTGGGGAGGGTGCCCAAGGGGCGGCCCCTCGAGAACCTGTACAGAAAGGCTTTCCACTCGAGCAGCCTGTCTTTAATGATTATAAAGGCACAGGAGTTTAATCCATTTTTGATGTAAGCACTAATAGCTCTGTGTCCTTGAAGTTCAAAGTGGGCGCATACATGTCACTAATTAGCCAAGCACGGAACCATTCAGCTCCCTCTCATGTTTCTAATTAGGTCTTTAACAACAAACAAACTCCGACCTTACCAAGAGGCCCCATTCATCAGATAGTCAAGCAGGGCGGCTGCTTCCATGTTATGGCTGCTTCGGGCCGTTGGTTCTACGTGTACATGCTCTTAATCTCAGCCAGGACGGGCCTGTCGAGTCCGTCTGTGAGGACAAAGACCCCTTCAGCCTGCCCTGGAGGGACGGACCCCCTGGGCCTGCTGGGAGGACCCACAGTGGGCAGGACAGCCGGCTGAGGGTCCAGACCGGCCCTCCTGGTCACCAGAGGTGGCGGCGGCGAGCTACCTGGCTGGGCTCTCTGCACCCACTGCCGAGGTAGGGATGCCAGTGACAAAGTCACGGAGACGGTGCGAGCCTCTACGTCTGGCAAGAAGCCGGTGGTATTGAGTCCCTGGTTACACACTGGACTTGACCAAGGGAGCTTTCACTACTACGGAGGCCTGGGGCTCCCCCGGGTGGTAGATTCTGAACTGATGGGTCTGCAGTGTGGCCTGGATACCAGGGATTTAAAAAACTCTCCCGGCGACTCCAACAAGCAGCAAAGTTCCAGAACCACCGCGTTGGCCCCAGTCTCTCTGATCTGCTCACTGGCACTATTAACAGGTCCGCCTTTATAAATCGGTACCATCCAGCCAAACCCTACATGCTTAATAGACCACACCCAAGGACGGAAATCTGACCACAGATTCTTTCAGTGCTACCCAAGGTTCTGGAAATATTTCTGATCCTCTCGCTACCTCCGTGCATGAAAAAAATGCAGAACTGACTGTTTTCAAACACATTCTCATCACCTGGAAGCCCGTGGCTTTGTCTCCAGTCACTCTTCTTAGCTCCTAAGGCACTGTCGCTATCGCCCTCCGCCTCCCCCCCATGACAAGGGATCGAGAGCTGTGGAAACAGCATTCACCTAGAGCTACAGAGTTGAAAGGTCCTCAACCACCCTCCAGTCTGAAACCCAGAGATCACCCAGCCTGTTGGGTGGCGGAGCTAGACCGGATCCAAGTCTTTCTGATTCCCTACTCTTTCACGCCCTCATCCTCTTTTAAAAAAATTGTTTATCATCCTTTCTTATCTGACCTATCTCCAAGGCAACCTTGTCCCCTGGGAAGGTGAAGGGATGTAAGGGAGGCCTCTGAGCTGTTTCTGTCCCAAGGGCCGAGCACTGACAGCTGCTGGGGCCAGTCCCCGAGCCCAGTGTAACCCTCCAGCAAGTCATATCCACGCCTGACTTGTTTTTCTGGGAGCCAGGTCGTTGGGGAGACACTGAAATCTCACTGCCTCCGTGGAAGGTTTAAGAACTGAAGATGATTTCCTGTGCCTGGAGCGGAACAGTCTAGACCCAGAAAAGTCAAACAGTGTGGCCAAGGATGCACAGCAAAACTAGATCCTCCAACGTCGGTCCAGGTTTTCTGGTTTGGCTACTGTGTTTCGGATCTTTTCTGGAGGCTGGGCTGACGCTGCCAGACCCTTCCACCTGGGTCAGTGCCTAACTGACCCCCGACACCGGGGCACCCTGGGTCCCGTGTGTCTGTAAGACTCTGGCTCTCTTTCCCCCGAGGCCTGAGAAGCCAACCCTCTGCAGGTTACAGTCAGAAATGACTTCCAGAAAGTGGGGCTGGGCAGCCTTTGCCTCCCACAGTGCTCTACCACAGGCGCACAGGTCTGCACTGATTGCTTACCACAGACCTGGACAGACCGTTTTATTAATATTAATAAGTAACCAGGAACAAAGGGCCCCTTTATTTTTAGCTTTCTCTAATTGCGTAGTAATTACTCATCTACAAAACAAATGAGCCCCTGGTCCCGGTTGCCATAGTACCGGGAGCCCAGCCTCCCTGAAGGACGATTGGCCGAGGGTCCCGCTGCTCCCGCCTCCGGCTCCGCCCCTCCACGGCCATTGGTCCAAATCAAAGCCCCAGCAACTGGGCGGCCAATCCGCTCCCAGCCCCAGGGCTAGGCTGGGCTTCCCAGCGACCTTCCAGATTCAGTCCTCACCGCACACCGGAAAGGATGTTGACTCATCCCTAAGGAGAACGGGAGAAGGTCTGTCTTGCCCAGAGAGGCCCTCCTTAGCTCCATCGCCTAGTTTCTTTTGGGCACTGGCTAACGTCCTTCAGTCCTGTATTAGCTAAAGGCTCCTTTCAACTAATAACAACCTCAGGCTGGCTGCCTCTTACCCGACCACGCCTCCTCCGGGCCTCCTTTGTCTGCTGTGGTCTGAAAAAGATTCAGGGACTGGAAGTCAGATCAGAAATGTCAGCCAAAGTCAGACAGAGCCATGACCTTAAGTCTGCAACAGCAGAAGCAGGTGCGAAATGTGCATATAATGCTTCCTGAGGCCTCTTGTAAATGGTTTTGGGTTCTCTCTTCCCTCGAGGATACGGAGGAATTAAGTTGATGGGCGGCGGCGGTTTGCCCTTGAGTATGTGTTAAAAATGCAGACCTCTGCTCACAGATCGGAGGGGCTGGTACGATGGAACTTCCCCTGACACGGTTGAGAGCACAGATGCCATGAGACAGACCCAGGTTCTGATCTTATCTCTACTACCGCTGACAAGCTATCCAAGCCACAGTTTGAAGATTTTAAAAATGGGAATGGGAATGATAGTACCCTCTTCATAGGATTAGGAGAATTAGATGGGCGTAAGGCAGGTGGGCTTGGCACAGCACTTGGCTCACTCATAATGCGGGAGTTATTATGAACATATTACTATTATCATCATCATGTATTAAAATTGGCTGGGAAGTGTCTCTAGCATTCTGTCAACCACTTGCAAGATATCTTTCCCTTCTGGGACCTCGCAGGTGGGTGTGAATGTTGAGATAATGGCTGGAACCCCCCTGCCTGTGCCAGAGACTGGATTCACCATGGCTCCCCCACCCTGACAGATCTAATTCTGACAGCCAATCACAGCTGTTCAAAAGCATTATTTGCCCACCGCCTGTTCTGCAGGATTCCAAGTTGGCAAGGGGAGACCTTTATATTAATAAGCATCCAGGAACAAAGGGCCCCTTTATTTTCTGTTTTCTCTGATTGCAAAATAATTAGTCATCTACACTAAGAATGGGGCTGACTTTGCCTCCTGGAGTTCGGACGGTTTATATTGCTGGAGAAGGCAGGCACGACTCGGAGATACATGGGAAACATGTTCCACAGAGTCAGAACCCCGCCTTTCATCCAGAAGACCTCACCAGTCAGGAAGGAGAGCGAGGACACAGTGCTGTGTTGAGGAGGGGCACCCGGGTAGGGTTAATCATGTGCGGCTTCCTGGCAGTTTGAGCCAATTTGAATGGAGGGAGCAAAGACAAGGACAGAGGTGGACTGGCAGTGGCTGCCGTGAGGGCCCAGGACTGGGGACCAACAGCCCCAGGTAGGGAATGAGTAACAACTTGTTGGCAGAAGCGAAGCAGAGTCACAGAGAACTAAGGTGGAGCCCTGGGAGGGGGTGCCCTCCCGTGTCAGCCCTGCTCCTTGCTCCAGGTCACGAAGCCAGCCCTGGTCCCCAGCCCCAGGACTTAGGGAGGGGTCTAGCTCTGCTCTGTGGGGCCGGTGCCAGGCTGATCTTCCTTAGCTGCTTCCGTCCTTACCAAGCTCCACTGCCATGAGGCATATGAACCTCTCTCTCCCAGCAACACGACTGTAGGGATCGGGTTTTCAAGGTCTCTGAAAATCCAGCCTGCTTTGACCTCATCAAGCCTCTGCCTGCACTGCCCATCAGACGGCCTCCCACTGTCGCCCCAGCACGGGATGCTCATCCCCCTGCCAACCTTTCATCCAAGTCCTCTCGCCTGCAATGCCCTCTCATCTCCCCCCACAAATCCTGCAGGGCCCGCTGTGTCCGGCCTCCCGTCTGCGCCTTCCCGGCTGCCGAGCGCTTTCTGATCAGGTGTCACTGAAGACCAGCTCTTCTACCAGTTGGGTGCTATGTCCTCCCCCAAAAGACTGGGAGCTTGTGGAAGGCAAGGACCGTGCCCTGAAATTTGGCGTCCCACCCCAGACCCCGGCACAGTGCCGAGCCCAGAGCTCATCGGCTAACGGGTAAGAGCTGAAGACTCGAAGCCGCTCTTCCTGGCAGTGACAGGTGATCTATGGAGCGTCTACTCTGCATGGTCTGTCACTTGTCCTCCTCCTTTCAGTCCCATCTCTCTAGTCCACCCTGCTGTCAAGGCCTAGCTAACATACAAATCTGACGTCACTTCCCAGGTTCAGGCCTCTCTCAGGCTCCTGGCTGCCGGTGTGAAAGCAGGCTCCAGCCCTGCCGGCCCTCCAGCTTCACCTGCGGCTGCCCCCTGACCCCCGGGACCTCCATCTGCCCCCAGTACATTTCACTCTCCCGCTGCAGCAAACCATTTGCAGGGCCTCAGATTCACTCCTCTGTTTTGGGTTCTGGGGCTTTGCACATGCTGTTCCCTCTGGTTCTTGGGGAACTCTATTTGTCCTTTAAAAGTGGAAAGAGTCACTCCCCGTCCCTGACTTCCCAAAGCCAACCACATCCTCCTCTGTGCCCTTTCTGTGACTGGACGTTTGGCATCGTACCAGAAGGACCCATTAGCCTCCACGCTAGGCTGGGAGATGCTCGAGGGCAGCGACTGTGCTCCGGATTCATCTAGGAGATTCCAGGGCTGTGGTGGGCTTCGTGCTTGCCCACCCAGCAGCATTCTCGCTTCCCCTCCTTTATCTGCACCCAGACCGTCCTTTGGAAATCCATCCTTCTCCTGCTATTCAGTTCAGAGGGGGTTGGATCCCACCCTCAGTGACTGGTTCTCACAAACCAGGCCTTAGCCAAGCAGCACAAAGCTCGGCACTTCTGCCAGAATTCAGGACCATCTGACCCCCTCTTCCTCCAGACAGGATGGCGTGAAGCAGGAAACTATTGCAACATTTTGCCCTTTCAGGAGAGCCAACCTCAAGACAATATGGAAGCAAAGAGGAGGACAAAGCCAAGGGAACCGCAGAAAACGAGCCCAGCAGTTGACACACGAAGCCCACTCTTCCGTGGAGCTTCCAGGCTGCTGGCCAATAAGTCCCCCATAATATTCAACCACACTGAGTCGGGTTTTCTGATCCAGCCCAAAGCACCCTGACTCAAGGCCTAGCACAGTGCCTGCCACAAGTACGAGTAACTACTCTTGTTATCTACTTACTACATGCCTGCTGAACTAAGTTCCGTGGCAGATGCTCTGAAATCTACAGTTGAGAGATGGGCCTGTGAGGTCTAGGGGCCCGAGCCCTCGGCTGACACAGCGCGGGCCCCGAGGCTACTGGGCTCTTCCAGCACACCCCGTGTGTTGGGGGCATCTGGGCGCAGGAGACTTCTTCACGAACAAACACGGTTTCTCTGCAGGGCTATTAAAGGAGGCCGGAGACCCGGGTTCGAGGTCAGGGTTCTTCACCCTTGACCAAAGCCTTGCTCCGCACGCAACCAGCCGGGTGACTCTGGGTAAGTCATGCAACCGTTTTGCAGATCTGCTTTCTCTTCAAAACCAGGCCAAAAACCTCTGCCTTCCCGCCTGTCTGCTGGGCTAGCTGGGGTCAGAGATGTGGTCATCTGATGTCCACAGAAACGTAAGGAGTCACGATGCACCGAGGCCCGTGCTCCTGAGAGGACTCTCACCACCATGTGGGTTCACCAGCTTTTGGGGCTCCCCACACCCTGCAGTGGCCCCACTCAGCCCAGGGTGCAAGGAGGGGGTGCCTCTGCCCATCTCTGTTGTGGTCCCTGTGCTCTTACGGGGTATCCAAGGACCTCACCACACTTTCCACCCTCCTCCACCCTCTCTGGCATGAGAGAGGACCAAGCTCAGGGGGCAGGCACAGAGGTGTCACCCTCCGAAAAGAATTCCACTGATTTAAAAGACCCTTAACATCCCCCCACTCCGTTCACTTTAGGATTAACTTCTACTGAGGTCCGGGCTTCAAGGCTAGTCACTAATTGCACTAGAGTTGATTTATCAAGTGCACGGTGTTTCTATTACAAAATTATTGATCCCAGCCGATGTATTTTATCCTCAACAGGGTTGGTCCAAAAGCCCTTGGAAAATGAATGAAGTGGAGGTCAGCAGCGGGCAGCTCCAGACATTATTATAAATTCACCGGGGTTACTGAAATCCAAGGTGGGCCTCTCGGTGGTGAGAGACCCGGCCCCCCCAGAAACGAAGATTTTAGTGACAAACTGAGAAACGAGCTGCCCATCCCCAGGACACGAGGCGGCAGACTGAGAGGTAAGCCTGGCCGGTTGCAGCAGCTGCTCGTAACGGGTCGGGGATCGGCCTTCCCTCTGGGCTGCCGTGCTGGCTCTGTGCCGTGGCCGCAGATGGGGCTCTCTCCCAGCGAGACGAGTCCCCATGACCCTAGCCCCAGATGGGCCGTCCTGGGGCCGCCATCCCCCGAGGACGCTTGCTGCTTGCACAAGGGAGGCTGGGTGGGAAAGAAGAGACGAGTGCCCTACGGCCCCCCTTCCTGCACATCGGAGCCTGCTGACGGAGGCGCAGAAAAGCCATCTTCAGAAAGGGAGGCAGCACGTGGATCCATTTTCCTTTTTACGTGAAGCTGACAGCATGACAAATAATGCGTCATGGGAAACAGGGACTCTCAGCGGGAGGGATCTGGATTCTCAGACCACCGGAGGCAAGGCGTATTGTCTGCCTTTATATTCCTTGGTGCCTGGCACAGAGCAGAACTTCAACGCCTGCTCGTTGAAAGCAACATCCGGGAACCCTAAACCGTGCGCCACAGAGGATGCCAGTAATTCCCGGCGCCCTCTGGCAGCTGGAGGAGTGTGTGCGGGACGCTGTTGTTCAGGCCCCTCGGACCCCAGCACATGTGAGGTGAAGGGTGTCATGGGGAGCATGGGAAACACCCCGGGAGGGGAGGGGGGGATGGGCAGGCCTGCTTCATGTGCACCCGCATCTACTCTCCTTTATGGTTCAAGTTCAACCATTTCCTCTCCCTCCTGAGCTGAAGTTTACTTTTGTTCGTTGTACCTACTGGGACTGAAACGGTTAGGATGTCTCGTCACAGCATAGCAAAGCCATTCTCCTAGCAGAGCCAGACCCCGGATTTAGGCCAATAAGGGGATTTTCGCTCGCTCTGCCTTCTGTCCCACCCTCCATCCTGCTCGGCAGCCTGCATCAGTAGGCAGCTTTGGCAGCCGGGGAAGCCTGCTGCTTCCAGACGTTTCCCTCTGCCTCCCCCACCCGCCCCTGCAGGATGGCTCTTCCCAGATTTCCCCTCCTGGGCCTCGGGGCCCTCCTTCAGTCCGGTGGCCGACTGGCCCGCTCACTTGCAATCCTCGTCCGCGCTGACGCGGCCACAGACCTCTCGCCACCATTCCACTGTCACCTCACACTCTTCTGGGATCGCCACGGACGCTGCGCCGTCCTGGGCTTCAGTCTCCCACTACAGATAACTTATCCCCTGAAGGCTTGGATCCCACGGTGTCCCCTCCTGTGCCTTTATTAGGTCAGAGCCACCAACCAGCCTGACTAAAGAGCAGGTCCCAGGTGGCAACTACTACTTCACGGCGCACCAACTTGTAAAGATGGGGGCCATCTCCAAAAGCTTGGAGAGACCTCTGGTACTCTGTGGCAGCTTGTCCCCACAAACGCAGGGAGACAGCGTGTCCAGGGACACGGACTGCCCATGCCTGAGCCGAGGGCAGAGGCGGCAGGACTGGGAAATCTTCCTGGCAAGGTGGAGGGAAACTGTGGCCTCCTCTCCGAATGTCCCGGATTCCCCTTCCCTCCCATTCCCCCCCCACCCCCCCGCCCCGAGCTGTGTGCCAATAATCTCCACTCAGTTCGCCACTCAGACGCCTTGCTCCGCTCTCAACCCCACCCGTTCCTTGGCGAGCACACGTAAAGGCTTCTCTATCTTTGCCAACCGTTAAGAACAGACGCTAACCTTCGCCAGGACTCAACGCGTTCCCGGTCTGCAGACCCAGGATCGTAAGATCGGAATCCCCTTCCCCACCACGCCTCACTTCCCCTCCGCCCCGGGGAGGCCGGACGGGAGCCGGCAAAGGACCCAAGGCGTCGAGGGCCCGGACGAGCCTTGCCGGCGGGCCTTAAGAAAGAAGAAAAGACCTGCTCTGGTCAAGACCCCTACAAGGAAGACGAGAATGAGGATGAACAGTCAGACTCCTTCCGACCCTGGTTCCGTTCACGGACGCGATCATCGCCAGCGAGCTCAGTGAGGAAGGCTAGAGCTGAGGGTGGTGGCCCAGTGCTGGACTGGGGGAGCAGGGAGCGTGAGGGGAGGTGGTGGTGGCTGATGGCGAGAACATGGATCCAAGCCCCTTGGCAACATTGCAAATATGGAGCCCCCTGTCTTCCTGGTGCCCCGCGCTGTCCTGCCGCCGGCCGTGCTGGGCGGGGCTGTCGGAGACCCTGTAATATCAACTCAACAATGCATGTTCTAGGGCTACGGCTAATACTAGGACATCTACTACGGTGCATGCATTTAGTTCAGTCCCACAGAGACATACACTCTAAGAACAGGCAGGGGAGGTGTGAAATGTTTTACTGGACAACAGGTGTTTTGGAGCTGTGACTAATAAAAAAAAAATCGAAAACGAAAGTGTACAAAAAAAGACATTTCTCGAGAGTTGGATATGAGTTTGTTTCTTGAACTGTTTTCATCTGAACAAGCAAAAACATGCAAACCAGCTGGTACTAACAGGAAGCTGGACACTGAGAGAGGATTAATAGGTGTGGACAAACCTTCCCGCTGAGCGTGCTCAGAAGAGTGTTTGAGAGGAGGTGTGCAGATCCTAGTGTAAGAGAGGCGGGAAAGTATGCCTCAGAGACACTCTCTCACCGCGGCCCCAACCAAGCAAGAGAAAAGACAACAGAAACATGACTCTCGCACTCACCACCACTGGAGCTCATGTCACTAGACTGGAATAAAGCTGGCAAGTATAAAGTACAGTAAGGGGTCCTGGCTGGGGCCGGAGACGGGCCGGGGGGCGGGCGGGGGGCTCAGAAGCTCTTCGACTGATACACAGACCCGCCCAGTAATGTCACCCACAAATAAAACAGCCGGAGAATGCGAACACTTCCCTCACCTATGTGTGTGTGTGGGGGGGTTCGTTGACCAAACTGGATTTAGGTTTGGGTGGGACGTGATGAGGCCATCAGAACTGAATGAATACGATCAAAATAAACAAACAAACTCTCGACTGAGCACAAGAAAAGATGACGTTTCAGACTACCGGGTGAAGGTAAAAGAAAAGTGACCACTGATAGTGAAGTTATCTAGGAGTCGGCAGGGACCTCCCCTGGCGGGGGTTCTCCTGAGCCCTGCTCACCTCAGGTCCCGCGTGAATTAGGAAAAGGCGGGTGGGCTGGCCCGGAGGAGTCGGCTGAGGTGGGCGCAGAGCTCAAGGCCCCCCTGGACCTCCTACCCTGACACCATAGCCCTGACAGATACGAGTTGCCAACCTGAGCGAAATCCGAGCTGCTTCCCCAGCACCCCCCGCCGCCCCGCGGCCCTTGGCAGGTGCTTCTACCTCAGGAAGCTATCCCGGCACGTCATAATATGGAAGGAAAAAAAAACCCCAAAACTGTGGAGCTAGACAAAAACGAAAGGTCCAATAGGGCCTTCCATAGGATGCCTGATCCCTAGACCAAGCCTGCCAGCCAGCCCCTGGGGAGCGGAGGCCACGCTTCCTACGGTTTGGAGTGCCCTGCCAGGTTCGGCGGAGCACCAAGCTCAAGGTCGGTACTCCACAGACTCCCTGTACCAGCTTCTTCCTAGTAGACGAAGCGCCTGGACTTGTGACGCCTTCTCAACAGCTGAAGCTGCTTGCTTGGGGGGCTGAGGAACACCCCCGTCCCCTGGGCAGGAGCTGGCATGGGGGGGGGCGCAGGGTTGCAGGAGCAGGGGAAGGGAGAAGCGAGCAGTCGGCCCTCAGCGATCGCCTGCTGGCCTGGGCTGACGCACAAACACAAACCAGTCTGTGCTGTCCCTCTCCCGTTTGCCAAAACGCCACCGAGGGGCCGCTGCAACAGATAAATAACTGGCCGTCTCACCAGGCTCGGGGTCCAGATTACGTTCCAGAGGGAGGGAGGGGACAGTCCTTACAGGCCAAAATGCACTAAAAGAAAGACAGGCAGAGATCTTCCTTCCCCAACCTTGTAACCCCGCTCCAGGTCCAAAGGGGGGGTGGGGGTGAGGGGCTGAGCTGCCCTGTCTACACGGAGGCAGGTGGCGTCCAGCCCAGGCCATGTTCCCACTTTGGCAGGCACGGTCTAGTCATCGCCCTGGGGCTCCCCCCAAGCCCCTGCCCTCCAGGCAGCACTGTGGGGTGCCCTGCGGCCGCCTGGCCGGGCCTGCACCTCGGAGGTGAGGATTTACTCCTTGCACTAACCTAGGCTGGTGTGGGGCAGGTGGTCTGGGAGCACGCTCCTGAATAGAATTCACTAACAGTGCAGCGATGAGCATGGCTGACCTCGAATGGCCCCTGGGAGACTTGGCTCCCGATGGAAATGGCTACAAATAAAACACCACTGACCCTGGAAAAAAAAGTGTGGTTGGAGATGGCTCTGGAGTTTGAGGTTAGGAGTTAGGGGGGGAGGGGTAGGACTCCCGCCTGGCTCTGGGGGTCGGTGAGAGGGCGGGGGGTGGTGGAGGGGGGCACGGGCCACGGGGAGACCGCTCTCAGACTCGCAAAGAACCCCATGCTGCCCTTTAAACTTGCCATGAAGTCAAGGAGAATGGGGGTGGGGAGAGAGGCAGGGTTAATTTCGGGTTAAAGTTTAGTTTCATAATCCAAGTTATAATAAGAAAGAAACTGAACGGAGAAAACAACCAACAACACTCAAAAATCTCGAGTTTTCTTTCCGTCGTCCCCCCCCACCAGGCACAGGTAGGACAGAGGCTCGTTTGTAACGATACCAAAAAGCACTCAAGTTAAAAAAACCAAACAGAACAGGGAGACACCCAGCAGCGGCGCGCCCGCCCCCAGGGCAGGGGCACCAAGGGACACAGGCCAGAGGGCGGGGGGGGGGGGGCGCTGGAGGCTGAGCACGGGTGCCCAACCCTCTAACTGGCCCACAGCAGCCCCCAGAGAGTTCCCGGCCCCTCCGAACAGATCCCCAGTGGGTGATTCTGGGGAGTGGGTCCTTTGTAGCTCGAGGCAGTGCCAGTTTGCATGGAACGGATTTTTACTGATGTTTCTAAAGGGCCTCGCTGTGCCAGTCTCTCACCACTGAGGGTTTGGGTTTTGGCGGTTGCCCTCTGGGCTTTTAATGCCCCATTTCCTGGCACCCCACTAGCGCCTCCCTCCCCCCCCCCCCCCCCCCCCCCCCCCCCCCCCCCCCCGCCCTCCTCAGAGCCCTGTCCCTAACTGCTTCCCGGGGTGCTCCAGTGCCCTGTCTGCGGGGTGTTGGGGGGAGAGTCTAGGAGGAGGAGGGCCCCCCCGCCGCGGCTGGGGTGTGGACGCCAGGAGGCCTCCCCAGGAGCCCCGCACCCAACGGAAGCCCAGCTTGCTTAGGAAGGCGGGGAGCATCTGGGGCAGAGGAACAGAGGCCACTCTGGGGCCTGAGTCCTGGACATAGCCGGCTCCAGCGTGACCCCGCAGGGCTGCTGGGAAAATGCTCCCACCTCACCTGAGGGGCTCTAGACCTCCTAAGAGGCTGGGTTTGGAAACCAAAGGCCCAGGGCAGTTTTCTGGGCAGGTGGGGTCCAGGAGCTCTCTGGTCTCTGCTCTGAGGAGAGCCTGGGAGGCAACAGGGGCTTCAAGAAATCACTCCCTTTCACGGAGGTCGGGACTGGCCCCACTTCTGGCCTCCGGGGACCAGGGTCTGAGCTGAATCAGCAAGGCCATCTGCGAGGTGCAGCAGGGGCCTGGAGGCCAGGAGCTTCCCTCCCACAACCCGCAGCTCCTCTGGCTAGGTCAGAGGCCCAAGGAAGGGAGCCTCGTGAAGCAGTGAAAGCCGGACGAGGGAAATGCCTCGGGGGCCCTGAAGCCGGCTGTCGGGTGAGGGGCCGTCCAAAATCAAGAACAAGGTCACTGCTCTTTTTTCGAGGAGAGAATAAGAGTCTACCTTTGGTTTGCAGTCCTGCGACTGACCCCTACTGGGAGCTGCCCCGGGGTGGCAGGGCCTTGCCCTCGCTCCTCCCTGTCCCCACCCTCTGGGCTGTGGTGACGGTAGTGGACAGACGCAGCCACACAGATCCAACAGGGCCTTTACCTTCCCCCGCACACTGGGCATGCCTGGGAGCGCCTGTCCCGCACGCCTCCCTACCTGATCCTCTGGCCGCCGCCACCGCTGCCGCCGCCACTGGTCCATAAGCCGCTGCCGGGAAGCCTGGTGGGGAGAGAGGAGCCGGAGTGAGGGTTGTACCCTGGAAGGGGCCCCCCAGCACAGCCCGGGCTCACAGGCCGCGCTCTGCCCCCCTCCAGAGCATAGGAGCCAGAAGGGATCTCCGCGGGGCGGCCTGAAGGAGGGAGGCAGGTCAGTGGCTCTCAGGCTTCTGGACGGCACAGCCCCTTTAGGTGTGTTTGATTCCTACACAAGGGTCGCCCCAGAAACTAGTTCTAGAAGGCACACCGAAATAATCCAAGAGGATGAGGAGGGTCTTCTCTTGGGAGCAGGGCGGGGTCCCTGCTGTCCTTGCCATGACGGAGGGGTCCCCCAAAGGGTGTCCAGGGCAGCGCCAAGCATGGCCCAGGGACCCCCGGTGCAGGTGGCCCTGAGCCTCTGGGCAGCACAGGCACCTGGGCCAGGAGGTGGCTGAACTCCAGCTGCCCTCCTGAGGCTCTGCTGCTCCGGACTCTGGAAAGCCTGCGCTCGCAGCGTCCCGGCCCTGGGCCGGAGGGCGAGGTGTGCTGGGAGGCCTGGCTGACTGCCCGCGTACCCAAGAAAGCAGCTGGGGGAGGGAGTGGGCAGCCGCAGGGACCAATGTGGGGTGAGCCCTGTCGCTTTGTCTCTCCGTTTCAACCTCCTGAGGCACATTATGGGGATTTCGATCTGCCTCTTCTGTCTGGGCTCCACGTCCTGATCAAGTCGGTAGTGAAGGGTCTCCTAGGGGTCTCCATCAAGTGTCTGTCTAGCTCAGAACACCCCGGGAAGCAAGGCTGGCCCAGAAACGGGACTGAAGGTTGAAAGGGACAAAGTGACCCAGTGTGGCTGCAGAATGTCCAGGGGAAGGAAGAGGTGGGCGAGTCCCCTCCCCTGGGCTTCTCTTGGCCACTAGCATCACGCACGGTCAGGCACGGGGACACACACAGACACACACGGAACAATCACCGTCTGCCATCCAGGCAGACTTTTTGAGGCCTGATTTCAAGCCCCACTTCCAAATGCTGTGGTTTTAAACGATGGGCCAGAAGCCAGCAGCAAACGGGCGGCCGGACAGCTGCTCAGCTTCAGCCTTTGGGCCTTCCAAATACGGACCTGCTACAGGACACGGTGGGGGGGACACATGCACCATGGGGGGCAGGAAGAGGGGAGGGAAGAAAGGAAAGAAAGAGAGCCATCCCCCAAACACAGCGAAACTAGAAGCCCACTAAACTCTAAGACTATTGTCCTAGCTACATGGAACTACTGGGGAGGAAAAGTTCAAAAGGGAACAAGCTACTCTAAAAAGGTCAGGCTAAGCTACTTAAAATGTCAATGAAAAAAGACATACTTGCATTTAAATATGGTAATAGGGCTGTTGAAGGGGGAAAAAGAAAGATCCAGGTGAAATAAGGGTACGAGGTCATCCCTGGCTGCTGGAACGGGTCTCCCAGCTCCCATGAAGACCCTACGGGTGCCAGGAGGCCGCTCCCTCCCCCCCGCGGGGGCCGCCAGGGACCCCTGCCACCTGAGACCCACGAAGGCACTCCCCCGCCAAGTCCTCTCCCCCTTTCTTCCAAGCAGGATCTAGGTTTCTGGAAATATGGGTGGTGGCAGAAAGTGCTGGAGGAAAATAAGGAAGAAGTCGAGTTATTTCTCCCTGTCTCAGCCTCCGCACGCCAGGCAGCCCCCCTCCCCCCGCCCCCCCGCTGCAGGCACACGCCGCGGAGCTCAGGGCACCCTGAAGGAGAAGGAAGCGGCCAGGAGAGAAGGAAGGTCAAGTTATTCTTTTGCACTCCTCACCGGTATGCGAAACGGAAGGTTTCCTTGAAAGCCTGAAAAGGTATGGTGGGGGGAAGGGGGCAGTATCAGAAGGAGGCGAGTTTAGTCAATAAAAAGACATTTAACAAAAGGTCTATTTTCTGGAGTCAAGTGCATTTTTGACCGGAAAAAAAAAAAAAGTCTGAGAGAAAGAGGAAGGAAAAAAAAAACCTTATCCAAGAAAGGAAATCCATTATCCTTAATCTCAGATAAAGGTTTCTGCTGGAGACTGAGCATCAGACACCGCTAAGGGCTGGAATTTCATCTCAACCATCAAGCAGGGCTGAGCGGACTGACAGGTGTGAGAAGAGGGCTGGGGAGGAGAGCTCATTGTGCCCCCACACCGGACAGGGGAGCCCACAGCCCTCGCAGGGACTGCATCTGAGACGCCTGGGCCAGGGCCACGGCGCCGCGGCCCAGCCCAGCCTCTGTGGGACTCTGTCCCGGACCATTCCCCAGCTCCCTGCCAGCCCCTCCTGTTCTCTGAGGCCGTTCAGGTGCACTGGTCACCCCACATATATTCTTCAGATGACCTAGCAGCTAAGCCCAATGCTCTTACCAGGGGGCCCCCATGGCCTCTCCTTGGTGGCTGGGCTTGCGGGGGATGGGCAAACCCAGACCCAAGAAAGGCGGGGGGTGTGTGTGCACGCACGTGTTGGGGTGAGGCTGCCCCGGCCAGGAGCTCTCAGAGGCCAAAGCAGCATAGCGACCCGGGCCTGAAGCGGTCCTGATGGAGAACAGCCTTCTCTAGGACAGCGGGAGGCACCCGGGGACCAGGAGTCCCCCGCCCGGGGACCGTGGTGATGAGCCCCCCCTCCCCGGGGTGGGCCCAGATCTGGAAGGGCTGGGGGTGCAGCGAGGAGAAGCCTTCCAGACTTGCCTCGTGGTCCTGTTTTCAGCTTTTCTCCCCAAGCCCTGAGGAGCCAGGGGTCATGTATGGCGTCCTGTCTGGGAAACCTCTCGTTTTATTTCTGAAGGGAGAGGGTGTCTGGGCTGCCAAGGAGAGAACGGCCCCAGCCGGGAGTCCCCAGGAGAAGACCTTGGGGGAATCAGGCAGAAGGTCTGACAGGGCTCAGGCGGCAGAGCCCCTGGCCCGAGTGCCTGTGGCTGCCCCAGCCTCCCACTCACTGCCCAGAATAGATGACCACCTCCCCTCTGCTGCTGGAGAGGCTTCCTCCTCCGTGTAGCCTGCCTGGCCAACGGGAAGGGAGCAACCAGGCTTCCTGTGAGGCAGGGGAGCACAAATCTGGGGTTCAAATCCTGGCTCAGCCATTTACTAGCTGTGTGACTTTGGGCAAGTTGCTTAACCTTTCTGGGCCTTGATGTCCCCACCTGTAAAGGAGGTGACGATATGAGTGCAGGATTAATATACACAAAATGCTCAGATGACTGCCTGCCGGGGAGGAAGTTTAAATGAATGTTAGGTGTCATTTTGATGAGGCCTGTCCAGCCATCAGCCCTGCCTTTAGGACAGGAGTCCCCTGCGTGGAGGGCTGTTCCACTCTCCCCATGACAAGCCACAGGGTCAGACAGTCATAAGCACACAGGGGGCTGGAATTCTCTACCCATAACAGCGACCTGTCATCCTTCATACTGTCCCAGCCTCCTAATGTCATTCTAGTGGAGCTAAAGTTCCTGAGCTCAAGACTAGAGTATGCATTTCATTCAGCTCTAACAGTGACTGGGCCAAGGGGGCTGCTGCGACCCTCCTGTTCTAATACTTCCCGTTTCTCAGTAGTAAATCAGGCAGCAAAGAGCAAAATGTTTTGCTGATAGAATCTCAGGGCCTGGGGGCTTAGGTTGCCCGCCCCGGGAACTTGGGTGTTAGGAATGAGGTCTGCTCCTCCTGGTGGAGAACCCTGCATGCACAAAGAGGGTGCCTGGGAACAAAAGAATAATGCTGAGGCTAGAACCCCAGGCACACGCAGGTGCCACGCCTTATTTAATGGCAGTCAAATCCGAAGACCCAGTCTCGCTAGTCTGAAGGTCCTCGGCCCCCCAGATGGGAGAAGAGAACAATCCCCGCGCTTGGAGTCAGAGCCCAGCCTCCATCCCCCACTGCCCTGGCCTCGCTGTGCAACCTGGGCACAGTGCTTCCCTTCTCCGGGCCCTGAGGAACCAGCTCGTGCGGCTGGAGGCCCGCCGTCGTCGCTGCCTCACCTCTGACCCTGCACGAACCGGTCTTCCTCACGTAAAGGCCGCTGGCCCCAGAAAGCGGCGCCTCTGGGCTTCGTGACTCATCTAAGTGAAAGCTGCCACCATCCCACCGACCGTGAATGAGACGCTTTCCGGGACTTCTACGAGCTGTGAGAAACTTGACGGCAAATTAGAAGTCAATGGCACTTTTGATTTTTTTTTGAGAATTCTAGGGCACCACACCTCCTTCAGACGTTTCCACCGGTGTCCGCCTCCGAAGCAGTTGTTTTGATGTGCAAATCTTATTTCTCTTGCTGACGACAAATTCTTCTAGGGCAGGGCCTAAGCCCCATGTCCCACTTAAGGCCTAGTGCAGAGTCTGCCCCAAAGAAGATTCTCGTGGAGCCGCGGAGGGTCAGGATGTCCCGCGGCAGGGGGGAGCCTGAGAGCTGGAGCTGGGAGTCACTGCTGCACGGTGGGGTCACTGCACACGGAGCTGCCTCTTCTCAGGCGACCCTCCAGCCCCGGGATGGGGACAAGCTCAAATGCCCGCGGGAGCATAATGAACCAGCCCTCCGGGAGGGGGCTGAACAATAGCCCCCACGAGCGCCCTGCACTGTCTCCCGGGCTGGGCCTCACCGCTGTTGCTCCCCGGCCCCCCGGGGGAGCCTTGACAAACCCCGAGGCCTGCCTCCCACCCCGCAGAGAATCTGACTGAGCTGCTCTGGGCTGCAGCCCACACAGCGGGACCTTTCACTGCTTCCCGGGTGATCCCGGTGCACGGCCACGGGCTTACACCTTTGGTGTGAAGGCTTTCAAAAATTTTAAGATGCTCGGTGGCGCCGCACATCTGCCCAAGTCCATCACCCCGCTTCCTTGTAGAAAGGAAGGCCCTCCCGATGATTCTGCAGTGACTCTCCTTCTCGGGACCATGTCTCCTGAGACCCACGGCAGGGCCTCCGTGCAGAGCAGTGGGGCTCCAGCCTGGCCTGGCAGAGCTTTCACGACACACTAAGAATCAGGGGGGCCCTGCATTCCCAGCTTTTAAAGGCCTTCCAGATGCTTCTGACGCACCGCAGAGGCAGAGAATGCTGACTTAGGGAAGGCTCAGCTTGCAGTCCACACTGAAATGGTGCCTCCTTTCCTGCCGGCTGTGGGGTGTCAGCTTGGGCACCTCTTTCCCTACACCCTCCTCCCTGCCCGGCATGAAAAGATGCCCGCCTGGGAGCGGGCCGCCGGGGAGACGGCTCCGGCACTGTCATTACTTATTTCTGTGACCTTGGAGGAGTCTGTGGGCCTCTGTGCCTCTCGCAGAAAGAGATGAGAGAATTCGGAGCTTCCTCAGGGCTCCAATAGGTTGCGACTTTGAGGGGCATCTTTATAAACCGCTCTCTTGTAACGTGTGTTCCCGTCCCGAAGGGTCCGTCAGGAAGGCAATTTTTCCTCTGCTGTGTTTGCTCAGAGCACTCTCTGCCCCCTTCCGCGGCACGTCCTGCCTCTCCCCCACCAGCACTTTCTGTAGATGGTTCCAACATTCTTGGCTAAACCCAACGTTGCCTCACTGAATCCAAACACTCCAAAAGAAGCCACCCCAAGAAGAAATGGTCACCCAGAATGTAGGAAACACGTCCTGCAAGAATTTAGAAAACGCTCCCATCTGTCATCTGACTGGCCCAGGGCCCTGCCCGCCTCCCGGGCAGGTCTGCCTGGTGTGCCTGGGCTGGTTCTTTTAAAGGAAATCCATAGCTTTGTGCAGAGAGACAGAGCGGCGGCTTCGGGGGGTGTGAGTGGAAAGGGGGTGGGTGGTACATTTTTGGAGCAGGAGGACCTAGGGGGTCCAGATCAGAAGAGAGGGCCTGAAGAGGTGTGACAACTGATAACCGAAGGGGCACATGGATATGATCGAACTGTAAAATTCTGCTCTGAAGAAAGCTGATAGGTGTCCGTTAGAAAAAAAGAAAAAGACAAAACCTGAGTTCCTGGCATTGAAAATAGGAATCTGATTTCCACACACCTTTTTAGGAGCCAGCCTGACATTCCCTAAGGACACCAATAATGCCATTCTCATGGAGACCCCCTCCCCACGGCTTTCCCCACCCCCAAGAGAGGGCTAGGGCTCCTGCCGGGGCCAAGGTGCTGGAGAGAGCGTGGGGTGGAAGGCAGAGGGACCAGTGAAAAGGCCAGGCCTGCCTGCCTGGGTACAGGCAGGGGAAGGGCGTGCAGCTCAGGCCTGGTCCTGGGTCCTCCCAGTTGCCCAAAGGAAGTGAGAGGCTCCGGGGTCAAGAGCCCCAAGCGTGTTGGCACCTAGAGCAGAGGGATGGCACAAAACTCGTCCCAAATAACTTTTAATGCAATCGCTGTTTCGCTTAATCTTCTCTGCAGATGTCGCAATAGGGATAAAGGGAAGGTACACTGCACATCAAACCTTCGAGAGGTTGTAGTCTGGTTGTCAGAGAGCCTCTGTTTGGATGAAAGGGTTTGCGGAAGCACGAAAACCCAAGTCAGGGAGCATCCTTTGGAAACTTCCCAGGAGAGGCAAGCGCAGCCCCAGGGTGCCGGGCCAGCAGTGAAAGCTGTGTGTCTTCCTGCAGATTCTTTCCGGATTGGGGCGGGGCGGGGGGGACTCAGGGAGCACGACAGACCACCTGCCATCACCGTGTCCCCGAGTGCCAGCAGTGGGGCGAGGCCTGCCCTCCCCCCCCCCCCCCCCACGTGGGGCTTTGTGGCTTCCCATCTTCCTGCTGCTGGATGACGAAACTCAGTAACGGGCCTTGGTCTCCACCCAGGCCTGGCTCCCAGCTCAGAGCGTGGGGCCGAGGGCTGCAGGAGAGCTGAGAACACCCTTTAGGCCCTGCTTGCCTGGGTGCTGGGGCTCTTCCGGGAGAAAGGAAGCTGAGAGCTCCACTGGGGGCTCTGGCCCAGCATCCTGCTCCCTGGGCCCTCCCAGCCCCTCACCGGTAGAGAGCTGGGGTCACGGCACCTCTCTTTGACCCAGAACTTCTGCAGGGAAGCTATGTTCATGCCTTCCCCATCTCCAGACCCTTTCTCAGACCCTTACCCTCTCCATAAATATTTACTGAGCACCTGCTACATGCCAGGCACTGTTCTAAGCACGGCGGTCGGAGCAGTGACTGAGACTCCCATGCTTTCTGCCCTCATGGAGCCCACGGTTGCTCGTCTCTGACAAGAAAGGGGGACTCTGTCTGTGGGACCACGCGCACACAAACCAGCTCCCTGAGAAGGAGAGGAGACTGGCCAACAAGAAGCAGGGCCTTGGATCTAGGGAGCTATGGCTCAGTCTGCCGGGGAGAGGGGAGGGCTCCACCACGGGCCCATCTAGTTTGGAACCAGGCCCGTGTCTGCTTTAGGGTCTTCTCCTAGCTGAGCTCCAGCCCTGGGTGCGGCTACCCCAAATTCTGCTCCAAGAGGGGGCCGGCACCGGGAGCGGCCGACACAGGACACGTGCTCTGGCTCCGGCTGCCGGCCGCACAAGGACACTCTGTTCCACATCACGCTCTCTCCCCGAGACCTCCGGAGCCAGGACGGCCGCAGGGGGTTCGTTCCCCAAACAGCCGCCGCTGCTCCGTGCCAGCCGTTGGTGGCCCTGGATTACCCAGGGAGACCCGCTCGCCCGCAGAACAAACAGCTACCTGCCCATCTCTCTCAGGCCAAAAACCAAGAGCTTCAGGAGCAGGCACTCCACGCCATGTCGAGGGGTACAGCGGCAACTCCTCTGAGAGCTCCTCCTTTCACGAGACAGCGTCCTCCCCGCCCCTCGTCTTACGCACTGCCATCTCTGCTCGTGAGACGCTCATCCGCCTGCCACCAACAGCTCACGACAAACCACTGACCTTCTAGAGTTCGCCGTTCACACGGCTTTTCACACTTCTCCTGGCTCCCAAAGTTTCCGATGCGGAGTCAAATTCTGCTTCCTCCCCACGCCTACCCTTGCCCCCCAGCTTCATTCTATGTGGGCCTCTGCAATGGCTCTGCCCCAGCGCAGTTCCAAAGAGCACCCCCGGGGCGCCCACCTCTATGGACCAGGACAGGAAGCACGCAAGCCTGGAGCACCCCAAGACTTCTTGCTGAGACACCCCAGGCCCCCATCCTGGCCCCATCACTGGGCCCGTGAGTAAATGAACATCTGTGATCTCAACTCCCCCTGCCCCGCCCCCAACGTAAAATGTAGACCCTCCCACGCCCCCACTTTTTGTCTCCTGACATAGGTGTTTCTGATGCTGAACGGGAGACCACTGCTGGGGGCGCAGGGCCGCTGTGATTTTCCAAGTGGCACAGACACATCTGACATTGTTCACAGCACGGCATACCACTTGCGTGCCAGCCCGAGCTGGAAGGGCGAATGCTCGAACCTTCTCTATACCTGTCTCCTCGCCTGTACAATAGAAGAATACGGCCTCGACAGTAAGAAATCAGTTACTGCACCCCTGAGAATAACAGCAGCTGCCACGGTGGCACTCTCCGCGGCCAAGGACCCAGAAAGTCCTCTCCAGCCGGGCCTGTCCTAGAGAGACTGGGGTCCCCTCCGTGAGCCGGCCCCACAGCTCTGCAAGGAAGACGTCGCTAGTCCCATTTAACAGAGGAAGGACTCCAGGGCCAGAGTGGTTCAAGGAAACTGTACATCCGCGCTTACAGCAAGGTGGTAAAATGCCATCGCCCGCACTCGTTGGGACCCACAAGAGACATAACCTAACTTCCGCCCCAGGCTCCTCCTGCTCCTCTGAAAATGTGGCCAATGGCGCCTCCTGGCCGGGCCGCTGTGACATGCAGTGAGATGACGGCCCTGGGTGCTCAGCGCGGTTATCCGGCATGCGGCAAGCCATCAGTAAGCGCAATAAGAACTTTTCTTTCTATTTTTATTATTATTGCCCAAGGTAAGAACAGTAGTAGAACTGAGAACTCCCTTTGGGACCTTCCTATTCTAAAATCCTATTAATTTACATGCCATTTCACATCCAAAGGGCTTTCGTAGATAAAATTCATAATTTGCTTGTGAGTGATAAGGGTAGGTTTTATCTAAAGTGCAAGAGCTAACTTCGGTGGGGTAACGTGATGGCGGGAGGCAGGGGCTCACGGGGGCTCAGGGAGGGACACGGCCCTGTAATGTCGGGCCCACAGGGGTGGACATGGATCCTGGAGCTCTAGAGACTGGCTGCCCCACCTGGCTACTCACAGCTTCTCTAGGAAGGCCCGGGCTAGCGGAGCCTCTGGGTCCTTCTGTCTGAGTGGAAGGACTGCTCTCTTCTCTGCCCCCGACAAATGCCCTATAAAGGCAACGGCGCCTCTCTCTGGGTCAGCACCATGTCCCCAGTCTCGAGGACAGGTCAGGCACTTGGTAACTATGCGCTGGGCACGTAAAGGACGGGTAGGTGGACGAGGGTGAGTAGGTGGGTGCCAGGGGGTGGGGGAAGAAGGCACCCTTCCTGCTTGAATCCTAGCTTGTTCAAGGCTGGGACCAGAGCCCAGAGGAAGAAAGCCTGGAGAGATCCGAGGCACGGACCACTACAGCTATGGCACTGGCCTCGACCCTCCCCCGAAACCCCTGGGGTGCCCTGGGGCCAGCTGGACACCCACCCGCCCGGGCTCAGACCAGGGCAGTGGGGCCTCCCCAGGGCACGCCCCCTGCGAACGGGTGCTTCTGGCAAGGCTCTCCCTCAGAGACGCCAGCCCCGTCATGCGCCAGGCTGGCTCAGTGGCAAGGCCTTGACTGTGAACAGCCTCCCAAGACAAGGGTGGGGACAACATCTCTGGCCCACAGATTCATTCCCTGGGTCTGGGAGCAAGCGGCACCGGCTTCTCCATGACCAAGTCTGTTCTCCAGCTGTCCTGGTCCAGGTAATGGCACAGTATCTGCCCCAAGCGGGGGCGGGGGTGTCGCAATGGACAGAGGCAGGAATGCAAGGGAGGAAGACACAGGATGCTTTCGTGCCTTTAACCTGCTGGTCCCTGGATATGGAATACCCTTCCCTCATCAGCTGCCTGGTGAAATTCTGTTTCCACCTCAAAACCCAGGTCAGGTGCCACCCCTCCCTGAGAGCCTTCCAAGCAAAGTCCTGACTCCCTTCCCCATGCTCGCTCGTCAGACCGCACAGGAACACATCTGGCCACATGTGGGGCGTACTCCGGGCTCTACCTCCTCGCTCACTTGCTCAGCAACCCCGAGCCTGGAGAGGACCCAGCCTGGGCCAGGCCCCGAGGACCGTCTCCAGCACACTGCAGAAAATGTGCCCGTGCCCCCGCCCTCAAAACTGAAGGCGCAGGGAGGAGAGGGAGCGACCTCACTGGTCGGGATCTCTTGGGCAGGGGATCCGAGCTGGGCTCCGCTCTGGGGCAACGTCTCTGGGCGGGACCCCACTCTCTCTTTTCAGCCTGGGGAGGAGTAGGGCGTGGGGGCCACACCTTTGCCTTCTGGTCTGTCCATGGCTGTCGTGGGGGGCATGACTGCCCATCCCTCAGGCCGGCCACTGCCATCTACCTGTAATTCCACATGCGATATTTTGTGGTTGTTTTAAGTGGCAGGCTTTCACGTGCTTTCGCTGCTGGAAATAAAACCTGAAGGGCTTGAAGCAAGGTGATTGCGTTCGAGCAGGCAGGCCGAGCGGGACTCTGTGCGCCTGGGGGTACGGGAACCCCGGGAGGTGGGAGCAGAGTAAGGGCGGCAGTGCAGGGGGAGATGGGACCAGTGGGTGCGGCGCTCAGCCCCCAGGAGGAGGGACGAAGCCAGGCCCACAGCATCCCCCGTGCTGCCCCTGCCCCTGTCTCCGCAGCGTCTCCTCCTCCTTGGACACGACCTCCCCCTTTCCCCAAAGCACTAGATCATGCCTGATCCCGGTGCCCCTCTTAACAACTTGTGAGCGGGCCAACAATCAATAGCCCCATTTGACAGCTGCAGACACGGAGGCCCGGAGGAGGTCCTACTCTCCCAGTAAGCTGGGGGCAAGCACTGGGTCTCCAGACTTGGCCCTGGGAGAACGCAGCGCTCCGGGCTTTGGCGCGGGGAGCTGAGTGCTCCCTTAGCTATATTTCCCTTTATTTATGCAGAAGAGCTTCAAGAGGCACGGAAAGCTGATCGAAAGTGAAACCCACAATTCACGTCAATTCAGATCGCTCCAATTCATTTCCGCAAACATTTATTAAGTGCCTATTAGGCCCTGCGCTCTGCTTTCATCTGGGAATAGCGTCCTCAGCTCCTGGTTCTCCACGTGGAGGGAGGGCACGGTGGTGAGGCCCATGCACAGCCCCCCGGCCCACGCACTGCCCCTCACGGCCCCCCGACGGCCCTCAGCCAAGATTGGGGGCTGGGGTGGCACCTCCCCTCTCCGTCTTCTTGCAGAGCAGCAGACCCGCTTCCCTGACTGAGCTTGCCTTCCACCTTGAAACAGAGGAGAAGCCCCGAGGGCACACAGGGCCCGAGGGCGGGAGGGGGGCTGGCCACAGGAGGAGCTAGCTTGTGGTTTAAAATCGGCCCCAGGATCCAGTCTGTGAAGACAAGCGTGAGGGCTGCAGGGCTGTGCGGATCAGGGTGGGCGATGAGCAGATGAGCAGATGGGCAGGGGGCGGGGGGCTGCCTCGTCATGAGAGGCCTTCTTTACAAGGGAGTGTTTGTTTATAGAACTGAAACACCTCCCTGTGGGTGCCCGCGGCACAGGGGCCCGCGGCTCCGACCGCCTACCTGGGAAGCCAAGCACCTTGTCGCAGCAGTTCAAGATCGCCGAGGTGGTGGGGGGGCAGGAAGAAGGGGTAGATGGAAGGGCTCTGGAGGTGTTCCCCGCAGGGTCCAGGGGGCCCATCCTGGCAGGGCCTGTGGGGTGGCAGCCAACGGCATTTCCGAACACTCCACAAGACGTCATAAACCGGACCGCACCGACAAGTTTGGGTGTGAGCGGGTTCAGGAGGCAGCCCATTCCCCACGGCCAAGGCCGCTTCGCCCAGTCATCTGGTTTACAGCAAACTCCTTCCCCTCCCGAGAACGCGGGCTCTCTGCACTCTGCTTTCCACATTCAAGCCACGGCCTCCAGGACAAGACCGCGAAGCCTCTGTCTTTGCTCAGACCAGCCGGACCTGACCGGAGCTTACCCTGCAGCAGCCCCTACTGAGGCCTTTCCCCCAGAGGGGACAGGTGTCCCTGAGCTCCTGCGCCTCTCCTCAGACCACACCCCCCTCCCTCCACGTGAATGGCCATCTCCCAGAGCGACCTAAAATCCCCTGGCGCCCAAGAACCATCATTAGACAAATAAGGAAGGCGAAATCCGTGGCGAGTGGGCCTGAGTCCCAGATTCAGCAACCCCGCAGGCATCAGTCAGAGCCCCGCTTTCTGCTGAGTGAGGACTTGGCCTCGAAACCTCTCTGAAGCCAGTTCTCTAGGCAGCCAGCAGCCATCCGTCAATATCCGCACCCGAGAAGGAACCTGTTTTCTATCGATGGAGAGGTACAAGCACAAATTGGAACTTCCAGAACCAGAGGCCCAGGGCGTCCCCAGCTGGAAGGTGGACGGCCTGGCTGCTCCCCCACGCACCGTCCTAGGAGGGAGGGGAGAGCACTGAACTATGTGACACCAACCGGGCTCGTCCCCAGTAGAGCTGAAGGACCCAACCCCCCCGAGAGAGTGAGGCGGAGGGAAGAGGGGAGGAGAGCAAGTAAAGGTGCAGGAGGAAGGGAACAGAGGTGACCCTGTGGTTTCTCCACCGGCCCCCCACCTCTACGATTCACTCTGGCAATTGAATTACGTTTTTCCTCTACTTAAAATCCCCTAAAGGACTTTCCACTTGCTTTAGGGATCAAATCTGAATTCCTGCATCAGACTCACAGGCCCACCATGACTCAGCCCTGCCGCCCTCTTTAGCCTCGTCCCCCGCATCCCCCCACCCCAAACCGCTCCTGCCAGCTGCCCATACTCTGAAATCTGCGTAATCCGTGGGACCTGTGCTGCTTCCTCTCTCAGCTTTGTGCCAGATTGCTAAGTATCCTGTATTATTCTACTGTATTATTCTACTTTTATTATCATCCCGTATATACTCCACTTTTCTTCCTTAGTACAGAATCCTGTTTTTTTTTTTTTTTAAAGATTTTATTTATTTGACAGAGAGAGAGAGATCACAAGTAGGCAGAGAGGCAGGCAGAGGGAGAGGGGGAAGCAGGCTCCCTGCTGAGTAGAGCCTGAAGCGGGGCTCGATCCCAGGACTCTGAGATCATGACCCGAGCCAAAGGCAGAGGCTTAACCCACTGAGCCATCAGGCACCCCAGAATCCCCTGTTTTTAGCTGGCATGTGGTTACCTGAAATAAGACATTTCTGAGGCTCCCTTGCAGCTAAAGCTAGTCATGTGACTAAAGTCTGATCAATAGGATCTAAGCAGAGTGCCACACTTAACTTCTAAGAAGTAGTATTAAAGGAAAGAGATGTGCTCTTCTGGGATGAGTATGTAATGGCTGGAGCTTGGGCAGCCTTATTAGACAATAAGGCAGAGTCTTATGTTGAAAAGAATAGAACATGAAGATAAAAGAAACCCAGGCCTCTAATAGTGTGAAACCAAATCCAGGCTTCTTTTACATGACAGAGAGAAATGAATTCTTATTTTCTTTAGGCCATCACTACTTTGCGTTTTCTTACTTTCGTGTGTTCTTTCTTTCTTTCCCTGCCTGGGATTTATTTCCTTTCCTTCTTTACATAGCTGATTTTATTTGACTTTGCAAGACCCAGTTCTGATGTCACCCTCTCTAAGGGGCCATTCCTGACAGTACCCTAGGCTGGACAAGCAGCCACTGTGGTCCCCTCAAAGCAAAGAGCGATTCCCTCTTTCTAGCTAAGCACCTGTCTCATGATGGTCTGCTCAGTGAGTCTGATGACTGGACAAAGAGCATCTTGAAGGAAGGAGTCTCATTCATGTCCAGATCAAATGCCTGACAATGAGTAAATGGGGAGGGATGGAGGGAGCAAGGGTAGGGCATGAGGGTGAGAAAGAAGTCCCAGTAATTCTCTGGCCTCACCTGGGGGATCCTGTAGCACTTCTTTCACTGATAAGCAGATCCACCACAAGGCAGCTCTGCTGAGGTTGACGAGGAAGAGACAACCACTCTAGAGAGTGGCATAAGAACATGACTTCTAAAACTCCTAGCTGCACAGTATTTATCAATTTACAAGGCACATACCCAAAACACATACACTTTACCCTACTTAATTCTAACAACCTACCTAGGCACTATGATTATTCCCAGGGCTGAAAGGGCTACATCGCTCGCTCTGGGTCACATGGTACTACATGGCCAAGTGGGGGACCTGGCGATGAAGTCCTTCTAGCTTCACATCCAGAAACACTGGGGCCTCCCCCAACCTGCACCGTTCGGGGGAGTCAGCGAGGCAAAGCACAGGCAAACCGCACGTCAGCCAGCGTGCACGAGCACGTGCAGGAGCTCATGCACACCTGGCGCACGGACGTGAGGGGCTCCAGATGTTCCAGGGGCATCTTCCCCAGAGGGCAAGAGTGACGGTAGATGAGGAGCACGGGGGCGGGCTGTGCAGCTGCTGCGCACAGCTGCTCTGCCCCTGCGCTCAAGGACAGGACCAGCCCGAGCAAGTGCAGGGGACGCGAGGCAGCGGGGAGGGCTGGGGATAGGCGGCAGCCGGGGGGGGGGCGGGGGGGGGCAAAGGGAGGGAGTCCACATGCTCTCAGAAACTGCACTAGGCTGTTATTGGGACCCGTTCTTCAGTGCGTTCACCTCCCCCGGAGCGAGAACGGGACACTGTCAGGCTAAGAGACGGCAGCACACAGCATGTCCGTGGTAAACAATTTATTTTTCTACCTCAGTTGCTTACAGGGGGGAAAAAAATAAAATGTCATTAGGGAGCAGCACAGACGAACTATTTACAGAGATGAAGGAAATTCAACAATGGCGAAAACGCGGGTGAGGCGAGCATACTGGGACAAGATCACCAAAGCAAAGCAATTCATAGCAGAACAAAATAAAGCGGGGGTGGGGGCGGGGAGCCATACAAAATCATTTAAAAAAAAACAACAACAACAACCCAGCACTCATGAGAAAGCCTGTGGGAAAATAACAGGAAACTAAGCAATGATTACATCAAGCATCTTTAATGAGCTGAGCAAAGCCGCACAGGTTGGGTCTCAAGGACAGTGACATTCAAACAGATGGACTGGCTCACATCAGATGCCCCCGGTGGAAGCATGCGGGTCACTTCTCACAAACTAGGAGCGGGAACAAGGGGGTGGCTCTCGAGGGTGCTGCTGGGCTGTACTGCGGGAATCCCAGCGCGAGGGGCTATTTCAAATGGGGGAAGCAGAGGGGGTCCGGACCATGGGAAAAGCAAGCCCTCCTCGGAGTGACCGATC
The DNA here is from genome assembly GCA_028534135.1 of Potos flavus. Taxonomy (NCBI): domain Eukaryota; kingdom Metazoa; phylum Chordata; class Mammalia; order Carnivora; family Procyonidae; genus Potos; species Potos flavus. Next base: position 27,547,843 of record CM052891.1, on the reverse strand, counting down.
ATCAGGGGTGCCCACCTACTCAGGATCGGCCCCGTGTGCTCTGTCCCCTCCTACCCTGGCGGGCCCAGAGGCTCTGATATCAGCGGGGCCTGCAAGACCCATGTGGACGGGGTGCAGGGGAAGGAGGGGCCTGGCATGGATCTGTGGCCACACTGCCTGGGATGTCCCTTCTCAAAGACACGTGTACGTATCATTATCGTTCACAGCCATGGAGCGACCGGCTCCCAAACACGAAGACAACCAGATCGCGATGGTTTTTCAGATAGTTTTTCTTCCAGATTACGTTTTTCATATTACTGTTTACAAAACAGGGTGAGTGTGTGTGTGTGTGTGTGTTCGTTCACTGTTGGTACTGTCCATCACAGGACACACGTGCTCTAAGTCACAGATCCCCAACGCCTGTGGGCCACCAGCACTAAAAGCTCAGCCCTTGAAATGCCCCAAGAAGCCCATTTGGTTGCTATTTAAAATGATTTGATGCCGGTTTCCTGGCTTCCCCTGAGGAGGCGCTATGAAGTTTGTGAGAAGTTTCCCTCTGGCCCCGGTACCTTCCAGGTAGGGATGGCGGGGGGGGGGGAAGGAGGGGGGGACGTTCACAGTGTGTACAAGAAGCAAAATGGGAAAGGACTGCAGAAGAAAAAAACATTTTTTTTCCACTGAGTGAAGGATGACATGAATGAGGACGTGAGTCTTTTCCAAGAATTAAAAATGAGAAAAAGAACATTCGTTCAAACAGGCAGCTAGGACAGTCTCAGTGGACACTGACAGCAGCTGGGGTGGCCCCGGCCGGGACTGTGTCCTCTCTCTAGGAATGGTAGCAAACCCCAATGTGTTATGCCTCTCTTAAGAGCTAGTTGATAAAAATTATGTCTTGTGAAATCGGCAAATAGTCTGCAAAGTGAAATAAGAACAGAAATTAACAGATTAAACTGAAATGAGTCCAGAGGGGGGGAAAAGAGAGGAAACGGGGGGGGGAGCACCGATGAGGATAATTATTTGAGCCCCAGTACTGATGCTGCAGGGGGGTGGTCAGGGCAGGGGTGCACACGGTGGACATCTGGGCCTGGGAAGAAGGAGCCATTTCCACAGTCGTGGCTCATCCCTCAATCTTTCTAGAGAAGACCTACTCCTCACTCTAACAATTACCCATAGGCATCGAGCCCTCTCTATCACAGCATCTCATTTAATCGCACTGAATCCTAAAGGTGGGCAGAGGCTGGTGCTGCTTCGTGCCAGCCATGCGGCCCAGGAGGACAGGTGAAACGCAGGGCCCTTTGTCCTGACAGGGGACCCTGGGCACGTGGTCTGTGAGTGAACACACACAGGATGAAGGGCCTTAGCAGCTCTCAGGGGCCTGGGCGTCCCGTCACTGCTCCTGGCTAGTGCTCACGCTGCCCTAGGAGGATGGGACCAGAGAGAGGCTGGGAGGAGTGCGGCGTCCACACACACTGTGAGAGACTGGAGGTGGGACACGGATGACATGGTACGTGGTGAGGACACGGAAAAGAAAGATCACAAAGCAGAAAGCTCAGGGTGGTTTGGTGGCGACAGCTGTGCGGATGTCACCGGCTCACAGGACCCCAGGGTGCGGGAAGGAGTCGACAGAGTCAGCCAGACGGGGTGAGCAGAGGGCGGATTTGAGCCACCCTCCTCTGGGCCGTCCCTCTGCACCCCAGCCTCCACACCAGACCCTCTAAGACACTCCTTACTGGCACGGGGCGGGAGAAGATGTTAGAATGTTCCAAAGCTCCCCTGACTCAGAGACCCCATGCCAGGCTGGAGGCTCCAGGCAGGGTCAAGTCTGGTTTTTGAGGGGACCTGCCACGTCATGAGCTCTGGACTGAACACCGTCGGGGACTACCTGGGCTGTGTGGGGACAGCGGACAGAGCAGCAGCTGGGTCCAGCCACCGGGCCACCCCCTTCCCGGCCTGGGGCTACTCCACACACCATCCCTCCCTAACGGCATGTGGCCTCACTCTTGTGGCCACTGACAGCCTCCTTGTGGCCATCGGTGAGGACACAGGAGAGACCTCCAGGGGGAGAAGTGGAAGGATGGGGAATGGAGAATCTGATGGCTGGGGAAGGAGAGAACGGCCACATCCCACGGGTCAGGGAGGCCCTGTGCAGATATTTTAATGCCCCATTCCTGCCCTAATCAAATCCAGCTGACTGGGTGAAGCTGCAGGAGCGAGTGACCGTGATAGACAGGCCCCGGACATGGTCACTCCTAATCCACACCAGGTCCCTCACACCCCTGCTTTGTTCCCAAAGCCTTGGCTTATGGTGACGGGCTGGGCACAGCTGGGAGGCTCTATCTTATCCTACCCAGCCTTGGTCGGTCACTCTTGCACGTCTGTCTTGCATACATGTCTGCTGAGGACACATCCAAGGACACAGATCCCTGAGACAGAGCCCTTAGCATGGGATCCACTTTATCACCGCCCAAATTATTCCACATTAGGATCCCCCAGCTCTCCCTGCCTGGGACTAGTGCTGCATCGAGGGGGCAATGGCAACCTGATTGTGAAGGGAGGCAAGCCCCACCAGGTGTGCAGAGTGGCATGGCACTCTCAGCGAGCCAGGACAGGAGCCCTATACGTCTTCTTGTACCCTGGTGAGGAAGCCAGGGGAGGGAAGGAGATGAAACACTTTCCTAAAACTGCCACCTGCTTCTGGGCTGAGGAGCACGGGCAAAATGAATAGGGACAATGACATGCCAGGTCTCCCTGGCAGGGAAGTGTGTATGGATGCGTCTATGTGTGTGGACCATGCGCCCCTCCCCCAACCTTCTTCCTGATGCTCCAGAATGGTGCCAACCAACAGAATTTTCACAGAAATGTTCTACAGGCTGTGTTAACAGCAGCCACTAGCCACGTGTGGCTGCCGGGTAAGTGAAGTGTGGTTGGTGCAACAGAAATGGGAATTTCCATTTTACTTCATTTTAACTTAAATCTAAATTAGAGTAGCTGTGTGCAGTTAGTGGGATCTTACTGGACAGACGGACGCCAGAGAGACAGCAATGTGGGAGCTAAGAGCCAGACCACCTGGGTCTAAATCGTAGCCCTGCTCTTTGCTGCTAACGAGCCCTGGAACAGGGTTTCCTTCCTCTCCGGGCCTCAGGGTCCCCATCTGTAGATGGGAAAATCTAACGGAGGAGCAGAATTCTCTGGTCGCAGAGAGGCCCACGGCCACCCTAAGGCACCCAGCTGCTGTAGAGGAGCCGGCCCCTCCCCCCATGGAGACGCTGGCCCCAGGGGACGCGCTCATGGGGAAGTCTCCCCCACCTGCACTGCCCCACCTGGAACTGCCGCTACCGTACCCGCCTCCCCACAATCGGAAAGGTGCACGGACCCCAGGGATTATCCTGCCCAAACTGCCTATTTACAGAAGACAGAGACAAGGCCCAGAAATGTTAGGGGACCGGCTGCAGCCATGGGCAAGAGCCTGGGGCTTCCGTCGCTGATGGAGGATCTGTCTGTCCCCCACGGGGCATGGCTCTAAGTGCCCCAAATGCTTCCTGACCTCCTCTGAAACCCCCCCTGCCACCCCAACACTCAGCCAGAGGTGTGCAGACTCTGAGGGAGACCCTCACGCACCTCCCCCCCGGCCCTCCTCCCTGGCTTCAGGACACGGTCCTCTAAGGGCCATGACTACGATCCCTGGGCCCCCAAGGCCTCTGGGTCCAGGCAGGATGACCAACCAGGAACGAAACTCTGCTGGAAGCCCAGCTTCCGAGGGAAGCTCCTTTCTTAGCAGAGAGCCCAAGAGGACCAAACTCCATTCCTAATGCTTCCTCTAGAAACTCCGGCTGTCCTCTGCACACCCCGCCTCCCCGCAAGCACCCCTACATATTCTTGTCTACATTCCATGTCTGGAAAGGCGGGCTCACCCCTTCAGGGGACAAGTAAAGCCCCATCAACATCGCTCCCTTCCGCACCCTTCCCTCACCCCCGTAAGGCCATGCCTGTGCTCGCTGCCTGCCTCAGGTGGGGGTCCCAGGTGTCCCGGCTACACGGGAGCTGGGGCAGCCTGGGCGCGCAAGCGGGCACTGTTGCGGGCTCTGCCTCGAGTCTCTGATGCCCACACATGGGGGAGGCTGAATCTACACCCCCCCACCCAGGACAGCGAATCCGAACCCCAACAGGACACCACAGTTACACACAGAGAAGGGCGTCAAAGCCAAGGCCACCAGGCAGAGCTGGAGGAGGGGACGGAGGGAGGAAGGAAGCGGGGAAGAAAGGACGGAGGGAGGGACATGGGAGATAAGGGAGGCAGAGGGTCAGAGGCCAGTCCAGCAAGAGAACCGGTAACAGGCTCCAGACAAAGGAGGGTGGGCAGAGGGAGGGCTCCTGACTCAGCTCTCCCCTCCCCCGCAAAGCTGCCATTCTCACATACCCAGCACCGAAGCGGTACTTGGGTTAATCAGACACTGAGCTGCACCTGCCCCTGGAGTTCAGTGCATTTGAACTTCAGCACCTACAGGTCATTCCCTGGATGGATACGTGTATGAGCTCTGTTCTCTTTAGGGGTCCTCCCGCCTCCCCTCCGATGCAGCACATCTCCCGTGCTTCCAAAGCCCCGGGAGACACAGACACTCACCTGGGAACTGATAGCCATAGCTAGGAGCAAATCCAGGGTAGCCGCGGCCATAGGTCGCCACGAAGTTGGGGTAGCCTTGAACACAGAGAGAAAGATCACAGCGGTTAGTACAGCTGCCTCAGGCCTGGGGTGAAATCCTGGGGAGGGCAGAAATGAGGACAGCCTGGGTCATTTTCCTGCACAAAACGATTTGTCTCCTGCGAGGGTCTTTACCCAGGGGCTTGGGTCCCCTCTCTACTGGGGCTGGGGGCACTGCTGTCAGCTTGCTGGTAATTAACCTGTATTTGGGCAGAGAGACCCCCCCAAAGCCCACGCACCTTCTGGAAACTGCAGAGTAAATGCCACGCGTTAGCACCAAACAGAGGGCTCGCGCCTGGCTCTGACATTTGGAGAGCTTACCCTGAATGTACTTTACCTTAAAGCTATTGACAGTAGGAGATTAAAGTCCTTGTAATGCCTCCTCCCCAGGCAGCAGACAGTGGGGCCAGTACCAGACAAAGCGGGAGCACTTGGGGGTCAGAGTTTGGGGGCAAAACTCGGGGCTGACCCGGTGCTTCTAGAAAACCCCTGGGCTCAATGAACCATGGCCCAGGGAAGGCAGGGTCCCGGGGGCCTGTGCCCAAGCACAGATACTCCACAGGGTGCCTGCACTGTCCCCAGGCCCCACTCCCCAGGCCCCTGAAACCACGAGGGATGGTTCGGTCAAATGTGCTCCGGGAAGCAGGGCCCAAACCCAGAAGCCTCACGCCACACGCTGTAACTAATGGGCGCTTCGCGGCGAGCGTGTTTTCCACATGCTGTCAGCAGATAACGGGGCGGGGGTGTGATCCCTGTGCTGCGGGCTGCCTGTGGAAAGCGCTGCTGGGCTGGGCATGAGGAAGCTGCTGGCATGTTCTGCAGCTGGGGTGGCCCTCTGTGAGCTAGTAGGAAACTCCCGGGGAACTCTCAACCCTCCATTGTGCTCGCTCAGGCTGCTTCACCATTTATGTCCCTGCCTCTTGGCTCAGGCGACAGAGAAGGCTGGTGTGCAGCCCTCTTGGACCGATGCCGCCAGTCACAGGAGACCCACGGGTCCCCCTGCTCCCATCCCAGCAGGCTCACATTGCCTCCATCCGCTCGGTGTGTGAGAATCCCAGTCCACTCGTGCTCTTGACACACCCCCACGGCCAACCACCCCCAACAGCTTGACTCGGGCTTGGACTTTGACTTTTATTTTTTAGCTGCCCGGTACCTGAACCCCTTCTCTGACTTTGAGTCTTAGAGAGAGGCCGCCTGTCATCGTGGAAGCAGAAGAGGGCCCCCTTCTGTTCTCTCCGAGCTGGCTAGCTGGGAAGCAGGTTGGGAACCTGGGTTTTGCCCAGGGAAGTCCTCCTTGGACCCGTTTCTGAGGAGAGTGGGGCAGAGGAGGAGACAGTGATTCGGAGTGTATTCTGGTGCCTTTGGCGTGAGCCCAGCACCCGTGGCGGCAACAGGGGACTCCCCGACCAGGTCATTCCTGGGTTGTCCCTGGGTCGTGGCTGTGGCTGACCACCCACTTACTGCCTATTCTCCAGCCTTCTTGGCAGTTCTGTGAGCTGACGAGCCCCTTCCAGTCATCTCCTTTTCGGCTTACAGCCGCCAGAGTTTCCGTGGCTTGCCACCGAGAGACTGGTAGAAAGTAGCTTTGATGAGGGGGTAGGGGCAGTCTGTAAGAGTCTTCCTGCCCTTCAGCCACGAGGGCAGCTGTGACGGCTTCCCACCTGTGCCTCTGCAGCTCGAGACAGCCAATGACACACCCCAGATACGGGCTCTGGGGTCTCATCATCCGTGTCCCAAGTGCGCAGGGGTACGTGACAGGCACCTTCTGACCTGCGGTCAGGGCTAAAGGAACAGGATCGCCTCCGCAGTTCCATCTCGGGTGCCCTCGGGCAGCGTGCGTTCGAGCTGGCAGGTCTTCCTGTTCACGGAGCCTTTATGCCTCAGGGGCCCAGAGATGGGACCCACCTTTCCTCACTTGCCCATGCACGTTGGTGTCTTGGCCTCCACTTGACCAGTGGGTCTGTCATCGGACCCAGAAGAGAGGCTTGCTCGGGTGGGCGTCAGGAGACTTGGGGTCCAGGCTTGCTTCTGGCCCGAGGCCACGCCCCTGGGGGGTCTTCCTGGTCCTCTGACACCTTGAGTCTTGCCATCTGTACAAAGCTCTGTGGGTCCCTTGTGCCATTCTCGCCTGGGCCCCCTTGTGGTTCCCTTCCCTTCCCCTGTTTAGCCAGAGCCTTTACAAAGGTGCAGTCACGACTCATTGGCCAACTGACCCGTTTCCACCTCAAAAGGGCCCTGTGCCTGCTCCCTCCCGGGGCGCCGATCTCCCGGTGCCTGGTGTCTCCCTGGCAGAGGGCCGCCCAGACAAGCGGAATGACCGCCGGGGAGCAGGCTCTCCAGTGCGATGCTCGGCTCTGGCCCCCGGTGGGGGAAGAAAGGGACAGGGACAGAGAGGAAGGGGGGGAGCTCAAGAGGCCTTATGGGGACGCACGCACACTGGCTTCTTCCCTGGTATTTATTTCATGGCTGGCCAGCTCAGTTCTCCTCCGAATTAATCACCTGCTCTCAAATTAGATCTTTCATGACTAGATTTCTTAAACCATTATTTCAACAATATCGATAAACGAATTATATGCAAACAGCCAAATCACCCCTGCCTAGGGCCTTTCCTGGTGAAAAATGACTCCTTTGCTTCTAACTTAGGCACTGAAATATTTTAATCTGACAGCAGATGTGTAGGCCCACGTGTCACCTTCCAGCCTCGGGGCAGGTGGGGTGGAGCGGGGTGGGATGCCCAGCCCCTCCCCGACGACTGGGGCCACCAGAGCCATTCCCTAGCTGCCTTCTTCCTGGCACATGCGACAGTCTTCAACAAGAAGGGAGACAAGCACGGTCGAGTTCACCCCGATTTGGGGCCTCACCCCAATCTTCCCGGCCATGTCAATATGGTCTCCAGCACGACGAAAATTTGGCAGCGGCCAGAGCGGGGAGTCGGGGGGTCTGATCTCCAGCCCCCATCACAAACATCCTCTGGGTCCGGCAGATGAAATCATAAATTTATAATACAACATTATTTCAATTTTCCTCTTCATTTACTGCTGTGCAGCCCAGCTCTGCTCCAACGGCTCCCAGCCGCAGCCACACGGGGAAACTGGCTGGCCGCATATCAATAGCACATTACGGCAGACCCACGAGGAGGCTCCATCAAGCCCTATTACAGCGGGATGACCCAGCCGCCGCTTCCATTAGCAGCTGGGCCCCTCCTGCACCGGCCACTGCCCAATTTATGGGCTCCGATACTCTGGATGCCTGATCAATCCCACAGTAATTATCTCTTGTCACTAAAGGAAAAACTAACCCTGCTGCCTGGATGACCACCTTTCTTGCACACAGGCTTTCCATTGGGGGAAGAAAAAAAAAAAAGAAAACCCTGAGAAATCAGCAACGATTCGAATTTGCCAGGCAGATCATTCCAGGGCTCCCTTTTGGGGATGCTGGCCGAGTTCTCGGAATCGTGGTTCTCAATCTTTCTCCAGCTCTAGAAGATGTTGGCTCTAACGCTAGAAGATGTTTGCATTCTAGGTGGGCACATGACTCATCCTCTCCCAGGCTCTGTGACTCAGCTACTTAGTCATGGAAAACTGCTCCCACCAGGCCCCCGACTTGAAAGGACAAGAGACGAGGGCTGTTTATCCAGGGACCTGCCGGCGTGTGACATATGCACCACGTGGTGTGCAGAGCACTGCCTGGGGCGCCACGTTGGCTCCCTGCGGGATGAATCCAGATGCAACACCTTGTGCCCGGAGCCCTTCCCAGGCCGGCCCGTGAAGGCCAAAGTCTACCCAGACGCTCAGACCCCAAAGCCATCCCGACGCGTAGGAGCATCTTTAGGCCTATGCTGTCCAGTTTAAATTTAAGTCTGAACTACAGTAAAAACCCCAGCTCCTCAGCGGTATGAGCCACATCTTAAATGCTCAGGAGCCACGTTAGCTAGTGGCTACTGTCCTGGGCAGTGCGGGCAGAGGCCCCCTCCACCAACCACAGAAAGTTCTGGGGCACTGTGTTGTTCTCGAAGGAAACCGAAGAGCCGAATTTTGAGCTTCCTCTGTCCACCAGGAAACAGCTGAACAAACGGAGACCTCCTTGGGAATGACCTCGACAGACATTCTGGGGAAAGACACATCCCAGTGGAAATGACGAATGAATCTAGACACGCCTACGTTCCAGCCAATCTCCTTTTGACCTGTTAGTGCTCGCCAGCAGACTATAGCTCCTCATCTCTTCTAGATGCGGATTTTTAAAAAAAATTTGCTTTCGTTTCCGAGGGGCGTGGTGTCGGGGAACACTGGGTCAAGACTTCACGGGGACTCCTCAGTAGGAGCACTGGCAAGCAGGCCCCGGGCTTCTCCAGCCGAGTCTACACAGTCCCACCATTTCCGGGCCTGGAGGGTGAGGCTTCCCTTCAAGGCCCCAGCAATGGGGTACTTCTGTCCCAGCGGTATCGACCATGTTCAGCAGTGTGTGCCCAGCGAGGGCAAGACGGTTAGAGGCAGTAGCTTCTGTGGCTGAGGGCAGAGTAGGCCAAAAGGAATCAAATACATCAACGATAATCACGTTTGCTTTTATTAAGTCCCCTTTCATGAAGAAAAACCGGAGAGTCTGGGGCACGGGGCTGGATCACTGTGGGCACCTCTTGGCCCCCCCGAGACAGCAGAACCAAGTCGAAAGGGCTGCTGAAAGACCTTTCCGAGGGTTTGAGTTGATTTTCGTTCTGTCCAGCTCGAAGGTAGGGAGAGCTGGTCTGAGGAGGACCCCTCCTCTTCTCTCCTACATTCTTTTTAAGGAATTCCCATTAAACTGATCATCCCATGACTGTCAAAGGCCGTGGAAGCTAAAACCAAAACAGCCAAGGGTTTCCTCCCAAGGAGGGATGCAGCCACACCAAGAGAGGGCAAGCCAACATGACTGGGTCCTCTGCTCGTCGGTGTGGAGATAATCTTAAGGGATATTTAAAAATGAGTTTCACAGTTTCCGAGGCATTTACGGGCCAGTGCATCTGCTGTCTCACTAGAACGTCGGCTCCCTGAGATCACAGGGACCTCACGGTCCGCGGCAGCCTCAGCACCTAGGACAGCGCCCAGCCCTCAGTAGGTGCTCAGGAAACACCTGTTGAGGGCATGGATGGAACAGCTTTAATGGTGTATAGTCTCACTTCTAAAAACCCGCCCAAGTGTTGGGTATTTTTCTGCCCTTCTGACAACAAAAATTTACAGCACCAGAACTATTTCATTAATGAACTTTGAACAAACGTTTTTCTGCCTGGGCCGAGTTCATCAACCACACTGAGGCTGCTGACAATTGCGGTGATGACGTGGACAGGTGACGGGTGATGGTGGTGATTCCAGGACAGATACGCACCACCGAGGGGGTGACCCAGGTGACTTACGGGGATGTGTCAGGCCATCCTGCCCTAGCAAAGGAGAAGCACACGGACCTCGTGGGTTTGCCTACCACCAGCTGGGGTCAAAGCCCATCCTGGAGGCTCTGAGCCCAGCACTCCTCACACACGCCCTGTGTGAACCTGGTCCCTCAGCCAGGCCACTGGGCTCTTGGGGCTCCCCACTAGGAGCCTTGCCTTCCAAGGCCAGTCCTGTCTGGATCACCCTGAGCTCGCTCATCCTTCTTAGCACGGCAAACAGGTCACCTCCTCAGGGAGGTATTCCCTGATGGCTGAGCCTAATTTCCACTCTTCATGATGAGGTCTTGAAGCACCCCCTAACTCTATCATGGCTAGCTACCTGTAGAATTAGCCATTAACTGTTGTCACACTCACTAGACCACAAGCTCCAGAGGGCAGGGACCACATCCACTTCGTCAAGCATGGTCTCCCAGTGCCAGCCCGGGGCTGGGTGGGGGTGGGGGGGCAGGCATGCAGCAGGTGCTTAAAGCTGACTGCGGGTGAGCACCTCCTGTATTCAACACAGCCTGCCTTCCTTGGCTCTCGTTATGAAACCACTGGACGCGCTCTGGCCAGGGATCTGAGCTGGAGGGTCGGGAGAGATGTGGGCCTCCGGCCCCTGCTTGCAGCCTGGGGCGAACAGAACCGCTGCACCTTTGCTCTCTGGCCACTGGCATGAATGGCCTCGCTGCACACCTCCGCTTTCCCCTGAAGGCAACAGGGCATTCTTCCCAGCACGACAAGGGCAGCAAGTTAGACTCAGAAAGCCAGGGGCACTTTCTGAAGATCTGATCCTAAAAAACGTTCCCGTCTTATGCCCCAGGACCTTTAGACTCACTGGTGAAAATTCAAGACTCCAAACACCGGCAGGAGGCAACTCTTTTAGATTTGATTTTAAAATTTAAAACTATTAATGCATTTGGAGCTTCTTTTGGTATACAATGTATGATAAAGGCCCCATAAAAATTACTTCTTAAAAGCAAGAGGTAGACAAGTGTCTCACAGTCAATCAGGAGCTAATGCCCACTGATTTTTATCTATTTATTTAATTTTATTAGAGAGAGAGTGAGCAGGGGTCAGGGGGAGGGGCAGAGGAATAGGGAGAGAGAGAATCTTCAGAGGAGGCTCCGCACTCAGTGCAGAGCCTGACACAGGGCTCGATCTCACAACCCCGAGACCGTGACCTGAGCCAAAATTAAGAGTCGGACACTTAATTGACTGTGCCCCTCAGGCGCCCCCTCCCACTGATTTTTAGAAGTAACTTCTTTATAATGTTACACTCTTACACAGAAATATGTTTAGTTTAGGAGCTTTCACTTTTCCTCTCAACGGGTGCATTCCTTTATACCACACTATTTCATTACTGTAGCTTTGTGCCGTGTTCTGCTATTCGGGCCAACTAGTCTTTTCTCATTTTTCTTTTGAAAACATTTTCTTATTTATTCTCATGTGTTTCCGCTTCCAGATCAGCGTTAGATTCATTCGGCCAATGCTTAAAGAAGTAAATAGAAACTTCCAACGAAACTCGATTAAACCGAAAACATTACTTCGAGAGGAAGTAATATTTCCGCCACTTTTAGGATTCTCATGGTGTCTCTTTCCCTCTTTCAGAGTTCCTCGAACTAACTTTACCGGCCCTTGTTATTTGCTAAGACGAAATAGATACAATTCTTTTTATGAATGCGTAACACCAAGAAAAGTTTCATACATTTCGAATGGAGCCAGGAATGATTTAAAGAGCTGCGAATCTGAACAGACATAAAGAACTGATCAAACAATATAGAAGGGGGACTCGTAGCCAAACGGAATGAAAATCCATTAAAACCAGACAGATCATGGGCCTGAATGGAATTTTACCATTAACTACCATTTATCCCATTTAATTAGTATTTTCCCGACGCACAATAACTCGCACTAAAATACTGCTCTCTCGCCTTGAAATTTCTAATTATTGTTGCGACCCACACCATTACGCCTCTTCTCGGCTTTCTTCATTTTTCATGCCATTTCAGTGGCAAGATTTTCAATTATCTACGCAGGACGGACAGAGATACCTTTAAGGAAGGGGCATAATATGCAACTTAATTTCTCTAAAAGCCAGGAGAGATCATTTTTCTTCAGAACAAACACACTTTGTCTTTCATTTTTTTTTTTTTTTTTTTAGCAAATAAAGAGTAAAACAGGCCGTTTAAAACATCCATTTAAATGCAAATTCTGATATCCCAAGAGAAAAATGTTAATCGTTTAAATAGATAGGATTATAGCCCAACCTCATCGCTTCTCCTCCTCTCCCAAGTTTTAGAAAATGGAGCTTCAGCCCACAGGGGAGAAGCCAGCCAGGAGTCCTTGGGTCTTTCAGAAGACCCTGTCAGTAGAGGCATGAGGCAGAGGGCTGCCTTTTTCTCCTTTTGAAGAAGGGAGTGGAAAGGAGATAAAATAATATCATATACTCCCTATGTGGCAGGCACAGGACAAGACGATTATGATCGATCTACCTATCTCTGTAATGGTCACATTGCAAAGAGGTTTATCATCTGAGATGCAGAAATGCAGTTTGCCCAATTGGTAGTGACCCAGTTGGGTGTCCAGGCCTCCGTAGCCCCCAGTGCATGGTGGCTCTGCGGTGTCCCCAGGGTCCCCCGCCCGGACTCACCTAGCATTCCCATGCCAAGCATGAACGCATCCATGGTGTAAGGCAGTCCCCGGGCCCGGCCTCTTGTCCCCGGTGGGAACATGACTTCCTTAGGCTGAGCTTTCTTACATTCTACCTGTTCAACAGAAAGGCGAACAAATGAGATGCAAATGAATGCCACGTAAATGTCAAAGGCAGAACGGATCTGGTTACCCGCAAAGGTATTTTTAGCCTTGCTTCTTATTCACTGTAAAAACAGCCAAGCCAAGCAAATGGCCTGCAAAACAAATATTTAAGAAAACACGCCACTTGTTGCAAATCCTGCTTTGGAAAAACCGACAAGGATGAAATTGGGTTTGGAGGGGTGACGAGGACGTGGGCTGGAGACACGCGTGCTTGGGTCGGGAGCTCAGCCTGGAGCACGCGCAGAAGGCCCGGGAGGTGAGGCGGCACACGGGGCTGCCGTGCGTGTCTATGAAGAAAGCCGACAGCAGCAGTAATACTCCCTCCTGCTCGTTTGGCCCCTTACAAGTTTACAAATGCCTTTGGGCCCCTGACTCTTCCCATTGGGCCACCTGATTCGATTTCTTACTAACCAGACAGGCCAGTTAGCTTTAGCTCCATTTCACAGATGACAAAACTAAACATCCGAAGGCTTGTGTCCTGTGCCGTAAGCCACAGCCCAGCAGGGGCAGGCCTGGAAGCCGGAGTTTTTTCCTATTGCTAGGTCGGCGATGCCCCAGCTCCTTAAAAGCCGCCCCGGCGCGCTCCCGGGAGAAGTAAGAACATTCAACACCGCTTCTGTCCATCTGGATTAGTGGTTTCTCGTTCTGCAGCTACGTCTTCGAGTGGTTGCTAATCTTTCCTGTTTCCCTCCTGCCTCCTGAATTTCTTAATTCTATTCCACTCACACAACCCAGAAGTCGCTTCCTTCCCAGCCTTAATGATCTAGACTACAAGCTCCAGGAAGGAAGTAAAATGTTGCTCTCAGAAGCGCCTACGCCTATGCCGTTCTTAGGGGAGTGTCTCTACCCCCGTGCTCAGTGCTTACTTGCTTTTAGTTTACAGATAAACCTAACACACCGTTAGCTGGTAACCGGCCCCATCGCTGATGGAGACAGGGACGCCGTGGGGCAGGGCAGGGGTGCTTACGGTGGCAAAGAGTGTCAGCATGACAGTCAGATAGTGAGGGAAGAAGGGCAAGAATGAGGTCCCCATATTTAAAAAGGGGCCACATGGTACAGGAGCCCAAATTCCACGTAGCCCTATAGCTGCCGAGGGTCTCACTATCACACAGATTACTATTTCCAGGGTGTCTGAGATTGGAAGAAGTTCAACTGTGTCCCTCCTACTTTGTGTCCCTCCTACTTTGTTTACGTGGGGCTATCTATTTCGGAGATGTGGCTACCTCTCAGACCTTCTCATTCCAAATACTTCGGTTAAAAAAAAATATGTTAGGGGCACCTGCGTGGCTCAGTCAGTTAAGCGGCCGACTTTTGATCTCAGCTCAGGTCTTGATCTCAGGGTCATGAGTTCAAGCCCCATGTTGGGGCTTAGTGCTTAAGGCTTGAGGGAAGCTTTAATTACTTAAAATAGTAACTCCTCTTCCTTCAGAGAAACCAGATAACAGGTATTACTTACTCTTGCTCTTTAAAAAATAACCACACATTGGGGCACCTGGGTGGCTTAGCTGACTAAGCAGCTGCCTTCAGTTCGGGTCATGATCCCAGGGTCCTGGGATCGAGCCCCACATCAGGCTCGAGCCTGCTTCTCCCTCTGCCTGCTGCTCCCCCTGCTCGTGCTCTCTCTGTCATATGAATAAAATCTTAAAAAAAAAATAACCCACAGGCTTTAAAAACATGAACAAAATGGCTCACTATTCATGCCTGATAAGCTTAATACAAAGTTTTTATAGGTTAAAAAGAAAGAGATGAGCATCTTGAAATGAAAATAGGTGAAGGACATGAACAAGCAATTCACAAATGACTAATAATGACACACATCTTTCATATCACACGTCACCTATGACATCCCCAAATGAGACATACTGTCACCTATCAGATTGGCCACGACAACAGCATTCCTGATGTCAGAATCTCTGAGAGTACGGGGAGGGGGGAGGGGCGGAACTTCGCACATATTTTTTGGGAGGGCAACCTGACAAACTTTCGAAAGCCATCCAAGTATACACCTTTTTACTTGCAGGAGTTTATCCTGCACGGACATACGGCGACAAGCATTAATTATGATTTTTTTTTTTTTTAAAGGACATATCCTAAGTGTCCAAGAATAGGGAGTTAGTTGGCCAGGTTTGGTTCACCCAAGCTTACTGAAAGCTGTGAAGCTTCAGAAAAGCGTGCCGATAATAAGAGGCAATGGTACTGGGCAAACCAGGGTGGTCGGTCACCCTAAATGTAAGGGGGAGAAAAGCAAAGTACAGTGACTCTGTGGAAAACCAGTGTATATGCATATCAAACAGGGGAAACATACTAAAAAGACATACCAAAGTCACTTTAGAGTGACTCTGTTCTTTCATTTCCGTGGTGCATTTTGTTACTGGTATTTATTTGTCAAGTTTTCTGCCCTGAGTGTTATTGTTGCAAACAGTAGTAGGGACAGGTGATGAAAAAGAAATAAATTCATCAGAATTAGATCTTTCAGATCTCTCTCAGGAGCCAGTTTGCTCCTAGACTCCGTCCCTGGGACTCAGAAGCAGGCAGAGAAAGCTCATTTGCAAGAGCCTGCCGGGCTGGGGAAGATGGGCGTGCTCTGCAGAAGCAGACAGATCAGGACCTGACGCCAGCCCCGGGAGCCAGCATAATACCGCTAACTAGCTCACTTCCTAATGGCCCTATCGGTGACAATCTCTTGCATTGTCTTAGGAAAACCTGCCGCCTGTTCCTAGGCAACCTGATCAACGCAAATTTCAGGTTTATACAGTTTTCATTTAGGGAACATAAAGGTTAACTGACTGTAATGGGAGTATTTTAAACAAACCCACCTACTCTTCCTCTCACTGAACAGGGCTGGCAGCTCCGTTTAATTCTGCTCTGTCCTCGCTGGTGCTGTTCCGGGCAGCGCCCGCTGCGTGGGTCCTGTCAGCTGCCCTCTGTGTCAGCTGGGAGTGCTCCCTGAGGCCAGGGGCTGTGGCACGCGCACTCTCGGGGTGGAGGGGGGATCCCCCACGTCCTGGGCACTTGAGTGACAGGGTAAGGTAGCCACCGCACCAGGGAGCCTTGGCCTGGACTGCACTGAAGGCTTCTCGAAAGATCTCTCAGGACCAAGAGGCCTGCCCACCCAGCCCCCAGCTCCTTTGAAAATGTACAAAAGGGGAAAGAGGAAGAGCTATTCTCTGCTCCTATCTTGAGTCCCTGCAGGAGGTCAGGGGCCTGCTGAGCCTGTCAACGACCAGCCCCCCCCCAACCCCATGGAGACTGGCAGAAGCCTCCCCTCCCTCATCAGACTGTGAGTTCTCAGGGCAGGGATCTGGTCTACGTCCTGGGTTCCTTGTGACAACCTGTACAGAGCATGGACTGACGCCCGTGCTCACTAGGGTTGCAGAGACCCAGGCTTCTTGACCCTGCCATGCTGAGGGACTCCACGTGCCTGGCAAGTGCTCGGCTGTGGGGGATGCAGACACGAAGAAGGCCAGCCCCCGCCTCGAGAGAGCTCTCATTCTGTTGAAAAGAAGGGGTTCTGACTGTCTTGTATCTCCTACCATGAAGGCAAGTACTCATGTCAATCTGCCCCCTGTCATTTCTGGGCCTGCCAGCCTCCGGAGCCTCTTGCGTTAGACCCCATTTGGGTACCCCCCACCCCCACTATCCTCCCACTGGGTCCCCAGGCAAGCTAGAGAACTGAGCACGAACACCCCAAGTTATAGTCAGAACCCAGAGGGAGGAGAACCAGCCTCAATCTGCCCGGCTCCAGTCACACACTCAGGTCATGCGGCCACACACGATGTCCCACGTTTCTCCCGCTGTGTACCAGGTTACTCCCAAACTTGTGGCCTCGAGCAACAATGGATCATTCTTTCTCGTGCTTCTGGGAGCTGCCTGGGCCCAGCGGGGCCCCTGCTTGCAGCCGCTCCCGTAGCTGTGGTCAGATGGTGCCCGGGGCTGGAGCTGGAGCCAGACAAAGGCGGGACACTCAGCTGGAGGTTCGAGTGCCTCCTTCTCGCACACAGGGGGCGGCCGAGGCTGGTGGGCTGGGACCATCCACCGGGAGGCGCCTCCTCTTGGCTCTTCCGTGGCACTCCTTCCTCTCGCACCATGGCGGCTGAGGCCCGGCAGGGACTGTGCCGGCCTGAGGATTCCACAAGACCGAGGCAGAGGCTGCAAGGCTTATCCCCCAGGCTTGAGAGTCAGGCTGCCGGTTCCAACACATTCTGCTGGTTACACTGGGTCAGCCTAGATTGGGTGTGGGAGGCGAAGGTCGCCAGGGCTGGCCTCGGAGACCAGCTACCGCACGAGATCAGTGAGGGGCGGCAAGCCCGCAGGACAGCCAGAGGCCCTCCTCCACCACGGGCGGGCCCGGGAGCTCCCTCGGGGGGCGGCCCCGGAGAGGCTTGCCTGGCTTCCCATGGTCGACAGAAGCCGTGGGCCTCCGGGTGACCAGGCCTCTTGCTCCAGCTGTTTCAGCTCTGCCCCCACAGAACCCCGTTTACGGTAAACGCTCCCCACCACCCACACCCGAGGTGCTTTCTCTAGGGCAGCCCCGGGTGGCGGCAGATTCTGAGGAAGGGATAGCTCCGAGTCTTGGTCCTTGAATCTCCTCAACAGCTCAGACGCCCCCCCCCCCCCCAGCAGCTTTTCACAATGGCTACAGCTTCCAGGGATGACTGGAAAAAGCAATGTGGTTGGTGGGCCAAGAGATTTTGTAGGAACCTCCATTTGGATTTGTGCTTGCAAGAGCCCTCAGATCGACCGACCAGGCACCGACCAACCGTTCATGTTAGGAAGACGAGGTCTCCGTTTCAAGTTTCACGGCTGGCAAAGCCACGGAGCAACCCCACACCAGGGGCCGAATACCAAGGACGTGCCAATCCCCTCGGAGGTAGGTGGGATTTGCTTTAATTTTCCAATCTTCATATATGCTGCTCTGCTTGGCAGCCTGGCCCTGGAGAAGAGGGGGTGGCCCCCTGCAGCCCGCACAGACACAGGATAACAAGAATGATCTAGCCGAACGGTCTTTCCCGACGGGACGGTCCAGGCGCCAGCGTGTTCCTCGACGATGACACGGAGGCCTGCTGCGGCTGGCACGTGCGGTTTCCGACCCTCCTTTCCACCTTGTCGGGTGGGCGCCTCTGCCCATCGGGGCCAAAAGCAACTCAGCAGTGAGCTCCGTTTCTAACTCTTCATGTAGAAATGATTTTGCGTTTGCATTAGAGTTGCAAGGATAGTACAAAGCACAGTTCTGTATGTCTACATCCCTATCTGTAACTGAACGTTCCTTCCTGAGCCTTCTGAGAGCAAGGTGTATACACAGTGGTACACACTTTCTAAACACATCTTCTTACACACGGATAGGATGCTTTTATCTAAGGTACCTTCCACAGCCTCGTGTCAGTGGACCCCAGGACGTCCTTGAGATAGAAATCCATCTTCCGGGACAGGAAGCTGAGGCCCGGGGACGTCAGACACCTCGCCGGTGGCTGGAGCCCAGGCCATGTGAGCTAAGGCTGGGTCTCAAGCCGGGTCTGCCTGATGCCCCCATGACTCGAGCCGGGGAGCCAGTGCCACGTCACACCCTCTCCTGGGGTGGGGAGTGCTTAGCGTTGGCTTTTGGAGAAGCCTCAGGGACTTGTGTGGGGACAGCTTCTCTGTAGCTACTCTGAGTGGCTGCCCTCACCCAATCGGCCCTCGGGCCTTGCCGAGGCAAGCTCCCTGCCGGGCACCTTTTGGAAGAGGCTAGAAGTCTGAGGATGGTGCCAAGGTCTGAGAAGTGAAGGTTTTTGTTTTTCCCTGGTTTCTACATAAACAGCCCCAGTCAGCACAGGGCCCCGGGGCCAGGAGGGAAACCAGCCCGGCCTCAGGCTGGGGAAACCCAAGCCCGGTGCCTGTGGCCTTGATTTACCACCCAAGACAAGGCATCTGTGTGTGGCCTGGAGGCCAGTGTTTGCAGCTTCACTTCCCACCCCAAACTGGTCTCGTTAGACACGATTTACTGCTCTAGGGGGAGAGTAGGGCCCTTCTCAAAGGATAAAATGCACTGCTGTGCAGAGAGGCCAGCCCGACTGACTGGCTGGCGGAAGGGAGGGGAACAAAGGGCAGGTCTCCCGGGCAGGTGGGTGCTTGGCGAGGGCGGGTGTGGGGGTGGCTGGGAGCGTCCACGTGGGCAGCGTCCTATCGTAGAGCTTCCTGAAAGACAGAGGCCTGACCTGGTCTTGCCCCAAGAGCAGCTTCTCCTCTGACTCAAGCTGCAGCTCCCCCCCACCCCCCAGTCAGGTTCCAGCAGACTCCAGGCCAACACTGCTCCTCTGAAGCCCCAAGCTGTCCATCTCCCCTGGCCGATAGGCCCTAAGCACTTTCCAGGGAGCTGCCACTCCCGTGTAGAGACCTGGGGTCCTGCCTGGAACCCAGCAGCTACCCAACTCTCTCTGGTCAAACAGGAGGACTAAGTGGCAGCCCAGAAACCACAGGTGGCTCTGTGCATGGCCCTCTCCCTCCTGTCCGCTGTTCTCTCTTGCTCTCTGCCAGTCGTAAGCCTTTCTGGAGACGCTAGGAGGGCAGGACCTTTCGTGGGGCTCTTACAGGCTCACGACCGAGATTCAGAGGGGACCTGCTCTCAAGGAACCCACAGAGCAAGGAAGACAAACCCAAGGCGAACAACTCGGGGGGAAGAACAGAGTCTCTATTGTCCTGCCCTGTGCACCACTGCGGGAGTTAGCCTCCAGAGCATGGTAGCAATGGAACACGCTAGAGAGCGTGCAGGCCACGACGAAACGAAGACAAGAGGCCCTTTATTCAGCCATTACTAGGAGTTCCAAGATGGCGGCAGCAGAGCACGAACCCAGCGAGGGCTCTTCTGAACACAGGCGTCCCATCCGGGAGGCTGACCCTGCTCCAGGCAGCTGCTGAATGAGCTGTAGGGGGAGGATGGCGGAGCAGCAAGGTGCTATGACTAGCACAGAAAGAGCCCAGTGAGGAGAGGCGGGGAGGGCAGGGGAGCGAGGGCAGGACCACAGTCCTCCTCAGCGTGGAGCTCACGCTGGAGACAGACCCCCTGGGCATCTCCCTCTGGGTAACCTGCAGAGAGTCGGGGTGCTTCGTCTAGGTTCTAACGTCCAGTCCTGGGTTCCCATTCTGTCCAGTCGCTGTACGTGTCCACGGCCAGAGGCGGGATGGAGTCGCGACCAGCAGGCGCATGCGGCTGGAGGAGGGCCAGGCCGGAGATGCCGTCGTGGGAGGGGCAGCAGTCACACCCAGAAATCCTGGCCGCCGCGCTGGGAAGACCCGGCCTGTGACTCCAGCAGGAGAGGGGGCCCCAGCATCCTGCCATAGCTGCCCCCAGACGGCACCAGCCTCCAGCCTCTGCAGACTCAGGGAGGCCTCTCGGCTGGGCACTGAGGGAGGTAAGCAGAAGGGACTTCTGTGTTCCGTCCGCTCACCTCTCCATTCCCTGACATCTCCATCAGGCGTCGTCCCTGCAGACGGGGACCAGCCTGTGGCCAAGCACCAGAGGACCCACTCGTACAGGGTAACTTGGCTTGCCCTACTGCAAAAGGGTCCTCCCACACATGGAGCCTCCCGTGGAGTCTCTGGAAGCAGCAGCTACTGGGTAAAGCAAAGGGAAACGCCGGCTTAGACAGGCAAAGGCCACCAGCAGAAACATCCACCTTCCAAGGACGCGTGCTTGCTATAAACAGCCGAGACCCATTTGTGAGAAGCACCGAGAGTCCCACAGGACGTAGAATCTCGGCTCTGTGTCCCCGGTCAGCAGGACTACTGTGGGGAGGAAGGAACAAATCATTCATGGAGCACTCCTCCTCGGGCGGGCACGGCCACGACCTCAGGTGTGCGTGTACTGTACGACCTCACGTGCAGCTGGGTACACAGGGACATACACACATCACGCATATGAAGCACACGGAGGTCCTCCGAGCATGCCCGCTGCTCCCCGTGTTCTCATCAATCAACTCATTTCCTCTGAGGTGGCCTAATTAGCCCTGAAGTTACAACAGGGGAGGAAACAGAGGCTCCGAGGAAATGATTTGCCCAAGGTCACGCAGCCAGGTAATGACAAGCTACGGTTCAGTCCTAGGTCTCCCGCTTCAAACGCCCTGTCCCCATCTCTGGGCCGCTGGCCGTGCACGGGTGGCCCTCACAGCCCTTCCCTGCCACCCTCTATGCAATTCGCATGCTACTCCTTCCACGAGGCCATCCCCAGTCCTAGTTCTAGAACTAATTTCATCTGCTGTTTCCTGTTTTATTAAAATCAGCAATGACAAAGTGAAAGAGGTTATAAACCAACAGTATTAGGACCTCCTAGCTAACAGGCAGGGGCTGGGCGTGGACACGGAGATGAATTCAACAGGACAGGGCTCTCCCGCGGGGGGGCGGGGCTCAGAATCTGGGCAAGCAGTGCAGGAGCTGGTCCCCAACACCCTCTGAGGCACGCCCCCCCTACGACTGCAGCCTCCCACGTGGCCTGGATCTCAGGGCGGGGGCTTGTCCTCTCCACCGTCTCCTCGCCTACCTCTCTGCTCCGCTCGCCCCCCCTGAGCGGGAACCAGCTGCCTGACTTCTCTGCGCCTCGATGTTCTCATCTGTGAAAAAGACTAACAGTGGTGCCTCCCCAGGGCTGCAGCGCGCTAAGAAATTCAACCAGCTAATCCTGTGAGTGCTCACGCTGGATGAAGTTGGTTGGGTCACACTTAAATCTTCGCCACGGGAGCCTAGGGGAGCGTCCCTGAAGGTGACAAAGCCAGTTCACATCTGTGCTTCCAGCCCAAAGCCTAGGGAGCAGAGAGGAAGAAGGGGGCTGCCACCCCCCCCCCCCAGCCCTGCAGATTCGTGGCATGCTCCCTACCGCCACCCCACCTCCCGGCCGGGGAGGGCCCCGTCTTTCTGCTTTCATCAGCAAGGTGTGCAAAAAGGAGCTTTGCGGGCTGCACTATTTGGGGAAAAAGCTGATGGTGGCAGCAGCAGCTGCTCTTTTTCATTCTGCGAACCTGCAAGGGCATTTCAAAGTGAAAAGAAACCTCTGCCTTCAGCAGGTGCCCAAATGCGGCCACAGGGCTGGGTGCTTACTCCAGCCCAGGGTGGCCTTTGCCAGAGACCCTGCACCAAGCCCAATCTAATTTCTCTGTTTAAAAGGAGGGGGGTGGGGGGAGAGAGAGAGAAAAAGAGAGGGAGAGAGAGAGAAGGTGGAGCTGAGCATTACCTTACACCTGCCTGGGAAGTTGGGCAGAGCAGCTGGGTGGAGTCAAAGCAAGAACGGGCCCCAGAGAAGGGGTGCAGATTCTTCCAGGGGTCTCCACATGCCCTGCGGATCCCCCACCCCGTGGGCAGTGTGTAGGGAGCCCCATGTGTGGGAAAGTCCAGAGGGGCTGGGCACCGAGACAATGAAGAGGGACCAAGCCCTCCCCGGGACCCTTGCAGTGACCTTCCCAGAGGACCGATGAAGGGCAAAAGAGCCAGAACTCAGGCGACCTCCCCGCCAGCCAAATTACTTCTGCCTAAAGAGCACCGCTCACCACCCGACACCCCAGCCTCCCCAGGCCCTCCTCCCTCGGCACGCAAGTCCCTCCACCCGCAGAAACAGAGTCCGTCCGCAAACACGTGCGTGCCTGATGCGGGGGTGGGGGGCGCAGGACCTCCCTCTTGCTCGTAAACACGAGGTTCATTTATTAAGTGCCTCTCTGGCATTTCCTTTTTTGCCATCATCCTGCTTGTTTAATATTGCATTTGACATTCTCATTTTATAAATGGTAACAGAAGCAGAATGGATGGCTAAAATTAGCTTACGAGTAAGGAGGATGCTGCAAATAGGGTGGTGAACACAGAAGCCTAGTTAAATCCACCCACATCAGCCGGCCCCGGCGCCCCACTCTCAGGCTGCGGAGGAGTGGCCCGAGGGAGGGGAGCATGCCCACTCC
>CM052891.1:27477435-27524536 GCA_028534135.1 Potos flavus | reverse complement strand
CACCAGCTCTGAGCGACCGCAGTGCAGGCCAGGAGCTGAAACTGTGGCCCACAAGGCAAACCCCACTGCGGCTTGTTTTTATAAATAAAGTCTTATGTGAACACAGCCCACGTCCACCCACGCACCTATAGTCAGTGGCTACATTTTGCTCTATGATGGCAGAGTTGAGTAGTTGTGACAGAGACCTAGGGCCCTGAAAGCCTAAAATATTTACCATCTGGCCCTTCACAAAGCTTCTGGGCCCTCGGTTTAGGCCGAATGGAAGAAACTTGCGGGTACCAATGGGGTTTTCAGGAGGGTGATTCCTTCAAGGCTACCAGATTATAGACCCTAGCCCAGAGCAGTCCAAGAGCTCCCGGGGCCAGGAACCGAACCAGGGCCTTCCATAAGCTGCAAAGGACAGTGGTCACCATCCTTCCCGTCTCAGAGGAGGAAGCAGGCGCAGATCGGTGGGATATCGCCAGGGCGCAGGACACCCAGTGATGGATATGGGATTCGGGCTCAGGTCCACGTGTTCTACAGGCCTGAGAGTCTCTAAGTGACCCAGGAGGTCCTGTTTTGGGGACAAGGGCATGAGCATGTTACTTGGAGGACCCAGCTCCTCACCCCAGTGGATGCGCCTCAAATATCTGAGACTCTTGTCCGAGGGGGAGGGCATGCCGGCACCAGAGGTGTGTGGGGGGGGTGGCCCCTGGCATGGATGGCTTCCTACGTCGGGGGTGCAAAGGCGGGGGGTGGCCTGGTGTCGTGTACACCAGGGAGCGTGGGGTGGAGCCTGGGGATCCCATGCCAGGCTGGCTCATCCAGCTCCAGGCTCCTGGGGCCTCAGCCCTCACCCGGGTCCCTTCTTCCGACACCTGACGATTTCTGACCGACCCACAGCTCCCACACCATCTCTCGTTAGCAGTGATCCTTGCCTGGCGCTTCTCAGACTTCAAGTGTGCACACGCATCACTAGGGACCTGTCAAAAGGCAGATTCTGATTCCCTAGCTCTGGGGCTGGGGCCCGAGACTCTGCATTCTTAGCGGGCTTGAAAAACGCCCAGCAAATTTCAAAAATCAGATCACCTCAATGGAACAAAGAAAAGAACTATTTAAAAGAATCCTATAGAAAGCCTTGTACAAAGCAAATAAAAACTCTATCTTCGTTGGTCAAGCCCACCCAGCATTTTCAAATAATGAGGTTCTGCCTAAGTCGGCCTCAGGGTTTAGTGGGAAGAACACTGGGTTGGAGCCAGAACACCACGGGTTCAAATCCCATCTCTGCCACTGAGAACTGTGGACTGTGGAAGTCTGTTCATGGCTCTGAGCTTGGGAGCCCGCTCTATAAAATGGGACGAGGACCGCGCGCATGTAAAGCACCATCACGGTGCCCGGGAAAGGCCCACGTCCTGCTGTTGAATCAGGGGTAAGAGGCGCCTGTGTTGGGACACCCGTTCTCCACCAGCGAGGCTCTCCCCGCTCCATCTGAGGTGAGGACGGAGCCGGGCCTCAGAGGGAGCCGGGAGCAGGCCTGTGTCACTGCCCACCTCCCTCCCCGGGGCTGTGAGCTTGCGGGAGGCTGTGCCGGCCGGCGGCTCATCAGGCCAGCAGCCCTGCCGCCGGGGGGCTGCTTCAATCAGGGGCACGCGGAGCGGCCGGACAGGAGGCCCTCTCTAGAGCGTCACCGGGTGGCTCTGCAGGTGCATCCGTGTGTGTTTACTGACGAGGAGCCACGGCTGCGCCTCACTCTACCCCGAGCCACAATGGGGGAAGCGGCCGAGTCCCGGCTCTCCCGGCGTGGGCCCCGAGCTCAGGCGGAGGCCAGCTGCCCCTCATGCGTGTGGCTCACCTGCCTCTGGGGCAGTGCGGGGAGAGGCCTGAAATTTGTCATGGCCCACGGGGACCCCTTACGCCCAAGCTTGGCCCTTCGTCCCAGCCAGGACTCTGGCCCCCCGTGAGCCCGTCTCCTCTGCCCTTCTCTTAGGAGAACGTGGGAGTCCCAGGGGCCACGACACGGCTGACTGGGAGGGAGCAGTCAGACGTCCTGGCAGCCTGCGGCCTGGCGAGACCACTGGTCAAGCCCCTTCCCGCCTGGAGGGGGTGCTGGCTTAGTGGGTGCAGACATGAGCTCTGGACTTGAGCTCTCCGGGCTTGAACTCTAGGGCTGCCTCTTGCTGAGTGTTTGGCCCTGGGCAGATTGCTTAACTTCTCTCTTTGCCTCACTTGCTTATCAGTAAAATAGGGGATAACAATCAGTACCTACATTGGAGTGTCTGCGGCAGAAGAGAGAGACACATAAGGCGAGCTCTCAGCAGAGACTGTAGTTGGCACTAAAAAATATGAGTTATTTGTGGGATCTCTGCAGGACGGTGCCATGGGGGGCTCTTGTGCCCCCTGCCCCGCTGCCACCACCACCACGGAGGTGACCTTGAGGGAGGGTCATGGGAAGGGGGGCAGGGCTGCTGTGATCCCAGCTTCCCGAGGGCAGCGCCCCTGAGCCCGGGCGGGCAGAAGGCCTTGTGTCTGCTGTGGGCGCTCCCAGACACCCTCTTTTTTTTTTTCCTTTAATGCCCAAGAGATTCACCAACCAAATTAGATGGGAAATGGCTTTGGGAATTATGATGCGCCCTCCCTGTCACGTGGTCCCTCATGTAATCCTTTATTCATTCCACAATTATTTATCCAGGGCCCACGGAGTGCCAGCCAGAGGAGTACTGGATTAAGATGGAGAAGATTTGGATTCAAGTCCTATCTCCGTGACTCATCAGCGGCGAGACCTTTCTTATCTGTGCATATGAGAAAACGGTCGCTGCAGGCGCATTCCGGGGGCGGCACACGGTAATCTGTCCCTGCAGAATTCGCAATGTTGCCGAGCTTCCAGGAGATGGGTTTTTACAGCTTCGCAAGCAGTCCAGTTTACAAAACACTCCTACGGACCTTCTAACAACCGTCCGGGTTTCTGCTTGGCAGTCTCCGCGTTCTCAGAGTCTTTCTAATCCTTCATTTGAATTCTGTCCATAGCACAGTTTAAATCCATTTCTTTTTCTGTGGGCCTCAGAAGTAGAAACCAGTATCACAGACTCCTCAGCCAATTCAGGCTTCTTCAGAGGAGGACGGCGTGCTTGGAGGGGTCCTTTCTGTGACAACACAGCCGGTGGCAAGAGCTCACAGTTATCAAGCTCATAGTTATCGAGGTGCTTGGCCTTTGCTGCTGGTACCTCCCCGAGGCCCAGCGACCCCACCAGGCAGTCCCCATGGGCCCCATTATCCTGGAGCTCGGTGACCCCTGGTGCCCTTCCAATGGCTTCTTCCAGTACCTGGAATTTCCCCTTTAGAGCTGGTGACTGGTGGGTCAGGGCTGGGCACGTGCAGGGACTCCTCCAAAGCCCATGTGGGATCCTCACCACTCCTTGCCTACCCCTTCCTCTTGTCTACTTCCACTTTTGCTATGCCCTTAAAGAACAAGTACCAGCCCCTGATTCAAGAGAAATCAGAAACCCTGCCACCATGAACGCAGTTACCTGCACGCACCCCAGTCAGCCTCCAGCTGGGTGGAAAAGAAGGTGACAACTGGGAAATGACTGGGGACCAGGGCCACAAACCTCTCTCTGGCTTCCAGCCAGGCCATCCATGGGTTATCACCTTTCTGGGGCTGAAACTCTACCTTCTGATGGTCCCCCTATGTCATCTGCGGATTCACCCTCAAAACAACTGTCTGTGTCGTTCATCTGGCAGCCAGGAAGCTCAAGATCTAGGTCCCTGTACGGCCTGGGGAGCCCGGGGGACCAGATTCTCCTGGGCCTCAGTTTCCCCACTGGACCAGTGAGGAGAATAAAGCTCTTTCTCACTCGTGCTTGAGGCTTGCGTTCAAGTCAGTCTGTAGCGAAGGGCCCCATGTATGCATTCGAGGCAGCCCACAGCACAGCCTCTGGCCGGTCTACACTGGGCCTTCCCAATGAACCGTTAAGTCCTGGGAGGACGGGAATGGTGTCTGCCAGTGCCCTCAGATGCCTCCTTCACTCTCTGCTGCCCAGGCAGCCCTCAGTGGAGTCCGTCAGCAGCACGCCTGGCTAGGAGAAACAAGGCCTCCGGGCACTGTGCTTACATTTCCTTTTAAGCCCCGTCTCTCTAGCTTTTAAAAATAGCAACTAGCAATCCACCAAGAGAGTGATGGACCAACTGGAAGGCACTGAGTTGGGGGCGGGCAGGGGTTGGGGGGAGGGGACGGTGGGCAGCGCAGAGAATGCCGAGGAAGGGGTCCTGTGTTATTCCTACACGCTTATCTCCCCAGTACCATTTTAATGCCTGAGCCGACATGTCCAGCCTACAGTATGCAAAGAAACAGCATTTTCATTTCAGATGCATATGATGGCTAGGAACAATATGAACAATATTATTTTAGTGCCCTGGGAAAAAATTAGCAAGTCAAATATTGAATCAGGCCTGTAGCACGACATGCAAAGCAGACTGCTTTGATCTTATCCCCACTAAAAGCTCTATTATTGAATTTAAAGCCAGTGAACACGTATCAGACCAACATACAATGCACATCTGAACGCAGGTTTCAGAAGCCAGGAATGTTTTGACTAAAGGGAAAAATACCGAAGTTACGGCTACAATTGAAACACAAATTTGCCCTCTCTCTTCTCATAGGGCTGGAAGCTCTGCTGGTCAACCAAAATATTTTGGCCCCAAAGGGCCGTCTGATGGACCCAGAAACGCCTGCCGAGCTCCCACCTCTCTGGAACCAACACAGGAGTTTCTCGCCCACAGACTCAATTTGAAGGGGTTGGAGACCTCCAGCAAGCCAATGTGCACACTGCAGTCATGGTATGGCGCCCTCTGGTGGCCACTTCTCTGGGAGGCCCACCTGGCTCCCCCAGCTTGCAATGATCCAACCTCCTCCCTGTTTAGGGGGCATTACAGAAAAAGGAGCTTTCCAGAGCCAAATGGGGGGATGGAAGAGGATGCTCCCGAGGGTCAAATCAGCTAGGTGATCAGAAGGGGAGGATGTTAATTACCCAGCACGGCCCAAACGCAGAATGGACTTGGGTGTGGTAAACTCCCTATCCAGGAGGTAGCCCTCTAAAAAGCCAAACCAAACAGCAGACTCGTATCCTAAGCCGCAAGTCAGCAAATTATAACACACAAGCCAAATGCGGTTCCCCTGCCGGCTTCTGTACGTACAGCCCAAGGGCCAAGAACGGTTTTTGTACTTTGAAATGGTAAAAATATAAACAGATACATAAATATTTTGCGACACGAGAACGACACGAGATTTCAGCGTGCGCGTCCGTCCACACAGCTTTGGGGACCCACAGCTGCATTCGTGCAGGACTGTCTGCACACGCTTCCACAGCGGCTTTGGAAGGCCGTGACCGTCAGTGGCGCGGCCGGCAAAGCTAGGAATATTTACGACTCGGCCCTTCCCCGAGAGTCTATCAACTTTTGCCGTCCACAGGACCCAACCCTTAGAGTATCGTCCCTGTGCCCACCCTGCCCAGCTTCTCATGTGTGGACGCGGGCTTTGGAAGTCTGCAAGACAAAGCTGGGCACACCGAGGGGAGGGAAGGCATCGCAGCGCGAGCCCTACAAACTTACCATTTTATTATTGATTTCATGGAAATGAATCTCACAGACTTTCTCCACAACATCTTCATTCTCAAACGTGACAAAGCCAAACCCTACAGGAAAAAGGAAAACAAAAACAAAAAAAACCCAAAAATCAGAGGGGGTGGTGAGTTCAGTTCCGGCTGGCCGCATGTTTGTTTTTGATGTCCTGCAGCAGGGACAAGGCTCCTGATCTGAGGGAAGGGGGCCGGATCCCTGGGAAGGGCCTTCAGGTTGAGGAAATGATTTCTAATTTGTTCGGAGCACCCTTCCGACAGTGAGGAAAAGTTAATGATTTCACCCGCATGCGGCGGGCGCTGTGTGGCTTACATTTGCCCCGAAGCAAACAAGAAATTTACTTGTCTGTTATTTACAAGGGTCAGAGCCCCGCAGCTCTCCGCGCCGAGGCAGGCGGGCGGGCGACCCCGTGCTCCGGCGGGGATCACCACGGGGCCACGCGTGCCCTTTCCGCGCTGGAATGGCTAGCCCTGGGGTCGGCCTCCAGACGGAGGCGGTTATTTGTCCTTTTCTTCCTGAATTACTTCCTCTAATACCTCATCAGGACATCCTGAGGCCTGGAAGAAACTATTAAAAGTTTCGGGCCTCTGTTCTACGCAGGCTTCCTTTTTCTACCGCTGCGTCCAAAGCGCGGCGGATCTGGGGCAGTTTAAGTCTGTTTGATGCCTGCTGTCAGCCTGTCAGCCATCCACTGTATTTACTCGGCTGGAGACCGGCTTTGCTAGACAAGCTGTACTGAAGAATTTTGGCAGGCGACCGCTGCTCAGCATCCTGAGTTGCTCTCGCTACCCTCCTGCCCCTCCCTTTCTTCTCCTCCCGCCCCGGACGGGGTTCCAGCACGCTGCCCTGTCCGTGACCCCACTCAGTGAGCACTGCTCTACCACACGGACTCGCTCACGGGACGGCACTCACACCACGAGGGAACACACGTGCAGCAGGTGCAGATGCCCCGATGGGGGGGCAGCAGACCGCACTCGGCACGTATGAACTTATGTGGCACCCTGGGAAGCCCCTTCCCCACTCTGCGCCTCCAGCTTTGCACCTGTGGATTCCGGTGGTGAGACTGACCACCCCTCAGCTTGCAGCCCCAATCAGGATTTGCAAGGCTCTCTGCTACGAACTCAAGGTTGTATTCTCCCCCAGCCCCCGCCCCACCCCCCCCACACCCAATTCCCACATTGAAATCCTGACCCAAGGTGATGGCATCAGGAGGCAGGGCCTTGGGGAGGCGAGTGGGTCATGGGAGTGGCCCCCTCATGCATGGGATTAGTGCCCTCAGGAAAGACACCAGAGAGAGAAAGCATGCTCTCTCTTGCTTTCTGCTGGTTGAGGACATAATGAAAAGATGACCATTCTGCACCAGGAAGAGGGCCTTCACTGAAACCCTGACCATACTGGCACCCTGACCTTGGACTTTCAGCCTCCAGAATGGTGAGATACATTCCTGCTGTTGATAAGCCTCCCAGTCTATTGTCCTTTGTAATAGCAGCTCAAATTGACCAAGACGCTACTGTCCCCAAAGACATGAACCTAGCCCCAACTAGGAACACGGAAATCAGAACGGCTACTTTGTATTAGGATAGCATTTCCCACCAACAAGTTAAAAAAAATAAAATAAAATACAGGTGTTTCCTCGCCAAGCTTCTGTGTCAAGTTTGGGTCCTGGAAACCCAGGGTGGAGACACAAGCTCTCTGGTCCCTTCCGAGACTCCCCCCTCTGGCTCTCCCACCACCGTCTCTGAGGAATAGCAGAGGACATGCAGCTGACACCCTGAGCTCCCCACCATTGCTCCTGCAGGGTCTAGAACATTCCTAGGGAGAGGAATGGAAACGGCCACTTGCTAGTCTCAAACAATTCCCAGCAAAACAGAGGGCCGGGACTAGCACACAAATGGCAGCCACCGTGTTCATTCGGATATGTGCTTTATTACCACACACCAAATAGGGGGGCCCAACAAAAAACTTTCCACCAGATATACAACCCCAGGCCCCATGCCAGGTCGCCGGAGAGGGAGCAACACCACCATCCTCCAGGTCCCCTCTGTCTGGGCATCCGCTGCTCGTTGGCCCTCAGGTCCACGGACTGCGCGGCAAGCTGCTGGAGAGCCACATCCAGAGGCGGTCTCCGCAGCGTTTCTCTTTGCGCCTTGGCGTGCTGGCTCCCTAGGCCCCCTTCAAAGGTGTGAAAACCATCAGGTAAGCCTCTCACCCAAGCAGGGATCCCATCAGCACCCAGGAGACCTGCATCCCTTTGGTTAAGCCCCTCCCTTCTGCCCACGTCCTAGAGCCCAGATCCTAGGGGCCCCTCAAGAAGGGATGAAGATGCAGGGCCCTTCACAAGGTCCTCCGGGGAGAGGGGGACAGCGCGGCGGAGGATGGAGGAAGCTGTACGGTGCGGGAATCACTCTGGGTCCCCAAGATGCACAGAGCCCCAACACACCAAGTGCCAGGTCGCCAATGGCTGAATGAATGAACCATTTCTGCCCCTCTGGGGTCTGAGTATCTTGCTAATCCACCTGCACCACCGCCTCCCCTCAAGACGGACTTGGCCTTTCCTTCTGCCTTTACGGACTCCCACCTGTGCTAGGCATCCTGGAGGACACAGAGATCAGGAAGGCAACATCCTTTTTCTGAAGCAATGGGCTCCCTGAGTGGCACAAGTCAGAGGTTCCCACTCAAGGAGAGTGTCTCCGCCATACAGACCTCGCCCCTCCCTCCCTTCCAGCCTGCGGGCACCTTGAGATTCATTTGTCTCTGAAGGTCACCTCTCTAGCCTGTATCTAAACCCAGTTAACACGTGAATCCCTAAACCAGCCTGGACACGTTGGTACTCAGGGGCAACCTCACTGCTAATTAGGATGAGTGAAATGAGTTGAACAGTGGCCCCCCAAAAGCTGTGCCCCATCCTAACCCCTGGACCCGAGAAATGTGACCTTGTTTGGAAAAAGAGTTTTTGCAAATGTAATGAAGGATCTCAAGAATGAGGGCGGGCCGGAGACAATGACGGGTTCTTAGCAGAGAAAGGAGGGGGGAAATTTGAGACATAGAGGACAGACAGGGGGAAGGACAGAGATGGCCACAGACACGAGCCCACTAGCCGAGGTTTCAGCCACTCCCCCACAGGCGGGTCACACGTGACCTCCCCCAGCCGGGCCCAGCAGGTGCTCAAGAGAGAAGGCAGGAGAGTATGGATAAAAGAACCCAACCCATCCGTGCCATCGGGAACTAATAGGAAGTCCGTGCCAGTCAAGGGCACAGCTCCACGAGCCAGAGGACAGCCTGGTTCAGAGCCAGCTTGCTGCTGAGCACAGATCCCCGATCCTGGAACAGTGCCCAGGGTAAGTCAAGTCACCGTGGGGGTCACGAGTTGAGATGACCGCCACGGGAGCTGCTTTCCTGCGGCAGCCCACGCCTTCCCAGTCGACTCTGCAGATCCCTATCCGAACTCCAGGCCCAGGACCACTCAGGACCCCGTCACCCCAGTTTCTCACTTTGTGCCATGGCTCCGAGCTGGGAGGAGGCGCGCCAGAGCTAATCCAAATGCAGACTGTGCACCAGGAAGGGCAGGGGCAGGACTCGCCCCACCATTTCGAATTCTGACTCTGATATTCTCCCTGCGGGTCCCTTCCCTAACCCCACAGGACTCAAAATTTGAGTATCACAAAAATGATTTTCCTGATCAAGGGAGAGAGCCTGGATTTCAAGCCTATGTACCTTGGATGCATAATAATTCAGCAATGTCAAGACTCATTTGCAGTATTTTAAAGATCTATATCGTTTCAACAACCCTGTATGTTTGGCTTGAATAGAGAAAACAAACTTGATTGTGTCTAAGAATATTTATGCATTCCATTTGAGAAAGTGAAGAAACCATGAAACACTTAATTATCAATAAATGTTATTCCTGAACATATAATCATTTTCCCCTCACAGGTGCATTATCATTTACAACGAATTAGTAACTCAGTGGAGAACCACCCCCAAATAAATTAAAAACGGGAGTAAAAACAAGACAACGGGGTCAGAAATTTGGGAAGGAGAGGGTGGTGGGTGGGAAAAATCCTTCTTTGAAATTAATTTAATTGGGCAAATTGTACATAACATAAAATTTACCATTGCAACCTTTTTTTTTTTTTTAGCGTATGCTTCGGTGACAGTAAGCACATTTATGATATTGTGCAACAATCACACTATCCATTTCCAGAACTTTTTTTTTTACCATCTTGAGCTGAGACTCTGTACCTAGCAAGCCACAGCTCCCCACTCCTCCCTCCCTCAGCCCCTGGTAACCTCGGTCTACTTTCTGTCTCTAGGAATTTGCCTCCTCCAGGCACCTCGGGTAAGTCGAATCCTACAGTATTTGCCCTTTTGCGTCCGGTTTATTTCACTCAGTATATTTTTCAAGGCATTGTAGTCTTTTGAATGCCCTGCTGGACGTAGGGATTCTACCTGAAACTCGGGAAGTCTGATTCTTCCAGAGAAGGGGCAGGAAGGACTGATGATTTCCCTCCCATTTTTCCGAAGGAGAGCCACCCAGAGAATCAGAAATAGAGTCTCATGAATGCCCATCAAACAGAGGCATAGCAGCCAGGTAAAAGAAACACATGATTATCCTCACTCAGGGTGGGGGGGTGAGGGGAAGCAAGGACCGAATAATGAGCTGTGTGCTCCTGGAGAGTCCCATGACCTCTCTGGGCCTCTAAAAGCAGGCAGAACCTAAGGGATGCCTGGGTGGGGATGGGGGTGGGGAGGCATCCTGCTCTGGTCCCCACCAAGGCAGAGACTGTGACCCATGGTGAGTCTAGGAGGGCTCACCCTCCATCAGGGCCTTCGGGGGTGCCCCTGTGATCACCCCCTGCTCGGGCTCTCATCTCCCTTGATCCTAAGGAGGCCTCACCCTGCAGCCAAAGAACTCTGTAGGTATTTAAAGTTACTCAAGCTGCCATTCAGAACCAAGTGGAACCCTAGGGACTGACAACTGGGGGGGGTGAAATTTGGGGGACAACAGGCTATTTCACCAAAGAAACCCTCCCACCTGTCGTCAGCAAAACGACACCTGCCCAGCCTCTTGTAAAGCCCCCACCTTAACTGTACCCCTCATTTCTGAGGGGCCTCCAGCAGTGGGCACAAAGAAGGTGGTGGAAAGATGAAACCCCAAAGAGAAAGGGTTTAAGAACAGACATAAATAGGAGAGGAGTTGACAGGGAGCATTTAAAAATGAAAACTCTACAGCACTCTCCTGAATGAAGCTATTATGGGAAACTAACGAGTGAGCTCTATTTAAGAGATAAGCATTTAACAGTCAAACCTTTTTTCCCTTTTATTCAAATGAGCAAAACTGAATATTCATCTGAATACAAAGCTATAAAACACACACACAGAAGAAGAGAACAGAAATCTGAAAATAAGATACCTCAAAATTAAAACGACCCATTGCAGACGCAGGCCCCGAAGAACATCCGACAGGTGACTTTCAAAGAACTTTTTTTTTTTTTTTTTTTTTTTTTTAGGTCAGGGAGGGCAAGATGGGCACGGCCGCCTCCTCGCCTAAAAATAATTTTCTTCTCTTATTACACAGGTCAATGAACACCAAGAGGCAACTGCGTGGTGCCTGACGCATTTTCAGGGAAAATCAATGCAAGTCACGAGTTAACGCACTTGGTTAATGGGGGAAAAGACGACGGAGAAACCTGCGCCCCCCAGACCGTCAAATTTATTCGGAGAATCCCATGAGGAGTTTAAGGTACGTGTCCGCAAGTGTATTTGTAAACCGCCCTCTCTCGCTAACAGCCCAGCGTTGGAGGAAGCGGTAGTATCCGCGGGCTGCTTTCAGTATAAACACGAACCTCTTGGGTTTGGGCGTGGGGAGCCCTTTGTGGTTTCAAAATGCTTCTCCCCAAGTTAACCCCGGGAGAGGTGGGGCAGGTTCTGCCATGGTCATTTTGCCCAACTGCTCGACATCGTTTTAAACGACCCATCCAGGGTGGCACGTGGCTACTGAGCCAAAGCAGGACATCCGGAACTTCCTTGGGTAAGTGTTCGGGATGCACTTGGCGGCCCCAGGGCTCAAAAGGAGAAGAGCCTGGGCCAGGAGGCATGGGGCCTCGTATGCTCCCTGAGTCAGCCAGCACTGAGCTGGGAGTCGGTTAGCGTCATCTCGGGCTGCTCACCATTCCCAACTCCGAACATGGCTGGGTCACCCGGAGCGGCAACAAGCAGGTTTGGCCAGTCCGTCTCGTCTGCCTCGAGGGGTTCTCCCGGAACCCCGGATGGAGAAGGTCTGAGCGCCGCCCCTCCCCCATGAGTCCGTCAGCCAAGAGCGAGCAGGGACGGCGGTATGTATGCACAGACGCATGGCAGGGTGGGGTGGCTTCCCACGTCCTGGGTTTGCCCTAAACAATATCTATGTGACTCAGAAGATGGATCTGTTCCAAGAAAAAAAAAATACACGGTCTTTCCAGAAGAAGTGACATGCTCCCGATCGCCACTTTGGGATACTCCCTGCGTGTTACCTGGACATTTGTGAAATCCACTCTAAAGATAGTTTTAAAAAGAGAAAGCCTGTCTCCATTTGTTGAGCCGCTGTTAACTCAGTCCTCACAGCTCTTCCCATGGAGCAGGAACGTTCCCACTTTACAGATGGAAGGACTGAGGCTTGGGTAGGAGCCGGTTTTCTTCCTACCACAGCCCTCTTCCTCCGTATGAAGGCGGTCACTCTGCTTCTGGTATCTCTTGGACCCTAAACTTGTCCTGCAACCTGGCTCTTACAAGCCCGCCTGTGAGAACCTCTACCCAATGGGCAATGGCGCCTCACCCTAACAACC
This sequence comes from Potos flavus, assembly GCA_028534135.1. NCBI lineage: Eukaryota > Metazoa > Chordata > Mammalia > Carnivora > Procyonidae > Potos > Potos flavus. The sequence goes on along the minus strand of CM052891.1, from coordinate 27,512,102 downwards.
CAGCAGGAGAAGGCCCCCGAGACGGGGGAGGGGTTAGAGATGTGCTCATCTGTCCCCGTTTCCTGCTTGCTTCCTCCCCATTGCCTCAGACATCTGTGTCCTTCAGCAGAAAGGCAGCAGAGGGAAAACAGTCTTTTCAGAAGTGCACAGCAAAAATGACTTTTACAAAGAAAAACAACTAGGCTCTCTCCTAAGCTAGTCTAACCTAGGATGCACACGGGGTGAGTGACTTCTGGATGTTTCTAGGCCCCAACCACAGACTTGCCGGAAACGCGGCTGGATTATCAGGCACGACCGGTCAGGCAGACTTAGGGGCAGCGAAATGTCTCCCTGGACGGGTTAAGAACAAAGACCAGAGGCAGGTGTACTGACCCGTGATGGACGCAGGGCGCAGCTTCGGGGCTGGTCAGAACAAAGACTTGCGGGCCAGGAGGCCAGCAGAGGCAGATGCTTGCTACTACCCTCCCTTGCGGCCGGCAAACACGCCTGTGATGAATTCGGGAGGCCTGCAGACGTCCCTCTCTCCTCCCTGCACCACCCCATCCCCTTCTACCTCTGTGACTCGAGCCAACAGGCTGCCTCTTTGGGGGACCTCTTCTGACCTGGCCTTTTCTCCCTGCGACATCCCCTTCAGGGCGGCACGGCAGCCCTCCCATCGCGGCATCATTCACGCACCTGCTTCCTCGTTTACACCACGACTTTGGCAGCTGGTTGCCGTAAACTATAATAAAATGCCTTTCCAAAAAAAGAAGGAATGTGACCAGACACGCCAGCCATCATGATATTAAAGCCGTGTCAATTAATTTCTCCCCCTGCTTGATAAACGAGCCCCATTCCGTCTCTTAATAATGAGGAGAGAAACAAGAAAAGTTGACACTTAGTTTAATTTATTTTCTCAACTTGCCTGGTCATATTTCTTTCTGCCTTGCAGAGCCTGGCTGGGGCTGTGGGGAATTACAAGTGGCTGGCGCGCCGGCAAAGCAGAGATCGGTGCGAATCGACACGGGCCTCCCGTATTCCCACATACCACTTAATCAGGGGGGGAAAGGGACTTGGAGAGCCAGCTCACACCTGCGCCTCTCCAGCCATCTTTGGGGGCTGGGGGGGGGGGGAGGCTTGCGGATGGGGAGGGAGGCGATCTCAGGCGTGCTGGGGCGGGGGGAGTCAGATAACAGAAATGGTGCCATCAGGTCTCCAATCTAGTGCACGGAAACCACACAGGACCGAATTCCCTAAATTGATATTAAGCTACGTTGGTGGGATTTGCCAGAGGGTAGCCAATTTCTCAACTGGAAAGGTGCTTTTCTTTCCTCTTCAGCCCCAGGATACTGGAGCCAACACCCGACCTTGAAATGTGAGCATCAACCTTCTGAAAGTCGGATGTCAAGCGTTTCAGGAAGGCTTATTTACAAGTCATTTTTTCCTATGGCCCCAGTCACCTCAGGACCGTTTATGGAGGCCCCTAGACTGTAAACAGAGTTGGAAGTGAAAGTGAAGTGTGCCCCTAAACCAGGGTTTCTTGATGGGGCCCCACGGCAGTCTGCGGATTGGAGAGGGGCATGTTAAAAATGCAGTCCCTACCCCTCCCTCAGGGCCTCTCCTGCCTCCTAAGGTGGGCTCTGTGGACGTGGCCCAGGAATCTGCATTTTAACCAGCTCTCTGGGGATTCTGATGGGCACCCAAGTCTGACTGTGCTCCGTATTCCCCAATTTAGGATGAGCTGAGTAGAGATCATTTGGTTAAAAATGATCCAGAACTTTCCAAGGAAAGAATCTCTAGGCTCCCCTCTAACATGAAGGGAGAAACTAAAGCTGTTTTAAGAAGCTTCTAATATCTCGTGGAGAGCTGGACCTCTTAGCCCCATGGGCAGCCCTCATCCATGGTAAGGGGAGATTAGGGGCAAAGAAGCAGCTTCTCTGTTCCAGGCTCAAGAAAGGATAGAGACCAGTTTATACTAGAGTGTAAAGCACTGATTTTGCTTTCACTCCCAGAGGTGTTAGTTGCTTTCATATAAGGATTTGGTAAAACACTAAGTTCTACATTAGAATTCCAAACAGATATTTCCGGCAGGGGGAGAGGGGTGTGTATTTTACTGATTGGGGAGACACCTCCTTCCATCTGTGAAATTATTGGCATGTATACAGAACTTTACAATGGGGTGGTGATGGGGTGAAAAAACACCTGGAAAGAGAGGGAGGGGAAGGAAAAAAGGGAGGGAGAGCAAGAGATTCAGAGAGAGGGGTGAGGGGAGGGAGCGAGACTCCTCCACCAACCCTCAATAATTTTTCTTTTTTCTGAGAGAGACTGAGCAAGTCCAAGTGGGGGGAGGTGGGTAGAGGGAGAGAGAATCTGAAGCAGGCCCCTCACTCAGCATAGGGCTCGATCTCATGACCCTGAGACCGCGACCTGGGCCGAAATCAAGAGTCGGACACTTAGCCGACTGAGCCACCCAGACGCCCCCCTAAACCATTTTTCTAAGAGAGAAATCTGCCATGAATACTGATTGCGTGGTTTGAAAGTGCCTGCGGCTGCGGGGACGGGGGTTCTCATCCCAGACTCTTGTTAACCAAGGGGGGAAATGCACCTGCGATCCAGGCCAGACAACCCGGGCCTCATTTCATTCTGTGTGCGCTCCGTCGCAGTGATTCTGTGAATGACACTTGTCAGGACAGCAGATTAGTTCACAAACCTATTTTTTTGTGCGTGGTGTTCCATCTTGGTTGGGAAAATAGTCAGTTCTTGGCGAGAGAGACACATATTACTGCTGTTAAGTGCCAATATAAACTCTGGGACGCAGTGGTAAATTCACCAAATTAAATCGCTAGACAACTGGCTCGGATCAGGACCCCGGCAGAAGGTGCCAGGGCGGCAGTGCGCGCCCAGCAGGGTGGAGGCGGCAGAGGTCGTGGGCACAGCTGGAGCAAGGGCACGAGGACGTGCTGCCTCCGCGTCTGTTCTGGAAACCACAGAGCCTCAGGCAGCTCCGACGGGCCCTGCTGCTAAGAATGTGTCCTTCAAGGCTTCTAAATCCCTGGGCATCCTGAGCTCAGGGGAGGTGGGGCACCAGCTGGAAGCTATTCCCCACAGAGGTATTTAGGTTGGTTCCCCCCCCCCCCACCCGGGCGCCCCGCCCCGCCCCGCCCACAGAGAGTGGGTTTCAAATCTATCACCTTTTCTGACACCCTCTGGCCCCACCCAGGCAGTGAGGCATCCTGGAAGGTATGGCAAGTCTCACCTACTTTAGTGTCCCCTCTGGGAGGGGGAGGGTGGGGGGGTGGGGTGTGTGTGTGTGTAAGTAAATGGGCTCAGTCTTTGGATCTAGGTAGATCTGGGCTCAAATCCTGGCTCTAGCAATAACCAGCTGTGTGACTCCGAGCAGGTTCGTTAACCACTCTGACCCTCAGTATCTTCCGTGAGACAAGAAGAAGAAATCTGCCTCACAGCTAGGATTGCTTGAAAACCCTAGTGAGGGGTTAGCTGTCCTCGCCCACCAATCGAACAAAGACTTTTCATGGCTTCTGCCCTATCCCAACCTCTATCTTCACACACACTTCCCAGCCCTGTGCCCTGAGACTCACTTGTTAAAATTCATTTGACGTGTGTCAGAGAGATGTCCACGGTGCTTTACCAACCACCGCCATGGGAACAAGATTCAGGACAGACAGAGGTAAAACAAATCACGTGGTGAATTCCCAGTCTTCCTCCTTGAAAAGACCCTACTGTGCATCCTTTCAGGTCAAAACAAAAAGCACGTACTGCTCCCTCACCCCGACCACCGACGGCCCGCCAGCAGCTCTGGCCTTTGCTCCAAGAGTAAGCCTGCAGTCTGGCTGCTAAAGAAAAAGTCAAAGGCCTCTGTCTGGAGGGGGCTTCCCCGGTATCCTCGGGAGAGGGAATGTGAAGGACAAGACGAAGGGAAACAAAAGGGGAAGGTGGGTGGACACAGACGACAAAACCTGCCCCGAAAGGAAAGGCCGGAAGCAGCCCTGCACCCCACTCACCCCAGTAGGCAGAGAGGACCCCTCAGAACAGCTTCGGCCTCCCCAGCAGCCACCTCAAGAGGCCCACCCGCCTCCCCTCCAACAAGTCCTCAGGGAATGGTTACTGGCCTCAGAGCAGTTCCAAAACTCCATCAAAAAACCACTACTTGGAAGGTTTTCGGTGCCGCAGCAAATTATATGACTTTTATTATGAGGTATGGTTTCAGAATCGTCCCAACTGACAGAGCCCTGGCTCGATGCCCGCCGTGCCCACCACCCCCTCCGTGCCCCCTGCAGGGGGGTCATCTCCGCCTGCCTCTCCGTGGCTCCAGCTGGCCATGCTGCCAGCAAGCCTGCCGGGAGCTCGGGGGGTGGGGAGCTGCCCATCACGGTGCCTCTGTGCGAGACACGCGCCTTATTCACTGTGGAGTAGGGGCTGGCCTATTTTTCGGGCTGTTAAAGGAACCGTTCGTAACATCTGGAGACCAGATCTCCGAGAAGCCGAGAGCAGCAGTCCAGACAGCCTGGCTGGGGACGGCGGCTCTGCTGGGACCAAGCTGCTGCTCGCTCTGCTCTGCTCCTAGGACTTCCAGACCGCGGCCTGGGGGTGGCGGGAGGGAGGAAGGGGGCGGAGAGGCAGGGGCCGGGGGCGCTACTCAGGGGGACCCACACCAACCAGCAGCATCAGTGCGCCACCTGGGAACTTGCTGGAAATGCCGAGTCTCAGACCCCACCCTGGACCTCCTAGACCCAAACTTGCATTTTTAACAAATTTTCCAGGTGACTTTTATGCAAATTGAAATTTAAGAGGCACTGGTCTGGAACATGGATTTTCAACTGTGATTCCTACATCAGAGTCTCTTAGGAAAAGATTTAAAAAGTACTGATGCCCAGGCGCCACCCTCAGAACTGAGTTGGGTCTGGGGTAGCCCACCAGCATCTCTCTGTCCTTGAATTTCCCCAGGTGATTCGGGTGTCCAGCTTGGGTCAAGAAACACCAGGAAAAGGAAAAAAAAGTTTAGTGCCTGATTTTTGTTTTTCATTTAAAAATAATTTCAGCCTCATTTTAATACAGGGACTGAATGGTCCTAGTGCGCATAGTGCCACACACCCACGGAGCCGAGACTTGGGTCTCAGCGTTTTACAGACCGCTGCGAGGCAGCAAATGCTTCGAAGCTGGGGGAGGTCAGAGCGGCACTTCATTTACTCACCTGCTGCAAGCTTAGCTGGTCCCTGGTGCTGCTCAGGTGACTAGTTAATGACGTACAGAGCGTGTGGCCTGGCTTTGCAAATGGGCCTTGCGAAGAAGGCTCGGATTGGAAGGAATATCAAGCATCCAAGCACACGCCAACTAACAGAAAATGGCGGGCTGACCCTTCTCCGGCTCCCGGCAAGACACCGCACCTGCCACCCCGTGCCCCCAAAATGCGTTCTGATCAGACGGGACAAGTGACAACCCAGGGAGCGAGAAAGAATGTGCCCCCCACTTTTAAGAGAGGGGCAGAGGGGGAGGGAGAATCTTGAGCAGGCTCCATGTCCAGTGTGGAGCTGGACTTGGGGCTTGATCTCCCGACCCTGAGATCACGACCTAAACCGAAATCAAGAGTTGGACGCTCAACCAACTGAGCCCCTCAGGCGCCCCCAGAACCTGCTTTTCGAACAGAAACTTGTGCCATAGAGAGAGCACCCGGAAAACAAATGTTTGCCAATTGTTTGTATTCTTCTGTGATTTGGTTGCTTTTAAAAAGGATGTAACTGGGTCAGCCTGCAAAGGCTCTCATCCTACAAAGGCTTTTAAAACTTGGAAATAGAACTGTAAAACTCATTTTGTTTTTTAAAGGAAAAAAGAAAACATTTAGTGGATTTTGAACCCATTTGTTAAAAATATAAAAAAATGCAACACTTGATTAGTTTGCGTAAAAAACTGATTGACATCAGGGAAGATGGAAATTTACAAGCTGAATTTCAACAAAATCCTTTGCATAATTGGAGGATGGGATTGAAAAATTAGTACCATGATTTAGTCAGCACAGTGAATACACTTCCACTGGGATCTGTTTATCTCGTGAGGTGGATTTTTCAGTTATGACAGGCATGGAATCCGGGCACCAAAAAAAACTAGCCTCAGAATTCATCCTTTAGAGTTGGGAGCACCAAGTGTCAAGACTTTTTTAAAAAAGGAAACCTATTCAACCACAATACTCTACAAAAACCCTTTTAATTATTAATAAACTAAGTCAGACTTATTTCAAATATATGCTATTCCTTTTGTATAGATTTATAATCCATATATGTTAGCATAGTAGTATATGTAAAGAAATTGAAAATTAAATAAGATATACTGGGGGGTGCTATTTTTTTCTGCACAATTAGAAAATTTCAGAGACACCTGCTTTACTGGGAGAAGGTAGGGCCTTCTGTCTGAAACCCAACCCTTAGTTACAGAAACGGCGGAAAATCAGAGGCTGGGGTGGGAGGAAGACCTGCCATGACTGCCAGCCGGTGCAGACCCTCGAGGAGGGGCCTCCGGGAGAGATTTTCAGGGGAGTCCAGAACCAGCCAATTCTAGGATCTCCTGGGTCCTCGCAGCTCAGCCCAGAGAGTGCTCCGAAGGCCCTGGGGGGAGGGTTCACCCCTCAAACGGAGACCCCTGCTCCGGGCACGCTAATGGCAGCAATACCTGAACTCTTCTCAATCAATTTTTCATAGCATCATATCGTCATTAAAATTTTATTCTATTAGCATTCTGAATCCGAACCACTAAGTACATAATTGCTAAAACATGTGTTAAGCGACGACTTAGGAAATGCCGGTTTTTATCATATTGTTAATTAACAGAAAGCAGGATTAATACACTCACAGATCATTAGGAGCGTTCGGTTGTCTCCCCTGCTCTGCGGCGGGGAGGGTGGTGGGCCGTGGGCAACCCCAGGCGCAGCTCCCCATGGTTCCCCCGCCTCCCCTCTGGAGGTTCTGCCCCCGGGGTCTTTGGGACAAACTCAAGAAACAGGGACTCAAAGTCTATTTCGCCCAAAGGAAACCATTCCAAGATCTGGGATCACTCACTGCAGGCTACTCAAAAGGCTGGACGTGGAAGGATTTGGGTGGGAGGAAGAGAAAGAGCAACACATCCTCTGAAGTCGGACCAGGGAGGCTCTGCAGACCACCGCGAAGTTTCCAGTCTGGACCCAGAGGATGTGGCTGAAATCGTGGTTGTGCTGCATTACTAGCTGGGCAAGCCATTGACGCCCTGACCCTGGGTCTCCACCTGTAAAGCAGGAATAAAGATGCTGTCCTCCCAGGGTGGGCACGTGGACCGAATGAGAGAACGCACACTACCGTCATCCCTGCACACGCATGCGGTTTCTATGCAAGGAGCCTGCCCCCAATATTGCTTGGAATAAGTGGTTCACCAGCTGAGACTTGAAAACGATCAGCTCTCCGTAACTGCTGACCGCAGTGGGATGGGCCCTAGTGGGGCTTATCCTGAGGTGCCAACGCCAAGTGATTCGGAAGTGGACTTGGACTTGCTCTCATCTCCAATGGAACCCCGGTCATATGATCTCTAGGACCGAGGGATTTATTCAAATCTCTGCCCACCCCGTCTTGGGAATTATAGAGGTATCCAGGCAAGAACTGAATTAAATGTCTTCTCTTTTCCCAGCCATCCAAATTGCTTTGGCCTGGCCCCGTTGTGGTACTCCCAGTTCTTCACACTTAATAATGAAATTGTCTACCTGCCTGGGCAGCACATGAGACCAGCGCTGGAAGTGCCCCCCACCCCACAGATGAGGGGGGAAGGAGGGGGCCAGGTATGGTGGTGAGGCCCCACCTAGGGTTTCCTGGAAGCTGGGGTCAAGGTGAAGCCTTCGGTCAGAAATATGAAAGCAGTCAGGAAAAGTGAACAGGTTCTGCCTTGGCCTTCAACGATAAACTTCAGCTGGGGCAGGAGCCCTTCCCAGAGGAAGAGAAGGGCAGGGGCAAGGCTAACTGCTAGGGCGATGATAAATTACTTCATCTAGCTGGAGCCAGGATATAAAAATCAAAGCTAAGGGAAAAGAGAAAAAAAAAATAAATGCAGACCAGCCTCTGCCAGGCCCAAGTGGGAACAGAGAAATCACCTGGTTGCATTTTTTTTTTTTTCTGGAACATTCTTCCAAGGCCCCAGGTACTTAGCATATTAAAGTTTCCTGTGTGGAGACCTTCTCATATGGCTTATTATTTGTGAGCTGTGAATGGAAAGAGCTCCCTTATTTGTAGAAAAGGTTAGGAGTAAAAAGAGCTTCCTTATTCGTGGGTCCTGAGTGGAGTCTGGGCTTTGGGTTCAGACCTGGGCTGTAATCCCAGTTCCACAACCGATCGGCTGTGTGAGGTCTCTCTGTGCCTCGGTTTTCTCATCTGTAAAATGGGGATACTAGTATTTCAGGGTAGTAGAGCATTTCAACAAGACAGTGCCCACGAAGCTTAGCACAGTTCCTCGTCCTGGTGAAACGGCAGAGCACTCGTGCCCCTGTGCAGATCTGGTTTTCTTACTTATACCGACTTGCTATACCAGCTCACGAACTTGACCCTGTGGTATGCGGGCTCCTGCAAATGGCTGCCTCTGAGAAGCGCCTGGACGGGACTCTCGTGCTTTGAGGCCCGCCTGCCCCCACTGACCAAAAGGAGGCAGACGGAGCTGGAGACTGGCCAAGACGGGACCCTCCCCCCCAACCCCGGGGAGAAGGATCATGGTTGGACCATAGTTTGGCCTGACACTTGGCACAATGAATGCAACGCTTGATCAGAGATGGACCCTTCCGGAGCCCAGAGCAGGCACAGGACACAACTGCAGGCCAGGTAAGAAGGCAAGGCCTAGGTCTGCACCAGGAGCCACCGCCTCCCTCCTGCCACCAAATCCAAGGGCCAGAGCCTCCTGTTCTCCAGAGAAGGCACGTGAGACACAGCAGAGCCATACCCAACCCGAAAACCACGGCGCCCCCAGAGCCACATTGTGGCCGTTCTGCTGCCTGGCTTGCGGAGACCAGTAACTTCAATTTATTTGTGTCTGGGGCCTTAAAGAACCTCAGCTGTCATCCCTTCCTTAGTTTATTACCAAATTTCTAAAATATTACATTCTTTATTATATCCAAATTCACTTTATTGCACTTGACAATACAGATAATCACATACCATATGCTCTAATGTTTTGAAACCAATGCATGTTGACAGCGGTTTTTATTCATGATGCATAATTCCATCCCGAGCTCACAATGAGGCCTCTGAGCACCCAGCCTGGTGTTAAGACTTTTGCCTAATAACAGATTAACAATATAGCAAGTTGCCGAGACACAATCCGTCCCTTGCCATTCTCTATTTACAACGGGAAAAATGCACCTGAGCTGAAAAGATGGATTTATCTGAGCGGGAGGAGGGGAATCCCCCTACCACCACCCACCCGTCATTCCCGGAGGGTTCATAATGATTTGTTATTGTTCCACGCTTATGAAACTTGATATTGAAAAGAGGGATTGGTCTTATGCCAAGTAGCAAGGCAACTAATCACACCAACCCACACTGCTGGGCCCTGAGAAATGCAGGCACAAAATGCCCCAAAGCCCTCATTAGCAATCTCTTGTTTTCACTCTCGTTTTGCTACAAGCAAATATTTGTCACTCCTCTACCTTGGTGAGACGCTCCCTCCTGCTCGGTCCCTCTCCTCGTCCCCTGGGCATCCCTTCTGTTCCCAATTAGCCCCAAGCTTCCTGGCAAGATGAACACGGCCGGGAGGAGTCCTACCCCTGGCCTCCTGGCACCTCTCCGGGAGAAAGGCCCGTGTGGCGAGGACACTCTCCGAGGCTCCTTCGGCAGAGCCCCCGCGTCTGAGGGCGGCTGAAACAGAGGGTGGATAATTCGAAGATGATCCTCCAGCTTTGCGGCGGTGCCCGGAACAAACAATACCATTTCACACATCCCCTAACTAAGCGCTTGCTTTCATTTGCTCTGGAGAAACGCTCAGACAACTGGAAACCCATTAGATCATGTCAGACGTGGTGGCAAAGAGCTTGGGCTGTCACCAGCAGAGAATCGACTCAGATTTATAGATCCTTAATGCCTGAATATATAGATATTCAGTCTTCCCCCTGCAGATAGACAAAGGGACCAGGGCGGCGGCCGAGGAGGAAACAGCAGCCCCACAGCTCGGCCGCAGACAGATTGGAGTTTAACAATCACTCTTCCGGATAATGGGATTTCTCAACGAGGGGAGGAGTGGGGAGGAAGGAAGGAAAAGCCAGGCCTTTACACTGCCCAACACTTGGCTGTTTTTCCAAAGCTTTGCTGGGGGCTGGGAGGGGGGGTGGCAGGAAAGAGAGGTTATATCGGCAACCATGCCTCTGGGGGACCCTGTGAACTGCCGTAAGCAAAAGCAACACTACCAACCAAAGAAGGGAGCGGAGTTGGAAGACGCAGAAATGCTTACTTAGCCACCTACAAGGAGGCCGAATGAATTAAGGGGCATCTTTACTCCATGTAATTGCTGCACTCCTGGACAGCTTAAGTTATAACTCGTCTTCATAAAACCTCCTTTCCCTTTGGACTTCCAGCAGGACTCCAGGAAAGGCTTTCTCTTTCTTTCTTTCATCCCCTTTAGCAGAGGCAGGGGCTCGTCCTACCATCTCCAAGAGTACGGGTTGTTTCCGTTCCGTCCTTTTCCCCTTCCTCATCTCGCACAGAGCAAGGATGGAAGTAACTGGTCACGAAATCAGTATCTACCAGAGAGACCAGAGCCTGGAGACCCAGTTTCCAGACATGTTATCAGTAGGTAGGGCTCGACGGGTCTGGAAAGGTGAGGTTTAGGACCATTCCATGATTCAGCAAGACCCACTCGTGATCTACAAAGCCACCACTGAACACACTGGTTCCTGGGCCCATCACACCCCCATCAACTCGAGTTTCTGTTTGACTATGTCTTCTGGGGAGAGGACATCACCCCTCACCGCTTCATAAAGATGGCTTAAGAGCTGGGCATCTTGAGGGGCTGCTAAGCTGTTCTCCCTCCTAGCGATGGCTCTTTCTCTGGGAAACTTCACGCTCAGCATCTATAAACAGGGAGCCAGCCCGCCCCACTTCCGGCCCTTCGGATCTAACACAGCCACCTTGTTCCTTCCTACTCTCATCGCCTCCTGGTTCCTCTTAAACGTCTCCCGTGATACTATTTCCAGCCCCCATCAGACCTCCCCAGATGTGGTCTCCCCAGATATCGCTCCTAAACCGGGACACCTAGGACAGGACACAGGACTCCACACGGGGACCACGGCAGACCCTGGGACCCTCACTGGACTCGTCTTCAGGCACTTTCTCTTGCTTCTCAGTGGCTTTCTCAGCAATTTCATCATCCCACTGCCTCAAAGAAAGCATACGCCACCAATTAAAACCCAGGACCACCTACAAACCGTTATCAAAATTCCCTCCCTGCACCTTCATCTGTTTTCCTTTCTTTAGACTATACGCTTGGATTGTCACTTTCTGAAGATAAAAGTAACAGACATCTTAGAGTCTTAGAAAATGCAGAAAACATGTATTCCTACAATAAACATTAACCGGATACCTACTAGATGGAGGAAACTTAGCGGAGCCTTCAGGATGCGGTGGAGAATGAGCCCCGGCCTTTGCCAAGAACAGAGTTATCCGGGCCTGAGGGTCAGAACTGCTGTTTGTTGGCCTTCTTCACCCCGGCGTCCCCATCCCCTTAATTAGCGACCAGGGCAGAGTGGGTGCTTAGCAAATTAACTGTGACACGGGGAATGGCTTTGGAGGAGGGCACTCCAGCCGGTCAGCCTGTACATACAAATGATGTTATTTTCCAAAGATGGTGTCAGTTACAATCAGATGCAGTCGGTACCAGATGAAATGCTAGGACGAGGACTCTCCGAACCTCCCCCCTCGGCCCATCAGGGCCTCCTCTTCCAAGTTTCCACCCAGAGCCTCGTCCCTGAGCACGGAACCCGCTCCGCTGAGGGTCTGAGATGCAGGCCAATTCCAGGATCCCTGGGCCTGGCCCACAAAACCATCTTCCTCCTCTTACAAGCGCAGTTGCAAAGGCTTACGTCACAGTCCGCGTTTCTCCAAGCGGCGGCGGCTGGGAAGGACCGAGCACACAGAGCCAACGCAAATTCAGTGACGCTGCTCCTGCCAGGACCGGATGCTTAAGCATCTGGGGTCAATGGGGCCACAGGAACCACAAGCCAGACAACACCCTGGCCCGTGGCCCCCAGTCACCGCCTACCATGAACGAACAGGCTGCGGTGTATGGGACAGCACCAGCCAGCAGGCTGCCACGACAGAAATCAACTCCCGCTGTGACTTTTTAAAAAACAAAATGCAGCATTTCTGGCTCCCGGAAGGCCGGGAGAGCCATTGGCCCTGCTGTCCCTAAGACTGACCAACAGGAGTTCCACTGGACTCGGCAGAAGCCAGCAGGCAGAAGCTAGGACAGCCCCATGCCCAGGGAGAGACTCTCACCCCGCCCAGTGTTACCGCTCTGCCCTCCCCAGTGCGGCCAGCCTTTCCTTCCACAATGGCAACCTTCCAGGAGAGGCTGGGGCTGGCCACTGGAGGCTCGAGCGTGCAGGGGAGGACCTGGAACAACGTTCTTGCCCTAGGCTCTGCAGCTTGGTCCAGGGGCTGGCCTGTCTGCCCTGCCCTGGCCCGGAGCCACCCCCTCCCCGCTCCCATGCCTCCGAGGGAGGACGTCCCTACCCGACTATTGACTATTGTGCTGCAGACTCATGAAGGCCTTGCTTTCTGGTTCTTCATTCCTGGTTTTCTGCCTGCCAGGAGGTATAATGGCCTCGCTTATTTTGTTTCATTGGCTTGTAAACGAACACCACCAAATCATGATGGGGAAAGAAGCTGGCAGCGGCAGAGGCCTCAGCAAAGCCTGGAGAGAGGCCAGGATAGAAGTACTGCCTTGGCCATTCACTGTCCCCGAGGACCAGCAGCACCGCCGAGCAGGGATGGAGGACTGGAGGGCGGGGGCTGGAGAGACACTTCCCACCCTGGGACAATATGGGACCGCAGGACCCTGGCCCACCAAGGCAGGGGCAGAACTCCCTCCGGACAGGTTCTCCTCCAGGGTGAGCCGCGTTCCCTGGGTCGTCATCCTCATCACAACCAGCACTACTTATTCAGCACAAGTCTAACTCAACCCTTTGAAATACAGTATCTCTAAGCCTTCCACCTGCCCTCAAGGCAGGAAACGTTATCCCCATTTGACAAACAAGAAATCTGACGCTCCGTGAAGTCACCTGCCATGGTTTTCCCAAGAAAGCCTGGGCTTTCCTCTCCATCGGCCCCTGGAAGGGCAAGCAGAATAGATGGAAGGTCTAGCAGGAACACAGCCCTAGGTAAGACACCATAGCATGGAGACCAAATGCCTGATCGGTTATCCTTGCTGGGAATTAGGGTGGCCTGGGAGGCCCAGAGGGACCTCAGGCTGTGTCACCCTGAGCAACTCACCTGCCCTACGGGCTCGGCTTCCTCATCGAGGCCTGAGGTTTCTTTCAGTCCACACTGTTCAGGACCAAATTTCCTGTGCTTAGAACTTGCACTGGATCAAGATTTATCAAATGAATGAATACATCTGGAAAAACTGGGAATCCCAAGAACATCCTCTCTACTTGTCTTATTAATTAGGTAGCACAGAACACTTTGCATGGAGCATGACACACACCCAGGGATCAATCAGAAGTTTCTGGTTATTATTCATGCTATTATTCTATACTTCCTATTAGCATACCATCACCGCTTCACAAGGTCATCCTAAGGATCAATGTTTGTGAACTATAGTTTGTAGTCTGTGAACTATAAATGTAAGCCAGTATTTTCGTTCTAACCAGTAGCCAACACTGGACCATCAAGGCAGATGCCGCCAAGTGTCAAGGGTAACACGGCAGAGGCTGGCGGCAAAGGTGTCCGAGGAGGCTGCGTGCATTGGGGGCGCCCAGCAGGGGAAGGCCCGGGGCACCGAGCCCAGTGGGATCCCAAGGCCAAGCTGCCGGAGGGCAATGCCGGGGAATCTGCCTCCTGCTAACATCGTGCGGGTCACCTGATGCCATAAATTACAGCCCCCTCGGCCAGGTCTCTGCTCAGCTTTGTTAAAAATAGAGTTTACAACAGAAACCTAAATCCAGACTCCTGTAAATCAGGGCGGGGGGGGAGGAGGGGAGCAGGTGCTACCCAAACGTGGCGCCGTGCTGACACGCAGGGACGGCAGCTCCGGGGGGAAGGAGGTGGGGCGGCATCCCCTCCAAAGTGCCAGCCAGCTCGGGTGCAGTCAATATTGGTCCAGCACCCGCGGACGTGCCAGGGCGGCCTGGAGGCCGCATCGGCCGTGGCTCGAGGTAACCAAGCGGACAGGGATTAGTGAGCACAGAACAACTCCGATTCAGGACAGATTTTTCTGAAGGAAAAAGGTAAACAGATTGGTCTTTGGAAAGGCAGCTCCTCTGCAGCTAGAGTTCTGAGACCGTGCCCTGCAGAAACTTCTGGTAGCCTGCCCTGGGCTCTGCAGCTCTGGAAACCCCTCTCAGCCTGGAGGCTTCCACGGCAAGCCCTTCCTCTTTTCCAGGTTGCTGGTGCCAAATACCATCTTGCTTAGCAAACCCAACATTTCCAGAACAGGGTGAAGCTCAAAATAATTCTCACAGTGAGACTCACTGGGCCCTAAATAGCTTTGCTGATTAAACCTCGGAGTCCTTACCTGAACCTGTGACATTCCTGCTCAGTGACACCAAAGCCTCTAGCGCACCCCAGTGAGCTGAGGCCCTGGGGTCTGATTCTGGGGCACACGCCTGCTGGAGTCGCCCCCCGCGCCCCCCCCCCCCCCCCGTCAAGATCCACTGATTTACTCTCTGGAATGGCTGACCAGCATTCCCGCTCCCCCACCACACCCAGCAAAGAACATGGGAACAATCAGTTGCCCTAATTAATACAGCACCCTTTTTTCGGGATCTGGAAAGCAAGGGCAGTTGTGGGCAGACTGGGGTGATACAGAGGAAAAGTGGGCCCCGGCAGGACAAGGGTTTGGGCCCCTTTCCTGATTTCCGGGAAGCTACAGGCACATGGGCAGCTGGAGAAGGTACGGACTCCCCCGTCTGCTCACCTGCCCAGCCAGAAGCAGGAAGAGAAAGAACTGACAAGTGGCTGGATCTTCTCTCGATGTGTCATTATTATAATTACTGTTATTTCACCACTGTCTTCTCAAAACCATTCCCCTAGGTGATTTCAATTTATCCTCACAATCATCCAATGAGGTATCTCCAAAGGGATTATCATCCCCATGTGAACCAAGAGGAAACCGAGGCATAAACTGGGGGACCCTTCATCTTGGCCCCAGCGTGAATCAGATGACAAGGACAAGGGGAGGGGTCCCTCGCCTTGCCTCTGGCCAGAGAGCCAGAGGGGCGTAAGGCAGAACAGCACTGGCTGGGTCCAATGGGCCTCCTGGACAGCCAGGCCACAGAGGCAGGCCGCCGGGTCCCAGGCAGCAGGGCCCATCCCCTCACAGCGCTCTCTGCCCTCCCTGTGTCGCATCCTCTCCAGTACCACAGTCTCCCCTTTCCACTCTCCCCTCCACAGGAATTCGAGGGGAAAGATTTAACAAGCCACAAAAGCTAGTGGTGGACTGATTCTCCCGTTGCCAGGGGGCAGCCTGCCCCTCTCCTCGACAGCGACAGGCCGTAAAAGGTTAGTGGCATGCTCCCCACCGCTGGATCCTTGGAGCTAAATGATAAAATAATGTCAGGCCTGGGCCGAAAGCTCGATTCCTACTTAGAACCGCCACGGCTCCAGAAACGAAACTCTGCTCAACATTCTGGCCTTCTGCCCCGAAGCTCAGAGCCAGACCCAATATGTCAATGAGGCAGCCAGTGATGGCTGATTGCGAGCTCCTGCCCTCATCTCCACCGGCACGAGAGCGGAAAGCCAGCGGCCATGGCAGGTGAGAGGCCCTGAGCCTACCCTGTGGCTCGAGCTTCACCAAATGTGCTGTCATCGGTGCCCTGACCGCCTGTCCCACGCCGGTCCCTCTCCTGGAAGCCCCGGGGAGCTGAGCCAGGAAGCTTCATCCACCTGCTGACCGCACTAGGTTGTGGGAACCCCCATCTTATACGGGGCTTGCACCCCAAACTGCCCACTCTGGGGACCTGGGCACGCCTGTAGGAGCAAAGGCAGTGCAGACCCTGCTGGGCTTTCCCCCTTGCCAGAAGTTTTGCTTAAACATTCTGAATAGGCGTTATGACCTTACATCACCGAAAGCACCAAAATAAACGTGCCAACCAACAGCATCTCAACGCCTGGGGACGAGAAGGTGGGGGGGGGGGGCTGGGTCTCCAGCACTATCCATTTCAGCAGCTGCTAGGGGCCCCCCATTCTCTTCCTGGCTCCCACGCTGCCTGCAAAGCCTTGGCCAATGCAGACGTGACTAAGGCACAGACTTAGAACCCGCCCACGACTCCTCCACCAGGGAAGCCACTGGTAACAGCTTGGAGAATCTCCCTCCTTCCACGAATACTGCTATACTGAAGTGACGCTCGGCCAAGGCAGCGTGTCCCCGTCCCTCGGGGAAGTTTTTAAATTTCCACGATCTGCGGGCACCACACTCCGCAACTCTGGCTGACCTGGGAGCCTGGGAAGTGGCCCGTTCACCAATCTCCCCAGCAGATTTGAATTCTAGTGTGGTTTGCGGCACATATGTAGTTTATAGCTCTTTTCATGCACTAGTATGTCATCCGCATTTCCACGTGTCATTTAAAAAATCCTTGTAAACATCGCCTTAATGGGTGTGTAAGAATCTATCATGTGAACTTCCCATCTTCTCCTTTGAGTCTGCTTTTGTAAGCGCTCTCCCGAGAGAGCGTCCAGAGGTAGCTGGGGTCCAGACTGAAGACCCCCCTCCCAGCTTGCGGGGCCCATGAGCCTGGCTGCCGGCATACGCTCAGGGAGCGGGGGGGGCGGGGGGGGGGCTGGCGTCCTGCCCTGCTACGCTGGGAGCCTGAGGCACACCTCCTGGAATTCTTTACCGACTGGGTAACCTGCTTGTCTCTGCCGGGAGGAGCAGCTCAGGGCCACGGGGGAAGTGAAGGTCTGTGTGGCGGGCGGGCTGCAGGATCCCGAATTGCCTTGGGAGTTTCGCTTGGGGTTTCCACAAGGCTCACTGGCTTAGGACCATCGCCCCCTTAAAAAGGCATTTTGAATCTTTTCATTTTGGCCCAGAAATTAGGTCAGGAATGGAGTCTTCATCTTCCTACACCCGTTTCTCTTGCTTCTTCCTCTGAGTAACTTGGAAAACTTGCCTCTCTCTAGAAATGGGCATGCAGAGGCCTTGCTCTGGAGTCCCCGGTCCTGCACGAGGAGGGGTCGTTTCAGAGGATCCTCATGGCTTTTTACAGCCAGAAGGTCCAGCCTCCAGAGGACCCACCAGGAAGACAGCTGACCCCGACGAGACACCAGACTGGGGCAGGGAGGCCTCTTTACCATCCTCCCTCCAGATGTTCTCCGAAGGACAAACACCTGGCATGCAAACTGGGGCCCATTTCCAATTTCGAGCTACTTGTTCCCATCAGGGAGCTCTCAGGCAAGGCACCCTCCATCTCCCACTCTGGGAACATCTGGCAAGTAGATGATTAGAAGCACATGCTACCAGTTACGAACATGCTTTCCGGCGAAGCCGAGCTCGGTCTCAGGAGCCCCATCTTCCCTCTTCTCTCTAATCCTCTGCCCCACCCCATTCACCTCCCCATCCTGGCTTGGCCAGGCTGTTCTGCAAAACAGATGTTGCACCTGACCCAAGATCTCCCAGGCACGTGGCCAAACAATTTTTTTAAAAAGAGGCTGCAACACGAAACAGTCTTCTCAAGTCCAAGAGAGCTCCGTAAATATCGCCCCTGCCCTCCCTTGCCTCCGGGAACAGCCAGGCCCAGGTGTGCTCCCTTCTAGCTCCCAACCTCTGCTCCTGGCCTCAGCGCGAAGCCTGTCATCCCCGTCGCACTCCCCGGGACGCAGGCCCCCCCTTCAGCTGAATGTCTGCCTCCAGGTTCATGTGAAGGGCTCCACTGGAAAAGACCTCCCCGGAGTCTAACGTTACTGGTTTCCAGTAAACCAGGGTTAGTTCCAAGGCCTCAATCAGGGCAAAGAATTGACAAGGAGGAGAGAGGCCGGGGCTAGGCATTAGCTCTTAGGCGGTGAGCCATTCAAAGCCTCTAGGAAAGTTCTAGAATCAGAGTGGCTTAACCACCTCCTGTCGTGAGGCCCCTGGGAAACCTGCCTCCTACCCTAAGTCACTAAGGGCAAGAGAATCTTTGTTACTGATGGGGTAAGGGAAGGGACTGGAAGGGGTCCTTGCAAACGCACAACCTGGATCATCCCAACGTGGGGTCACCGTCCTGTACTCCGTACCCAAGTTACAGCGCACTCCAACACACTCCGAAGTCCCAAGGAGCAGGAACGTGAATGAGGGTCCCGGCGAAGACATCTAAAGCATGCTCCTCGCACGCAGCATCCCTCTGCGGCCTCACAGGCATCCTCCCAGCGCAGGAGAGCAGGGCCCGCTCACGGCACTCCCGCAGCCCTTGCCAGGGGCCCCGCCTTTCCTTCAGTTTGTCTTCTGGGCGCAGAAATGGCGAAAGAGCACAGCTTTTGGAGTTAGATAAACTCAAGGCGCTAACCCCACAACTCCTGGTTACAGGAGTTCGTGTCACGTCTCGGCGTCTTCCTCTGTGAGGCTGGGACGACAGAAGCCTCTCCCGGGGCTGTCGTAAGGATCTGGTGACGGTCTCTACTGGAAGGCCGGGCACACAGCAAGGGGTCCAAGACTCCTCTCCTCCCTCCCCCTCCCCTGGGCAAACTACGGACAGAGGTGACTGGGGGGCCGCACAAAACGGGAGTGACAAATGCATCCCATCCCGTCCTGGGCACAGATAAGCAGACCATCTCGGGGAGCACTGGCCTCTGTCGGGAAGGCGCCTGACTCGTGTGATGCCGCGGCGAGCCTGGAGCGGAGCCCTGCCGTTCTGCCGGCTCCATGGCACGGCCCCGTGGCACGAGGCATGCACGCCGAGAGAGAGAGAGAGAGAGAGAGAGAGAGAGAGAGAGAGAGAGAGAGAGAGAGAACCGGCGGTCGCTGGTTAACTGCCGGTTAAGGCAGCTGCACTTTACAGTAACCCAGCATGGACAATATTATGAATGACACTCGCAAGCTGCCAGCCTGGGGACTCATTACAGTCAAGGTACAACACGGCAGCCTGCCAAGCCCCCGGCTTTCACACTCGCTATGCCAGAACATCCACACACAATTTAATTGCATTATAATTTCAAAAGTGCTTTTCAAACTGGAAAAAGGCATTCACTGATTAACCAGCGAAGAGCAAAATTGTTTATGAAATTGAATACAAAAAGCTACAGAAATGTAATTGGGTCGTTCTAGCACCTAATTTTCAAGCCATTTTCCCCACTTATTTAATCACGAGATACAAAAGGAGCGACTGAATTGACTTCATACTAATTAGATTACTCCCTGCGATCCTCCGGGCCTATATTCCAACTGGTTGATAGCAATGTTTTTTTTTTTGTTTTTTTTTTTTTTTAAAGATTTTATTTATTCATTTGACAGAGAGAGAGATCACGAGTAGGCAGAGAGGCAGGCCGAGAGAGGGGGAAGCAGGCTCCCCGCTGAGCAGAGAGCCCGATGCGGGGCTCGATCCCAGGACCCCGAGACCACGACCCGAGCCGAAGGCAGAGGCTTTAACCCACTGAGCCACCCAGGCACCCTGATAGCAATGTTTTAAACGGGAACAAAAATGCTGCAGCAGCTTGTCGGCGGGACAGAATGGACCGTTTTGAACAGACCCTTCCGGCATCTGTCCCCTCCAACCTCCCCGGCTCCCTGCTCCACGCACGTGTCCTGGGAGAAGCATCACCCTCCGGGGGACCGACGGGCGGGAGGCTCGGGTCCGTCTCCAGCGCTGCCTGGAAGAATGGGTTTGAGCACGGCCCTTCTATTGAATCCCGCCACCTGCCTGGTGGGGCGCGGAGCTGCCCGGGCAGGCACAGAAAGCCACATGGCAACTCTCCTAATTGGCTGTATGACGCCCTTGGTGTGCCTTGGAACACTTCTCCTCTCATTGTTTCGTGAGCCGACCGGTGGCCCCCACCTGATGGGGGACAGCCTCGCGGCAAGCCGGGCTCTGCTGAGTTATTTTCTCACTCTGCCCAGAGCTTCCAGCACGGGGCCAAATCTTCACTCCCTCCATTCCCGAGAGGATAAAACCACTTTCCCCTCGGAAAGCAATGCTGACCTGTATTTCCTGCGTGCGCCTGCCCTCCGAAAACACGGGTGCAGGGAGAGATGGTGACTTCTGCACAGGTACATGCGGCGGACGCCCTGCAAGTCACCCTGACCCAGACACCGGACGACGTGGGACTCATGGAGGACAAGGCCTCCTCCTCCTCCTCCTTTGGAGACTTTCCACTGATACCCCGGATAGGCTGCTTGTGGCTTTCTGGCTCATTTTACATTTTATTAGGAGCAACATAATTGATTATATAATCAAATGTAAAACGTACATTATCAAGATAGCTCGGTACTTCACAGGCCATTTAATCAAGATATCTGGGGCCGGGCCAAAAAAAAAAAATCAACTTATGCGAAGCCTCAAGTACGTCTCACTCTGCTCTTCGTTTCCACACGGAAAGATGTGTGGAGCAGGAGCTCATCTTTCCAGGGCCGAGCTGTACACGGGCTCTGGGCCTGCAGGTCCTCCGAGCCACTCCTCCAAACGAGGAGAAAACCCCCAAAGGCCTCTCTATCGCGAACCCTATCTGCTGATGTTACATCTTCACGCAGACCCCAATTTCTCTAGTCTGGGACGAGGTCTTTGGGGGCCTGCCCAAGGGCCCCAGCAACATGCAGGCAGCCGAAACGAGGAGTTTTCACGTCTATTTGCCCATCGTAAACTGCTACTTTCCCAGGGAAAGTAAATAGATGTTATTTAGGATGCCACGGAGCGGTCTCGTGACGACAGCCAATTTTCACCAAACCTGGGGAGCCAGAGTGCGAGGAGAGTGGCAAGGAGGGGATGCCTGCCTGCAGTGCCTTCCCCTGCCCCGCTTCCGGGTTCCAGCGTGAGGCAGCCTCCGCTGCTCCCCGAAGCCGCTCAAACTAACCTGTGCCATCAGTGACAATGTGCTGAGTCTGGCCTACGTGCCCGGCAGGGTGCTGGCCCTGGGGGAAGATGATGAAACAGGTCCCTGTCTTCAGAGAGATCCCTGCCCTCAGTGGGACAGGGAGGGGCAGACACCCCAACACGAAACCACCAAGGCTGTGATGGGCAGGGTGGGGGCGGGAGTGGCAAAAGGAAGGTGACCGCCTGCAAGAACCTGGGAAGGCTTCCAGGCAGGTGGTGTGGTCTGTCCATCTGTCCCACCAGAGTCCTTCACGGGAGAGGAGGCTTCCGGCACCAGCGGGGCAGAGAAGTGCGTTCTAGGTGAAGATAAGGCCACATACAAAGTCAGGGAGGTCTGCCGGGGCGTGGGGTGCCGGGAACCAGCAGGCAGGATGCCATGGCTCAAGAGGCAGGGAACGGGACAACGTGAGGTTGGGAAGGCTGGCGGGAGTTAGAAGAAGCCTCGAATGCTGTGCTAAAATATTCAGCCTTTATCCTACAGCAAATGGGAAATCCATCATAATCTCTCTTCCTTCTCCGGAAGCACAATCCAGGCACAGCACCAGGCACTTGGGTCTTAGAAGAAATCCTAAGATGCAGCCCAGATGTCACAGCCCTGGCCGCCTACCGCGTGGTCTCTGGCAAGTAAGCGCCCCTCTGCCCCTCTCTGTTCCCTCAGCGTTCAGAGAGGAACCCTGCAAGGACCATGGAGGGCAGTACCAGTAAGGCACCTTGGGACAGCACCAGTGGTGGTCATGGCTAACAAAGGTGGTGACACGAGACACACGCGTGGAACAATGACCAGCAGCCCTCCACTGTGACTGGCACCGGGAGAAGGCTGTAAGTGTTGGCGACCGGACGAGGGAGCGTCACCCCCGTACACACCGTGTGCTCACGGCAGGTACTGAATGAGCAAATACGGTGGCATACAGTTTAGCAAGGATCACGTCCTTAACAAGACGCCTAGTTCTTGAGGGGAGGCCCACCCTCTACCCCCGTCGGTCCCACGGAGCACAGGCTCCGAGCTCCCAACAGGGCAAGGGGCTCGCGGCAGTGTGGTCTCCAGCACCCCTCCCAGGACATGGTGCGACACAGATGCTTTGGGGCTCAGGAACTGACTGTCGATGGCCTCGGTCACCACCGCCAATGCAACTTCCTGGGCTTCACTGGAAGCTTCCAGGTCACCCTGCGGGGACCAGCCGAGGCCCAGAAACACACCCCAGGCAGCGGCAGGACCCACATATTCAGAAATTCCACAGTCTACAGAAAGGCATGAGAGAGGCCACAAGGACAAAGGAGGCAGGCCAAAGCCATGACCGACCGACAACAAACTCGCAGGAGTCATGTGAGACCCGTCACAGGTGACGCTCTAGGCTGCCCGTGGCCCACGCCCACAAATACCTTGGCCCCTGGGCGGTTCTTCATTAGCGCTGTGCTCGGACCCAGGCATCTGTGCCCCTTTCCAACAAGACACCCACAAACACAGAGCGCGGCCTCTGCAGAAGGAGGGGGGGGACGGGCAGCCGGGGACACAGGTCTTTGTGTCTCGAGCACAGCAGATCGGCAGCAAGTGAGAAAACGCACAGCAGACCTGGCCATGAAAGGCATCCTGTTCTTTGGGCTATGTTTGGGCAAGGGGACATGCGTTGGACGCGGGGCCCAGTCCCATCCTGACTCAGGGGGACTGTTCCACAGAGACAATGGGGTTCTTTGCAAACTCCTGAGCCACAGCATCCTCAGGGAGGCAGCGGGCCTGGGGACGAGGAGGTGGGGGGCAAGAGGAAAATGCGAAATCTCCCTTTTGGGGGTGGGGCCCTCTGCACACACACGGCGCGTGTGTGCGTGTGTGTGTCCCCATCCCACCAACACGTGCCACTACTGAGAGGTTACGTTCGAGAGCAGCATGGTCCACGTTAGGGAGGACAAGAGAGTCACCCGACATGGCTGAGCTTTATCCAATGTCACAGTGTTTATGAAGGCAGGGCGGTGCAGTGAGAGGGAAATATAAAAAGCAGGCAGTACTTCGGGGTTTGGGAGCCGTGAGCTCATGTCCCAGCTTCACGGCTGACTGGCCTGAGATCCTGGGCGAGCAGCCTAACTGCTCTCGGCTTTTTCTATCTGTAAAAGGGGTCCCTATCTCCTAGGCTGTGGGGAAGCCCGACCAGCTGATGTCTGTGCGGCATCCAGCATAGCGTAAATGGCCCCAAAGCGCAGGGCTGGAAAGGAAAAGAACTTTCCAAGCGAACCACCAGGAAGAACGATTAACTCATGGAAGAGAACTAGCTTCCGAGGCCTTGCAGCCGTTGGTACGAACATACCGAACACAGTTCCCGTGGCAAAACTTCTCTACCCCCTAGCGCAGGCCCTGAGGGTCGGATAGGCTTGCCACCAGTTTGCCTGTCAGAGTCTGAAGGGACAGAAGAACAAGGGTAACCCCCCCCCGCCCCCACGTAACAGTTGTAAAAGATAAGTGTCCTCCACCCTCTGAAAAGCTAACGTGTGTAGCAGTGAGAGCATCCTACTGGAAAGCTGGGGTCACCGGCACCCGCCGTGACAGCACAGGCCTGACCAAGAGCTGTGTCACCAGCTCTGTACTCCCACTCATTCCAGGCCTCAGGCGAAGCCCAGCGAGGACAGGCGGCATCCCCCAGACCCGAGCCCAGGGTGGGCTGACGGGCACCGGCAAGTGATGCCTTCTGCCATGGACACATAACCCCTATGTAGGCTAAGGACCCATGAGAAGAGAAATCAATAGGTCTGGGGGGCAGGGGTGCGACCTCAGGCCATAGGAGCTCCTAGAACACGATCCATTTCCTTTTTTTTTTTTTCTTTTTTTAATTTGAGAGAGTGAGTGAGCATGAGCAAGGGAGGAGCAGAGGGAGAGGGAGTAGCAGGCTCCCCACTGAGCCGGGAGCCCAATGCAGGACTCGATCCTCGGACTCCAGGATCATGACCTGAGCCGAAGGCAGATGTTTAACCGACTGAGCCACCCAGGTGCCCAACAGGATCCATTTGTGAACATCCTGGGGTGCCACAGCACTCGGCATGAGACAGGGGCTCAATCACTGTTTATTGGGTGCACGGATGGAAAACTGCAGCTGCCACTTGTTGGACACACCCATGTATCCGGCTTTTTATGGACAGTTCTCCATCTAATCTATAGCCATCACCATCTGAAGGAGTCTCACCCCCATTCTACAGGTCAAGGAAACAGGCTCAGCGAGACTGCACAGCTTACAGAGACGACGAGTGGGAGGAGCCAGAATTCGAACCCGGGCCTGTTGGACTCCAAACCTGCCAATCTGAGCCCTGACAAACCCATCCTCTCTGGCCATCCGAGTCCTCGTCTGTGACATGAGGGTATGTCAGCTGGTGCCTAGGAGGGCACCTTTCAAGCTTCTGAGATTCTGGTTAAACATGTAGGCCGACCCCTCTCTGGAAAATGGGACGCTACCCGACGAGGGCCCATGAAGACTGCACTCCATGACACAAGCCACCACTTTCTGCGAGCCAGACTGCAGGTGTCCTACCTTGCTGTCCTCCCCACAGCCTCTCGCCTCCTGATCACAGTCTCCTTTCCGGACAGCAGACCGAGGAGGAGAAAAGCAGCGACTGGGCTCACAGCTCAGACCAATTCTGGACTGCAGCTTGGATGGGAGGCCAGCTGGGGAGGAGGGGAGTCTCTGACCCACGGGCTCCGGCCCAGTGCACGTGGGATTTCCCAGAATCAACCGCACAGAAACGGGTAAGCTGGAGACGGACAACCGCAAGCCGGCGGGAGAGAGCTGAGGTTTGTGTGCCGTTTGGGACCTGTCCAGGACTGACATGGGCAGAGCGGCTACAGATATACCGATCTTCCTTGATTTATTTTTTTTAAAGATTTTACTTATTTAGAGAGCACGCATGCCTGCGTGTGCAAGCGGGGGGAGGGGCAGAGGGAGAGAGAGAATCTCGAGTAAAATCCCCACTGAGCCTAGAGCCAGACTCAGGGCTCAATCTCACAACCCTGAGATCGTGACCTGAGCCGAAATCAAGGGTTGGACACTTAACTAAGTCACCCAAATGCCCGAGCCTTCCTCAATTTACAAGGGGTTCATGTCCCACCATAAGGAGAAAGTGCATTTAATACAGCTAAGCTAAATGAACACCACAGCTTGGCCTACCCGACCTTAACCGTGCTCAGAACACATACGTTAGCCTACAGTCGGGCAAAATCATCTAACACAGAGCCTGTCTTATGCCCAAGGGTTGACTAGCTCATGTAGTTTACTGAATATTGTACTGACAGTGAGAAGCAGAAGAGCTGCACGGGGGCAGAATGGTCGTAAGTTACGGGTTGTTTACCCTCACGATCTCAGGGCCGACTGGGAGCGGGATCCCACCGCCCAGTATCACAGGAGAGCATCCTACTGCACGTCGCTAGCCCGGGAAAAGATCCAAACTCACAATTCACAGCCTACTGAATGCTTATGGTTTTCCCACCATTGTAAAGTCAAAAAATCGTAAGTCAGGGACCATCTGTATTATGTTCGAGGCAGATGGGAGAGAACATCAAACGCCCCACCTACTGCTTTGGCAGAGCCCTCTCCGAAGCACCCAGCCCCGCCCCTGCTGGCGTGCTCCCACCTTGGGGCTGTGGTTTCTTCTGGGTCCTGGGGTCTCTGCAGCGTCACTCAAGAACAGTGTTAGAAAAAGCCGCATCCACGCCTGACTCCCTAGACCTGCAGATCGGCCTGGGCAGAGAGTTCTCATTGGGGGCTGAGGCAATGACCTCTCCACGAGTGGTGTCATCAACTAGGTGGGTGCTGGAAAGTCGTGGTCCCTACCCAGCAGGACATCAACCACTGCATAGCCCGGGAGGGCCACGGTGGGCCTTCCATCCCCCACGTCTCTGCTCCTACCACACTTCCGATGGGATAAAACTGGCTTGCCTCCTTCCCCAGGTGCCCACGAAACAGAATCCCACTATCTGTCTCTTGGCAGAGATCAGGTAAACAAAAACACACCAGGAGGCACGCCTGTGCTGGTGACAGCCACCTCCTTCACTGAACTCCGATTAGGCCTGCTAGGAACTGTAGAGGGATCGTCTGAATGACACCTCGCAAAACCCGAGAGGACAGGTGTTCCCGTTATCCCTTCTTGCAGAGGAAGAGTCTGAGGCTCAGAGAGGTCATATCACTTGCCTAAGGTCGCTCAGCAGACACATGGTTAGAAGATGGGATTTCTCAAGTCAGGCACTGCTATCAGAATCCTTGCTTCCCAACAGCTCTTCTCCCCAAACACAGTGGTTTGGAAGCGGTGGGAGGAAGCAGTACAGAGAGAAGAGCTTTGGACACCATCCATGAAGCAGGCTGTGTAAATCCCCAGAAATCCCCCACAGAGTCTGGGGCAGATCCTCCCCCACCTCCCTCCAGAGTCGCCGGGGGAGGGAGGGACACAGAACACCACAAGTCCCTTCACCCCCAGAGCTTCAGCAGAAGGGCCCAGGACACGTGAAGTCTCTTCCCGCTACCCCCACCCCCCAAAATATTTTAAAAGAGCAAAGTTTCCGTCCAAAGACTCTTGAGAGAAGCCAGCTGGGGAGGCAAAGCTAGAAAGACGTCCTTTTGCAATGAACCCCTCCCGCATCCCGTCATAGCTTTTCACCTTTGCTACTGTACTGGGAGATACCAAGCAGCAATTTTAAACTGTCTCCTTTGCTGCCCCACTTCTAGTCTTCCAGAACCACATGTGTTTCCACTTTGAAACCCGTTAACATGGATGTTCGGTGCACGAATCCAGATGGCTGGGGGCCCTCCGCAAACCCACTTGGCACTCTGCAGAATCCATTTTACGACCCTGCCTTCTTGCCTTCCCACCGACCCACCTTGGCCAAGGAGCCACGCTGAGAAGATGGACCCGTCCCGATCTGAGCCCCAACTCCCGCTTTAGGAAACCTCTGCAGGAACATGGGACAGCCCGTGGAAGGGATCAAAGGGCCGCAGCAGCCTCTCCAGGCGTCCCCGGGTAGACAGGGCCTGGCACCAGGCAGGGCTGGAGGAGTGCTGCCCAAGGCGTGGCAATGGGGACAGGCATCCTTTGAGCTGTAGGCTGTCATCAGCACACGGTCCCTTCAGTTTCCCTCAGCCCCGGGGCTGCCTCACAGCAGCCCTTGGGATGTTCCGTTTTCATCACTAGGGTCTATGTGGTCATGGGCAGGGCTGAGGCAAGCTCTGGGCAGCAGGAGCCAGACGGCCCTGCTTCACATGCCTCAACTTCCACCAAGGCCCTCTCTCCACTTGCACCCGATCCCCAACCCGAGAGACTCCCGTTGCAATGGGGCTGCCGGTCTGGACAGGTGAGTTGGGGGAACTGGTTTGTCATCAGGGAGGAGGGGGTGGGACAGGAGAGGTGGGCAAAGAGCGCAGGCCATCTCCTCCTTTCCTTAGCTTTAACTTTCCAAACGCTGTCCTCACATAGGTGTCTTCCAGCCCAAACATTCTCTCCAAGGTAGATGTAGCAGATATGACCCCCTTCTGTAGTTCCGTGGATAGATGCGCCTGTTTGGACAGGAAGTAATGCTCTTTCTGGGGTCCCAGTGTAGACTGGGCATGACTTAAAATGGCGTCCAAGAGCCAGTACGTTCCTGATGCATGTGAGCCAAGCCAAAAAGGACCTGGAAGGCTCTGTGACTCGGGAACTCGACAGAGACAACCGAATCCAGCAGGCTGGTGGTTTAGAACTGGTAGAAGGGCGTGTCTGGGGATGGGACAAGTGACTTACAGTGGCGGCTTTCTCTTGTGCCACCAAGAAAGATGGGCAGGCAGCTCGAAGCCAGCAAGGGCTTTGTCCCCCCTGCTGTGCGACAGGCTGGAGAGTCTCACCCAAACACTGGGGGTCCCCAAGACTCAAAGAGTGGGAAGGCGCCAACATTCCTGCTCCCCACGCACGGACTCCAGGACACGGGGCCCCAACAACAGAGCCCAATGGGGGAACCAACCATCTTGGCTAGTTGTTGGAAAGATACTATTTATAGCTCCAGATGGTTAAACCGCCTTCTTAAAAAGACTGCTCTTGGGCCATCTTTAGAGCTCCCGTCTTCCCTCGGCTGGCTGCACGGTGACCAGGAAGAGCAGAGCTGAATCGGTGGAATTAGAGGAGCCCAATACGCCAAGATCGTAACTCCAATCTCATCTGTCCTTCTCCCCAGAGCTTTCATCTCAATATTTTGTCAGCTCCCCACGCCAACGGCCGGCGCGCTCCACCCCAGGCAGCTGGGAAAATGGGCGGGGGGTTATTACGAGAAATGCTCCTCCTGCCCCCTCATTCTTCTTAGCAAAAGAACTGAAAACCGAAAAGGGGGGTGTGGGAGGGCTAAGTCAGCTGCAGCCCTGGGGGCAGCACGGCACCCCGGGAGACCGTGCTTTCTGGAATGCTGACAATCCGCTGACTTAGCTGCCTTGGTTATGGACCTGAACATTTAGAAGAAATATGTGGCGCCCAGGAAAATAGTTCTGTTTCACCCCATTAACTCCAACCCAAACTGGGGCTGCTTCTCGCTCAGCAACGGCTCTTCGGAATCAGGGACTCTGCACTCTCAACAGACACTCTAGTCTCCCCCTTTTCCCATCTCAAACGGGGAGTGGCTCCAGACAGACTTAGGCACAGACAGCCTCGCCCTGTGGTGGACAGGGGTGGAGGGGACACCCCCGCCCAGGGCTGCGGGGGACCAGCCAACACCCACCGACTCTGTCCTTGGCCCCATGCCCCCCTGGGCAGGGTTCTCCTTTAGCAAACCAGCCCTTCCGGAGTCCACAGGGACCGAAAATGACTTAGCAGTGAAGTGAGCTGGGTGGTGCCAGCATTACTGAATTCATTCCAAAGACATTATGCATTAGCGTTAGGAGGGAAATGGGCCTCGGCCCAAAGGCAGAGCCTTACGACTAGGTCATGACGTCTTGCAAAAAGCCTCCAGCCTCCAGGTGATTCCTTGCTTTTTTCAGGGACACTCCTGGTCTCACCCTGTTCGCTAGAAGGTGGCATGACTATTTGTAGTGAACAGGAAGAATACTACGGGCAGCAGAGACTACAAGTTCCCCCATATTCCCTGGGTTATGAGTGAGCCCACCCCAACCCTGAAGGCCTTGTCCACGATGAGGAAGTCTCTCCACTACTGGGGTCCAGTGGGGTACCCCTCGACTTAGTAAGATGTTAGGAGAGGGGATAACCTGGCATGTCATCTGCCAATCCTTCGGCTTAGGTCTCCATTTCACTCCTCAGGCAGGGACGAGAGATGTCATTTAATTAGGGGGTACCCTCACAATCCTAAATCGTGGGGTCTACATTCCAACCACGGAACCATCTCGGACAGGTCTCTCCATCTGTGACCCAGGGAAGTCCCGAGACCCACGCACACACACGAGAAGGTGGCCAGGACAATGAACGTTACAGAACGCCGACTAAGGGCCAGACGCTGTGCACCTATTAATCTGGGAGGGTCAGTGTTGAAGCTCTTTCTCTTTACCATTACAGTTCTGTTGGAAGGATCCAAGCTATCAACAGTGGACAAGTGAAAATACTTTGTAGATTGCATAACACTTTAAAGATAGAGATAAACAGGGTGCCTAGGTGGCTCAGGTCATGATTTCAGGGTCCTGGGATCGAGCCCCACATCGGGCTCCCTGCTCAGTGGGAAGCCTGCTTCTCGCTCTCCCTCAGGCCCTCCCCCCACTTGTGCATGCACACACTCTTTCTCAAATAAATATACAAATAAAATCTGAAAAAAAAAAAAAACAAAACAAAAAACAAAAAACCAAACACAGGAGTTAAAGAAACAAAAAGGAAGCTCAGAAGACAAGGGCAAGAACCAAGACGAGTGCTGCCGCCAGGACCACAGCTGGCAAAGTGACCTATACCTCTGGGTTCCTGCCCTCCCAAGAGGGAGCCAACTGGTCCACCTGGGAGATCGATCACATGACCTTTGCCCCCAGAAGGCCACGTGGCACGGAGTCCAGGGACCAGGAGGCTGTGCTGTTGCGGGACATCCTGACCTCCTTCACAGTATCCCGGAGACCGATGTGCTGGGACAGACATGTTCTGCCTCACAGCCCCACGGTCCTTGTCTGTCCACCTCAAGGAAGATGTATTCTTGCCATTTCTAACTGATGTCTCGGGGAAATAATTAGATGTCACTACTCCCACATTACATTACAACTTCCCTGCAGATCCTGGAGGAAGGGGAAATGAGTTACAGTGAGCAAACCAAGCTAAATACAGTTGGTAATTGAAAAAGTGGCCAAGAAAATCAGGAGGGGAAAAGCAAGCAACTCAGACCTAAACGGATTATCAATCATTTCCTTTTAGGGCAAGCTCCACTGCAACTTAATCAATTGCTATTGCTTCCCAAATTCAATAAGAAAACTGATACTGTAGGAAGAAGGAGGGAAAAAAAAAAAGTTAAATGTTTACCATCACATTCTGAATGGATACTGGATATCCCACATTCAATTCCAATCCAGTTCCAAGTGTATCAGCATAAAAGAAATTTACAAGCGACAAAGCTCAGGTAACGTGTTACCATTAGGACCAAGGTGTGGAGTGTCTACGGCAGGGTCTCCGGGGACCTCGGAGACATGGGGTTCAACAGTCACACCGGGAAGCGGTCGTTCTGGGCTGTGCAGGCTGCCTGGTGCAGGGGGAGGACTCCAGGTGGGGCCACTGCTTTGTGACCTTGGGACTTCTAAGGTCCTGAGTTATTTGAGCTCCAAGGGCTGTGGAGTCTGTTGCCATGGCAACCCGGTGAGGCTAAACACTCTTGCTCCTCTAGTTAATAAACACGTCCTGAGTACCTGCTGTGTCGGGGGCTGAGGACACCAAGAAGCACAGAATCTCATCTCCTACTAACAAGGTCCTTAGAGTTATTGAGGCGGGGGAAGGTGGCATAAGCAAACACGGACAGAGGAATGGTCCGAGGGATCTGGAAGGAAGGAGCAGGCCCAGGCTGAGTCCTGGAGACCCTCCAGAGTTTGTCAAAGGAAAGGTGGGTGGGGGGTTCATAGGCGCAAAAGCATGGAGAGACCCTGGTGGTCAAGGAATGGCGGGGGCACCGGACATACTAAGCAGACAGCCCAGGCTGAAGGGGAGCAGAGAGGCAGGCAAGGATGGTTCAGGCAGCTAGGGCGCTTGGCCGGGAAGCCACCAAACTTGGCATGATCAGAATCCTAGTTCAGAAGGAACCCTTTCAGTGGATCAGAGGGGGAGGGCCTGGAGGCAGGAGTCCCCTGACAGTCACTACAGGCACTGATGGGTGCCCGCAGCAGGCGTGCCAGTGAACCCCGGGGCTGTACAGACATGGCCAGGTGTGCAGGGGAAGGGGGGGCGGATCCAGGACGAAGCCTCAGGTTTGGCTTGAGCGGCCGGGCGCCATTAGCCAGGAAGCGGTCAGTGGGGCAGCCTGGGCAGCCTAGGCTAGTGACAGCCCCCTTCCCACATTACTTGACTTCTTACTCACGGTCCCTAGAACTTAAAAAGTACACACGAGAAGCACGAGCTTCTCCAAGTTCAGCACGGTGCCCAAACACGTGGGTAGAGGGAACACGAGAGCAGGTTCCTAGGTTCCCTGCGAAGTCTCAGCATGTCTGGGCAGCAGATCCCAGCAGGGCTGTGGGAGCTGCTCAGGCAGGACTCGGAATGCACACTTCAGCGGCCGGCGTGGCTGGCTGGGAGTCGGGCTACGAAGCTACAGTCCAGGGGCCAAATGCCCAGGCTTTACAGGCACTCCTGGGTTCAAATCTCAGCTCAGCCCCTAGCTGGCTGTGTCCCCACGGGCTAGGTCCTTAACCCTTCTGTTTCTTCATCTGAAAAATGGGCACAAGGACAGCTATGTCACCCAAAGCAGCCAGAAGGGGCAGGGAGGGAGCGATAGGAGGGGAAGTGCTCAGTCCCACGGCCAGGAATAGGGAGCACTTTCTGGTAAGGGTTTGCTCTCTTGCTCATCAGTGCTCATAACGACAACATCCCAGATGTAAGCGGGTGCAGAATATTCCCCTTCTACCTCTCACCACCAAAGCAGCAGGAAACAGCTTTTTAACACGTCCCAGGCAAGGGAACACACACAGGGACCGCTCACCTAGGAGGGGGAGGGAAGGGGTCTCAGAGGCCGGCCCCAGGCTCGCCAGAGCGACTGGCAGGAGACACTGGTGGCTCTTTGCAGCGCTGCTGCTCCTGGTACTTGATGGAGGGTGACTTTGCAAGCAACGAGGCACTCTAGTAACGCTCTGTAAAACTATAAATTTACTTTGAGAGCACCAAGTCTAATTACCTCGCCAAGACTCTCTGCATTTTTTAAGAACTCCCCCCCCTTTTTTTTTTTCCTCCTTAAACTCTTGATCATAAGGACTCTCGTTAGCAATACTCGGTGTCCTTCTTGGTTCGCTTGCTGCCATGGCAACGGAGCAGTGTTTACCAGCCTTTCCAAGCTGGTACATCTTTATTAGCACCCGGATCCCATGAGGAGCAGGAAGCAGTGCAGAGGTTTAAAGAGCATTAATCCCCTTAAGCTTTGCAAACCTCTCTAGTTAGGGAGCCCATAAGGGGGGGGAAATTGGGGTCTCTGCCATTTTCAGGGCCCTACTAGAATCATTAAGCCTCCATGAAGCACCAGACTGAAAAAAAACTCTCTCTGGAGCTTCGTTTTAAATTTCTTCTCTTCCTGAAAAAGAGAAACTTGCGGGCTGCCTGCTTGTGCATCACAAGAAAAGTTTGCTCCCCATCCATCAGACGGGGCCGCCTCTCCGATCACGCTGCTCTCTCGTGATAAACACAGGTCTTCAAAACACGGTTATCGCTCGGCCAGGAGGAGGGACGGCCACAAAGGCCCAGCGGCCGGACCCCCCTGTGCACCCTCCTCTCTGCCCCTCCGCAATGAGAGCCGACAGACGATTCCGAGGTCAGACAGATTTCCAGCGTATTTCAAAAATCCCACCTCCGAAACAGCTCGAGAAAGTGTTCCATCTCTCAGCCTCTCCAGGAAGGTTTTTCAAAGTCAGCACCAGAGCAGAAGTGGGAAAGGAGGAAGAAGAAAGGGTTTCTTTACATCGTTTAAAGGCAGTTTAATGTCCCAATCCCCCTCCTACCGTATAAATGTCTCTTTCATCCTTCATCCCAGCTTAGAAAAATCAAACCCCAGCCAGGGTTCCAGGAAAACCTGTGGCTGAATTTTGAAAAATTGCACAAGTGAAAGATGATACCAACATTCACTCCGGCTTCCCAAGCAGCTTTCAAATGGGTAATTTTGAGCTGGCCGAGCCTTGGCGCCCTCCACGGCCCCCAGTCCTGCGTTTGTGCCCATCAGTCCCGTTCAATCAAGGCTGCCCAAATGAAACACAGGGGCCATTAAGAGCTTGCCCTTGGCGGGGAGCGTCCTGGCTGGGGGGCTGACAAAAGGCTGCGTTTCCAACCCAGCAATGTCTGAGCCCACTTTTGAATCTACCAGGCATCTGCCATTATTCCCAGGGGTGCTCAAAATTCTTAAAACAAAAAATTAAGTCATTCGGATCATTTTTCTGGTTTTGGTGGGATAAAGGGTTCATTCAAAGACCAGTATCACCCTCTCAAAAGACTCCCCAGCCCAAGCGGCATCAGCACGAAAAACTCGGGACAGCTTGGTTCCCCGCCGCTACCAATTCTAGCTGGTCCCATAGTCATGTAACAGAGTTCTTTATCGGTGACATCCCCCTGGGTTTTCTAAAAGTACTTGAGGTGCCTTAAAAGGCTCAAGCATGTACAACAGTGGACGAGAAAAACATGAATCAAGGCTGTAACAGGGAGAACGGTCAACCGTGTCGGGGCTCAGAGCGGGCAGGGTGAGGCTCAGGGCTGGAGCCGCCGAAGGACTAGAACTTCTCATTATGGAAACACTGGAACGCCAAGTTTCTCTATGAACCCGAGGAAACACTAGAGAGGGGTCACCGGTCAACAGGGCTTAGAACAGTCAGTCGCACGGAGCTCAGGAAAGCCCATCAGCAGAGACCTCCAGAGACAGTCAGGGCCGGGATGGCGACACCTAGTGTCTGGTCTGATTACTTCAGGCCTGGGGTAGAGAGCACCCCAGAGGCAGAGACCCAGGGTCTGGAGGCAGCAGGATGTTGAGTTGGGGGGGGGCCACGATGGGAGTGGGCGGGTGGGAACCTGGCTGGCTTCCTCGTTCAGTGACACGAAGCCGGCAGAAAGCCAAGCCGGGCTTCCTAGGACCCTCTCGGAAAGGGAGTTAGGAATTAGACTAGAGAACAAGACTCTGAACTTCGATTAAACTGCAGAAACTCCCCCGTGGGTTACTCCGCGGCACCGGCAATAAAGTCTCATGAATGATGGGTCTTGAGGGTCCAGCGAGAAAGCGGGAGGACAGCACCCCCCAGCGTGTAACCAGTCCTGGGGCAGGGGGAGGAGAGATCTACTGAGGGTCACACGGCCTGGGTCTAGAGCACTCTGGACAAAGCACGGCCTCTCT
>CM052891.1:27382356-27476935 GCA_028534135.1 Potos flavus | reverse complement strand
GTCTCCAAGCATCCTGGTTTATCGGTATCTTTCCTAAGCAGTCGTCCCACACTAATATGGTCCATTGTGGGAAGAGAAGATTATCACCTGACCAGATCAAGAGACCCTTTTACTTGTATTAAAGAGCCCAAGTGGCATGCTTGGTGGCCACATCATCCTATGGACTGGACTGGAAGTTCTGTGTGGCTGAAACCCCGGGCTGGGGTTCGTGACCTTTAACAGACCGGCTGCAGGTGCAGAATTGGGATCAATACTAACCATGATGAAGCTACTGCTTTACAGGTTCCCAATAAACCCCTCGATACATCTCAGACTTGGGTCGGCACTCGACGGGTGCCCACTGCCATCAGCAGCATGCACAGGGGACAAGAGGCAGATCTGAGAAGTGGGGACCATGCAAAGGCAAGACTGCAGCAGCCGGACTCCGGCATGGGCACTGAGGTCCTCGAGCCACATCACCATGTGTCCTCACCAGCCGTGATTCCAGGAATCTCTGCCACCCTTCCTACCCTGTCCAACAACCCTCTCCCACCCAGAGGGACTTCTTCCTCCATCCCACAGAGTCCCGGCTACAGGCTGGAAAGTTCCAATCTTCCTTCCCAGGTAAGGTCAGAATGCTAGACTCTCATTAGGAAAAACACACACATACATTATCTTTGACATCCCACACCTACGAAGGAAGCAATGCCTTTTCATTTTTCATTTAGTTTATGCCTTTGTGAAATTCCTTTTACATTCTGCCTCCCCTCCATCCCCCCAGCTTTGGGGACTAGGCACCAACGAACAAATAATTACAGGGCGATCCTGAACCATGTCTGGCGTACATAAAACAGTCGGTCTGGACGTCAGAGGTCAATTTCAAAAGTGAGTGTCTGACAGGTAGTCAGGACATTAAGGGCTGTTTTTCCTCCTTAGAAAAGCATTATCTTCTATCAGTTTCAGCGACATCTTACTGGCACCATTTTAATAAATAAACTGATTACGCGAATTGCAGGGACCTTCAGCTGACTGCTTTTTGGGACGGAGACGCCGCCGGGCAAGCTTTGAGGGAGAAGCAGAGCTCCGTCAGCCCCACTGCCTGGAAGTGAGCTTGCAGAAAGCCTCTCCCTCTGGCCACATGGGCCTAGCCGCTGCCCTTCCAGCCCCGCAGCTCCTGGTAGGGCAAAGAACCCTCCATGTAGGGTCCCTGCTGGTGACGGTGCCCTCGGGGGCGGGGGGGGGGGGTCATGAAACCACCCGGGCTGCGGGCACTATGGCAGAGGGGCCCGCTGGGGACCCAGTGACTGTCTCAGAGCCCCTGGCCCCCTCCATAGCCATGAGCATGGCACTTAACAAGCGACCCTTAACAGCAGTGAGGAGTCCTCCGTCACTCTGGGCTTTACCGTCCCCTCAGTGTCTCTGTCCCTTTGCCTCTGGCAACGTTCTGGAGCAAACAGGCCTGCTGGGGAATGGAAGCCATGGGAGGTGAGAAGTCCCGGCTCCAAGTCTCTCCTCAGTACTCACTCGCCCTCCAGCTGACCGTCACCAGGCTTGACTCATTTTCCCCTGGGCCCCCAACCACCCAGCCCTCTCCCGATGGGCCAGATGTAGAGGGACCCGAAGTGCAGGGCTCATGAATCTAGAGGCCTGAGGTCAGAGAGAGGGACAGCTGAGGCTCCCCTGGAATGACACTCACGGACAGGGCTCCCTTGCCCGACGAGGAGGTGAGCATGAGATGTATTTCAGCAACCCATGTCCCCACGTTCCTCCACTCTCTCAACCAGGGCTGATGCGGGGACAGAGG
Source organism: Potos flavus (assembly GCA_028534135.1). Lineage (NCBI taxonomy): Eukaryota > Metazoa > Chordata > Mammalia > Carnivora > Procyonidae > Potos > Potos flavus. The sequence goes on along the minus strand of CM052891.1, from coordinate 27,475,152 downwards.
AGACAGATCCAAACCCTCCCTCCCTCCCTCCGGCTCACGCCTCCACCTTCTGCCTCCCGAGGGCGTGTTGGAAAGGACGGCACTTTGTAGCATCTTCCCTCCAGCCCCTCCTCACCAGCCCCACTCTGGGATCAATACCTAATGCTGAATTTAAGATCTTATCTGAGTTTTGCAAGGATAAAGCAACAAACTTTCCCCCAACGATTAAATCCTTTGATGATCAGCCCAATATTCTTCAGACCACCTCTAACAGCTTTCAGAGAGCAAATGAAATGACTGAGAAAATTGGAAAGCCACCTTCTTTCTCGCCCCTAGGGCACAAAGAATCTCAGGGAAGGCCCCAGCTTTTATCAGCCGCTTAGCTCCTACCGGGCTGTAGGAACCTGCTAAGTGGCCCTCCAAAACTCTACATGCCTCAGTTTCTCCATCTGAAATGGAGGTGTATCACAGTCCAGCAGGAAGGGTAGGCGGAAGAGGACCAATAACAAGGAGGTGCTCAAGAGTTAAAATCACCGAATCCCCCGCTTTAAGCCACTGCCTTGGGGCACCTGGGGAGCTCAGTCGGTTAAGCAACGGCCTTCAGCTCAGGTCATGATCTCCAGGTCCTCAGATCGAGCCCCGCATCAGGTTCCCTGCTCACGTGGAGTCCGCTTCTCCCTCTCCCTCTGCCACTCCCCCTGCTTGTGCTCTCCTGCTCTCTCTCTGTCAAATAAATAAAATCTTAAAAAAATTAAGAAATTAAAAGACACCACTGCCTTGCAGCATGCTTGCAGAGCAGCTGAGAGCGAGGGCTCTGGGTCAAACAGGCGGGGTTTATATCAACTGGGGACTTTGGGCAGCTGGGTCCACCTCCGACCTTCCTAGAGATTCAACAGTACGTGCGGGCGCCGCGCTAAGCACGGGGTGTAGAACGGCTCCGGAAGCACTGGCTGTTTCTACCAAGAATGTTAACATGGCCTGGGGAACACAAAACCCACCGTACCACCCACAGATCCCCAGAGCTGCCCCTTCACGATCTGCTAGGAGTCTCTAGGGGGATGGTTCCCAGCTGACTGTTCCCTCCAGGATGTCCTCAGGGCAAGCCCAAGGTCACACGTGCTTCCCAGGGTGGGCCGCACCCTGTGAGGGATCAACATCAGGGGTAAGGTCGCCCTCTGACCCCGGCGGGGGCCAGCCCCAGCCTCAGGATTCCCAGGGCCTCACAGATCAGCTTTTCCCTCCGCCTGCTGCTCCCTGAGGGCACTCCTGTATGCCAGGGACCCAAAGACGACGTCTCACCTCTTTCTCCTAGCTAACAAAATCAAAATAAAAAAGGACTTAATCTTGGATACTCTCTCCCTGAGAAGGCTAAAAGCCAGAACCCTACGTCGGAGCTCCTGGAGCTCCTCAAGCCCAGCTCCCTCATTGTGCAGAGAGCAGACCTGAGGTATCAGAGCGGGTAGGAAATGTGCCCCGGCCAGACATCGGGGAGCAGCAGGAGCTGGAGGGAGGTCTGCTCTAAGCGGAGAGCGAGGGAAGACTGCACACCGCTGTGCGAGTCCCATGCTGAACGACCTTCTTCTTGCTTCCATGGGGGAGGACGTACACCCTGGGTGGGCTCACTGTCTGCTGTTTCCCTGGACCCTTTCCCAGGGTGCGAGTGAGGTCCAAGTACAGATGGAAGAGGGGAAGAAACACAGGCTGTGGTCTGTGAACAAATGTAACTGAGGGCCATACGGTCCCTACAGGACCAACGGGGGGACAGGGGCGGGGCGTCGCCCCTCTGGGGCGAGGAGCAGACACTGAGCCCTGACCTCTGGCTCACGGTGGCAAGAGGAGTGGGAGTGGGTCCTGTGAGCCCCGCGGGCCCGACTCCCGGAATCCCAGGCCCAACTGTGCAGCGGTCCCGGACGACGGCGGTCCCAGCTCCAAGGGCACATGGGTGGTTTCCATAAGGCCCAGGGCCCGGCTGCCCGGCGGGGCTGTGCTGGGAACTGGGTGAGAGGTGCTGGGCAAGCATGGGGACAGCACAGAGGGTTAATGCTGGGCACCTCTTTAAGAAGAAAGCCGGCGGCCCTGCCAGCCGGAGAGGTGTCCTTAACTTCTGCTACTGCAGCACTTTCTTCTTGATAAGATAATGGGGAACGGGAAGCTGAGGAGGTGAAGGGAAAGTTGGGGCAAGGTGGCTGTGGGAGGATTTTCTTTTCTTGTGCTTATCACCTGATTCCAAATGCACATTCCAGCAGGCCAGCGTTGGGGGGCCCACTGTTCCATATGCAGGATTTGTGCTTCTGTGGTGACATGGTCCTTTTTTAAAAAATTCTTTCCCCTCCCAAATGCTCTGAACCACTTAAGCATTACCCCAGCATCAGCACCCAGTTCAAAGAGAGACTCTCAGCTATTTAGAGGGGCTGGAAAATGGGGTGGGCGGCAAAGCTCCCACCTACACAGCAAGAATACCAGGGAGCAGGTTTCTGTACGGGAGGAAAGGGGAAGCAGGACGTCAGGGCCTCCTCGTTGAAACTTTTTGGCACAGCTTCCCTCCTGCCTTCTCTTCCCCACCACCAGCGGGCCCCCCCACCCCTCCCGGGGTTCATCGACTCAGGCCGGCTCCGCGGGTGGGCGGCCTGTGTGGTCAGGCCCAGGCCCACGCTCAGGAGGGCTCACTCTGAGTTCAACGCTCGGCTGTCACCTTGAAATTCTTAATAATTTTTTACTAAGAGGCCCCACTTTTCCCCTTGTTCTGGCTCCAAGAATTATTCAAGTCCTACATCCACGATGGGAATCTTCCCCCCTGGCAACTGGCTGGGGGCAGGAGAGAGCACACATGGGGGGGGGCTGCCCCCAGGCTCCTTCCGGCCAGTGCCCCCCAAGAAGTCCTGACGCGGGAGAGCGAGCAGCGCTGTTCTCAGAGCCACTCTGAGCACGGGGCCAGAAAAGAGACCTCCCTCCACCTCCTGAAGGGAGTCACCGAGGGCCTGCCCCCATCGCCACACCCGGTGCCCTGGAGAAAGGGAAGAGGCACCACCCATAGCAGGAGGCCTTTGGGTTAGAAATAAGGGAGAAGCTTCCTCCGCTACTCCTCTGGGGCTACGCCCGGGGGCGCCCAACACCCTCAGCGTGAACCCGCCTGTGTCTGTTACTAGCTGAATAACGTGACCCAGAAAGTCACCGGCCCTCTGGGGAGGGGGGGTGCAGATGACATGCGTCCTTCCAGGCACAGCTGTGAGGGCTCCGCGAGATGACTTTTCATCCCCCCAACACAGGGCCTGACCTGGAGCAGATCGGAAAGCCCTTTATTGATGGATGTTCAAAAAAAAGAGTGATAAAGGCTACTGCCTCGAGGCTACTCGGGAATCTGGAATCTTCTGGGAGCATGAATTCTAGCACCGACCACCACGGCCACACTCAGATGGGCCTCGCCCACCCTGAGAATAAATAGATGAAACATGCTCGTCTCCACGTGGAGACCACAGAGGAGAATTTGAAATCAGCAGTCCTAGGATGAGCCCCTGCTCTGACCTGGGGTGTGTTCTTTACTTTCTCTGAGCTTCGGTCATCTCAGGCCCAACACAGAAGTGACAACAGTGAAAACAATAATGATAAGAGCTAACCTAGGCGCTATTGACGGGTGCGGCACTAGACTCTCAAACAACCCTCCGGGGAAGTACTCGTATTATCCCCATTTCACAGACGCATAAACTGAGATCCACAAGATAAAGAAGTTAAGGGATTCTCCCTCTCCTAAAGTCACAGGGCTGCTGTGAAGATCAGACCAGACGATGCACAGGGAAGCAGTGCTCGGAGACCCCCTGCCCCACCCCGTACGGATGGTGGCGGACAGTAATCATGAATTGCCCTCTCCGCGCCCCCTTCCCCTTGCTTTCTTGGCTCTCAGGATGCTGAGCAACTCAGAGGACAAGCAATCATTCCACACCCATAAGCTCTTCTTTCTTCCCTCTCCTTCCCCTACTCCTCATCCACTACCCTCCCCATCCCTTCCCAACACACACACACCATCAATGCCCCAGTTTTCCACCCAGTTTTCCATTCTCCCCTCTGCAGACACTGTTGATGGACGCCCCGGAAGCCGGACTGCCAGGCACACCCAGGACAGCCCCTCCTCCTTCTGCCCCCAGCCCCTTCCTCCCTTTCACTCAGCCTGCCTGCTCCCACCAGGAGAGACATACAGTCAGTGCTGGGTAACTGCTTCTAATCACAGGTGACAGCAAGAATGTAAACAACACAAGAAACATCTAAATGCAATCCAAGCGGCAAGGAAACACTGCTCACTCTGGCTCCTCTCAAGAACGCTGTTTCCTGCCACCTCCCTTTTGAAGCTCTGCTCATTAGCGCCCTGTTCATAGGAGCCCCAGAAACCCAGAGCTTCTGGAGAACAGGAGATGGAACGCCAAGCCTTAACCTTGGACTCTACTTCCTCTGGGAGGATTTCCTAGATTCGTCCAATTTTCTGTTTAAAGCAATAACTTCAACGTGTTCCTTTCTCGGGAAGGGGAGGGACAGAGGTCAGAAACCCCTCCGACAATCTGTTCAAAGCTAGGAACGGCTCCCAAGGAGAGCATAAACATAAACATTTTGTGCGTCATTTCAGGGGTTCATAGACCCCCAAAAGTTGAGACCTATTTTCTAAAACACGGATAGGACAGGAAGAACACGGGAGAAAAAAGGAGTAAGTGCGGAGCCCTCTAAGCGTTCCAGATGTGCACACGGGCGCTGCCAAGTCTGCAAGCCCCGTACACGTCAAATAAACCTACAACAAGGGTATTTTTTTTTTTTTCCTTTTCTGGCTCTTCAGACTGACAGTGCGCTTCTAAACCACCTCCTTCAATGCAAATTGAAAGCTCAGCTGAGTAATTGCTATGAATAATTTCCACTCGGATCACTTAGTGCTCAGGCCTAGCGAAGTCTAAGAAAGCCAGGATCAGCAAGGGACATGGGCGCATGGGTTGGGCGTGGCTGATTTTGAACTGTCCGGTGTCTGGACTCTTGGTGCTGTGGCAGCCCTTCACGGATACAGATGTTCAACAGCTGGGCGGGCAACTAACAGATGGGGTCCCCTTCTTCCGCGGGGGCTCTTACCTCTGTGCCTGTTGGTCGTCTTATCAAACATCAGCATCGCGTCCTCCACCTGCAAAACAAACCCAAGGGAGTCTGCTTTAGGAATTTTGACAAAACATACGAAATGCTTTATGCTGCTGGGGGAGGGTGGTTTCCATGATCAAAGTCATAAGTCCTCATGAAAATTTATTTGAAAACACAAAAAATGAGAAAGAAAAAAAAAAATCACTGTCTTTCTGCCTTTCTGTCTAGAACCGCAGTTAACATCTGATGTATTTCCCTTTAGTTTTTGCCTTAAAAAAAAAAAACACCTTATGCCTATTTTAATATAGCTTAAATCATACTGTATATGGAATTTTCCCCCTGTTATTTTTTTAATATAATATTACAATACTGCAGGGGCACCCGGGTGGCTCAGTTGGTTAAGTGTCTGCCTTTGGCTCGGGTCATGATCCTAGGGTCCTGGGATCGAGTCCCACATCGGGGCCGCTGTGCTATAGGGATCCTGCTTCTCTCTCTGCATCTCTCTCTCTCTCTCTCTGTCTCTCATGAATAAAGAAATAAAATATTAAAAAATATACTACAATACTGCAAATAATTCCCAGATGACTATGTCGTGAATATAAAGTTTTTTTCCCCAATTTTTTTATTATGGTTAAATACACAAAACATAAAAATTGCCATCTTCACTGTTCTTAAGTGTACAGTTCAGTGGTCCTGAGTACATTCACGATGTTGAACTACTATCCCCACCATTCATGTCTGGAACTCTTCCTCTCGTAAAACTGAAACTCTACCCCATCATATAATAACCCCCATCTCCTTTAACCCCCCCCCCCCAGCCCCTGGCAACCACCATCCTATCTGCTGTCTCTGTGATTGTGACTGAGGTCCCCCCATCCCCGGGGCAGACATTCCAAGACCCCCAGTGGTTGCCTGAAACTGTCGATAGTACTCAATCCAATATACACCACGTTCCTTCTTGGACATACATACCTATGCTAAACTTTAATTTACACATTAGGCACGCCAGAAGATTTAACAATAGTAACGAATAACAAAAACAGAACAATTACAACGATATACTGTAATACAAGTTATGTGAATGTGGTCTTTCTCTCTCAAAATATCTGATTGTGAAGTTACTGACGAAGAGAGATGAGAAGATGCCTATGTGATGATAGGAAGTGAGGAAGTGAGGTGGAATGACGCAGGCAAGTGACTTCGGCTGCTACAGATCATCTGATAATCCGGATCACCGGCATTAGGACCAGGGTTGACCTCGGGTAACTGAAGCCATGAATGGGGAGGGGGGGAGTACAGTATTTCACAGAAGTAGAATCACACAGTGTTTGTCTTTCTGTAACTGGTTTATTCCACTTAGCATAATGTCTTCGAGGTTCATCCATATTCCACTGCACGTATAGACCACATTTTGCTTATCCATTCATCCATCGACGGATACTTGGTTCTAGCTGTTGTGAATAAACATGAACGTGCACATATCTCCTTGCGTCCCTGTTTTCAATTCTTTTGTGTACACACCCAGAAATGAAATTGCTAGATCATATGGTAACTCTACTTTTAATTTTTGGAGGAACTGCCATCCTGTTTTCCATAGTGGCTGCACCGTTTTACATTCCTATCAAGAGTGCACAAAGGTTCCAATTTCTTCACATCCTGGCCAACACTTGTTATTTTCAGGGGGTTTTTTGATAGTAGTCATCCTAATGGGTGTGACCTATTGTGAATACTATCTTGACTGTGGCATAATATTGCACGGAGTGAGAAACTATAGCTTACTCAATTATCCTTCTGTGGATATTCAAACTTTTTCCAGTTACACACAATGCAAATTTAATGTCTTGATTGCTATGGCCTGAACTGTACTCCCCCCTCCAAGCTTAGATATTGGAGTCTTAATCCCTAGTATCTCAGAATGTGATTGTATTTGGAGATATAGTCTTTATAGAGGTTACGGAGTTAAAACGAGGTCATTAGAATGGGCCCTGATCCGGTACTGACAGGGGTCCTTATACACAGAGGGAATCTGGGTCTGGTCAGGTACAGAGGGAAGACCACATGAGGACACAGGGCAAAGGTGGCTGTCTGCAAACCAAGGAGAAAGGATTCAGAAGAAACCAACCCTGCCGATCTTGGACTTCTGGCGTCCACAAGAGTGAACAAACAAATTTTTGTTGTTTGACCATCCAGTCTGTGGTACTTGGTTAGGGCTGCCCCAGCAGACTAATACATTCATGCTAGGACCTTTGCAAACAGATCACAGAGGAAAAAGCACCAAAGCCATCCTCTGTCTCCTTTCCTCTTTCTCCTTCAGTCTTTCTAGGCATCCTGCAACCCTTCTGGATACTTCTAGCGATAAGATTTTATGATCCACACTCGATTCCCATGCAGATCTCAAGAAAGTCCCCCATGTGAACCAGATTTGGCTTTGAATTCCACTCCTTGTACTTATGATCCAATTCTTTATCCTTTGACAAAATACCCATCTGTAGTGTAGGTATTGTCCTAGTGGATTAGCTACTCGTCGGGGGATGGTACTCGGTTTGGCCAGGTGAGAGCCTGGTCTCTTCATTCATTTTGTGCCCAAGATTGGCATTAAAACTACAACTCAACCCATGCGGTCCTGGATAAAGGCGCTAGCCAAAGGGCTCTGAGCTCGGAGCAATTTCAGTGTGTGTGTGTGTGTGCGCGCGCGCGAGTGCAAACGCGCGCGTGCACGTGTGTGGTTGGGAGGGACTGAGCACTGTTCATTGGAGCTCAAAGGCTCACAAATGAGTTTGGGGGCTTGCGCTAAGCCAGCTGAGAAACGGAATCATAGGCTATTCATTCTGCACTCCTCCCAGACGACAATCTCTGATGGAGGGGAAGACACTGGGCAAAGCAATAAAACCAGGTTTAAAATGCTGCCTCCAGACAAATCAAATCTATTTTTCTAGATGCTATCAAATAGAACAGGGGGGAAAGCAAAGTCAAGGTAAGAACGGAAGAGGGGGTTAGGCAAGCCAGACGCAAACCTAGGGACTGGCCTAGCTTAAAAATCCCTTCCGGAGTCAGGGCCCCCCCCTTGGTTGCTAAGCAACCGAGTCTGAACAAACAGGCTCCTGGGGCCTTCCCCTTCTGGTCCCCATTTCTAAAGTCAGCGACTGGGAGGAAAAGGGCCTTGCGTGGTGACTGCTTCGCCAGCAGGGTACCAGGCTGAGGGGAGGAGGTGATGCTGGGGTGGAGATGGGGTGCCTTCACCAGACCCTTCCGCAACCAGGCAGGCTTGATGGTCCCCCCGCCCCCCACCGCCGCACCAGGCACCTGTGGAGGCCACACACTCCACAGCCGTCTGCCTCCGTGCACCACTCAACAAAACCAGCAGAAGATCAACTGGTTTGTTTGCACACAGAGCAGTCACACTCGAGCATATGGTCCCGCAGACTCAGACCCCAGGGCCTCGATGAGAATTCCAATGCCTGCGGGGCGGGTGGGTGCGTGTCGCGCAGGTAAACGTGACATCTGTTTCACACCCATCTCCACATTTTCTAAGACGTTTGCCAAGTGCTTATTTTGAGCTAAAAATGCCTAACAGTAAGGAAAAGAGCCTCCCTTCTGTGTTGGCCACGTTTTGGTGCTGAAACCCAGATCCCCTTAGGAAATAAATATTTTGAATTAAAAAAAAAAAGTATTTTCAATGCCCCCCCACCCCCCACCCCTCACCAGGGTGTAATTGGCTCCCTCTTTTCCTTCCAAACTTTGGATGTTTTCTGCCGCTACCCTCCAACATTCGCTTCACCCTGGGGAGCGAGGGGGAGGATCTGTGTATGTTTTTTAGGGCAACCATTGTCGTCAAGAATAGAGCTCTTTCCTCTACAGTCCAGTCGCACAATGTGACTCGCAGAGACCTCCTGAATAGATAAAATGTCAGGGCAAGAGAAAAATTCTATTAACACTTTACAAAATAAAACATCTGAGGAATAGCTAGAGAGGAAAGAGAACGAAAAAAAAAAATCAGTATGGATAAGACCGGTGCTGGGGTGGGGGGAAGAAAAACTTTCCGGAGATTGCAAAACACTTATTAATTCAGAGAAGTCCTCAATGCAATGGAAATCTGGCAGAACAGCAAGAGCTGAAACTGGGAGAATTTGAATATACAAAGACTGAATAGAATGAAAACACGGCCTCGCATACGGGGCTGTTTCTCACGGTCCTGTGTGAATCAAACAGAAGCAGCTTGTCTGCAGCACGGGGGGCATGAGGAGCACAGGCAAGGTAACCTGTATTCAACCCCAGAGAGAGCAGACGGATGACTGTGTCTGTCTCTCTCTCACACACACACACACACACACACACACACCCACACACACACACACACACAGGTAGATCAGTTGGCTGTGCGAAGTCATCAACTTGAACCCCAGACCTCATTTGGGGGTACCAGGACACCAAGAGTTGGGGGCTGGACACAAGGATTTTTCTGATCTCAAGTAGAAAACACCATTAACTCTTGTTAGATGTCTCCTCATGACTGGCACTGGTATTTATTTTGTGTTGATGGTGCCCTTCCCAGGCTTACATATTTCTTTGTACCAGAGGTGGGGGCCCATGGGCCTAGTGGTCTTGGGGCGGGGGTGTCCTTGGAGGCATCGAGAAGGAGAGGAGATAGCTGAACCTCATCATACTGTCTCACATCCTGGCATACGCTTGGTCTGTTCTGAGAGAAGGAGCTCGCTACGACCTTGAGACGTACCTTTTAGTAACTCAGGGTGGGTTCATATGCCGCCTGGCATATTGGTGGTGCATCTTTGTGAGCGAAAGGCAAGGTAAAGTAACTTTGAAATAAGACGGCTGGGGATGCCCTCCTGTTCGTCTCAGCACCAGCAAGTCCTGAACACGTATTTCTGCCTATCGCCAGCCAGGTTCAGGCCACACTGTAACCTCCTCAGAGGCGTGCAGCATGCACACAGTACGTCGGAGAGTCACGTGGCCCCTGGGGGTGAGGGCAGGGCTTCTCAACCTTCATCCACGTCAGGGCCACCTGGCTTGTCCGAGTCTCCTGGACTCACCCCTAGAGCGTCTGAGGTTATGGCACTGGCATTTCCGAAGAGCTCCTGGGGGATACTTATGCAGCGGCCAGCCTGGGGGCCCCACTTTCTACGAGGAATAAGAACCAAGGCTGAAGGCACCGGACACAGCTGCTTCTCGCCCTTTATGCACACGTCAGAGCTCAGTGCATGGACTCAAATTTCTCCTCCAGAGGCAGCTGACACACTTCGGTGTGGCCACAGTCCTCTCTTCTTTGTTCCCTGTCTCTCATCCATTTATATCCTAAGACCCTGAAAATAATGACAGTAGAACCTATGATGGACAAGATGACAAGAAGAGGGACATCTTCGTGACAACCAAGCTGTCCCTGCACCCAATTCAAGAAAAATTTGGATTCTACCAGGGTGATAGAAGCTTTCCTTCAAACAGATAAACTCCAGCTAAAGTCTATGCCATCCAGCCAACTCGATCTTGATTAGAAAACTGAGCTAATGGGGCGCCTGGGTGGCTCAGTGGGTTAAAGCCTCTGCCTTCGGCTCAGGTCATGATCTCGGGGTCCTGGGATCGAGCCCCACTTCGGGCTCTCTGCTCGGCGGGGAGCCTGCTTCCCCCTCTCTGCCCGCCTCTCTGCCTACTTGTGATCTCTCTCTCTCTGTCAAATAAATAAATACAATCTTTAAAAAAAAGAAAAGAAAATTGAGCTAATGTTAACTTTATTTACTTTTATGTGACATATATTTACCAACCATTCACTATTTGCAGAGAGTCAGCCTAAGTACAGATAAGAGGCACGTCATACTGGTCCCTGGTAGACTGTTGGCATGAATGGCCCCACACCCTTTATTCTGTAATTTTGCAGCCCCCTCCCCAAAGAGGCAGAGTCTATCTCTCCATCCCAGATATCTGAACTTGACTTCTTACGGTCCACAAAATGAGGTGGAGGTATGCCTGTTTTGGGGCTGCCCTTGAGAGGGTTTTCGTGCGTCTGCTTGTTCTCTCTTGCACCTCTGCCATCACCAAGAGAAGGGCGTGCCCAGGCTAGCCGGCTAGAGGACGACAGGCACGTGGAGCGGGGCCAAGTCCCCTCCACTGCCGCAGCCCAGGACAGCCTAGATGAGCAGTTAGTCAGCCCCAAAACATGGAAGTGAGCCCCGCCAAGATCAGCAGAACCGCTCCCATCAGACTCGACACAGGTGAAATAAACAGCTATTGTCTGCCGCTGAAGTTTTGTGGTTGTTTGTTACACAGCATTCTTGTGGCAATAGGTAACTTGTACATGGTCCTATGCTTTTTGTTTTTTTTAAAGATTTTAATCTACTGGAAGATACACAGCAGTCTCAAAGAATACTAGACAATGAACAAAAGCAAGAAAAGAATTGGAAGGGGATAAAATGTGGGACATGGGCTGAGTATGAAACCGTTATGTGACACACTCCAAGTGGAACACAGGTACTAGGGTGGGAAGGGACTACTTCTAAATCCCACCCCAGCAGCCAGGTTGGATACAGGGATCCTAGGAGCGCCAGGAGAAATTGGCAACATGTTCCTCACTAAATGAACACCATGAAAATCAGCAATAATTAGCACTCAAGTCAGTGGGTGATGCCTCTCTAATCCTAATTCATTTAATGAACGAGCGAACCCTCTTTTATAATGAGTTAAAAGGTTCATTGTGAGCCAGGCATTCTTGCTGGGTGAATTTAGAAGTAGCCATTTGGGGGACGCCTGGATGGCTCAGTTGGTTAAGCAGCTGCCTTCAGCTCAGGTCATGATCCCAGGGTCCTGGGATCGAGTCCCACATTGGGTTCCTTGCTCGGCAGGGAGTCTGCTTCTGCCTCTGCCTGCCTCTCTCCCTGCTTGTGCTCTCTCTCTCTCTGATAAATAAATAAATAAAATATTAAAAAAAAAAAAAAAAAAACCGTTAGAAGTAGCCATTTGGTATTGATCATAACCAGAGGTAGGACTTCAGCCAGCCCAACTCGTGTCATGCCTGAAGAGCTAACCTTTCAGGCCACAAAGCAAAGACGCTCCTAGAAAGAGAGGTCAAAAATTCTGTGGGTCCACTCCACTAGCCAAAGGTCGGGAAGCCCAGAGTGTGCCCTCAGACCACTGTTTCTTCTGCCTGCAGCTTTGGCTCCCCAAGGACACAGTAGAGGAGTGATGCTGATTTGGGGACGCAGAAAACTTGTCCCCAGGAGGAACCTACAGGGAACTGAGTTACTAGTACTAACTCCATAGGAGCTAGGAGGCAGTGGGGTGTGGCAGGCAGCGTGGCACAGAGCACGGGTAGGATCCGGGTTCGAATCCAGCTCCACTGGGATCTCACGGAGGACAAGTCCCTCCTCTGCCCTTAGTTTCTCGTCTGTAAAAGGAGGAAACTACGAGATGGCCAGCTAAGATCTACTCATGAAGACTCTAAGCCTAGACCGCTAAAACAGACCACAGAGCCCGCTACGACAACATCTAGGAGCATCAAATTCGCCACTGGTCTTTCACAAACTCTGTTCTGTCAGGACATTCCAGAGCTTTGCTGTGGCCAACACACGCTGAGAAACTTCCCACTCCTCTTGGGATCCAAATACGTACACCCACATGCCATACATATCAAGAACAAAGCAGGAAATGGCACTTCAAATGATCCTTAAATTATCTGGTCAGACACAGGAGGGAGAGGAAAGGGGAAAAAAAGAAACCCAGCTCTTCATACTCCCCCAGAACAAATGCCCTTGAATTTCGCTTCCTGTTCCCACTCAAACACTTCGAGGGTGATTTTAAATAAACGCCCATAAATGCGATACCGTGATACTGTAGTGCGTAGGGCTTAACAGACCTTATTATGCTCTCTAAACTCAAGGCAGTAAAGTCAGCAGAGTGGAGACTCGTAGAGGAGGCCCGACTGCCCAGGATAGAGGAGCTGGAGATGGAGGTCGTCCTACCTGGGGCCGTTTCAAGACATGGGATAGCAATACTCTCCCCTTCTCCAACCAGCAGGACAGAAGCTGCCCCTGCCCCCAAGCTCGGCTGGGGTGTTTTCGTTAATTGCAATGAGGCTTTTCGGTATGCTCCGGCCTTGGCAAGAGGGAGGTTGGCCTAACTTTGATCACGGTCCAAAAGAAAGGAGGGAAGAGGAGAAAGAGGCAGGCGGGAAGATCCCATTAGTTTATGCTGATTTTTTAACCTCGACTGCTCCCCAGGATCACCTGAAGAACTTTCCAAACCCCTGCTGCTGAGGCCACACCCCGACCTGTTAAATCAGATCTCTGGAAGGGGGAGCCTGGGAGAGGAGCGTTCAAGGCTCCCTAGTGATCCCAGGGGCAGCGAAAGCTGAATGGCCAAATACAGCTGAGCGGAGCCTTAATCACAGCGTGTGTGTGTGTGTGTGTGTGTGTGTGTGTGTGTGTGCGCGTGCGCGCGCGCGCTCCATCCTGGAAGAAGCTCGGCTTAGCCAAAACGGAACGGAGGACTTGAGAAAAACTAATGAAACTGGTGCTCTTCTCCCATCGTCCCCAAGATTTTCAGCAATACTCTTGCTGCTTTGGTCCTCACAACAATCCCCGGAGACAGGGACTAGCACACATCCCTCCGTTTCCTCACCGGCTGTCCTGGAGCTGGCGGGGGCTGGGCCCGGGACTCAGCTGCTGGGCTTAGGAGTCCGAAGCTCACTCCGCCGGCCTCTGCCTGCCTGCCCGGCTCAGATTCTTGTCATCCCCTTGCTGCAGGCACGCAGTTTCTCGGCCACCCCTCGTGCCCCCCAACATCTGTGCCTCTTCCCCTGCGGGACTGCTGCCATTGAGGCACTCGGGACTTTGTAGCCGTGGCCCTCCCGCACATTTCCCTTCATTCTAAGGGTTCAAAAATTCTAGGTTGCGTCCCCCTGAACTAGTTTAACTCATGCCCATGCCTTTAACTGACTAACAAGAGAAAGAGTCTGCTGATTTTCTCCTAGGTTCCCCCCCCCGAGTAAAATACACAAAACATAAAATTTGCCATTTAAATGGCATTTTTTACAGTTCAGTGCATTCTCTTCCTAGAGGGCTCCCAAGTATGGCCAGAGGGTTCTATCCCCATTGGCAAGACCCTTCTTTCCCCTCCTTTTACCTCTTTTTATTCTTGTGGGCTCAGTCCATTCTCCCACTTAGCAAACAAAACACACCCCACTGTGGATCTGACAGCAGTTACGAATTTAACAAGTGGACACTTGCCCCTGGGAACTGAAGAGTGTGGGCCCTGGCAACAGCTCTCTCCTGGAGATCAGACCTTTTCTTTACCTGAAGGCAAAGCCTCCTGCTCAGAGGTTCCCATGGCACAAATTAACAGCGGACTCGAAGTTAGGAAACGCCTCTCCTCCACCTTCCCCAAGAAACAATGATGCTTGTAATAGCTACCACTAATGGCGCTTCACCAGCACATGCAAAGTTCATTTAATTATCAAAATAGCTCAGAGGGAGATATTATCACACCTATTATACAGGTGAGGGAGTTAAGATCGGGTGGCCTGCCGAGGATCACACAAGCAGTAACCAGTGGACCCCGCACTGAAAACCAGAAGCGTCCCTCCATCTTCCCACCCGTGTCCCTTAAGGGTGTTCTAGTTCCTGAGTCCCGAGGGCTCAGGGCAGTGTCACGGGCTCCTGAAAGAACAAACACCGCCTTAAAGCTCTGCCAGCAAGTTAAGAGAAGGGATGAAGTGAACCCGGAAGACAGACATGTGCTCCCTCAGGAGGCCTCAGAAGAGGAGCGTGTGCTGAGAGAAGCAAAGGAAAAGGCCGAAGAGGGCTCTCTCCCTTTCAGATGGGCCAACTCAGAAAAGCCCACAGATCACCAGGCTGTTCTGTGGCCACAGAGTAAGCTGGTGGCAGAGCTGGAAGTGGGGGACAGGTCCCGGAACCCAGTTTGGGGCTCGGCCCCCGTGAGTCCCCGGAGTCCCTAACGTGCAGGACGCTGCCGTCAGGACAGACGCTGTCACGGCCACCCCACCCCACGGCGATCTCCTCGAAGAGCCGGCTCGGTGGGCACTAACGCCCACGTGCTCACACACACACACACACACACACAGACGTGCACACTCCACACACCCAGCTCTGTGCGTTTCCTCGCTGCAAACGGGCCATGCCGAGGGACAGCCGCTCTCAGAACCAGCATGTCCTTGGGACAGCAGTCCCAGGAGGCCCCCCTCTCAAAACTGAGCAGGGAAAGTGAGAGCCTGTGCGAAGCATGGTTGGGACGGGGGCTCCTTTTGGGGTGAGCCGGCAAAGCGTGGTGTCCAGCACTCACCCTCCAGGAGGGTGGGACAGGAGCCTCTCTTGGGGGCAGATCTGAGCCAGGGCTCAAGACAGGAGGCAGCGAAGGAAGGGAGGTGGTGGGAGAGGGATACTGAGAGAGAGCTGAAGGAGAAGCAGTTGGTTCCGGCAGGCGTGACAGCTGTCACACGGAAATGGCATCTGGCCTAACGGCCTCTTGTGAGAGGAGCCTTCGAGTGGCGGCTGCTGTGCTCTGGAAATGCACGGGCTGCTTATAGCACCGGCTGTGCGTGCGTGCGTGCGTGCAAGCGTGCAAGTGTGTGCTGCGAGCGGAGGGGAGAGTCAGGCAGGCTGCCTACTGCTCCTGTCTCCCCGCTCTAGCCTCTCCCTATCAGGCCTCACCTACCGTGAAAAAGGCCCAAACCTGCCAGCTCCGGAGGAGACAGGCAAATCATTAGTGGAGCACTGATGTGCCGTAACACACTCTTGCATTCCCATTAAACAAATACTAAACTGCTAATTGCCAAAATAGATCTCCACGACTCTGACCGAACAGGGGAAGGGTTTATAATTACCAAGTGTGAAAATGCACAGCCTGTAAATAACCACCTCATCTGTCCTAATATGGGCTGATATTGATGGGCATGAAATAAACATCAGGACCAAATGGAAAAATCAGCCACATCTCCTGTGGCCAATGTAATCTCAAATGGTGACAAGCGTAGCAGCAGCCATACGCTTGGGGAGAGGGGAAAAAGAAGTTTTGCAGGCTTAGAAAGCCTAGGTCCCAAACCTGCTTTCGGTCCCTTGGGTCACGTGCATCTCCTTTCTGCCTGGAAAACAGGGAGGGTAAATAGTATGGTTCAATGATGGGACGGAGGGCTTGTCTGTACGTAGGAAAGGCCAGGGTCTGGGGCAGGAAACCTGTGAGTGCGTGACCCTCTAGGAGAGGGATTCAGAGGCCCTCGGCCTGCCCCCTTTAACAGAATGGCTGGTGAGGATGGAGGATGAGGGAGACGTTTGCCAAGGTGACACTTTTATTCATTAAGCTAATATTTCCTAAGGCTCCACTGTCTGCCCAGCACAGGGCTGTGGAGGATGGATGAAAAGAATGTGGGTTTAGAGTGACCCTTGGCCTTTCGGACAACCCGTGCCACAGTGCCTCCTCTCCCCCACTGCCCCCTGCCACTGGGACAGGAGGCAGACCCGACGGGTGGATTTCAGAGCCCCACCTCTCTCCCTGACTGCAGCCGAGGGGGGTGAGGTGATGGGCCAGAGGTCCAGGGACGTCGCTATGGTGTCCTGAAGCTCAGGCCCTTCTTCTCTGTCGGCTTGTGATTCTGAGGAATTCCGTCAGCCTCGGAGCGGCTGCTGGTAACCGAGGGGAGGTTCCATTCCTCTCAGAATCACAGACTCGGGAGTTGGAAGCGACCCAGAGGTCACCTCTCCACTTCCCGCCCAGTGCAGGAATCCCTTCTCCAAGGCTCTTTTGAACCCTTTCTGGAGCATCAAAGGCTCAGAGCGTCTCTGCCCCGGCCCCTCGGCCGGCTGCTCAGGCCCGAATTCAGAGCAGTGGCACTCAGATGCCCGAAATAGCAGCTCTCTCTGATCTCAAGCCCAATTTCGGCAGGTGGCAGAATCCTGTGAACCGCATGGCATCAGGCACCTGAATCAGAGCACTGAGGACCACCCATCCCAAAGCCTCCTAATGGGGCTGTGGGATCTGAGGAAGCTCCTGCTCCTTCCCCACTGAGCCGCCTGAGAGCCAGTCTCCTCGGTCCCCCCAGGGTCCCTGAAGTCACCCCCAGAACCAGCCCTGACCCAAAGACTTTATGACATAGAAACAAATTAAGGAAAGTCTGCACTACTTACTATTTTTAAAGGAACCCTACTTTGTTACTTTTAAGTTCCCAAAGTGTCTTCCAATAATGGCTAACCCGACGCCGCCAAGGACAAAGTTCAAGTGCAGTAATAGGCTACAGGATTCGGTTACTGGCGAAGTTACTTCTTGTTTAGAGAAGATCATAAAATCTCTGAGCTGGAAAACCCCAAAAACAGAGAGGAGTCCAGCCCGAGCTGGAGTGGTGGAGTAGAGGGAGACTGGTGTGGCATCCCAAGTTGTGAGTTCAAATCCCGCCCCACCGTTTCCACCTACGCACATTCTCGGTCAAGGCTTTCCAAGGCGGCTCAGTTTCCTCGTGTCTAAAAGGGGTGATGATCGTTATTAACCCTTCGCCTAGCTTGGGAAGTAGAAATTATTAACGTAATATACAAGAAAGCACTCGGTCAGTGGTAAATGCCCTTTGCTATTGCCAATACGCATCACACACTAGCGCCCCACAAAGGTCCATCAGTTGAGGACTGCAGAACGGGAAAACAGACTTTGCACCGACGACCACAAGCTCCGATTTAGAGAGATGAGTACAGACGAGCGAGGTTTACCCTCATAAGGGCACCTTGCTTTATGTACTGTGGTGTAATGAGTCGTCTGCAAATAAAGCATATTTTAGAGAGCGAGGGGGAACGGAAGAGCGAGCCGTGGTGCATCCTACAATGAAGAACTCCTCGA
This sequence comes from Potos flavus, assembly GCA_028534135.1. Classification (NCBI taxonomy): domain Eukaryota; kingdom Metazoa; phylum Chordata; class Mammalia; order Carnivora; family Procyonidae; genus Potos; species Potos flavus. Next base: position 27,457,233 of record CM052891.1, on the reverse strand, counting down.
AATAAAAAGAAACAAGCTACTGGGACGCAGCTTGGATGGATCTCAAGGGAATTATGCTGACTGAAAAAAGTCAATCTCAAAGGCTTATTCCATCCTCTAGGATTCCGTTTCTGTAACGTTCGTGAAATGACAAAATTATAGTGGTGGAGAACAGAGCGGTGGTTGCCAGGGGTCAGGGTGCAGGGATTTCTTTGTGGCGATGGGACACTTCTGCACCCTGATTATGGGGACAGTCACTCCAATCCACACATGCGATGAAATTCCAAACCACTGTGTGTGCGCGCACATGCCCCCTCCCACACGCGCACGCGCACGCACACACACACACACACACACACACAGGAGTGGCTGTTAAAACTGATGATGTACCAGCATCATTTCCTGGTTTTAACAATGTGCTATGGTTACAGGAGATATTATCATCGTGGGAAGCCGTGGGAAGGGTGCACAAGGGCTCTTTGTACTATTTTTAATACGACTTTCTGTGAGTCCTACACTATTTAAAAATAAAAATGTATAATAATAATTTTTAAAAAACCACAAGGGGGCTCATTATTTCAAGAAATTCACTAGCAGATCAGTTGATAAGGCAAATAAGGGTGCCCTAATTTCTCTTCATTTGGATAAAGTAGGCATACATAAGGTATGCTTATCACAGGGAGATGGATCCCTTAACCTCTCTCTTGTACTTGGCCGTGGCAGAAGCACTCTGAAATATCATTTTGTCACATGGGGATCTGTATGGATAGTCCCCACGGCCCCTGTCTCATCACCTTCCCTGGTGCCCAGCAAACCCACAGCACCTACTAGAGTAACTAATAAAAAATGAGTGTACAGGGACGCCTGGGTGGCTCAGTCAGTCAGTTGAACGTCTACCTTCAGCTCAGGTCATGACCTCAGGGTCATGCCTCGGGCTCCCTGCTCAGCGGGGAGCCTGCTTCCCCCTCTCCCTCTGCCGCTCCCCCTCTGCTTATGCTCTCTGACAAATAAATAAATAAAATCTTAAAAAAAAAAAATTGAGAGGACCGTAAGTGCTTCCTGATTGAGTTTCAGAAAGATTTTGCAGGATAAAGGAAAAAACTTCAGACAGAAAAGAGCTTCATGTCTAGTGGTTTCCAAAGTTTCTTTTTTTTAAGCCATCAAGATCCTCTCTCTTATTTTTCAAATACAGCTATTATGGGTCTTGGGATATTTCATACACCAACAAATTATACTTATTTCTAGGTTTGGGGGGTGGGAAGGTAGTTATCAACACTCCCCATAACTGTAAACTGGGGCTGTTGGCGGCAGGAGGTGACCAGGGACCGAGGGAGTTGGGTACATTGACATTTCGGTTGGCCGACACGCTGCCTGAGCTGGGGTAACCATGATGCCTGATAGATTTTCTTTCTTTCCTTTTTTTTAAGGTCCTGCTAGATACTCTGAACTACATGCACACCTCATCTAACTGCGGTTCACTTTACCGTACTTCGTAGATATTACGATTTTTACCAATTGGTTTGTGGCAACGCTGTGTACAGCAAGTCAACAGGTGCCATTTTCCCAACAGCATTCACTCATTTCGTGTGTCTGCGTGACGTTTTGGTAATTTTCTCGCCATATTTCAAACTTTCCCATTATTCTCATATTTGTTAAGGTGAGATCTCTGATCTCACTAGGGCTTGTCGAGAGCTTGGATGGTGGTTAGCAAGTCTTATCTTGTATTTCTAAATATTATATTCTTATATTTTATAAATTTCGCTTACCTATTAAATAGTAAACACATTTATTAATTTGTTAAACACATTTAACTTATTAATTTACTGTGTACATTTCATTTATTTGTATCATTTATATGTTTCAAACAGAAAAGTATCTTTTTAAAGTAAGGTATGTAGGACATAATGTTACAACACACGTAAAGACTGCAGGATAGTGTAGTATAGCGTAAGCGTAACTTCTGTATGTGTTGGAAAACCAAAAAATTCCTTTGACTTGCTTTCCTGCGACCCGCCACATCTCCGAAGTGTGCCCGTAATGAGGTGAACCTGGGGACCCCACATTCCTGCCGCTGACCCCTTCTGGCCTGCTCCCGACATCCAAGGGATAACTCAGATCTCTGCAAATGAGCGTGGACGGAAAAACCAACCCTCCCACATAATCCCCGAGCCATACAGCTCCTTAAAGGGTAAAAAAGAAGGGAGCGTGAAAACCCTCATCTACCCTTCCCCCCCCCCAAAAAAAAAAGTATCAATTCAAGCTGCTTCAAGACCCAACAAGCATTTTTTTCTTTCATTTATTTCTACATCAACACTCTGAAGGATAAAGATCTTTCTCATTTCAAGAGCTGTCAATTTGCTTTAGTGCCACATGTGTTTCATCTGTTTGACGTAAAGAGGAATTACAAAGCAGGCAAACGAAATAATGCGCTGCAATCTAACATATTTTGGCAATTCAAATTGGGACCAGGGAAAAAGGAAATTAAACAGGGATGACAGGCCACCCAGCACACCTGGGCTGAGCCCGACCGGCCCACCCAGCCTCTTCCCTCCGCTCGCTAACTTTGTGATTTAATGAAGTCTTCAGTGTGTCGCTGCAAACTGCGCTATTTGCTGCAGCCCTAATTCTTCAAATCATTTATACGTGTTGCACAACTCATACAATATTTTGCTTTCTGAAGCAGAAAAAACCTCTTCGCTGCTGGGAAACTGTCAGGTGCTGTTACTTTAAATACCCCCGTGAAAGAGCACAGAAGCCGGCAGCCCGTTCCTAGATTTACTGCCCTTCCCCGTATAAATGAACAAAGACAGATGCTTGCCACACGCAGACTGTGAGGAAGCCTTCCCCCATCAAGCCCAAGGGGTCCATTATAACGAACTTAATAAATAAAAGGAAGCCTTAATCTCCTCTTGCGGTCCTCCTCTGCCAGTGAGGACGCCCCGTGAAGATTTTTGGTTAATTCATTTACATTTCTTTTTGTTTTTAATTAAATTGCTCCTCGACTGCTCAGATCTGTAATTTTCCCCCACTTTAGCTCAGGGCTGGGGATTTCTGAGAGAATGACAGGAATTTTCCATGGCCAGGATGCCTCGGCAGACCTCAGGTGCTCTGTGACACTCAGGAACCTGCCCTTGAGCATCCTGTCGGTGAACCACAAGGGGCTGCTCAGAGGCTGAGAGAGCCCAGGGGACTGGACTCCTTCACGCTCCAGAGTAAAAGGACCCCCCCTTACCCCAACCCCTACCCCACCCCCTACCCCCCACCACCACTACCAATTTTAAATCAAATAGTCGATGGGAGAGTGGATCTGTGGTCCTGTCTTTGGCAGAATCCCATCCGACTCGAGGTCCATTCTTGTGCCAATGATGCAGGTACCCACAAACTGTGTCTACTGAGGTGCCAGGACCCGGGTCCCAGCGCGGCTGCTGAGACAGACGCCCCTCGGCAGTACCGACGAGTGGGAAAGGCCAGAAGCTCTGGGGTCAGAGTCCCCGGGCTTAGATTCTGGCGTCAGCACTCACTGCCTGTGTGACCTTGTGCAAGTTTCTCAACCTTTCTGGCCTGTGTCGTTACCTACGTCACAGCGCCATTAGGAGAGTTAAGAGAAGCTCACTCACGTGTGGCCTTCTGGCACACGTGAAGAGCTAAACAGCCGTCCCCCGTCACTGTCACCGAGTGAGCAGGTCAGGAGATGACTAGTGTTGCTCATTGTACCTCAGGCCCTTCCTAGTTCAACCGTCAGGCCACTGATGCCAAGTGAAATCAGAACCCGCGGAGAGGGTGGCTTTTCCTGAGGAGAAGTACCAAGGCTAAAACGCCGTGCTTGCGCTGGCCCCGATCTCTACCACCTGTCCGGCCCTCCCTGCCTCGGGGCTCCGAAGTGTGGAAAACCAGCCGAGAGAGACAGACACACGGGCCGGGGCTGGCACGTGTGGCCGCCCCTGCTCGCGGCCACGTCCTCACTAGCACTCCTCAGCTCCTAAGTCCTGGGGTGAGGAAATGAACTCCCGGAGGTTGCTAGCTCGCCACACCTGAGGGGCTACCTCCGCCACACGGCACCAGGCGGCGAAAGTGTCACAGGACTCGCCTTCCACCCTCGGCCAGGGACGGCCCCAATGACTGGGCTGGGGGGGAGGGGGCCCTTCCTTCAGCGGATGGGTAGCCCCTAACTCAGAAAAGAAATTAGTTTGGCACAGAGGGTGGTGTGACCTTTAAAATTCATTCATTCATTTTTTTTTTAAAGATTTTGTTTATTTGAGAGAGAGAGAGTAAGGACAGGGGAGAGGCTCAGAGGGAGAGGCAGACCCCCCTCTGAGCAGTGAGCCTGATGGGGGACTCGATCCCACGACTCTAGGATCATGATCTGAGGCAAAGGCAGATACTTAACCGACTGAGCTACTCAGGCACCCCCATTCATTCATTTCAAAAAAAAAAAAAATCGTTCAGTCAACACAGATTTACTGCGTGTCTACCCTCGTGAGCACGGAGAGGGTCAAATGAGGAAGACCCGACTCCTGCCGTGAGGTCCAGCGGGGCAGAAAGCCGCTGCTGGGTGGGTGACAGTGCTCGAAGAGCGGCACAGGCCCCTACGGGACGCGCACAGACATTCTGTAGTCTTCGATCATTCATTCACGGCCTCTGGGGCTCCGGAAACTCAAAGTAAAAACGACACTAACTTAGCTAGAGGACATAGACAGTTTGCCGCAGACGTGGCGGGAGGGCCTTCTGGGCAAAGAGGCCCCAGGGGCTGGAGCCGCAGGTCTGCGGGGACAGAGAAGCCCAGGCCGCCATCAGCATAGGGCTGGCTTTTCAGAAAGGAGCCAGAGCGCCCAGAAGGCAGTCAGAGCGCCCGCAGACAGTCCTTGCCAAAACCAACTGCCCCGAGTGGACTGAGGAGACCCGACAGTGCCAACTGAGGCTCAGGGCTCAGGGGCTTCGTCATCTGCTGCCCACACGTACACAAGGGGTCAGGGGCAGAGCCTGCGGCCAGCAGACGGCGCCGCCCCAGGAAATGGCATCACGGTGAACAGAGCAAGGCGGAAAGGAATCTGCCTCCTCGAGGCAGCGCCAGACCCAAGGAGTGTCCCTTGTGGCATAAACGATGGCATTCTGAGCTGACGGCAGGGAGCCCCACGGCCTGGAATGGCGAGGAGCTCCCACGTCCTGCAGGCCCCATCTCAGGCCTTCGCGAAGGAGAGAGAACTCTTCTAGCTCAATGAGCCTCTCCCCCGTCTCTGGGTGTGAAGGGGAGAGCAACTCGATTTATTTGAGTGAGTGGATCACCACTCTATATTATCTTTGTTTCTCGTTCAAAGTGTGTTAACCCGGATTCCTTGTTCCACGGATCAATACGCTTAGGCCTGTGTTACCAGGCTGTGCTCCTACTAGAGAGTGAGCTCCCTGAGAGCAAGGCTTTCCAGATCACTCCCAGGACCCTTCTCTGGGGGCTCAGGGTGCCGTGCGGGCTGACTGACTTCAGGAGCCAGACCGGGAATCTGTGGAAAGCACCAGCGGCCCCATCCCTGCCCGTCCGTGGTGGTGACATCCTCCAACGGGTCAGGGCTGAGCAAGACCCCTGAGTCTCCCGTCCCCGCACAAAAATGGAATGGGGGACTGAAGCATCTGTTTGCTGGATCCAGTGGCAGGCACACTTCCGCCCCACCTCCAGGAGAGCGAGATGGAGAGCAGCCAAAGCAAGATGAGGGCTGACCCTGGGGATTTAAACTGCCTGCCTCCTAATCCCAGTCTACGTGCGGAGGCTAAAGCCAGGGAAAAACGCGATGTACCATAAACCTATTTTTTTAAAGGTACTTCCGGACGCACGTACCTGCCCAGCCGGTTCCCGCAGCGTCAGAGCTTGTGACTTTTAAAATTGAGAAGGGGGTGGGGAAGCTCAGCGTGACTTACGACCTCACACCGGCGGAGCCAGGCCTTCTTAGCATTTCGCTCTAAGCGTCAGGGTGGGAAGAGACGGGAGGGCCACATGGGGGCGAGCACCATTCCCAACACCCCCCAAGGCCACCTCCTCAAGCACACTCCTCACCCAGGACCACCCACGCCAGCCCTCAAGGCAGCTGCCGGGAACCCACCACCCCAGAGGCTGCGAGTCCCAGGGGCCTGAGTCGGAAAGAGTAGAGGAGGCCTCAGTTCGAGAACAAATGGACAATCAACGAACTTGCTACCAAGGTACCTTTTCTGCCTCCCGCTACCCCGGTTGGAGAAGCAAACTGAAACAGACACTTAGAATCAGAGGACAAAAACGGTAGCTTATCATGGCAAAATGAGGTGCCAGAACAAGAGGAATAGAGAAATCACCATTTGGCCACAATCTTCAGGCACAGCTTCCCAGCAGAAGATGAAACACAGCCAGATCTTGAAAGATGGGAAAGTTTTGAAAAGCTAGAGATTTTGGGAAAGCATGTGCATGCGGGGGAAGGAGGGCGGGGCGCCGGGGGACGCTGCGTTCATATTGGCAGGTTTCATCTGGTTGGAAAAGCCTTGGGTCTGGAGTTCAAGGAGGAACGAAAGAAAGTAGGGCATCCCCAGAGCACCAAAGCTGCCAGGCGTCCCCTCCCGCGACTCAATCTCCTTCCCCGCGTGGGCGGGCTGATGCGGGGGACGCATGCCGCCCGAGCACTCCCCCACCACGCCTTTCCACTCAAGGGAGAAATATTTAAGAGAAACACTCTCTAGACAGCTGAAATCTCTCCCTCGCCAGCCCGACTGAGTCCTTTATCAGAACGCTTCAGTGAGGTTATTTTCAGACTTCCACATGAAATAGTAATACTTAGCACTTCCAACTCATCTCCCGAGCAGGTTCCAAAAGTCGGCTCATTGATGCCTCCCCCTCCTCCACCCCCTGCACAAGGAGCCAGCGCGCTAACCCATCTCTCAGGCTGGAAGATAGAGGCAGGGCTGCCCAGGATCCCTGGAGATCTCTGCAGTGAAGGGCGTCACGCCGACCTGACCCAGGTGTACTCTCACTTGGACCCCACGCCGTTTCCCACGAAGACTATCCTGGGCTTAGCATGTAGGCCTCTGTCCTCGAGGGCCCGGGGGCAGCCCTGGGGCCCCATAGCCAGCCAGATGCATGCCTCTCTCGCAGGCCACTGCTGCCAGCGGCAGGGTCCCGGGTCCCCCGGGTCCCAGCCGTCCCTCACCAGCCCTGCTGGGAACACTAGCATATCTGCGTGAGCCTGGTCTCACTTCCCGTGTCTCTCCAATCCTGCACACCTGAGACCATCTAGGATGAAAGCATCCCTTTCCGGGACAAGGTACGGGCTTGGAAGGAGACCTTCTGAACGGGTTTACGTCCTTCGGTGGGACTTTTCTTCTCTCCCTAAAAGGAAACACCCCCAGACTTCTTCACAGCCAGCATCGAGTCCTTCGAGTCCTACGGAGGACCCCACACTGTGGCCCTCAGGTGGATTTTGCATTCATCACTTCAAAATGAGACTGGAGCTTCCTGTCCTGAGTCTTCCCTTTATTAGTCATTTGTGTAGCCAATGGGTTGATTTCCCCGGGGGGGGGCGGGGGCAGGATGAGGAAGAATGCGCTGTCCGTGTAGATACCTCACCTTCTGGGCACTGCAGGGGCCAGAAGTCTGGGGAGTCCATGCAGGCGACAGCAGCAGATAAGGGATGGTGCTGTCACGACATGTGGCTCAGGAGGCGGCAGACTCTGGTCAATGCTGGGACTGCGTACCCGGCCCCTGGGGGCGGCCTTCCCAGAGCTGCCTGCCCATCACTGTCCCCAGGGGAGGCTCCAGCCCACCAGGTGGCTCTTCCTCCATCCTGGCCCCTGGTGTTCCCCAATAACAGCCTGGTGTGCAGCAGGAGTTCCAAAAGGCCAAGTTCTGTTGTCCCCACACTGAACCTTCACTGATTCATAGACGACCCCGGCCTCTTATCTAGCATCAGCTGGCTCGGTCCAATGTCTAATGTGCAGTAAGGACCCAATAAAATACAACCTCCATCTTGCTGCTTAATGAATCAACACATCGGGATGGATACTAAATGGTCATCGTCCCCTTAAGAGAACTCGCATGGAGGGCCCTGTCTTCATGCACTAAGAATTCGAATATTTGGGGGGGGGGTTGGGGATTCCCTTCTAGTCAGTTCCCAAGACATGCAAGACAACTAGTCTTATTATTTTATAGTCCTGCTGCATTTTGGTCCAAAAACAGCATAATCAATCTTGGCCACAAGTCATTTGGAGCTAAGACTGGTGATGGTTTCCAAAAATCACATCCACTTTCAAAGGCTAAAGATTTATCACCAGAGAGGATATTCAGAAGAAAATGCCACAGAGTCTGAATATGACTTCACAGTGAGAGCTTTGAAAATGCTCAGAGCAAAGGCGAGATCTTCGGAATAAGTACACAGACTCCCACTTTGAAGAGGACACATTGCATTTGTAGGAAAAAGCACTGGGCTTAATGCTTCTAGTCACTGTGGGGGAAGGAGGAGGGGGAAGAGAGGCCGGAGGCGGGGGTGGGAGCAGGCGGGAGAGAGAAATACAGACAAATAGAGGGAGACAGAAACCGACAGAGAGAAACACACACACGCACAGAAATACAGACAGACAGAAGAGACAGACAGACTGAGAAAGACTGATTCATCATGAAAGGCTCTTGGAGGTGAAATAAAAGGAAGTGAAATCAGAAAGGACATTCCATAGCCTCACACCAAGTGAATTTTGGATTCAGCTGTAAGAAAACATTCACGGTCTCAGCGTAAAACAGCATTAGCCTCCCCAGGATGTGTTTACGAAGCACCAGGAGGTTCGTGAGTCTGGGCTGGGCCCGAGCTTGCTTGCAAATCACTCCACAGCCCCTCCCCACCCCGACCCCGGCCCCAGCACACATCCGTTCCATGCATTTCTTAGCTGTTAGAGATCTGCCTTCCCTACCTAGTGGCCCAGGCTGACCCTCGTGCACGGAGCACGACACCGGAAGGTTTCCCCTCAACGGGATTGAGAAACAAGGTCCAGCTTTGTGCCACGCTAATCAAACAGGCTGAACACATCCAGATGTTCCAATAGCTCTGGAAAGCAGAGCCCTTGGGCTGGTCCGGTGAGCAGCCTTCTCCCCACGCCACTCCCCTACCCCGTGGCCAGAGGGGATCTTCATGCAGAATGGCTAGTCCTCAGGGCGAGTGAAAGGACACTCACGCTCCCAGGGGACAGGGCACTATGCGCAGACCAGAGAGGGTCCCCACAGCCAACAGAAGAAGGGCTGCTGATCCACTCTTGAGACGTCTGGAACATGAAGGAGGCCACAAGCCATCTTTACCACAGCTCGGTGCATACAAATACACAACGGAAAATTACAGATCCCTCCCCATCTACCAAATGGGCCACAGGTTTTCCCCAAGTGCTCGGGACACTCCGCGCCGTGCGGCTCAACCTGAGAAAGCCTTTCAAAGGGAAGGATCCGGAGCACTGGAGCTCTGGACGAGGCTAACTGCACGGTCAGGGTCTCGCCCCGGACAGACCCAGGTGAGGACGCCTCAAAAGAAAACATCCAACCTTCCCTGGCCACTGAGATATCTAAGGCTCGCCCACTGTCCCTTTGTGCGCGCCTGCTGGGTCCGTGTGCCGATAAGACGCGTATTACGTTAGGATGCTTCCTCATGCATGAGAGTCTATTTTAAAGAGTCTGGAGGAGGGGGACGAGGCCTGAGGAGGGGGAAGTTAAAAGGAAGGCTGCTTTATTTAGAAAAAGTCTCAGCTTCAGAATAAAACTGAGCTTTACCTGCAAAGGAAAACTCATGAAAGTTTCTCTCTGGTTCCAGAGAAAGAGACCTACAGCCACAGAATTCCAGATGCTATTACTTCCTTATTTGCTTTCGTCTTGTGCCCTCCCCACCCCGACTTACACACTAACTCTTGAATAAGTATGTACCACTACCCCTCACCCCAAACCGAGACGCCACTCAACCCTACCCAGTAAGTACAAACAGCTGTATCTTAAATTTCATTCTCTCTGGGCTTGACCTCCTCATGCAAAATAGAACACATACTGAAAAGGGGCACGAATTCCTGTTTAAGGAACGCTGGTGAAGCATTCTTCTGGAAAGCAAGGCATATTTGTCTTTATTAAGGAGTGATAATTTACTTTGTTAATGCGTTCAGGGAAATGTGGGAGGCTCCATCCTCTTTCTTATTAAATAGGAAAACTTGAGAGTTTACCCCAAATCCCATCGTTCCGGGATGCTCACCTGCCCATGCTTGCTCCCAGGGTTTCTGGGGACCGTACGTCCTGCTCTTGGGTCACCTTTCCCTCTTCCAAGCCACCCACCCCATTCTGTCATTTCTTCCTTTGATGGGACCTCTGACCCACCCTTTGCCTGTTGCCCTGCACCCCTCATAGCTTTAGGACCTTGCTGCTGTAGGTCCGGTACTGACACAAGGGGACTGACCTCCTGGCACTCGACCACTCTTGCTCCCCCGCCCAATCGATTCCACTCGCTATGGCTGGTTTTCCTGAAGGACCACTCCGAGCCTTCCAAGTGTCTGAGCCCCCCAGGGAAATGCCCAAGCACTCCGGGTCCAGGACCAGCTGGCTTCAGCCCCACGTCTCTCTGTCCCCGACAGACACCAGTCCCCTGGCTCATCCTCTCTCGAGTCTCCCCCAGCCCCTTTGCTTCTGGGGGACGCGCCTCCGTCCACCCACCACAGTGTGGAGGACAGAAGAAAGACACTGAGAAAATCCAGGAGGAGACACCCCCAGGGAGGCCAGCTCTGGGAGGTGTGTCCCAAGGCCATGACGGCTGGACACACGGGCTGGTGAGCTTTCAACAAGGAGGCCATCCTGAGGCCCCGGGGGGTGGGGAGGGGACTACAGGAAGAAGGACGGAGAAGGCCACGCACCGCACCTGCTGCTTTTCTAACACCATGCACCAGAAACCAAAGTCTGGGGACTCGTGGAGGTTTCAGTCATGGTCAAGGGAACAGAAAGTTCCAATAGAAACTTCTCTCCCCAAACCATCTGTACCTTATGAACAGGGACTCACCCCAGAACAAGGGCTCATGACTCGTTTTTGGCTGACTGACAGATGAAGGGCAGCTCTGGGGACCAAGCCATGGCTCTGGGCCATTCAAGACCTGGACTCTTGCTGATGTGTGAAGTGACCTTGGACTAGTTGACAAATGCACCGTGCCTAATCTGTTATAAAGGAGGGCTTGCAAAACACTTATTTGTTAATACATGCATTCCATACACATAGCAGAAGCTGCCAATGAGCAAAACAGAGGAAAATACGAATCGCCATCGTTACCATTTTGGTGTTTATCTTTCCAGACTTTTTTCTAGCAAAATATGTATATGTCTGTAATGTTTTTAATTAAAAAAAGAGGGGGGGAGAATGAGTGGGGAAACAGAGTAAAGAATACTTGTTAGAGTTATTTGTCAATGCCTCATTTCCTGAAAGACTGAGACTTCATCCCCAAGTATGTATCACTATTTGGTGACTATTCTGAATATAACAAAACTCCCAGTCAGTTTCTTTGATTCCTTAGACTCACATCAGTCTCTAAGCTACCCCTGAACCGTGACAGCTTGGGAAAAGCCAACTGGGGACAATCAATGGAACAGACGGGAGACAGGCCTGGCGAATGTGCATGAATTAAAAGGAAAACTCTATTGTAATAGGAACAAGATTCTAATCACTACACCTAATTACAAAGAGGAGTAAATCACTGAAAAAAAAATTAAGTGTCTCCTACAGAACAAACAAAGCAATTAGTCACAAACAGGAGCTCAGGGTTTGGTGAGGAAGCCGGAGCCCAGCCCCGAGCCACCAGCCAGCCACACGTCGGCTCGTGAGGCCGCATCAGGGTGCGGGTGGGGGGCTGGGAGGTCAGCGCTGGGGGAGGGCAGGTGACATAGGGCAGGTGTGCACCGGACCCCCTGACCACAGCAGGGATCCGCCACGACATCCTTGCAGAGGCCTGAGCCCGGACTTTCCTGGACGGCAGATGAATGGCCGGGACTTCATGTAGGACAGAGCCGCCTCCTCCATTCTCTGTGCCCATTCCTCAGGTTGGTAATAACCGTAACCACAGTAACAGCGGTTAGTCCTCCTTCTGCGCTCTGCCCCGACGCTCCCGGTCACCCTTTCCGGGAGGTACTATCCTCATGCCCGTTTATAAATGCTGAAGCTGAGGTCCAGAGCACTGAGCCACTTGGCTATGCTCGCTCTGGATAGGAGGACCAGTGCGTTGATTTAAACCCCGCCGTGGACCTCTGGGCCCACGCTCCTCGAGCCTGTGCCACGGGAAAGAGAGTGCCCGTCCCACCATGCTGCGGTAAGAAGCAAGGTGTCACGTGTGAGAGTCACTCGGCAGCACGTGGTACACGCACACTATTCATCAACCCTAACTACTGACTCGTAGCTGCTTCCTCTTTTCTGTTCTACCCGGCCTTCCCTGTAGGGTCCCTCCCAGGGGGGCCCCGGACAGTGCCCACCCCCTGCTAGGCTCCTGCATGCCCCGCACTCTGCGAGGAGCCCCCCCAGAACACTGCACACTGGCGGTGACTGCCCGAAGGGTAGGCTTTCCTGGGGTGGGGGTCAAGGGCTGGAGAGTAAACCTCAGGGGTCGTGGCCCTTCTAGGCCCATGTCACCGCCAGAAGCCGCACTCGGGTTCGAGCAGACAGTAATGCGGGGGCGGGGGGGGGTGGACAGCAAACACGCGCGTGTTACGGGTTCCTCCGGTCACTAAAGCACCTTTCTGAGCATTCCAGAATCTGTTTCAGGCACTGAGAGGCGGGAGGATTTTGAACGACCGACGTACCAGCCCTGAGGGGGACAGGGGCAGGGCAGGCCAGAGGCAGCACCACCATTAGGGGCGGACCCGGAGCCGGAGCCGAGGAGGAGCCTGGCCTCGGGCAGTGGCGGACAGGGAGGTGGATGGAGAGCAAGCCCGGCCCTTGTGAAAGGCGCTTCCTCCCTGCCCTCTGAACTAGATGATGACACGAAAGCTGGCTGAGCGTGTGTGGCAAGAAACACATAAAAGCAGGTTTGTTTTTGACAAGTCTGGCAAAGATGCTCGGCTCAGCTCAGTCCAGCCCGGCAAATACTGCCGTGGATGTCCTCAGCCGGTCCTCCAGACCCCGGCTCAGCACGGGCCAACTCAGACGCTAGCGGGCTGCTCCAGGGCTCGGGCCCGGGGTCGCAGAGACCCGGCCTCACACCTGACACTCAGGAACCACACGGCGACCTCAGGCAAGCCACAGAACACGTTATTCGACTCCCCGAGCCCCCGTGAATGCATGTTGTTAAAAGGAGAATGAAACGATGTTCAATGAGATGGTGCACCGACACCCTGGGAGACACACAAAAGGGGTCAGCTCCTGATGCTGCGGTTGTTGTTATCATTATTATACGTTAGTCTTTCTATTTCAAGACCACAGCTGAGCCTCTCCTCACCTGCGTGCCCTCGTCATCAGAACGGATGGGACAGAGCCGTGGGGGAAGCCACACTGTAGAGACCCAGGTGGCTCTTGCTCAACTGACAGTGGTGGCCAAACTCTGCCTCTAATCAAGAGATGAGGACTCTATCCCACGCCCCTTTATTCTAGGTGAGCTTGTGACTCGCTCGAGTTCTACGACTTTCAAAGTTAGGTCAGAGAAAGGGAAGCCACTTCTGTCTTGCTTGCTGGAACCCTCCTGCTGAAGCCCCAAGCTACTGTATAAAGAGTTCGACAGCCCCGAGGCTGCCATGATGTAAGGAAGCTCAAATGAGCTGGTGAAGAGAGAGCATGTAGAGAAGCCCTGAGACCACATGGAGAGAGACAGAGAGAGACAGAGAGAGAGAGAGAGCGGTGCTTGGCCAGCCCTCTGCTGCCCCAGCCTCCGTCTGACTGCAAGTCCCCAGCCACAACTGCCCAGAGGAGCCCCTCCCAAATTCCTGATCCACAGAAACCATGAGAGAGAATGTAATGATTGTTGTTTTAAGCCAGTAGGCTTTGGGATGATTTGTTATGCACCAACGGATAACTGGAACATCCCGCATAGGAAAACACGCCATCACCTGATGGGTAAATATTAAGAACTACTAATGCTGGGGCGCCTGGGTGGCTCAGTGGGTCAAAGCCTCTGCCTTCGGCTCAGGTCATAATCTTGGGGTCCTGGGATCGAGCCCCGCATCGGGCTCTCTGCTCAGCAGGGAGCCTGCTTCCCCCTCTCTCTCTGCCTGCCTCTCTGCCTGCTTGTGATCTCTCTCTGTCAAATAAATAAATAAAATCTTAAAAAAAAAAAAAGAACTACTAATGCTATAATAACTTTTATCATTATTTCCTGTTCCAATCTGCCCTTGATTTTGTCTTTGGAAAAAAATACGTACGTTGGGGTGGGGGGAATGCATCCAGATTTCTGTTTGGCCCCTGAGGAAAAAAGCCCGACTGTCACCAAATGAATAGTGTCAGTATGTACAATGACATCTCAATTCACCTGGCAGCATATTTTAGAAACAAGATTCCATGAACTCATGAAACAGTGACTCCCGGCCGCGGGGTTTCCCCCCAACGATGCCAAGCTAACTGTATGCAAAGACCCTCAAGACCGCGAAGTCCTGCGTTCGGTTGGGGAGCCGCGTCCCCTGTAGGGCACAGGAGCCCGCCCCATTCACCCGCAGGCGACGCCGAGTATCGCCACCACGCTGCGTGAAAATGGCGGGTCTAGCCTTGCCCCCACACTCTGTACCAGGTGGGGGAAGAGTTCACCAACCACAGAATGAGCGTGCTCGGGGCGGCCAGGTGCCTCACCGCTCAAAGCCATAGCTCTCCTGTTCCCATCACCGTGGTTCCTGGGAGCAAATTGAGATTGTACGGCCGTCAGCGGCCTAGGCGCTCATCATCTTGACAGATACTTAGCTATTCATTTAAAAACAAGCGAGAGAACAAGCGTCAGCTGTATTTTTTAATTATTCCTGGACAGAACTGGGAATGCTTTGGCATAATTGGGGTATTGAGATTTTTTTTTTCTCTTTGAAGGCCTTTTTGCAGCAAGAAAAACACTGTGTTTATTCTAATTAAAACCAAACCTTCTTTAAGATTATCTTAGCAATGGAAAGGCAAAGGGCGATGGACATCTATTTTTTTTTTACTGGGCGCAAGGGCCATGATTATCGGGGCTGGCTCTGCCATGAATGTGTGCCCTTGGGCAGGGATCTCTCAAGTCTCTTCCCTCATTTATAAACCAGGGAACATGAAGAAAATGCCACATGCTCCCTTTGCCCTTTGGCTCTAATGTAATGCGAGGTTATCACTCCTGCTCACTTCTTGTCACCCCAGCCCAGTGGGGTACAAGGTACCAGGGACCAGCACTCCTGGAAGGGAGAGAATTTCCAGGCACACGGTGTCCAAACTCATCACTGGCCTCCACGAGAACCCGTCCGACAGAGCAATGGTCTTCAACAATCTGTGTGTCCATGGGGCACCTGGTGACCTTGCTAAGAGCACAGTCCCGGGCCACTCCTCCAGAGAGCAGGACTCAGTCACTCTAGAGCGGGGCCCAGGAATCTGCATTTTAGATCAACTGCATTCTAGTTGAAAGCGGCAGAGAGGATAAGTCCTGAATCCTGTCCAGTTAACCTTGAGCAAGGTACTCAACTTCCCCGAACCTCTCCGCGCTGAGGAGACACAACCTCGCGGCACCTCGGGGGAAAATGGTGCCCCGTCCCCATCCACTTCCCGCCGTACCCGGACCTGCTCCTCGCTCGCTCCACAAGTAGGGAACCGTGGAGCAACGGCCTCTCAGAAGACTGGCTGGGCAGGAAAAACCACACTGCCAGGAGCCAATGACAGCGCCCGAACCACGTGACCGGCCACATGGCTCTTAGTTAACAGTCCGGGTGAGGGCGAGAGCTGAAACCCGCCACCAACACGACAAGTTGTAATCCTACACCTGGCAGCTGGAGAATACAAAACACAAAAAACAAACCAAAAAAAGAGGATTATGATCCCGTGAATAGCATTTCCAAAGCCTTTGGGTGGCCTGCCCTGCTCAGGCCAGAGCTGTCATGGTCCCACCAGACTGCACCCCGGAGGACTCTGAATGTCCTGATGGGGCGCCGGAGCCGGGGGAGAAGGGCTGTCCCCCCACACCCAGGCTCCATCCTTGGGGAGCAGATGGGGAAGGAGCTGACCTGCACGTGCCCGTTTGTAGCCGGGCACCTGGGCTCGCCACAGCTGGGCTTTGTGACCAAATGGCTGACAGAGCGCATTAGCTCACCTCCTCTACTTGTCAAAACAATTAGGCGCTGGAAGGCGGTGGCGGCGGCGGTGGCACTGCGGCTGAGAACACACAATCAGTGTATCAAGCCCGTTTATCAGCCTCGTGGATGGGGCGACAGGGCTGGGAGGACAGAGGACCCAAATAAGGGACAACGGACTGGGCTGCTCGCCTTGGGACAGGGCAGTCATTAAAACCATCTGGCAGAAACATAAAACCTGGAAGCATCACACGGCCTCCGATGACAAAAGGTCCTGGCATCTGTGGATCTGCAGGACAAGTGACCAGCCGTGCCCAGGAGAAGGCGAGGGACTCTGGGCAGTCACTGGGTGATTGACAAGCCGGCCCTCCCACACTCCTACTCTGCTCCAGTAACTATCCGTATTATGCCGAAACGACACAAGTGACAATAATTAAGCCCAGATCTCTGTGGATCGTTCGCCGTGATAATTCCACCTTTGTAATTCAGCTTCAGATAAACCCCTTTTGTTCTGCCTTATAACACAGATTCTAGTATCATTCAAGTATATTAACTGTAGCCTATTACTGTCACAAAAAATGCTCCCTGAGCCATAGCAAAAGACTCCCCAGACAAAACTTTATGTCATGTTAATCCAAGCTTTAATAACTATGAGGATATATAACTGTATTCTAATTGTGCTCTGCGTTCCCGCATACAAAACCAGAAGATAGCAGAAATGACAGCAGCAGATCTCTTCAAATAAAAAAGCATCAATTCCCCACTCGGGGGACTGGGAGGCTGGTGCGAGGGGCTGTGTGTTTATGTGGGGGAAGGAGTGATCTGGGGCTTCTGAGCATTGGGAAGACTTTGGGGCTCACAGGGGACCACTAGAAATCAATGCCACCAAAGCATGAAAAGCACGGCCTTCACAGGCCGGGCCATGGAAGATGGCGGCCAGCGGTCATGGCAATGTGGGGGTAGAGACGGGAGACTTGTCAAGGGGACAAAGTCAGAGATGTGCAGGGGAAACAAAGAAGTGAAGTGGGACTTTCCAACGTAGCTATGAGAATTCTGGGTTCTCCCTATGGTTTTGACACAAGCTCAGTGGGTGACCCTGGCCAAGCCATTCCCACTCTGGGCCTCCCTTTCTCTCTCAAAGGAAAGCATGCGGTCAGACGCACGTGCAGATCTGGCAGGGCTCACTTCCTCACCTTCTTCAAGCCCCCTCCCTGGGCTCGGCCTGGGACCAATGGGCATATAACCACAACTTGCCCCACATGCTCCAGGAACCCCTCACCTCACGCTGCTGCTACCCCTTCTAGATGGTTCTCTTCATTTTCTAACACACTACGTGATTTGCTTCCTTCCATTCTGTCTCCCTCCACTTGAACTCAGCTCTACACACAATGGGATTCCTGTCCTGTTCACTGATGCGTGCTGGTGCCCAGGGACCAGGCCTGGCACACGGCATGTGGCCCACCTCACTGAGCCTCAGTTTCCTCAACTGCAGAGGCAGCGTTGGCGAGAGGAGTAAAGAGCAGGTACCAGCCTGGCGGCTGGCCCGACGGGGGCGCTCCAGGTGTGCTATGTTCTGGAGGGACACGACATTCCCCGTGAAGCTAAGAACGCAATTCTCACTTCCCAGACCAAAGGCAGGTCTTTATTCAACCGCTGGGCTCATTACCACCACCAAAGCCCTCCTCCTGAAATCTCCATCTCCTCTACTCCTCCGGCCCCCGACCCTACTCTAGGCACCAGAAAAGGACCCCAAAATAGCACTGGGCTCTTGTGAGGCGTTGCTGCCTCGAGGAGACTTCTGGGCACAGGAGTGCAGGCGGCTGACAAGAATCTAGGCACATCACAAACCTCTTGGCCTTGGGGTCACCTTCGCTATCAAGTGAGGAGACTGCATTCTAATGCCCCCTCTCCTGACTGCAGGCGGCATGGAGGAAAAGAGTGAATGAACAGATTCCGATAAGAACGACCACCCCGGTACTTACCCTCCCTGATCCTCGGTTTCCATATCTGTAAAAACCGATATGCTAATAACCCTGAGCACCACAGCCCGGGAGGCGCTCGTGAAACCCAGATGTGCTCCTGGGAGCCTCAGACAGCAACCAGAGCAAACGGCAGGGTGCCAGGAGCACAGATCTTGTGGTGGGAGGCTTGGCCTGGGGTGCCAGCTCCAGGCGCGTGCAAACCACTAATCTTCTCCGGGAGGCTTGAGTCTTCATCTGCACGGGGGGATTCGGTATGTGGGGCTGCACCTGTCTGGCGGTGCTGGGTGATGCTGGGAGAGGCTCCACACAGCCTGCCCATCACTTTCACGCCCACACGCACGGGGCACGAAAATGCCCCCAAGGGTAAGAACGGCAGGGCCGACCTGCTCTCTGCGTTTTGGGCAGCTAGCAAAGGGGTCATAAATACCAATGGGCAAACTGGAAAATCTGATAGCTAATACTTCTTCCCCAGAAGGAGACAGATCTTCAGTGTGTTTGAGACTATTTCCTGCCTAACTGGGGATCTCGAATGCTCAGAGGGCAAAGGAACAGAAGTCTTATCAAACACGTTATGCCTCGGGGCGCCTGGGTGGCTCAGCTGGTTAATCATCTGCCTTCCGCTCAGGTCACGATCCTGGGGTCCTGAGATCGAGCCCTGCATCGGGCTTCCTGTTCACCAGGGAGTCTGCTTGTCCTTCTCCCTCTGCCCCTCCTCCCTGTTCGTGCTCTGTCTCTCTGAAATAAATAAAATCTTAAAAAACAAAATAAAACAAAACACGTTATGTCTCAAATTACAAGCAAAGCGACAATGCCCATCCGGGCCAGAGCTCTCCTGGGAGGGTATTTATTTTGTCCCTGCTGCGCGTTCCTTGACTTCAGCAGAGGTCTGAACGGCCAGCCTCTTTATTGATATTTTTACTGCACTTAACAATCAAAGAATACAAGAATCAGGAGGTGGCAAGTGAGGACAGTGATTTCATTCACCTCTTTCTTCTATTTTGCTGTAGATCAACTACGCAACAGATTTTATCGTGAGACAAATCAAAAATCCCCAGGGAAACTGCAATCACTCCTCTCCCCTCTTGTCTGACAGATGCAGATGACACAATCACCCCCCAAATCCTGAAACACGACAGATGGGCAGGGTCTGGAGGAAAAATGGTTGTTCCCCACGTCTCCACGGCGCCCACCCAGTGGGCCTGCAAACCTGTTGGCTGGCGCTCAGAATCTGGAGGCGTGGCTGGGACAAGGGGCCAGGACTGCGCCTTATGTTTCCTCCTTTGACACAGGACTCTGGGTCTCCTCCACGCCAACAAGGTCCCCAGAGGGCCTCATTTCTCAACTCACTGGATGCTAGCTCACCCCATTCTACCTAATTTTCAGCTCCCCAAAGTAGAAAACTGATGGGAAGTGGTAGAATAACGAAGATACTCCAAAAAAGACTCGGAAGCCAAATGGACTGCCCCCTCCCACCAGGGACTGGCCCGGGGCGTGTGGGGAAGGACCACAGCTTCCCCAGCTGCTCCTGTGATTTCTTTGACATCTATCAGAAAGTACTTTTTCCCCTTGCCCATCCAGCACTGGCTGCCAAAGACATAGATATCAATTTGAGAACCCTCAGTATCGATCAGGTCAAATGCTAAAAGGTTTTTATTTCCTAATTTCTCGACCTTAGAGGGTCCCGGAGGGCCTACCTAGTATAGTAATACTACAGTGAAATTAACTGTGGGAAGAAAGAGACTCCGTAATTTACATTGTCCTGATTTTATGTGTCCATCACTCTTAACGCTCATGTTGTCTCACAAATCCTTCTCCCGTTTTTCATGGGGATTACGGAGACCCTGACAACAGAGCGGATGCCTCGCTTTACTAGACAAATACTGTCGGGAAATACAAATGAAGGACTGAAGCAATTCAGAACATTATAAATTAGAAACTATCTTTTCATCTCTGCTAATGTGTGAACTCCAGGTGGCAAGCCTGACTTAAAAAAAAAAAGAAGAAGAAGAAGAAGAAAAAGAAAAAGCTTTCATCACAACTGGTTTAGGTGGTATCAGGAGCAAATTACAACACTAATACAGTTCTCAGAGAAAGAAAAATAAGTTTTAAAAGAGCAAAATGATGACTTTCAGAGCAATGTTCATCTTCCTTCTGGCTGGTACTATGAATTCATCATCCAGGGAGAAAAAATGAGACAAAGCTGCCAAGCCAGAAGGGTGGCAGGAAGAAGGCTTCATATTCCTATCATTAGATCAGTCCTGTGGAAAAAAAACCCATCATCATCATCATTATGGTGCTGGCCTTCCTCTGCCAGAATGCTCAGTGATTCCTCAATGGGAAGTCAGGGTTTTGCAAGAGCTGGAACCGTGATCTCAACCCTTTTCTCCCCTTCCCTCCCCAGACATACACCTTCTCTGATAAACTCATGTCCAAGTGCACCCCAGCCGACCCCCAGGCTCTTCTGAAAGCCCCTCCAAGAAGCCAAGACACCCCAGCTGGGTGTTCCACACCCAGCTGCCGAGTTCCACACCAGGAGACATGCCATCCCTACATTCAATGTATCTAGAGGCAACGATCAGCCACAAACATTTAACCCCAGGCTGGCTGCCGCTGCCCCAAGTGTTCTCCTGGGCTGCCTTCCAGCACCTCAGCCAACCTGAAAGTTACTTTTGAGCCGGGTCAATGTTCTGCTGAATTGCAGCTACGGAGGATGTGGTATTCTTAAGAGCTAACTCCCCTGAATCTCAGGGTTCATTCCCTCACTCACTCCACGAGCTGTCTTGCAACTGCCCTGCTCAGCTCTCTGCCTGGGTATGCTCGGAGAGAGGCCTCCGGCCAGATCTTGTGATAAAGAAAGGAAAGAGGAAGAAGCAGGCTTCTCCTCTCTATGGCAGAATCAAAATAATCTGACCCGGTGTAGGTGCTTGGCAGGAACACCCGAGGTCGGAGGCAAGCCCTTTATCCTGGCGCCAGGGGCACCGCGAAAAGGCCCACGAGGGGCACAGTGGCACCTCCCATCGGCCCCCCCTCCCACCCCGGAACCCGGGCCAGGTGCTCTGTGGACGCTGCCAGCATGCACCTCGGCTCCAAGGAGTCTGAGCCATTCTGAGTGACTGGTTCCAAGTCATAAGCCGCTGCCGCCAGCTAAGAAGGAAAAAACAGAGGGGAAAGGGTGGGGGGGTGGGGGGGGGCAGGGGCTGGTAGAATACGCTGAGAAAGAAAAAAATCCCCCCAGAAGGCATTTCGGCCACTCAGAACAATTCAGAAGACCAGAGCTGGGAAATGGGACAGACCAAAATGTTTACCCAAAGGTTTTATTGTAATGTGCCCCACTTTTACTCCACGGAAACAAAATATCAAGGCATCTCACCGAGATCATGGTCACTTCTGGGCCACTTCTGGGCCGAGGATATCTTGAAACAAGAGCCACGGCATTTTATTCCCAATGTATCCTCTACAGAAAAGATAATCCATCTGCTCTGGAACAGGGACACACATGCGAACCCAACACAACCACGGCCCCCTCTGTCCTCGCCGGCATATCCTAAAGGCAACCACAAGCCCTCCCTGGATGGCTGAGTGCGGCTTTCAAAGGCAGAGCACTACTACCTTCCGGGCGAGAAAATGTTTAAATGGCCCCCAGTTGTCCAGGCTCTAATTAGAGGGTGCCCGCAGGACTCCTGCCAGAGGAGATCTGAGAAGCTGACAACACACGGCATGCCAAGGGCAAGTGCTTTGGCGTGGTGGCCACCCCGAGACACCTGGCAAACTTCGTCAGGTTTCAGTGAGAGATCTCAACATATTGGGCTCAGGAGAACACAGCAGAGGGCCTGACGGTGCCTAAGAGGAAAGCTTGTTGCTAACCATTCTAAGCAAGCGAAAGAGAGAAGGAGAGTTTATTGGGTGCTATGCATTTCATGCACACTAGTTCATTCACGTGTCTACTCTAGCCATTCCCAGAGAAGCTGGACACGTCCCATTTTGCAGATGGGGAAACTGAGGCTCGGGGCAGTTAAACAGCTCCATGGTCCATGATCTTACTGCCGTAGCTTAAGTACGTTCTTGTTTGCCAAAAGCGGAAGAGGACTTTTCCAAAGAAGTTCTGACGTCCTTGAGTCTCCTATGAGATAAACTTGGGGGAATTTAAAGCAAACAAATTCACTTCTAAGGTTCCATCACCTGGTCATTCCAATTATCCTCTCTTCAACCCCCTGCTCATCCCAATTCCTTGTCCTTCACGTAATATCAAGGATTACCGTCTGCAGCACCCACCTGGCCTGCCACCCCAGACGTATTTGGATTTATAAGCAGATACATTTGTTGCTTTTGTCCTTCTTCCCGGGTCCCATTTCTGAGCACATGTTTTACCATCTGCAGAATGCAGCTGTCACAGGGCAGAGGTCAACTGCCCCTGGGTGCCAGCTCCAGCTGGGTTAATGGTCCGCAGAGGCAGACACACATGAGAATGGCAGGTGTGGGTGGTATGCAGGATAAGGACCACCTAGCCGCTGTAGTCACACGCCCAGCACTGCCCCCAGCACACAGTGGGCTCTTCATTGATGCTGCTGCTCATAGACGATTGCGATGGAGCCACATGTGCTCAGGAAGACTTCCTGGAAAGAAAGTCCAGAGGATGGAGGAGGAGGGCCCAGAAGAAGAGGGCTAAGTGCTGCCAGGTGCTTGAACCACAGTGTTTCTGGAAAAGCCATAGGTGGGACCAGCTGGCCACCCAGGACAGGCATGTCCGGGGGCTCTGTCCATGGACATGTTGACTGTGCTGGAACCTCCCTGGCTAACTGGGAACCCCGAAGCTGGTGCTCAAAACCCCAGAGCCATTTGGCTCAAGTTCGGGGGCGCTTCTTCCGTGCCTAGCAGACCTGCCCTTCTGTTGCAGGCCTCTCTCCCTTCCTCTCCTTCCACACACACACCTAAGAGCATCTATCCCCAGAGCCCCGTCACCTCCCACCCTTCCCCTTGCTGCTGCTCACCTCTCCCAGGGGCACCTTCTCCCTCGAGAAGTTCCATCAGGCCAATCCCACACCTTGGCTTTTTCATAGACTCGTGGAATTGGGAACCTGGAAAGACCTTCCTCCGGGGTCTCATCCAAAGCCCTCCTTTGACAGATGAGGGCTACCTGGGGCCCGGAAGCCATGTGGCTTGCCCAAGGCCACTCAGCCAGTTGGCAGCAGAGCTGAGACACGAACCCAAGACTCCTAATGACCTTTAATGACTCTGATGACACATAAATGAGCACAAAGGGGCTGCATCTCCGGGCAAGAACCGAGAGTGAAGGCCTCGGGCCGCTGCCTGGCTCCTGGCAGTGTGTTCCTTCTCAGACAGAGTGGCACGCATGGGAGGGGATGCTGGAGCTCTCTGCCAGGATGTCCAATTTTCTCTCTTGCCATGTTTGCACACTGCCAGCTCTGATGCGCCCTCATTGTGCAGGATCCGAGCACATTTCTAAGCTGCATTTTTGGCTCCAAAAGGTGCGAGGTGCATACCACTGCACCCCAGAAAACTAAAGGCAAGAAGAAGAAAGCCCCTTGTCCACAAACGGAAGGCCAAAAGGCCCCAATGGGTAGGTGAAGAGAGTTAAATAGGATAGCGGGAAAGAAGGATCCGCCCAAGGAGAGGAAATTTCAACCCATTGCTGATTATCCTTCATTATTCAACTGAGCTGCCGTAGCTGTTGGAAGGAGAAGGATGTTTCAGATATATGGAAATATCCTTTCCAACTGCGACAAGGAGGAAGGAGACCGTGTTGTTATATGTGAAGGCATTTTCCCCTGGTTGTTTCCTCCAGTAATCCTACTATTATCACCCTCTGGAGAAATGAGGCAAAATGAGACCAGCAAGACGGTCCTGGGCTCCCACTCTCTTAATCCCCTCCGCACACATTTCACGGCGGCAGGCCACAGGCCTCACACAGAGCTAGGCACTGGGAAGAGCGCACAGTCTAGAGACAGGAGTGACAGGCCACAAAGTGCACACACAGGCCATGGAGTGCTATGGGGATGGAGGGAGGGAGACACAGCCAAATGCACGGGGTTGGGGAAGGAAGGAGGAGGCCGGCATGGCTCACAGGTGTCTGTGGGTGCAGAGAAGGAAGAGAGCTCCAAGCAGAGGACATACCCCGTTAAAGAGAGGAGACAGGAAGCATACATGGTTTGGTGTGGCTGAAGCTGAGGGTGAGGGAAGGCAGAGGCAGGGAGCACTAACCCAGGAGCCTGGGCTTTGCCTGGTGGTTATTGGGGACACTGAAGGGAGCTGAGCGGGGGACTGACGTGGCCAGACCAGCCTTGTGGAACTGTCATCTGGCAGCATGTGAAGGCTGACCAGAGGCTCCAGCTGACGGTCAGGAGAAGAGTTCTGGCACTTCAGGACTCGCAGAGTGACCCAATAGCCGAGCCCCTAAAGGGAGGCGTCAGTGAATGCTTATTTTTAGGACTAGAAAGACTGGTGATGGTAGATGTGGGGGGACAGGGAGATAACCCCCAGGGTCCCGACACCACAGACGTGGAACCCACAGGAATAGGATGTGGCCATGCCCATCACCTGCTTGGAACACCCTAGTGTCCCCCAACCGCACACCGGAACTCCCCACATGCCCTGGGAGCCAGCCCTCACGGGTCCTGAGGCATTTCCCACATCTCGGGCCATGTCCCCTGCGTCCCCACCTGCTGAAATGCCACCTATCCTTCAAGTCCTGCTCACATGTCAACTCATCCCCTCCCCGCCCTCTGGGTTTCTCCTGTTCTTTTACTTGGTGTGTACCCAGTCTTCTCTCTGGAGTATGTCCTCTGTCACTGTCTCACACACTAGACTCTAAGTTCCCCGCAGGTAAGGACACGGCTGGATTTCTCTCTGCAGCCCTCGAGGAGTGTGGACACACTAGGTACTCAGTAAGTCCGGCAATGCGCTGAAATAGCCGCAGACAATAAAAAGTCCAGGTAGCAGAAATAAGGGAGCTCTCTCAAATTCTCATTTCCACACTTGGGATGGGACACTACCTCTAGTCTTCCCGCTCTGAATGAACCCCAGAGCTTGGAATTTATTGCCTGAAAGACAACTTACCCAGAGGAAAAACAAGAAGCCTGTTTAGCAGCAAATAAGCTTTCCAAACACACAAATGGGGAAGAGGAGTTTGACAAAAGTGGATGACAGAAACCGCATATGTTCTTTGCAAATAAGGTAAGGAAATCACTTCCAGGTTCTCTGCAAGAGAGACGTTATATAAACACCGTTTCTTTCATGATTCCAAGGACCCGAACTATTTCAGAGCCCGCTTTGGGCAGCAAGAAAGCCTTGTTTTGGCGGGGATGGGATTTTGTTTTGTTTTCGCTCTTCCCTTTAGAAAGGAGACTCAGCTCATTTGGATTAACTCAAGTGAAAAGAAAGCAGTATCTCTGCTCTAATTCCACAAGTCAGGGAGAGCCCCTTGTAAATTCATTTCTGGTCCTCAGACAAATGCTTATGAACCTGTTGATTAGAGGAAGGGTATTATCTGCATTTGCTAGGAGAAAAAAAAGCACTGTCACGTTCCTCCTTTACCAACTGGCTAGCGAGAACCCTGTCCCCAGCCACATGGCTGTTTAAGTCCGAGAATCATTTGCATGAGTGCAGGGAGCTCATTTCAGAGGCCGCAGAAGCTGGTATTCTGGCACCCTATCCTTGGGAGGGGACGGAGGCAAGGAGTCTGGTTGGAGGAGCAGACCTCCCCAGAGGGCTTCCAGAGGGCTGACCGAGGGAAGCCAAGTCTGGTGTGCTGGCGGGGCCCAAGCAGTCTCGGTCTGCAAGCACGGAGGGGGCTGGAAACACGGGCGCGGGCTTTGGTGCCATGTCCCCCGAGAGCCCTATCCACCTGGTAATACCCTCCCTCGCCCAGCTGGAGGAGGAGGGCTGCACGGACCAGGTGGCATTAGAAGTGGGTCTTCAAGTCAGGGCAAGAGCTCTGCTGGGGTTGAAATGGAATGGCAGGAACAACTAGAGCAATCCAGGAGCCCCCAGGCCAAGTCAGAGGAACCACCAATACCCCCCCCGAGGGTGCTGAAGAAGCTGAAACTACGACACGGAAGGAGGCAGGGTCCTACCACCGACCAGTAAAGCTGCCCTGCTCTCTGGGAGGCTGAGGCTTTGTTCAGGAGGCTTTGTGTGGGCAACCAGCAAGCGTTTCCAAGTAGAGGAATGACATGAACAAAGTTGTTCTTTAAGTCCCATTTCCCCGATCGCAGTTTACTGGGTAAACCAGTTGGAGGAGCGGTATAGAAAGAAGGCAACAAATAGACTCCTGAGCCAGCCTAAGTCAAAAACGTACTTAGAATCTGAAATCAGGAGAGCCAGCTTGTAAAGCTGATGGCACTAAAGTCAGAGAGAGAACCGAGTGGCAGAGGGGAAGGTGATCACATTTTTTATTAATTTGGGAAGAGGGATGACAGAAAAAGGAAAAGAAGTGCTTGATTTCTGCAGGACATCCCAGAGGAAACGTCCAGCAGATCAGCCGATGTCCAAGCCTGGCGCCCTGAAACGTAGACCAGGGTAGACGTACAGACATGGACCCCTCCTCATAACGGTGATGCTGGAGCTGGACGTGCAGAGGATGGAGCCCTGAGGACACCAACCTGAGGGGCAGGAAAAGAAAAGCAACCACAGAAGCAAACGGAGACTGAAGACAGACAGACCAGCAGCCTCACAGACAGACTGGTGGAGGGGGATTCAGTATGGGTTCTAGAGCCAAACTCAAATCCTAGCTCTCCCATCTGCTGGCTGGGAGACCTTGGGAAAGTCTGTTAACGTCTCAGTGCCTCGGTTTCCCCATCTGTAAAACTGGCTCTCAGCCCCAAACCCACTCACTTACTACACTTGGGTTTGTGGCGAAAGTGGGACCCTGCAAACCACATACATTGCGGCTTTGCCACCGGGTCCCTGTTAGGCTGTGCCAATAGTGGGCGCTAGAGAGAGCCTCTAAGGCTGGAGGAGGAAGAACGGACCTGCCCCTTCCCTTCCACTTCCTGGGGGCTTCCTGTCAGCTTGCAGTTCCTGTGAGCATCATCGCCCCGGCAAGCCTTCCTCGTCCTGGTAGCACCGAGTGCCTTCCCGTACGAGCAGCCGAGACTGGAGTTTCTCCCAATGCTTGCAGAACCAGCAACGTGGCGCCCTTGCCCCTCCCTGAGAGACGTCAGCACGGGAGGCCGAGACCCCCTCCTCAGAGGTGTGGGGCCCTCCTCCTGCAAACATCCAAGTTTTAATACTTCCGACCTGGTCAGCCATCGGGGTGGTGGCTGCTTTCTGAGGTGGCCAGCCCCGGGGTACCTCAGAGCAGGGTTCTCAAAGTGTGCCCCTCCCTAACCAGCATCTCGAAAACTTGTTAGAAATGCGAAATTGGGGGGCCCTATTCCAGACTTACTGGGTCAGATATGCTGGAGCGGGGCCCAGTCATCTGTGTTTTAATAAGCCCTGCGGGTGGGGCGCCCGGGTGGCTCGGTCAGTGGAGCGTCCAACTCTTGATTTCAGCTCAGGTCACCACCTCAGGTTCGTGAGATCGAGCCCTGCATCAGGCTCTGCACTCAGCAGGGATTGTGCTTGGGATCTTCTCTCTCCCTCTCCCTTTGCCCCTCCCCACTCCCAATAAACAAACAAACAAACCCTACAGGTGTCTGAGGCACCCTGACGTCTGAGAACAAACGCCTCAGAATCTTCCTTTTACTTTTTCAGTTAACTTGTTAACTTTATATCCCGTTAACAATTCTTTATTTGAACTCTCTCTGCACAGATAACTGGTACGGTCTCTCAGTCCCTTGGCTGGACCTCAGCTCATGCTATAGGAATAACAGTAACTACCTCATAATACTAATACTTATTACCATTAGGATAGTAGGTCACAGAAGCCACAAGTAGAATGAAGAGATGCTCTGGCCAACAGAATCAATAAAAAAATGTTGGATTAAATTATTATTATTCACCTTTCAGAGCAAAGTTTTAAAATGTGCTTGGAGGGGGGAAATCCCCTAACACACACACATAGCCAGACTCTCTTAGGAAATACTTCCTTTCCAGTCAATTTCTACACGGAGGCCACGCAAAACCATTCTGTCCCACAAGCTGGCAGAATGAACCACAGAACCCTTCAGACTGCTCTCACCAGAATGCCCACATAACCTGACACACGTTGTGGGGGCTGGCCCCAACCTTCTAGATGCAGGCATGCTGAGAGGGTCTCACAAAATGCCGCTCGCACACAAGGCACCAACACGAGTTTTAGCCACAGAGTCTCGGGATGATAAGGAGGAAAGGGCCACCCAAATGGACCAGTCCAGACCCCTCACTCCTTACATGAGGTGAAGGGACGCATCTAAGGTCAAACGGCTGCCTGGCCAACACCAGTACCAAGCTTCCCAAAGTCCCTCCAGCTCCGTCGAAGATGAGTGACAGGCTTGGCCAAAGCATTCGATTTCCTAAGTACCATCATTTAACAAGCAGCAAGAAACCAAATTGTAAGCAGGGAGAGGGGGCTACAAAAGCAAGGCCGGGAAGAGCTTAGGAGGGAGCGTGACTGTCAGCAGGCAGTTTTCTTTGCCCATCAAAATAACAAATGAAGTCAGGCATTTACTGTAGCGTGGACACCAAAGCAACAGTGAGCCCACGATGTTTTCAACATCTCAGGAGACGGGCAAGTCACTCCAAGACAATGCATTCTTAATGCGTTCTTAAACAGATCTGACTCAAACCCTGAGACAGTTGGGCCTCTTCCAAGAAACGTTAGCCACTGTGAGATATCTCTTTCAGTTCTCTCCAGTAGATCTCCTTGGAATTTGCCAGATAAAGAGGCAATTTATCATGTGGCCGAAGGTTGTATGTAACGCATTATCTGCCTTCCGCCAGGATTTGTGCCTCTGTGCAAGGCCCCTGGTTGGACGGGACGACCAACGCGCCTCCATCTTGAGGTGCCATAGCAACATGAAATCAACAAGGAGAGAACTGTTAAATGAATAATTTACTGATTTCATAAGAACCTGTCTTGCAATTTATAGTTCTATTATCTTCCCTACCCGTGCCTTCCCTCCTTTGTATAAAAGCTGCAATCAGGCTGAATAATGTTTGAGAAATCTAATAAGCACACACAACTGCGTACTCAAGCCGAGGGGTTTAGATCGGTCCTGGTGGCCGTTCTGTCCCTCGGAGGCCAGGTCTTCCCATGGCCACCTCTGCCTTGCCTCTTCTGCAAAGGGATAAAAGTTAGGCAGCAGATGACCTCCAATAAGCTTCACATTTTCAAATGAAACATCTTCCTTCCTTGGGATGTCTGAAGCCAATCATGACAGAGTTGAGTGGCATTCAGAAGTATCATGTGGAAGAAATATCACTGGCTGCAATCTACCAATTGTCACTTTTAAAATTCCCCAAAGAGACCTAGTTACTAGCAAAGGAGAGAGAAGGGGAAAAAAAAAAAGGCAGCAAAGTATAGTTTCAATGACAATTGTGGTATTTTAAAAGCTCTTTCAGTATCATCAATGATAGCATTTTAGTGACGGAAGCCCATCTTGTCACTCAGCCTCAATTTAAAGGATATTTATGAAGAAAACAATACAATGAAAGCAGACCTATTTGCTGACTTCTTTATTTGGGTGGAATAGGTGACAGATTATTTTGGTTCTGTGCTTTTCAGCAGAACGGATGTGTGCTTTTGAAACGCATTACCTGCTGCCTGCTTCTCTGCAATCCCCTCCAGAAAATCAAGAGGCAACTAATAACTACAGGGAAATGAAAGCTTTAACGGCTTGTCACTGAGAACTCGGCCTCCTTTGCACCCAGAACAGCTCCGAGCCATGGGGAGAGCCCTGCTGAAGTGCAGAATTTTCAGGAACCCAGAGGAAATGGGCCTCTCAGCCCCCAGGACCCTGTGCGCTTGCCACCTTTCATGAAGAGCCCCTGAAATCCTGCACCGCCAGCAGGTAGCTCCCATACCCGTGCCACGCCAGCCTTCGTCCCCTAACGGTCATTGCTGCTTAGCAGGGAGTTCTGTAACATCTCCAGGACACCGAGGGCAAGGGCTGAAGTCACCTCCTTGCTGACTGTCACCTACCATTACGGAGGCACAGTTCTGTGACTGAAGTGTGGGCTGGCGTGGAAACGGACGCAGGCACGTTACTTCTGTAAACTTCCTGGCCCGAGGACTAGGACAGCTCGGCCCGAAAGGTAGGATGTGGCAGTTCTGAGAACACAGGGGTTTTGTGCTCAATCTCGTCCCCTCGTCTATTTATAGCACACCGTCTCTACAGCTGAGGACTGAAAGCCAGCCAAGCCCAGGCAGAGGTAGGCCTGGTAAGTCCCACTCCCGTGATTCAGGCTCAGAATTCTGAATATATGACTCGAGGGCTTCGGGTAAGACAGATACTCTGAGGAAGGTGACAAGAAATCTCTCCTCTGGCTTCTAGGCTCTCACGCTGCTGGCTGGAGTGGGAACCTTGGCTAATACCAACACGGGTCCCGTTCGCTGGCTTCAGAAATACTAAGGAAGCTACAGTCTTTTCCAGTTTCATTTTGTTTCTCGTTTTCACTAGTTACATTGACAGACGCTAACACTAAGGCTTTATATCCTACCTTTACCAGACCGACACACAAAGTAGCCCTTTCTCCTACAGGCTGGACCGCACTGAATCGGTAATGTGGGAATCCCACAAGTGGGAAGGTCACTGGCATTCCGTTTATCTGACCTGGGGGGATGTGCTGGCAGGAGCTTGAACACCTTACTTGACTATAAGCCTCAGTTTCCCCGTGTGTAGAAAGTAGATTCTCACTCCTCAGGCCTATCAGTGAGGATCAGATGGGTCATATACTCAAAAGGCCGATGACCTAAGCCTGGCCTGTGCCCCTGCCTCGACCCCGTGGGGCCTTTCCCATATCCCTCACCCCTGCCAAGCGTGCGAGGTCCCGTTTGGCGGACAGCCCTTCACCAGATGGAAGCTCCACGCAGCCTGAGGTTTTGTCTGGCTTGTGCGGTGACACGTCCCCAGGGCCTAGACACCGGCACACGGTACGCACACCATGACTGTTTGGATGCACAAATGAACAAATGAGGTAGCAAAGCCACCAAGTAGCTACTCTCTCAAAGGATGGAACGGCCGAGTCCTTGCTTGTTTTCAAAAGAGAAGAAATCTGTATTTCAGTGGTAGGAAGAAGGAACAAAGCAACAAACACCTTGGCCTCTTGCCCAAGGTCAAAATGGATGGCTCGCACCAGAACCTCATACAGGATCCCTGAACTCCTTCGGACTCTGAGAACCACTCTGTGCTTCTCCCAGGGCAGTCCTGTGCCTCCCCGTGGCCTTCCTCACCATTTCTGGCTCAACAACACGAGAATTCAGAAACCCAGTGACCTAAGTGCTGGCCTTGAAGGAACAGAGAGACGTCAGCAGAAATCAATCTATCTCACTTGGTTCTGGGGGCAGATGGTATTAGAACACATGCTTCAGAGGCCAGGGGCCTTTTCTTTCTTGAGAAAAGAAACTAAAATATTTGGCAGTGCATCTTAAAAGCTTCGTATCCTGTAATTTGAAACAAAACACGAGAATTAAGTAACAAAGGCCTTTCCAGCAAAGACTGAATTGTGCTTTGTACCGGGAAAATTTCTTAAAGGATGCAAATAGAAGCCAACAGGGTACGGAGGATTCGAGAAGCTGGGGCCCACTAGCCATCACCGGTTTTACTTTCTGATTCTGATAGATGGCTCCTTCTCTTTAACACAGGCCAACCTCCCCAGAGCTCTAGAGCGGGGGGCTGTGGATGGACCTTTGGCTAGCTTCTCGCCTGCAGCCAGCCGGCCCACCATGAACATTCCCGGCACGGAGCACCCCCTATTAAGAGGCTACAGAGCCGGGCAGGAGATGCCAGGGAAAGCCCCTCTGGGGAGCGGGTCCTCACAGGACCAGGCTGGGGGGAGGGGCTGGAGCTCCACCATGAGCTGCGGCCAGCACCGCTGCCGGGAGGAGAAGGGAGCCGGCTGCGGCCGCCCGGACGTTCCGGGCTGCTCGAGGAGGCCTTCATCAGACGCGCTAACCCAGGGTAGTCTCACAGTCTCTCACTTTCCAGCCTTTCAAATGCCTCGCGCTTATAATTGCCACGTACTTGCGACCTTTCCACCAGGAATCACCTAGGAGGGACAAGGACAACCAAGTCCCCGACAGCTATGAAGAGAAAGCTTTCTCTGAGAGCCCTAGCACCTTTGGGGGAGGGGGGCTGTTCTCTCACCAACCCCACCCTCCAGCCCCCCAGCACACAAAGTCGAGCCTCCTCTTGGGGCTCTCCCTGGCTAAGTGACCCCTTGGCTGGGCTCACACTGGGGAGCAAGCCGACGACATGGAGAGGCTTCGCAGGAAGGCGGGGAGCCTTGCGGGGCTACGGCGGGGCCTGGGGGAGGCCGAGGGGCCGGCGGTGGCTGACCGCATCCCTGGCTGGTCAGAGCCACCCCCGCAGCCGTGCAGGGCTCCAAAGGAAACCCGTTTCTGATCCGCGTGTCAGGCACTCAGAGCTGCCCGGCTCACCGGCAATCGGCTTTCCGCACAACTGCCAAACTCAGAATCCATTAACGGGCAGTGGTGTCAGGAGAGAGCGCGGCTTGTCAACAGAAACTCCTTCCGCGGAGCCCACATGCTGTGTTTACCTCTCCAGAGTTCAGATGAGCAGCTCCCCCCTTCCTCACCCGGGAAAACACACACACACACACACACACACACACACACACACACACACACACCCTGAGGCTGAGTCCGACCTCCGCCCCAGAACACACACACACACACACACACACACACACACACACACACACACACACACACACACACACCTGAGGCTGAGTCCGACCTCTGCCCCAGAACACACACACACACACACACACCTGAGGCTGAGTCCGACCTCCGCCCCAGAACATGGGAAGGGCCGTCTTCTCCCCATCCCATTCCACCTTTCCAAACTTAGGCCAGGCCACCACTTATTGGGGTTCCTCAGCTCCCTGCCGCACCCCCCTCCCCATCCAGGGCAAAGTCCCCATAGCAAAGAGCTGAGCCCACTCAGGAGAGCCACAGGGGCGGCTGGCCACACGGGGATGCAGCCTTGGGGAAAGAACTTGTTTTCAGGTCTTCAGGCTGAGAACAGGTAAGTCTACCCAAGTGTGTTGTGGGGGGCGGGGGAGGGGGCCCAGCTGTTCCTTTACTTGGCTCCAGAGCGCCTATGCTGCTCCCATGTGATCCCCAAAAACGCCTTCATCTCTCTGAACCTCAGTTTTCCCACCTGTGAAATGAGAACACTGTCAACTTCTCAAAGCAGCCATGAGCATTAAGTGAGATAGTACGGCCCCAATACTTATTTCCTCACTGCAACCACACTGAGGCCCCGCGGGATGGGAAGTCCGGACGATGGCATGGAGCTGGAGCCTTGGATCACCAAGAGGAAGGAAAGCCAACTGCCAAGCCCTGCCCTGAACTGCTAAGTGAGCAAAGATAACCCTCCGCGTGTTAAGCACCGAAATGTGGGGGTCTCATCATTCCAGCAGCTGGTGTCACCCTAACTAATACAGGTAGCAAGAAGGAGTGCTTCTCGTTTGGGATGGGACCCGAGATCCTGTGCGCTGCGCTCCTACAGAACAGCTGAAGCTCCCACCTACAGGAGGGACCCATCCCACACACTCCCCGCCCTGTCCCCCACACCCACGCCTGCCCCTGGGGTCAGAGGAAGATGCCAGAAGGTCCAGGATGCTTGGGATGCAGTGCGGAAGCAGAGGAGGGGAGCCTCCTCTCCCCCAGGGCTTCTGCTCAGGGTCCCCAGGAAACATCCAAGGCCATTAACCAAGGGAGCTACTGATGCAAATCAACCTGGAGAGCCCCGTACGTTGTGAGTGGCAGGCCCTCGCCGTTTGCATGACAAACCTCCTGCAAGATGCCGGCTAAACTGCCCTTTTGTGCCAATTAAAGATTCTCCAGAACACAAAGATTACACACCATTCTCCAGCGCTGACAACAATAAAACAATTTTAAAGGCTATTCCAATCTTCAGTTCACAGCTGACACTGTCAGGAGGGGAGAGCGGCTTTGTTCTTTGCTGTTGCCGTGTCTTCAGACTTAACCAAGGATATCTGGGGGAGGAGTGGGGACGGGCAGGCAGGAGGAGTCTGAGATGCATTCTTGGAGTTTTTAAAGAAGAAAAATGAACAATCAGATGTTCTTTTCTTGTGTGTGTGTGTGTGTGTGTGTGCATGCACAACCTTGTAGGGGCAAGCATACATACACACACGCACATACATTCTCTTTCTTACCAGCGCCTCTGGGGGGAGTCCTCAGAAATGACTCCCAGGGAATCCTGGTCTCTCCAGGGATCTGACAGACCCTAAGATACGAGGTTATAGGTGGCACTAGTTGATATTTTTGACACCAATTAACTGAAACGACGAGGGCACAGGCCCAGGAGCGATCCCTCGTGTGTTTGTTTTAAAGGCAAATTTCCAAAACTGAGAGATTAAAAAAAAAAAAAATGTCTTTGGGTTTTCAGAAATAAGAAAGCATCCAGGGCCTCAGATAAACCAAGAAGGGGAGTTTAAGTGACGGTCTATTGCCTATCAGGTCCCGATGAGGGGTGACCAGAAGCAGCCCCCCACCCCTGGCGTCACGCGTGTTTTATTCTTTCCGCTCCCGTATGCCTGTGTGTGTCTTTGGGGTTCCCCCAACACTCACCCACGGTCCTCATCATCTGCCCATCTGAGAACTGGGAATCAGCATCTGCTACCCAACAAAGCTGGGAGCGTCCCACTGAACTGGGTCCTCGGTGAGGACAAGAGCATCTCCTAGTCTCTTTGATAAGTCCTTCAGCTCCCGGGCAGCTCCTGCCTCTGGTTTCCCTGATACCCCATAGGGCCTCGCACACAGCAGGTGCTCACGAATGGGGACGGCATGTTTGCTGAAGATGTGCAGGCAAAGGGAGATCAGGCACCCCTCACACATGCACCAGTCACCTTAGATTCAGAAGGACAGAGAGCGATGTTTCCCCACGGAGCAGCAGGGCACGGCACAGGCAATGAGTAGAAGAAAGAACATCGTTTCCAAACAGGGGTTTTCGACCAGAAGTAATTTCGCTGCCCAGGGGACTTTGCAATCTCGGGAGACACTTTAACTGTCACAAAGAGGGTGGGCGTGCTCCTGGCATCTCGTGGGTAGAGGTCAGGGATGCCAATAAACATCAACGCACGAGACGGTTCCCACGACAAAGGACCACCTGGCCCAGAATGCCTGAGGGACCGAGATGAAAGAACCCCTGGCTCAGAGAGCCGGCCCTGCGGCGCCCGGGGGGCTCAGTCGGTGAAGCGTCTGCCTTCGACTCGGGTCATGATCCTGGGGTCCTGGGCTCGAGCCCCACGACGGGCTCACTGCTTGGCGGGGAGCCTGCTTCTCCCTCTACCCTGCTTGTGCTCTCTCTCTCTCTCTCTCAAAAAATAAAGATCTTCAAAAAAAAGAAGAAGAAAGAGAAGAAGAGCCTGACCGGCCTGAGTCGAACAGCTCGGCCACTTTGGGCAGGATATCTGACCACACCGGGACTTGGCTTTCCAATACGTCCCATGGGGACAGTCACGACCACTCTGCAGAAGGATTAAGTAAGATGCCAAATAAATGACTGTGTCCAATACCAACACGCTGACTGCTGTTATACCAGGACTCGTCCAGAGCCCTGGGGACGCACCACTGCGGGCCCATTTTTCAGGGGCGGGAGGGGAAGGAGCAT
Source organism: Potos flavus (assembly GCA_028534135.1). NCBI lineage: Eukaryota > Metazoa > Chordata > Mammalia > Carnivora > Procyonidae > Potos > Potos flavus. Next base: position 27,421,297 of record CM052891.1, on the reverse strand, counting down.
TGCCGTGACGGTACCCATCAGCAAATGCCCCGACTTTGCGTGAGAGTCCCTGGGTCTCACCATCTGCCTCCGTCCTGAACTCTGTCCCCTGAAGCAAATTCCCTCATGAGAGAAACATCTTCCCCATAAGGAAGAAGAGGAAAAAGGAAAAAACAAACCCAAAAAACAGCCAAATGGTAATAAGTCTGGGGAGGCTCCCTTCAGCTGGTTGTGATTAAAAGTGCATTTCCATTCTGTCTGCCGGGGCTAAACAGAAGGCCTCAGACCTTCTGAGGAATGTGAGCTTACAGCACCACCGCCCCCACCAAGGAGCTGCTTCCAGAAGGCCAGGGGAAAGGTGCTGTCCAGGCATGGGAGGTGGGAGCTGGGGTCCACCCTCCCGTCTCAGGCAGCCCCCATACGGCGAGGACAGGAAGGTTCTGGAAGGGAGGCCTGTGCACACTCCTGCCCATACTCTCCCCACAGAAACAATTAAAGAGCTCAGGCCGTGGCTGCCAAGTTCCTCCATCCCATTTGGTAGATATTTTAATAGAGGAGGAGAATTCCCAGAGGCCCCCCAACGGAAATGCCCCCTGTCAGGGAGCGTTTGTTTTCATTTCCTTGAGCCGTCAATGAATTCTACTCATGGCAACGGCTGGGGGCTGGATCCGATCCACACAGAAGCTAACCAGAAGCATTTGTTCCCTGAAATAAATCTCTCTTTGGGGAATGAGTTATATATACATCCGTGTGGGGGGGACCTACACACACGTACTCACGCACGCACATATATTATGCATTACAGACAAAATACACGGGGTGAATCCCCAGACAGGCAGCCTGAGCCTCTGAGAAGAGAAGGCGACGCGCCAGTTACCTTCAAAGGACATTGAGACGGAAGTGGCTTGGTGGAAAAACTCAATGCCACGCAGGCCTGTGAGTGGGAAGAGGGGACGCGCCACAGAGTCCTGTAAGGTACAAGGGGGTACCCCGTAACAGGACAAATAACAAGACTACGGCCACATGCTGTGTACCCTATACCACGAACCACGCTACACACTCACACATATTCGCTCATTTCAACCTCACAACAACCCAAAGGAGAATATATATCCCTATTATTGCTGTGATTATTTCCATTTTACAGATGAGCAAAATAAGGCTTAGAAAATCAAGGGACTTGCTCAAGGTCATAAGACCTGCCAAGCAGGTGGCAGAGGCAAGATGCAAACCTGCACATGGCCGGTTCCAAATCCAGTTCCCGAACTCTGAGACACAGCGATTCCCTTCCCATCACCGTCAGAAGAGGTCAGAAGGTCTCCTCCCCACTGCCTACTGCACATGTCTGGGCCATAGTCACCACGTCCTCACCCAGGGAACCTGCAGGGCCTCTCCGTGGATCGGCTATGAGAGAAAGCGAGCAGCCACATTTGCTGTGCCCTTCCTACCTGCTCCCCAAGGAGATGGCCTCCCAGAAAAAAAGCAGGTGCTCTTGCCAAGCTGCACAAACCCACCCTCGCTATGGATCCTCGTGAGTGTGTTTTAAAGACTTCTTCTGTGAGAGAGTAATCCCCACCTCATTCATCTTTTGTGGGATGCCACCATTTCAGCTCTCAACCTGGCTTCAAGCAAAGCCCCTCAGTGGCAGGAACAAGGAGGAACTCCGAGGCCCTGGCGTGAGGGTCTCCCGCACCCTGCCCTGACTCGCTCTCCAGGCTCACGACTGTCCGAGACGGCAAGCCCATCCAAACCGCGAGGAGCTGCGTGTCTGCTCTTCTGTCCCCTTCCCTCGGCTTCTCAAGATCTGTGGGACAAGCCCCTGGGGGCAGGGGGGAGGCACTCTGTGGTGCAGATGGCTCCCTTCACCTCTCCTGTCCTGTCCTCTCCTGTCCTCGGGATGCTGATGGCTTTCCTGGATGCCCACGCTCCCGGGTATGCGGGGACCCTGAAACTTTCTGTAGAGTCAAAGGCTGAGAGGGTGGCTGCCCATCCAGACCAGATAAGCAGGGACGCTCAACTACAAGTGCCGGCGTGGGGGAAGCGGGGCCAGGGCCCAGAGCTACAGCCCCTCCTGCAATGGCCTCGAGCCACTCCCTGGCTCGGTATCTTCGTCTGGAAGAAACAAGAGCACCAGCCTGACCTAGCTCATGGGACCCGGGAACAGAGCAGCGGGCTCCCTTCGGCATTTACCACCAACACACCTCCCGCGAGAACAGCGCGTCTGCACAAGGTGCTCCGGGAACCACTCCGACGGACCGGCGTCAGCTCCGCTCGAGAAGCCCAGACCGAGCTACCGGCCGGCACGAAGGGGACGAACTCCAGGGCCACAGAGACAGACAGGTGGCACAGATGAGAAAGCAGGATGGTAGGGGTGGGGGGTGACCGGCTCCAAGGGGCAGCCATCACCCAGGGGTCGACCGTGTGCAAACACATCCCACGTGAGGTCCCTGACCTCCCCCCTCCCCCCGCCAACCCCAAACAGCAGCAGCCCCATGAAGAATGACAACAGCCTTCACTCCCGTGGTGGCCATGCCAGGTCGGGCGCCTCACGTGCACTGCGCTAACGAGCGTCATCATTGTCACCAGCTCTACGAACCTGGTACTTTAATCAGCCCCATTCTGCAGATAAGGGAACTGAGGTACAGACAGTTGGAAGTAGCTTGCCCAAGTCACAGCAGTGGGGCCGAGATTTGAACCCAGGCAGTCTGGCTCCGGTCTGCCATGTTCTTTCGCCATGCCGCTCTACTGCCTTCCCCCTCTAGGAGCTGTGGCTGCCGGGCATGCTGCCCTCCCCGTCCTGGCTGTGGCCGGCAGGGCTGACACCGCTGTGACGCACGGCACGGGCACATGTGACACACAGTTGGGCACTCGCTCAGCCTACCAAACCCCCTGCCCCTGGGCGGGTTCAGGGACTCAGTCATTCATTTGACAAATATTCACTGAGAAGGTACCACCTGCCAAGAGCCGGGTCCGGCACTGGGACACAAAGGAGACAGTGGCTGCCCTCAAGGGGCTTCCACTCTACTGAAGAAGGCTTACCAAGGGTTAGTATACACAGTGGTGGGTGGTAGAGGAGAGGAAACCCAGGGCAACACAGGACAGACACACTCCAGCCTTGGAGTGAAGGAAGGGTTCCTGGAGGAGGCAGCATCTGAGCTGGTCCCAGATGATGAAAAGACCGGCGGCCAGAGGAAAGGGAGAGGTGGGAAGAAGGGGAAGCATGTTCTGGGCAAAGGGCACGATGCAGCACACAGGGTCGGGGAGCTGCAAGAGGGTGGGTGCTGGAGGGGCAAAGAGGTGGGCACCACACGACAGGAGCCCGTGGGGCCACACGGGCTGTCTAGATTTCATCCCAGGACCACAAGCATTGGGACACAACATTAGATGTGCACTTTAGAAAGATCCTCAAGGGGTGCCTGGGTGGCCCAGTCGGTGCAGCATTCAACTCTTGGTTTGGGCTCAGGTTGTGACCTCAGGGTCATGATCTCAGGGATCGAGCCCCCTGTCAGGCTCCCTGCTCAGCAGGGAGTCTGCTTGAAGATCCTCTCCCTTTGCCCCTCCCCTGCACGCATGCTCTCTCTCTCTCTCTCTCTCTCAAATAAATACATTTTTAAAAAAGAGAGAGGGGTAAAAAAAAAAAAAAAAGAGAGAGAGAGGGGCGCCTGGGTGGCTCAGTCATTAAGCGTCTGCCTTCGGCCCAGGTCATGATCCCAGGATCCCGGGATCAAGCCCCGCATTGGGCTCCCTGCTCAATAGGAAGCCTGCTTCTCCCTCTCCTGCTTTCGCTCCCCCTGCTTGTGTTCCCTCTCTCACTGTGTCTCTCTCTGTCGAATAAATAAGTAAAATCTTTAGAGAGAGAGAGAAAGAGAGAGAGATCCTTGAGCAGAACCGTCTGTTAGATGGGACAGGTTGGAGATAGGGAAACTAGAACTATACTGGGTCCCACTGGTTGAAAGAAAACTTTGACTTGTTTCTCCACCTTGTCCCAACTTCTCTTCCCGATTCCCCAACCTCCCAGCTCTGGCACAGGAAGGATCACAAGCCAGGGCCTGAAGACTAATCCCACTCTGGAGCTAGAGAGGGGATCCCCTGGGCAGGAACTGAAATCCCCTGCAAGCCTTACCCCTTGTCTTAGCTCTGACCACGGTCACGCACTCCCCATCCACCAGACCCTGCTCAGGGAGACCACTGGCTGGGCACCCTCGTCATGTGTGTCTAAATGTAATGAAAAAAATTGACTGTTTGCTTGGTGCAATAGGGCATGACACTGTTTACACAGAAATAATAGCCCAACTGTGATGGATTCTAAATCTCCATTACAGTGAAAGATTTGAAGGAGTAAAGCAGTTAGAAAAATAATTGGTTTTCTTGTTTAGTTTAAAAATCCTTTATGCTTACAGATCATGGACTTCGCCCCTCCCTTCCTGGGGGCTTTAAAATAGGAAAGAACAGGACTGAGGAGGGCGAGGCAGTAAAGTTCGGAACTTGTGTGTTTCTGGAAGGTTCCACGGGGCCCACGAGGCCAGGGCTGCTCTGGATCTCGGGACATAGAGGGGCTCCGGTGAGAGCCGGCCCCAGGCTCCAGCGGCTGTTACCACCCTGAGAGCCGCCTCCCGCGAAGGTGGAAAGGGACGCGAGCTGCTGTGAGCAGCCTGTCCAGAGTCCAGCCCCAGCGGGACAGACAGAGGGACCCCTGGGGGAAGCGCTCAGGGCTTTTACTTTTAAGGGAGAAGCTGTCAGAGGCTCATTTAAGAGAACAAGAAGACTGGGACCTCAAGAAGGGAGAGGCAGAGCTAAGGACTCCTCTCGGGCCACCTGCTAGTACGTTCCCAGGGCTCTGGAGCTTCAGATGTCCACAGGAGTGGCCGCAGAGCCGGGGACGATGCCCAGATGAGGCGTGAGAGGCCGTGTTGTGAGCACTCATGGGGCCAGACGGATCGTGGGTCCTCCCAGCACCCGAGGACACCCCAAGGCACTGGGTAGAGCTGTGTGCCTGAACAGGACACTAGGGGCTGACCGTCGGGGATTCTCCCCGTCTCTTCCTCGGGAAGTGGCAGTCTCCGTCCTTAAGAACAACAGTCCATGCCCCATGTGTCGCGGGGAGCAGGCGCCATGTGCCGGGTGCGACTTGCTTCCACACTCCCGGTGCGTCTCCTCACCACGCTCGGGCGGAGAGGCAATTTCCCCCACTGTACAAGAGGGGAAACTGAGGCTCCAAGAGGTGACCTAACTCACCTCAAGTGGCAGCAGGGCTCCACACCCCACTCCACCTGCTTCTAGAGGCTGAGCTCCCGTGCACTAGGACTCACAGCCCTGGGCTTGAAGCAACTGCTTTGGATAACAGGTCACAGTGCCAACGATGTGATGTCTGCTGGCTGGACCTAGAGAGGACACATCTGGCTCTTTGGCAGGAGGTTGCCAGATACCCAACCATGCGCCAGAGAGTGTCGGCATGCGGGTCCTGCAGGAAAGGGGTAATGCCGGGCGGGGTAGGGGAAGTGTGTGTATACCACCCTCTTCAGGGAAGGATGCTCTATGAGGATGGCCTTGGAGGGTCAGCAGTAGTGCCATTTATGAGTATTACAGGAAGACAGCACTCTGTAAGGATTCCCAGTGTTCTAGATCACCTCTCCCCAGCTTCTAGAGACAGGCCTGACGGATGTCCTCTGGTCGAGCACAGCATGAGAGAACAAATGCTAAAGGGGAGACTAGGTACCTACCACCCCTCTATCCTTCCTTCCATCTGTCCATCTATCTACCCTTTATCTGTTCTTCCATCCATCCATCTGTCCTTCCTTCCATCCATCCATTTGTCCATCCATCCCTCATGTGTCCTTCTGTCAATACATCTGTCCTTCATTCCATCTGTCCCTCTATCTACCCTTTATCTGTTCTTCCATCCATCTATCCATCTGTTCTTCCTTCCTTTCATCCATCCATCTACCCGTCCATCCTTCATCTGTCCTTCATTCCATCCATCCTTGTTTTCCTTCCTTCTCTTCACCCATCATCTCCTTCCTTCCTCCCTCCCTCCCTCCCTCTCTCTTATCCATCTATCCATCCACCCATCCAATACTGATTATTGAGAAGTACAATAATCTTCCAGGCACAAAAATCCCCACCTGGCCAGCCAGACTCTTGGCTTCAGGACTTCTGGGAGTCCCAGAAATGCAAACCCACTTGAGAGTTCTTCCACGAGGGGAACTGCCTGTCTTCGGGGGGGTAGGGGGGGAATAGGTAGATCTGAAGTTTTTCCAACTCGTGCACCCTCACCCCAGTCCAAGCTCCTGGCTAGCCGGAGGCCTGACCCCCTCTCTCCCTTCTCAGAGCGAACAGGGAGGGACTGAAGATCCGGTCCTGGATGCTTATGTTTCTGGAAGAGGACGTGTGGCGACTCACTCCCTTCGGCTCAGGAGATTAGGGACCCCTCTGAAAAGAGTTAATAGGATGAAACAAATCACAGCATCCAAGGTTCACTCCGTCCTCTGGTTAAACTAAAGAACAGAAGGCATAGAACCCAGATGAACGAAACAGACCTTAGGTTCGTCTGACTTGAGACCAGTATCTCAAATATGATTTTCGTTTGAAAGTTGGACCTAAATGTTGCCGACAGCTACCTTAAAAAAAAAAAATTCAATAAAGAAAAGAGGAGATGAGTGTACAGTGAGAAAAATGCAGACACTTATGAGTTCAAGACCCTGTGGGACACTCCTGAATATTTTAAATATCTTGGGGAAAAAAAAAGGAAAACAGTTTCTCCCAACTTAAACCAGAGAAGGGAGTCTCTTTCTAGTCTGAAAATCCTTTGAGGCAATTCTTTAAATTATTTACTAGCTTTTTGATTATATTTTACGGTGCGGTGGGTGGCAGGGGAGGAAGAGAGGAAAAAGAGAGCTGGGCAAGAAGTAAGTGGGAGAAAGCTGCTGCTGACATTTTCAATATCTGTTTGGAATATTTTAAAAGCCGCGTGTCTGTTTGAAATCGCACAGTCTCCAGCAACAATGGCCCGCTGCCTCCCGGACTTCTTTAGGTCATATTTGCATACAAAAGACCAGCAGCTGAGCAGCTATTATGCGGTGAAGCCACAGTGGGCCTGGGAGAGGCGAGTTACTGGTAAGTGTAAAGAACCCACAGAGACTCCATTAATTTTTCAGGAATTCTCAGGCCCTGGCCTTTGAAAGGCCAGTGGGAGAAATTCCGGTCAGAAGTCTCCCCACGGTCTGCTGCCTATAAATGTTGGGTCCAAATTGAAAAAAGAGTGGCAAGCCTTCCCCCCTAAAATCAGGGGACATGCGCCTTCTTGGCGGCCTCAGGGAGCGGTGTGTGCGGAGCTGGGGAGAGGCCGCCGTGGGCGCACCCAAGCCTCTCTCCGAGGTCCAATTTCAGGAAATTTATTCCAGTTGTAAGCCATTAGGTGCCAATTTTTCAAATCAGCCTTATGATTCCAAAGCGCATGCCGCTTAAGAAACCTTCCACGGGACTCAGCTGAACAAATGCTCCCTAAAAGCATCACAATAAAGCCTCCTGTTCTTTCAGATGCTCAGGTTTTAAAAGAAACCGATGCACACCGCACAAAGGTGGAGAGAAGAGAAGGAGAGGGGGAAAGCGAAGTCTAGAACTCAGGAAAGGACGGCTGCCGGGGCTAAGAAGAGCATGGGGAGTCCCATCTCCACCTCTGACAAGACACTCCTAGTGTCCTCGCCTGGTGGCCCCTGGAAAAGGGGACAGACATCACCCCTGCCCCTGTGGGCTTTGGATAAGTTCTAAATGATGCCTGGAGAGCTCTTCGCCCAATAGTCCCACGTACAGCAGACCCTCCGGACACACGGGCTCCTTTCTCCCTTCCACCGCCCTCTGCCCCACCCTGGCGTCCCTACATCCAGTAGCCTTTGGGATCAAGATGACTCGTTTCTTGGGAATCAAAGCAGTTTCAGAAGAAATAGGGACGGGGATCGACCTTGTGTTCCCTGCTTAGTAACAGGAGCCCAGGAAGACCATTGCCACTGACTAGGGTTGTCCGCACAGTGGCTCGATGCTGGCTCTAGTCTAAGCTAAATACCTCCTCCTTGCTTCGATTTAGGTTTCCAGGACAAGTCACCGAATCGTGTTAAACAGAAATATGACTGTAGGGGCACCTGGGTGGCTCAGTGGGTTAAAGCCTCTGCCTTCGGCTCAGGTCATGATCCCAGGGTCCTGGGATCGAGCCCCGCATCGGGCTCTCTGCTCAGCAGGGAGCCTGCTTCCCCCTCTCTCTCTGCCTGCCTCTCTGCCTACTTGTGATCTCTCTCTGTCAAATAAATAAATAAAATCTTAAAAAAAAAAAAAAGAAATATGACTGTAATGCAAAGGATTATCGTAATGTCGCATGCCTAAAACTATTCTAGGTGGTTCCATTAAAAACATGTTTTTTCCCCATCTGTGAAAACCATTCCCATGGTCGAGATGGGGGCATTTCCCAGAGAAGGTATAGGATGGATCTGGTCAGCAGGAAGCAAAGCCACCTCACCAGCTGATGGGGAGTCTGTGACACTTTCCCTCGTGCCAGCACCTCATGCCGGGCGGGCACTGTCCACGGGGCTCCGTCCTATTTGGTGAGAGGGACCGTTTCCACCTGAGGACTCTCATCAAGGTCAGGCGTCCTCCTGCCAAGCTGAAGCAGGAGGCTCCGCAGCCCACCCGCCGGCCCGATATGAGAAAAAGGGGGTGGGGGTAGGACCAGACAGCAGCCTGCCAGGATCACTCAGGGCTCCGGAGAGCGCACCAAAGGGCACAGGGTGGGAGGGCGGCCCACCTGACTAAAGGCTTGAGATCTGACCACCCCTGGGAAGATGGCCTGTTTCTCACTTCCGCTTCAACTCCTAAGACAATTCTGCTTTGCTACTGCTTTCGAGGTCACTTCTTTCCTCCCCTCCTCACTCAACTCCCCACCCTATTCCCAAAAATACCAACTGAAGAGTTACCATTATATACTGAATCTGGAAAATAGTCACTGAACACTGTATGTTTGTTACGCTGAACTAGGCTAAACGTGCCCGTGGGCAAGGTGGCAACCCCCGGGGCGTGACAAAGATTGAAGGTATTCGGGACAGAACCCCTTCTGTATGTACTATCCCGTTCTAAGAATCCAGCAGGCTTCCAAAAAATGACAAAGAAAAAAAGGCGCCCTGTTTGGATAATACAGCCGATAAGTGAACAGAACCGGCATGGAAGGGTGGGTCAAGTGTGACCAGATTTTGGGGGTTTTGGGGGCGGCCAAGGCAGACTGCGCACAGCAGACATGTCCCAGCGTCCCAAAGCTGGGGCTGGAGCGGCGAGTTCACTCTCTGAAACCGAAGGGGGAGAGAAGGGAGAAGTAGCTGGACGGGCCCGGGGGTAAGAGAATACCCTGGAAATCCCGTGGAGTTGTGTCGGGGGAGGCAGAGGATCTGCAGGGTGGGGAGAGCAAACCGGCCCCCCGAGGCTGGTGGGTGACGAGGGTCTCGACCAGAGGCAGCGTCAGTGGGAATGAAGAGACCTGCACTGAAGGGAGGGAGCTCTCACAGACAGGAACCGGAGACCTTTCTCAAAACCTTGAGAATCCTCTAGGTTTTACTCATGTTGGAAATTCCCCAAGACCCAGTATTTCCAAGTCATTTCAAAACTACTGGTACTCCTCCGACCAAGGTCCTCCCCGCTGCACTGTGCCTGCCACCCGCACCCCTACATACACAATCCTGGGGGTGGGGGGTGCTGGACACTCCAGAGAGAAAACAGCCATCCTGGGCAACTGAGCGGGGCCAGGGCCCCAGCAGAAGGGAGATAGCAGGAGCAGTCAGGTGTCTGTCTGCATCCGTCCCACAGCCCCGGCCTGCATGCAAGGAGGCAAAGGGTGCTCACTGCTCTGAAACCGCAGCTCCTCCAGCCGAGACCCGTGCTGGGAGGGACCCGATGGCACCCACTGAGATGCAGGCAGAGAACAGTCCGAGGGGGCTGCCCCCGGCTACCTCCGGCCTCCGCAGGACAACCCGGAGAACGTGTGTATGTGTGGCTGGGTATGCCGCTGGATGCGATGGGGTAAGACTGTGACATCCCCGCCATTAACAAGGAAGGAAGGAACTCCTGCTACCCAGAGGCCGCTGCTCCATTACAGACTTAATGGCCCATGATGCTTTGGGGGCCCACAAGCCCCTCTCGTTGAATTTCAATGCCGCTCACTCTGCACTTTGCCTAAATTGATTGCCTTGGAGGAGGAAATGCTTTACATGACAAGGCTCATTCAGGGGATGTCCCTGCCCCGTGCTGGAATATTTTTTTGATCAACAGAAGGAAATTCTCCAAGGCAGGCTCACGATGTCTACCTTTTATCTGCCCCCCACCCCACCCCCAAGAAATGCCCTGCTTAGAACTGAACCCTGGACGGGGGACCTCTTCAACCTCCTGGAAGAAAAAAATGTCTCAGAATGGCAGGGAAGCCAGCGGCTGTGGGCTGAGATGTTCTGGGCTCACGTGGGCCCAGCGCTCAGCACGGCAGGCGGCGGGGGAGGAAGTCCTGGTGGGGGCAGGCATACTGGAGGGCATCCACTCATCACTGACGGATGTTTGTGGCCTCAATAATAACCTTATTATAATCATGAGGGGCTGAGGCAGAGACGCAGAGCGAAAGAGAAAGATCAAGGGAGTGGAGAGATCAAGAGAACCAGATGGTGTTGGGGCAAAAAGAGGAAGCATATGACAGGGGAGAGGGAAAGAACGTGTTGCAGGTTGAATCGTGTCCCCTTAAGCCCCTAAAACAGGCACGTTGACGTCCTAAACCCAGCACACCAGAACATGACCTTGTTTGGAAGCAGGGTCCTTGCAGATGCGAGAGTGAAGATGACGTCACACCAGAGTAGGAGGGGTCCTTAATCCAATACGAGTTTCCTTAGAAAAGGGGGAAATCTAGACACAGACCGGCGCGGACACAGAGCACCCTGAGAGCGTGAGGGCAGGGCGATGCGCCCAGAAGCCGAGGAATGCTGAGATTGCCTGCAGACCACCGGAACCGCCAGCCTCCTTCACGCCTGCAAGCCTGCCGGCATCTCAACCTTGGACCTCCAAAACTGCAAGGCGATACATGTGTGCGGTGGAAGCCACTCAGTCTGGGGGCTTAGTTGCAGCAGCTCTAGGAAACTAGGACTAGGGAAAGGAAAGAAGGAAAAGGGGACATCTGGGCAGCGTTACCGCCCCCTTCAAATCGTGCCGGACTGTATGCAGGGCTCAGGCCGCAGCGGGAGCCGCAGCAGCAGGGGGCCGAGACGGGAGGGTCCCTGCTTCCTGGCCCGTTCCCTCCAAGCCCTCCAAGTGCTGCAGCCCCTCTGCTTGGCCTCGGCTGGAGCTACCTCTTAGGAGGATTAATTTTTAATAAATCAGCACTCCTGTTTTTCTGTACTTATTAAAATTTAAGACAATGAGTCATGGAACCTGCGAGGCTTGGGTTGACTAATTACCGCGGAACAGCTGCCTGGGCTGACCGAGTGGCCCTCGGGGAGCCCGCAGAATGCTGTCGTGTGGGGCTCGGAGAGAAGGCTGGGGGACGGCTCTGTGTCTGCAGGATCTGTGCCCTGCCCTCTGTGGCCGGGTCAAGGGCAGGGCTATCGGTGGGCCCTGTGGGCACACGCTCAGCCCTGTCGGGTGTTATCACCAATCTTGACAGGCCACAGGAGACGAGGCACGGAGACAAGGGGAGGCTTCAGCCCCATCCCTGGCCCACAGGATGTGCGAATCTAACTTTCCACTCAAGTGCTCAAAAAGAGGGTGCAGCCTCTGCAGACAGCCTTGGCACTGAGCCCCTGGCAGTGAGCACGGTGCAGAGGACACACAGCTTCCCGCCTCACCTCTGTCATTCAGCCAAGCACAGGCCCTGCACGGGCCAGAGACCGTCGCCCTCCAGGAAGCACGCCATGCTGACCCTACCCTCAGCCCCAAACACCCTTCTCCATTCTCAGCTTCAAACCTCTTCCCCACCCTCTTCCTCAGCTCCCCTTCCCTCCTGGATGAAGGACAAGTTTCAGCATCCAACAGCAGCCCTGAGACCTGGCCCTGTCCCTCGGGCCCCAATGTCACCCGTGCTTAGCTCCCTTCTGGGGGTTATGCGGGCACTCGGCATTAGCAAACTGCAGGCGGTCCTCTGAACTCCTGGGCGGTGGGACCCCTCCAGGCCCTTACAGGAGCAGCTCCTTCTACCTGGAGTCCTCGCCAGCCCCCCTCTACCTGGGGAAGCTGATTTGTCCTTCCGACCCCCACGTCTCAGGCCTCACGCCCCACGGAGCTCGCTCCAGACAAACCCCTAGTCCTGTGCGTGATGTGGCTGCCCCCGCCATGGTTTCCTCACGGCACACCTCACGCTATAGTTTACCTACCTGTTCCGCACGACTAGCTTACCAGACTTCCCCAGGGGTACGGACTATGTCTCCCATCTCCAGTACCTAGCACTATGTCTGACCCCCATCCAGACGTCCAGACCTCCAGACCTGAGGGGATACATGAGTAAACACTCTTTCTCTCTCTCACTTGCAACACCATTTATTACAAACCACTCTAATCAAGTCTTGGGGTTCCAGCCCTAACATGCTGGGAACGCAGGAGATTCATGAACTTGGAGCCAAGGGTCCAAGGTTCAGGGCCTCCCATCATTCTCATATCAGAGAAGCAGAAGCCACAGGAGATGATTCAAATCTCTCCCTTCCTATCACTGGGCCATTTGATGTCCTTTTCTGGAAAAGTCTGACCGCGGGCCAACGCCCTGCCCTGTGCCCCCATGTGCTGCCCTGTCTTCTCTCCCTTCCCTCCGGTCCCCACTCCTGCCCCCCACTAGAATAAAGTACGGAGCACTTTGCAAGAAAGTTGAAAAAGACCAAGTTCAACACAAAGGCAGTCCCTAAAAAATGTCAGAGGGATGTTTTTGAGAGCCGTTTAGCCCAAGTCCCCAAACATGGCAAACGGCTTAATGTCTGTGTCCCATAAATACTCTGAAACTCAAGTTGTACTCATTGCTTGTTAAATGGGAAGAAAAACGTTCAACAGCGTGAGCCCGTCTCTGCTGAGCTTGTGTGTGGCTCCTACAAAGAGGCAGCCATTCCTCGGAGCGATGCGGCCGAACAACCAGTGTGTGGCTGGGCTGAAGTTATTTGGTGGCAATTAGGAGCTGCCATAGCTACCCGGAGCAAACAACCCAACACACTTGCCAGGTGCCCGGCAACCACAAAGCAGACGCGGGCAAGGGAATTCTCAAATTATCCTCCCATGGCCTGCAAGGGCGCCCTCCCCACACACCAGGCCGGCTGCAAGACATGGGATTAGGAGCAATTAAGGGCTCAATTATATTCTGAGGATACACAGTGGCCCGCCTGAGCTAAGGGCTGGGCAGCCAGGCTGCTCACTGATCACTCAGAGGCAAGGAACATGGAGGCTATCCGGGCTGGAGTGGGGTTCCCCATCCACTTAGCCAGGGGCTCCCGAAGTCTTTGTATTTTAAGAGATGATAATGACCATGAAGTTTGCCCACCTCTAAGAGTCAATCATAAATTGCATGCTGACTCAAAGCATCAAAAGGCATGATAAAAGTAGTTGATCTGCAACTCTGATGGCCACTGAGAGATATGTGCATGTATATTTTTATATGTTTATATTATACTTATAAATTATAATGCAGCATTGTATGTAATGTTACATATTATAAGTCACAATAAGTCCATTATATAACATAATATACATCATATAATATGTATTATATATTATAAAAGCATATGTTTATGGCCACATATGCATATATACACATATAAATGTGTATATATAAAGAAAATATACTAAGTTGATACATGTTTACTTAAATATCCTTTTTTTAAAATATAGTTGATCCTTAAACAATGTGGGAAGTAGGGGCGCCAACTCCCTACACAGTCGAAAATCCGAATATAACTTTTCAGTCCTGAAAAACTCGATGACTAATAGCCTACTGTTGACCAGAAGCCTTGCCTTGCCAATAACATAAATAGTCAATTAACACATATTTTATATGTTATATGTATCACATACCGCATTCTCACAATAAAGTAATCTGGATAAAATAAAATATTAAGAAAATCACAAGGAAATAAGAATATACTTATAATATTATACTGTATTTATTGAAAAAAGTCTGCATCTAAGTGGATCTGTGTTGAACTGTGTTATTCATAAGGCTAACTATATATGCAATATATCTGATAGCTACATCTGTATCAACCTGGTATATAAATCTATACCTGACTTCAATTAACAAGTCAAAATTCATCTTACTTCTCAATATTTATTGATTGATTTTTAAGAGAAAAATACTCTTTCAGTCAATAGGAGAAAAAAAAATTTTGAAAAGAAGTGAAGATGTTAGAGAATACTCTAGTTAAAGTCCTACTGTTTCACAGCCTTAAAGGAGGAAGTGACTTTAGAAAGTTTCTCAAGGAATGCTCCAAGAAACATTAGTCCCATGAGAGTCTCCTTAAAGTAAGTTCAGTGACCAAATAAGTTCAGGAAATACTACCTACCTTAACCTGATCTTAGAAAATGAGAACACTTGTTAGCAGGTAAAGGCATTGAGAAGTCCTGCATGGAGGGGAGGGTTTGAATGTTTATTCAGCAGTTGCTACATTTATTTATAAATACATTTATTTAACCACAGAGTACTTGTGTCTCCTAACATTTCACAATGCCTTGAGGAAAATGTCCAGTCTTCCATCTAGAGTACAATTCTGCCCAGAGAAGTGATGAACTTGGCAGGAGTGGTCAGTCTGACCACATATTAAAACTTTAGGCCTTGGAACATGACACTGCCAAACCTCTCATTCCCCTCCCCTCTCAATAGCCAGGAACTTTCCAAACAAGATGCCAATAAAAACACAGAGCTCAGGGTGCATGGAGATTGGGTAGAAAAATACCATGCCTCGTTTTCATCTCAAAGAGCCTTGGAAGGTTCAGGTAAGTCTCCTGCCAAGGATACTTAAATGGTTGAGAATGACCTAGAAGGCAATCATCTGCCTAAAATAAACTCTAAGATGATGCAGCCCTGGGAACTACATCAACATTTTGCAGTAAAGATTTGCTGACCCACAGGCAGCAGGCCTGGGATTTAGCCCCCATTCTGCTCCTGACCATGACCCTGGAGCAAGACTATGACTCCACATAACCATCTCCAAAAGAGAAGTCAGCTCCACTGCCCCCCACCCACTTTTTGAGACACTGTGAGGTGGGAGGAGGTACAACTATAAAGTGCTGTGGACTCACCCCTTCCTGTCTATCTGTCTGTCTCTCCTCCTGCACCATGAGCTCCTGCCAAGGGCAGGCATCTCTCTTCGACACCCTCGCATCCCCAGGGATGAGCTCAGAGCTGCTGATCATCCTTCCTGGGAAACAGGGTTGGCTGATGGGTTTATTCGTCTGCCTAGAAATCCCTCACTTCTTAACATCTACTTTGGGTGAGTTCCAGGAGGGTTCGTCTCCATTAGGGCCACTGGTCTGTCTTCACGCGCCATGATAAGGCCCATCGTGTTTCTTCCCCATCTCTCCCCCAATTAATCTTTATCGTTTTGTCTGAAGAGCCCAGAGCCTTCACAGACAGCAGCGTGTGTGTAACACCTGCAAATGGGCACAGGTCGGGATGTGTATGTGCACGTCCACGGGAGCAAATGGGGGTGTATGCGTTTGTGAGCATTGGGCAGGGAGCAAATCCAACTTTTCCCCAGGGTCACAGAGCACACACAGCGGGTTCTGCAGAGCCCTCCAAGGTGCCCTGGTTCTCAGACCACAGACGGGAGGCCGACACTGCCGACCACATCCCGGGCCGGGCATACTCTGCTACCGGGGCCGCCCGCATTCCCCTGCCGGCTCGGGCCCCACTCACCACATCCCTCAAGTACATCTCTGTTTGTTTTGGACTCACTCTACACAAAAACTTCAACACTGCAGGGGCACAGAGAGAGGGAACCGAGCCTGTTTGAAGACGATCTCCTTCTAATGGCTGTCATCTTTAATTCATAACCGTCCCGTGAACCAGGCACACAGAGGATGAGGTACGAGGGCCCCCCCGCCCCACTTCCTAGGGTTTTTAAACACAGGCGGCTGTACAGGAAGTTGGTTTTCACAAAAGCAAACGAGAAAAAAACATGCTAATGTACAAGCAATGGCTTCAAGCCCCCCATTTCCAGGCTTGTTTCTGTTGCCAAGTGGCCAGCCTGTGACCGCGGTGGCCTGTGTCAGAGCTGAGGGACAGGGGCCTCGCTGCATTATTCGAGAGAGACCGCAAAACCAGCTTCCGCACCAAGTTACCACAGACAGAGACAGTCTCAAAGACGAGAGGCTGGACTCCGAAAGAAAAGGAAGTTCTAGCACAGGCCTCGGAGCCACAGACGAGGCCTGAGGAGGGAGGCGACAGTCGTGACAGTCCCCGGGCATCTCTGACGGGCCTCAACCCCTGCTGAGGGCTTTACTGTGGGACCTCAGAGGGGAGACAGGGAAACCTGGGCTCTTGGGAGCAACTTAACCATCTCAATGGCGTGAAACTAATGATGGCAGAAGCAGGGGTCCCGCCGGGGCAGACAGGACCCGTCGGGAGGGAATGAGGCTGCAACCCCCGGAGCGGAGCTGCGCCAGCACCCCCACGTCCCGGGCCGGGGGCCGGACTCGTCACTCCACCGGCTTTAACCCGGTAAAGAGTTCAAGTGCCACGTGGATCACGTGGCTAAGAACTCTTCTATTCTGTGGCAGTAGTCCAAAGTCAGGGCAAAGCAGGTCTCCAAAAATGGGCCACCCACGGCCACACGGAGAAGGCGAGGCAGGCCGGAACCACTCGTGACCGCCTCCGGGAACGGCACGTGGAAACATGTGGCCTCCACACACCAGCAGCGTCACCTTGACTCTCCGAAGCTCCAGGGCATCTCAGGGGCCGGCAAAGACGTCCTACTCATCGCCTGGCTGGAGGCTCCCTCGGCTCAATAACACACTCAGGGGACGTGCTCCAGATCCACACAGAACCGGGAGGAGGAGGCGGTCCTTTCCGCTCAGCGCTCGGGGGGGCTGCTCGTTTCACCGAGGGTTATGCCCACTGCATGAGGGTTCCCTGCTAGCGGCTGGCCTAGGCAGCCAACTGGGTAACAGAACACGGTGCTTCCGGCCTGGCCGGGACTCATCGCACTAGGGATGTTTGAGGAGGAAGATAAAGGCAGGAGCCCTGGGGTCGGACAGTTTGGATCTGGCTCTGTCATTTCCTGGCTGTGTGACGTCGAACAAGTCACTTAACCTCTCTGTCCTGCATTCCTGACACCTAAAGCAGGAAGAGCAGCAGTAACCACCACAAAGACTGCAGTGAGGATCAAGTCAGTGAATCCAGAGCAGTGCCTGGCCCAGGGGGCGTGCTCTGCACAGGGGAATGCTTGTGTCTGCTCTTCTGATGCTGGAATTAAGTTTCCTGCTCTGCCCCTCTACAACACCGTGTGATCAAATGACATCAACTACCCCGTGATCCCACTGACTACTCCTCACACAGCAAGTTCCAGAGACATGGCTCGACCCCAAATTATCAGGTTACAAATGGAGCCTTGGTGCCCATCACCTAGACAGCCAGTAAAGGGACAGCAAGCCTCACGGATGGTCACAAGGCACTCTGAAAATCAGAAAGGTGACATCGCGGTGATGACGTGCAGGGTGAGATGCCCCTCGCCCAGGTCTGGCTGGGCAGTTCTGATCTACGTCTGCCATGGGGAAGCCCCTCCTGGCTGAGGTTGGACCCCGCATCCAAATCCCAGCTCCCCACCTCTCAGCTGGACGTCCCGGGGGCAGGACGTGCACCTGTCTCCAGGTCCTCATCTGTAACACGGGGATGATGACCGGACCACCTGTAGGGTGGCTGGGCAGGAGAAACAGGTAAGATGGGACCAGACAATGTCTGACTCCGTGCCTAGCACACTGTAGGTAATGAATAAATGGGAGCTAGCCTCACTGCAAAAATGAAAGAAATCAGGCCTTCTCTCTGCAGATTAGAACCCTCTTGGAGACCAGCCTTTTCAGTCCACATTTAATGATCCTAATCAACGTAGAACAAGAGTGAGCAAACAGACTGGAAAGACTGCCAGGACAGCTTGCCTGCCCGTCAGAATTCTGGGGTCCCTGGCCTAGAGGGGGGCACACAGGCAGGAGGTGGAGGTCTGGCTTTGAGTCTTGGTTCCAGGGCTGGAGGCTGAGGCTTCCCCTCTTCGAGGAAGCACACGGGTCCCCGGGGGCCCTTCCGGCTGACCATGTGCCACCTGCTCCCTCCTCCTCTGGAGGAGAGTCCCTACCCTCCCGGTGAAGACGAAGGAGCGCCGCGTGGTCCCTGGCCCACAGCCAAGGTGAGGATGGCTGGACCCTCCCAGACACATCTGCCTGGGACCCCAGCTGGACAAACATCCATGGAGCATGCAGTCGCCAAACTGGTTTATACGGTACTGCAGGTGAAGCCTGATGAATACACCATCTACCCAGAGCCTGATGAGTAAGGGTGTGGTCAGAGGGGCCCATCTTCAGGTCAGATGGACAGGAGCACATGGGAGAGCTAGTCTTCAGGAAAGAAAAAAAAAGGAGCATCACTCATGGCCACAGTCAGTAAAGCCTGGAGGGGTCAAGGCTTCCCGTTTTCCTAATTCCCTGATCCCTTGATGCTCTTCTTCCCACCAAGTTTCACTTCAGGGACCAGAGCCAGCTGATGGAGGTGACAGATCGTACCTGTCCCTTCCCCTCTTTCTGAAAAGCCCAAAGTGCCCCTGCTGGGCAGGGTTGTGAAGAGTTTTAAAGACGAGCTCTGCCAGGAGGTGAGGAGGGAAACGGGCCAGGCTGGACAGCTCTGCCAATTTCATTGTCATTCCCAAATCACATATCTGCCTTCCTAGGGCTCTGCATCTTCAACTTCCCACCTTAAATCTCAGAGAGCAGCAAAGCACCAAAGCAATTTTCTCTGCTGGCCTCCGAGCAGAGGTACAAGCAGGCGAGAATGAGATTAGGGACTCGCTCTCTGTGAAGATCCAGCAACAGCTACGGGGCCTCTGCACTTGGAAAAAGGGCGAAGCGTCTCACTGTCCAGAAATGTGAGGCCTCGGGCTGGTGCCTTGGCTACAGAAATGTCACAGGAAGGACGGGATGGAGGGAACTACTTCCAGAAGGTTTTCTGAAGCCTACTATGGGCAAATCGACCCACGGTTTCATAAATAGCCACGAGTTCTTTGATGGTGCCTTCCCCCAAACACCATCACTATACGTGGGGACGTCTTTAGCTAAGGATCCATTTGAGCATTCCAGGACAAGATCGCCTGCCAAGGAGGTGGAGGCTTCTCCACAAAATCCCCATCTTAAATGTGCACCCCCACTCTCGCACGTTTGCATGCTCAAAACCACACAACAGACACTAGCGTCTGGGAGGCAGCTTCAAGCATTCCTGGTTCAGAAGAATGTCAGGTTGCAGATAAAAGCAAAGGACACCAAGCCTAAAGGCCCGGCCCTTGATTAACTCCCAGAATTTGGCTCCTTCTGGACACTTACCTACATCTTCCAACCATCCACCTTCTCGATCTTAAACCCAGATTATTAATAACTAAGGAAACATCATGAAGCCCAAGGAGAACTAAGAACAGAGAAACACCAACACTATCCGCCAGGCCATCCAACCCCTACACTGGCTCATCCACCCTCGTTCTTCTCCCGGCTAAGGCTCAGGCAAGGACAGAGAAAAAGGTGAAATGTTTTGGGAACATGGAAAGCCTACAAAGACAAAACAATACTCTATTATCTCCTCTGAGTATATACAAGCATGTGTAGATGTACAGAAAAGGTGCCACATGAATATTCACCGAAGGGAGAAGAGAAAGTACAGGGGCGGGGGAGAGGGGGCCCAGAGGACAGGGAGGAGGAGTGAGGAGCGAATTGTCCAAAGGGACTTCGCTTTCTCTATAGGTTTTCGTTTTCTCCCAAGGAGACGCTCCTCCTGAATTACTTTATGTAATTTAACAAAGCTTTTTCCTTTTTTTAAACCCAGGAATGCCATTTCCAGTGGCTGCTCTAGCCACAGAAGGAAATAAATCTTTTTCCTTGGTCTCATTTCTCGTTTTGAAGAAGGCAAAGAAAACCATGTTCCCCTCCCAGGCTGAATTTGCTGAAGGTCAAATTCTAGTGCCTATAAACTTTGATAATGTCTCCATAATTTACTATTTTTTACAGGCTCTATAGCTTTTAATAGCAAAAGCGAGTAATTTTTCACTGTTCATTTGCGGCCCGGGAAGAGAAAAAAAGTCTGTCGTGTCTGACGTGTCTGCGCTAAAACACTTCATTTTCCTTTCTAGTTAGTAAGTGAACTAAAAATTACTTCTTGCGAATAGATGCATAGGTCTATAATGGACACACAATGTACGTGTCTATGATCAAGGCTGGGAAAAACAGAGCGAGACAAGAATCGCTACTCCCAGACAGCGCTCAGCACCATCCATTAACAGAGGTCTGCTTTATTAAATGCATCCATGTTTGAGAAACTGCTGGTCTACAAGGTCAAAGATTTCTTGGGTCATCAACCAATTAGATAAAAAAAAAATCTTAGCAAACCCAGTTCCTCACATATATTTGAAGACAATGGCAAGATGGGGATGATCGGTTACTCTGCGTCTATAAAGCAGGATGTGGATGGAGAAGGGGTGGGGACTTGAGCCCAGGAGGAAGCATGGCAGCCCTGTATCTCTGAGTAGGTCAAGTAGAGGGCATTTCAGTGCTCACACCGGCCATTATGTATACGTTCCGGTCACTCGAGACCTGTGATGGGGGACGCCTAAGGGTGGGCCGGTAGGTGTCCCCACATCTTGCGAAGGGCATTGGCCTGGGGGGTGGAGATGTGTGTCTGACTCCTAGCTTGGCCTTCAGTCAACAACACAACAATGAAGGCCTCAATGTTGACAAAGACTAGTTAACATTTACTAAGCACTGACTACCTAGGTGTCAGGGATCATGCAAAGCACTCTGCATGCATGATCTTGGGTGTCCCTCACTCCAGTCCCTCCCCCACTCCTATCCATTATCCCCATTTTGCAAATTAGGGAGCTGAGGCTCAGGGTAGTTATGCAGAAGCCAACCCAAGGTCTGAGCAAGTAAACGGCTAATGACACTAGGACAGTGCCACCTTGACCTCTCTAGGCTTCCTCTTCCACTCCTCACCTGCTTTAGAGGCTCCCAGGGCCAACCCAAACTAAAGTCCTTATAGAAATGGCCAACTGTTATCCAGGAGGGAGGGAACGCCCTTCCTTGACCCAGGAACCCCTGGAGGTGAGGTCCAAGGACAAACATATCTGTGTCCCAAAGACCTCAAAGCCAAACAGGTCCCAGACAGCTTTCCTGGACCTCACAGATCTGCCCCTCACTCCTCCCCGTGCCCTGTTCCCGCCCTGGCTCCTGGAAACTGGGATTCTACCTGGATTTGTCATTAACAGTTTCACCAGCCCAGATCCATGCTCCCCGCCACTGTTGGCTCTAACGGGGGTGAGGGGTGTGGGAGGAGAAACCCGCTCCACACACCCACGGGCAGGCTCCCTGCCAAAACCCTCCACACACCGTCTTCCTGTTCACTTTGCCCCATGGATGATTTTTAAAGCTTTTTAATTGTCCTTAATAAATTACCTACATGTGCATGGTTGTTACAATAGTTTCATTAATTTTTCTCGGTGCATCTAAGCTGTTTATCACGGAAGTGTTAATAGAAAAGAAAAACACGTCAGGCGGGCTCCCGCTCGCACACTCCGGGCTTGGGCAAATTAATGCTTATGGGATTGCTTTCCCGCACCACAAACAATTAGGGGCGTATTTATTTCATCCTAGCAAACCGTCTTTCAGCAAGGCCAGAAAGAGTGAGCCCACCAGGGAGCCTGGCGAAGGCCAGCTGCGGATGGGGCCCACAGATGCCTGCCTCGTATTCGGTAACGGGGAACTTCACCTCTGCTCTCCTTTGGCTGAAATCTAAACTGATAGTCTTCAGTGCTCACAACTTGCCCCACGCCGACGGCGAGAGACACGTCAGTGGTATTTCAGATGACGTGCTTCCCGGTATTTGAGGCTTTCGACCAGAAGTAAATTACACGGCTGGCCGAAAGTGACACTGGGGAAGCCGAGCAGGTCGTTCCACAGCAACAAGGAGCAGAGAACACAGGCGATCGACAGGGGATTGATTGTCTGGTTTCCCAGGATCCGGAGGAAAAGGGTAAAGGGGCTGCGGGGAGCGTGGCTATAAACCTTGAGCCTGCCAGTCGTTCCATACACTTACCATCTGACCAAGAGCTTGAAGTGACAGCAGGGTCAGCTGGGTCTTACTCGGGTGACAATAAGAGCTCTGGGCTGAGACAAAACATACACTGGGCCCTCCGCAACGGGACCATTTGTCTGAGGGTCCCCGTTCCTGCGCAGGGGATCTTAAAAATTTAAAACAAACTGTCCCGGGGCGCCTGAGTGGTTCAGTGGGTTAAAGCCTCTGCCTTCGGCTCAGGTCATGATCTCAGGGTCCTGGGATCGAGCCCCACATCGGGCTCTCTGCTCAGCCGGGAGCCTGCTTCCCCCTCTCTCTCTGCCTACTTGTGATGTCTCTCTCTGTCAAATAAATAAATAAAATCTAAAATAAAAAATAAAAAAATTGTCTGACTTTATTAAAATTAAAAAAAAACACACGTCCCGAGTTAGATTCAGAGTTTTGTTTTGTTTTGTTTTGTTTTTTAAGATTTTATTTATTATTTGACAGAGAGAGACACAGTGAGAGAGGGAACATAAGCAGGGGGAGTGGGAGAGGGAGAAGCAGGCTCCCCACCAAGCAAGGAGCCTGATGTGGGGCTCGATCCCAGGACCGTGGGATCATGACCTGAGCCAAAGGCAGAGGCCCAACAACTGAGCCACCCAGGCACCCCTAGCTTCAGAGTTCTTAAGGGTGACGATCTACCGTCTCAGAGCAAATGAATTTTTTGGACTCAGCACTTATGAATCAACCTGGCATCAAAATCTATGTGAGTGCAGCTATCCACATAGAGGCCAAAGCTTCAAGGCCTGCCCTAACCTGACCCCGGCTCTTCTTCCCAAAAAGCTCATTTCTTGCCACACCAGATTATTTCATGTTCCCCCAACACGCTTTTGCCCAAGTGGGTTCTCCTTGCCAGAAAAGTTCTCTTCATCTAACCTACCAAACTCCTACTCATCCTTCAGAGCCCATGATTTTTCCCCCCAGATGGAGACATTTCAGCACCAATGATGTTCCCACTGCACATGGAGACCTCTCTTTTCCAGCCTAGGGGTCACTAGAAGAATATTCCCTGGGTTGAGTGGATGGTCAACCTCTTCTCTAACTCGTGCTCTTCGTGGCATA
Organism: Potos flavus; assembly: GCA_028534135.1. Classification (NCBI taxonomy): domain Eukaryota; kingdom Metazoa; phylum Chordata; class Mammalia; order Carnivora; family Procyonidae; genus Potos; species Potos flavus. The sequence goes on along the minus strand of CM052891.1, from coordinate 27,397,923 downwards.
GATGCTCCACTGACTGGATCCTGAAGGAGGAGCCCCATCGAGGGCACCTCTGCTGAGGCCTAAAGGGCTGACCCTGTGGCAGAGAGTCCCAAAGGGGGCCATCCGGTCACATACAGAACACACACTACAAATCCCTTCACTTCTCCCTTGCCAGCACACTGAGAACATGTCCGAGCCCCCCGCCCCCTCGCCCCAACAGTGCTCCACCCACCTCTCCGACTCCTCTCTCATCACTGGCCCCCTTGCTCGCCCGCCCTCCAGCCCCAGCACCCTTCCCTCTGTTCCCTGAACTCACGAAGCTTCCCTCACCTTGGATACCACATGGGCCAGCCCGTCTGCCTGGAGACCCCCGTCCCTGAACGGTGCCACGGCCTCAGAAAAGCCTCACTGCCCGCTCTGCCTAAACAAGCGTCCTCACACCCCTACCCCACTCCCCAGATCTGTCCCCCCCAGCCAACCGCTCTGTTGCACTTCCTCTTTGTTGGATCAGTGTCTGTAAGCAGTGTGCTCCCTCATTCATTCTTACATCTACAGCCTGACTCCCCAGTAGCTTACGACCTCCCAAGGGCAGAGAGCCTGCTGTCTCATTCGTGTCTACATCCCCGATGCCCAGGACAGTGCCTGGCACTTGGGAGGCACTCCCAACCATCGGTCTCATGAATGAGTGAAACTCATCTGGTTGTTGATCAAACTTTGCTCTCCAAAGCCCCTTACAGGAAGGCTCTGTATTCTGGAAAATGGTCTGGCTCAACGACTAGTCCGGGAGGCAGAGAGGAACTAGGAATACTCTGGAACTCGGGGACACACCTCGGGGAGCACTGGTAAACACACAGCACGGATTCACAAAACTAGTTGCATGTTAATATATGCTGCCTCCTCCTTAAACAGCTTATGAACACTATAATTTTCTTCACTAAAACACTGTCTAACAGAACCAACTCCCCTAATTACAGACGTTTGTATGCATTATAATCTTTATACAATTAAACCTACTTAAAAGAATAAATGATTAAATGTCCCCCTTGCCCTGTCACTAACCCATCCCTCCTCTAACCACCACCACCAAAAAACAAACAAAACACCAACCCCATGACGACGAAACACAGAAGTGCTGAGAACACCAAGTTGAGCTGCAGACAGACAGAAATCCCACGAAATTGAAATTCGGGCCGACACAGAACTTTTGTTAGCTACGGGGGGGAAAGTCAACTTTCAACTTCAAACCCAGTATCTGACTGCAATGTCAAAATTAAAGGCTTGTGTGTATTGTACAAAATGTCTTATTTCAGGAGCAAACATCTTCCCTTGCACAATTCACCTCCAGACACAAACACATGGTTTGGTGACGGGCAGAGGCTTTTCTGGGATCATCTCTGAAAAATTTCACAAACACATTCCTGGCCCACGGGTATTTACCGGGAAGTCAGTGGTGACCCCTCCGGAGTCAGGCAGGTTTAACTGATAAATCTCTCTTTGGGACACGGCTGTGCATCCTGGGGAAAACATCCAGCGTGGAATTTCTATGAAAAGCACCCAGATGTCAGCTACCCGTCCAGTGCGAACACCCTGCTTTTGTAAAATTCAGCATCATGGGGAGAAAAAGAGGCATCTTGAGAGTCAAAACAGATCCTCCTGTTTCAAATTCAGAAAGGGCCCTCAGCACAAAGCCGTGTTATCTGAACCCCTGAGAAGCTGGTGCTTGAAACGATCAGGCAGGGAGGTTTAATTACAGGCCCGGCGCGGACCCAGCCCTGCAGGGCCCTCTCAGCTGCTCCAGACGTGCCCCGAAAAGCTCTCTTTTCTGCCTGGACCACGTTCAACACCAGGCTACCCAGATGTGCGACCCAGAGGTCTTGGGACGACCAGAGTCACTTTCCTGTCCCTCCAGGGGACCACACTGTTAGCAGAGAAGCCGGACCGCAGGACAGCTGGGGGGAAAGACTTGGGTCACCTCGTGGCTCTGCAGCGACTGCCACTGGGCAAGGCGCCCTGGTCCACTCTGAGCCTCTGTGTCCTTGTCCGTAAACTGGAGGTGTTAGCAAAACCTGACTCCTAGGGCTGCTGACGGTGTCCCGGAGAAGCACTGTGAGTAGTAGCTGTCGTTACCATGCAAGGGATGCCTGGCCGATTGTCAGGAATTTTCTACGGTCACTCGTGCCCATGAGTCCCTTCCATGATTTGAATGTGAACAGGCTTGGGGGGTGTACAGAGGGGCAGGAATTTGCAAGCACTCTGGTTCTCCCATCCCTCACCCCCACCCCGCCGCCTACCCCGTCTCCTCCCCTGGCTCTGCGCCTTGCCCATCCTCCCCCCAAGACTAAGTGGGTGGCAGCTGCCATCCCGGAGCACCCGCCAGGGCGCCACTGGGCTTACGGGCAGACGTGCCTCAGCCCCACAGAGAGGAGAGCGGCTGTGCTCGGTATCCACCCTGGGCTCTCACTCTGCCCTCACCACAAGCCTCCGAGGGACGGACGATCACCATCCTGTTTGGCCTCCGAGGATGCTGAAGCCCAGAGAGGTGAAGTGATTTGCCCAAGGACACACAGCTAGTGAGCAACAGTGTCGAGGCTGGGACACAGAGCGAGACAAACCCTGGGACGGGGCTGCCTCGCAAAGGTGGAGCAGCCTAATGCAGAGGCCAGAAAGGAGAAGTGGTCTGAGGTGCCCACTCAGCCCCCAGCTTGCCCTCTGACCTCCGACACCCTCCCAGCACCAGGCTCTCTCCTCCACACAAGGGACGCTGGCCCTTCCCACGTCGTTCTGTGGCTCCACGAGTCACCGAGTTGCAGGCCCTCCTCAGGCACGCAGCCTCTCTCTGCAGCTCAGCCCGCAGGCACCGTTCTCAGGCCCTTGTCGGGGGGCTTGGGGTCGGGTGGGCAGTGAGGAGAGGCAGTCCCTGCTGGTGCCAAGTGTGCCCAACACAGCTGCCAGGAAGTCTCATCAGTCAGCACCAACAACTGCTGCCCCAGAACACATGGCACCGATGGGACCCACCCGAGACTCTGCTTTGGGGGTGGCTAGAGAGCAGGGAAAAGGGATTCCAGAACCTCCCCGGGGCTGCTCCCTGGGTGTGGGCTCTCCTCCTCAACATGCACTTCTCTCAGCCCCAGCTATGGGCTTGGTTGGATTTTCCAGTCAGAAATGTCCCCTGGCATCGTCAGCCAGGAGGCCAGAGAGGGCAGTGGAGGTTAGGCAAAGCGTCTCCGAAGGTTCTGAAACCCCAGCCACGAGGCTCTGTTTCCCGGGGCTGGGAAGGAGCCAGTCAAGTGGGAGGAGGTGACCTCCACAGCTCTGCGGTTGATCTGGAAGACTGTGAGTCTCCTCCCTCACCGCCTTTCCTCACCCCCCCAAACCTTGACCCGGGCAATTTCTGTAGGCATTCCGGTGCTCTCCTGTACCCAGGAAGAGTCCAAGCATCAGATATCCAGCACTGTCTGCCAGAGATATGCCAGGCCCGCTGACTGCCGGCAGGAGATGTCATTCTACACACCTGTCAGAGAGAAAGGAAGGGGAAGACGGCGCCCCGCCAGCACCACCGTCCCCGGCCCCACCTCATCCGGGGCTCCGAGCCTTCCAAAGTCTTTTCGACATCCTCTCTCAATTTTCAGCCACGCTCATCTTGGGCAACCTGGCCCGGGGCTTGTTTCCCACAAGAAGGAGCACACTGAGAGGCCAGCGGAGAACAAAACATTGGATTCTTCTGGGGAGCAGGGGGGTGATGAGTGGACAGGCTGTGTAAAACCCTACAGAAGTCAACAAGCCTCATGTTGCTTAAAGGAAAGTTGCTTTTTTTCCTTTAAGCAACACCCAAGCAAAAACCTCTCCAAGTTCTGAGTCTTACAGCAAGTCCCCTTCAGGGAAGTGAAGTTATCCATGCTTGAAAACCAAGAAGGTAAATGTCTCCGGAAGGCTCATCACAACTGGTGGAGCTGCTGTACAAGACCATGAATGTGACATGGATCCCAGTTTAAAGGTGGGCACCCGGGTGGCTCACTGGGTTGAGCGGCTCACTCTCGCTTGGGGCTCAGGTCATGATCTCAGGGTCCTGGGATTCATTGAGCCCCAGGTCGGGCTCTGTGCTCAGCGAGGAGTCTCACTTGAGATCTTCTCTCCCTCTCCTTTTGCCCCTCCCTCTGCTCATGCCTTCTCTCTAAAATAAATGAATAAAATCTTTTTTAAAAGATAAAAAAAGTGGAGGCTTCCAGGAGGGTGTGCTCGGTGGAGGGAGGCGATGCCTCACTTAGATCCCTCTGCCCTGGGGCCCTCCCTCTGAAGCTGATGAGCGATAGTGAAATACTAAGGAGACCCTGCAGGCATCCCCTTTTCCCAGGCAATGCTAGAAACAATGGTTACTGCTGCCTGTAGACCTACTGTGTGCCAGGCAAGCTGATGAGGCCTTCTCACACCCCAACTAACCAACATAACGTCCTTGACAGAAGTGAAACTACACGAGTAAGTTTACAGCACAACCAAAAACAAAGGAAATAACAGCATCAGGCTGCGAGAAGGAGAAAGAGCAATCCTGAGCAGACGTGCCCTCTGTGCCCCACGCAGGGGCTGTCTTACAGGATCTCCCTCTACTGAAGATGAAACGGACTCTGAGAAGTTCACGGACGTACAAAGTTGAACCCTGCAGCTGAGATTTGAGCCCAGTTCCACTGACAGCAGAGGTCTGTCTACAAGCTGGTGATACCTTTAAGCTTCTCTAAAAAAAACCCCCCTCTTCTCCGCAGTAACCACCAACCAGTCCAGTGCAGGCTGCAGGGCGACTGACAGCTGTTGCCGGCTTCTGCCTGGTGGGGGGACGCTTCCCAATAGGGTCTGTACTCTAGGAGAGGCTGGCAAGGCCAGACTTCACTAAAACTCAAAAGCCGTCGGGCCAAACGTTCTTGCCGAACGTCTTAAGAAGTGTCACCCTGGGGATGGGCAGCTGTCTTCTAATGCAGCCCCACTGGTGAGAAATTCGTGCCTGAGCACCCATCCTCAGAGGCCTCCCCGGGGCCTGGAGACGCCCCTCCTCCTCGGTCAGCCAGCTAGTGCACATAAATCACCAGGACCAGGCAAGGGTGTGTGGGTGGTTCTGCGACACGTCCCTGTCCCTGGAAACAAAATACAACAACTCGACCCTCCCCTTCGTGAACTGCCTGGTGCAGACGATGAGCCCCGGCAGCCTTGCAGGGCTGTGAGGTCCCTGCAGCCCCGGTGGAACAGCAGGGGGCAGTGTTGTCAGGAGCAAGCCGGCCTGAGCCACAGCTCCCACCCCGGGGTGGGGGGCCCTGGCGGGAGCCTGATCACAACCCTGGGCACCTCTCCGGCCTGTGCCCCGGGGGGCCTCCCTGCTCAGCCCAGGGCGTCTGGGAAGTCACGTCCACACCCACAGCACAGAAGCACATAAATGAACAAACACACGCTGAGATTCACAACACAAAGTGTGTGCACCCGCACAGACCGCCATTCATTAAAGGCCGGTGGCAGCCGGCCAAATTATAAATAGACCGGCTCATTTTTAAGATGACCAGCTCTTCAGCGAAGTTCTCTGGCCTTTAGCAGTGATGTGAGCCCAGCCTCCTCTTAACCTCTCTTAGCTAAATGCTCGACTGAGAGCCCAGTTCTGACCCAGCCACGCTAGCAAAGCACAGTCACATCACTCACACACACACACACACACACGCACACACACACACACACACACACCCATAACAAACCCTGGCCACGACTGTCTGATAAGTAGCATCTGATTGATGCTAAGCCCAGAGATGCAGGGTCCAAAGAGGTCTCCAAGTCACAGGAATGACAAACACAAAGCTGTTTTAAAAGGAATGAGGGGCACGGCTTCTGACGGCCCAGCCGGTGCTCGGCAGCGAGACTCAGCTGGTGATCAGGCTCACTCCTCGGCCCTCCATTAGCGCCCAGTGTCCTCATCACCGCCTCCTCGGCTCTCGGTTCAGAACAACCCCTGCTGCCCCAGCCTTCCAAGCACAGTTCAAACGGCCCCGCGTGGCTTCGAGGTCGAGATCGCCAAGGGCTGATGGGAGGTTGAAATAGCCACTCACTCTGGGGAGCCCGGAGCTGTCTGCAGACGGCTCACCCTCAGCACATGCCGTGACAAGGAGGTCCTCCTGGCCCCGCATCTTGGCCAGCCCAGCCCCCCTCCCGGCCCCACCCTGAGCACCACAGGGACAGGCCTGCAGAGCAGCTTGAAGGACAGGAGGCGTGGGCCGTGGTTCATTCACCCACTTGCATGGTATCAAGAGCATCTGACCAACGTTGTATTCCAGGACACCACGCATGCTAGGGTGCCTTCACCCGCTCTCTTAGTATCATGGACTAAATGTCTATGTCCCCCCAACATCCTGGGTTGAAGCCCTATCCCCCAGTGGGATGATGTCCGGAGGAGGGGCCTTGGCAGGCCATGAGGGTGGGGCTCCTGTGATGGGACTAGTGTCCCTGTAAGAACAGGAAGAGACCTCTGCTCTCTCTCCACTAGGTAGCTGTCTGCAAGCCAGAAAGAGGTTTCTCACCAGAACCCGACTATGCACCCTGATCTCAAACTTCCAGTCTTCAGAACTGTGAGAAATACATTTCCGTTGGGTAAGCCACCGGCCTAACGTATTTTGTTATGGCAACAAAATACCCAGCTAAGAGAGTGAGAAGCCTCCAATTTTTCTCTATTGTTTCAAATTCTCTCTCTCAGGCTCTCAAACATTAACCCAGACTTTGGCCATCCCCTAAGAATCCTGGGAATGTATTAAGTCATCAAACTCTTAGGAAAGGCCCCAAATCTGGGCCTTCTCCTACACAGTGACCTCCTTCAGGAAAGGGACCATCTCCCCCATGCCTGGTTCACAACCTGGAAAAAAGCCACTCTCGATTTATGAATGAAAGTCACCTTGTCGGGGTAGGTCTTTGTGGTCCTGATGACAAAGGCTTAGGTTGGCTTAACTCTTTCCCCCAAAATATCCAATCTGTATCATCAGCCAATGAGGTGCTTCCGCAAGACCTCCCCACGTCCTGAGTCAGGCCAGACCAGAGTTAGACTAGAAAATCCCACAAACCACACCAAGTGCGAATCCTCATTCAGGCCTACAAACACCCCTGGCCTCCATGCTGTAAAATCCCATATACCACACAGGCTTGGGCAGAGCGACCAGAGGTTGCTGGGAAAGCCAGCACCTGCCCAGCATCAGCAATGGGACAAGAGCCGAGCCTCAAATCGTGTGTCAGGAAACGGACGCCTAAAGTCAGCTAATCAACACTGACAACTAATGGACACCTACTGTCTACTTCAACAAGCCTCGAGGGGCTCGGCTATGCGGACTTACAACCCAATTCATTCCCACGGAAGAGCTAAAATTCTCAGGCCTCAGGGTCCCCGGCAGACTGGGCTCTTCCTGGTGGCAACTTGCCTCTGTTCCCCCCCCATCCTCTGATTAAACCCTTCACCTCAACCCTCAAATGCTATCGTTTTTAACTCTGTAGGGGTAGCGTTTTGTTTTCTTAACTGAACTGTAGCTTTCAAAATAGTCCTGACCTTCCTGTTTCCCAGCCCCCTGTCACCGAGCCACAGAAATTAAATTGATTCCCACTATCAGTGCCCTGCATCTCAGTGATTACGCCCAGCCGCCAGAAAAGTGCGCTTTCTGCTCCATCCCATGAACAGGAACCCTCCTGCTAAATCCAACCCCACAGGCTCAGGAAGGAGGTGATGGAGGAAGAGGGGGTAACCAAGTGGCACAGGTGACAATTTATGGCCCCCTAGTCACTGTGGTCTTATCTCTGCGGCCAGCCCCTTCTGAGAAATGGCGCCCGTTACTAGACCCCCCCGGGGAGTCCCTCCCCGCTCCGAGGACTCAGCCGTTTGGGACAGGTGGCCCCACCGGGGAGCGGGGAGTGGAACGATCGCTGTGGAGAGCCCATCCTGCCCTTGGCCAGACCCCCCTCCCTCGGCATGGTGCCACGCAGGCATCCCGGCTCAAACTGCCTCTCCAGGCTGACAAGAGGGGGAGGTAGAGGCTGCAGTGAAGAAGTGAAGGCTCACAGCCTCAGCCAGGTCCTCCTGTGACCACCCGCTCCGCGGCACGCCCCCCGCTCTTCTCCGAGAAGACACTGTGCTTTCCCTGCAAAGGACCCACGGCAATTCACAGCTGCGCGTCTGTTTAATGTCACCGTGCCCCACTAGATTGGCCCCACGAGGGCCATAAGACTGCCTTCTTCCCCACAGTATCAAACACTCGATAAATATTTATTGAATAAATAAGTAGGAAAAAACCCCCACTTTACTGCAGGCTACGAGAAACTGGATACGAACTTATTTTTGGTGGAGCCTCATTGGGAGTTGTTTGGTCCACACTGCCACGCAGACGACAGACTCTACGAACCTACAGGGTTCTTCCCCCCCCCCCCCCCTTTCCTCATACCTCTCATTATTTTTGCCCAGGTCACATGCCAGAAAAATGTTTCTTTTCATACCGAAAAGAAGACAGAGCCAAGGACAAAGGTTTCAAAGTTTTATTGCAGTGAATGCTGGAATTCTACCTGGCAAGCCATGAAAACATCCTCTCCTTCCTCTCCCCAGTCCCTTGTCCACCTTCTCGTCCGCCCACCCCCGCCCCGCCCACAAGGTCAATTCCCAGTTCATTCCACTACCCTACCACCATCACCACGAAGGCAGTCCCACTGCCGGCCCCTCCCGGAGCTGGAATTCCTGACTCAAGTATGTTATTGGCGTGTGACAGGTTCGGCTCATCGAATGTCTTTCTGATGTCCCAGGGGCAAGCGCCAATAAAGCTTCATTTATTTATTTCTACTTCATTTTGTTCCAAAAGGGGCTGGAGGTATCCGACCAAAATATCTACAGCACGATCAAAATAAACGAAGCACTGAGTGAAGAGGGGAAATAAAATACATCTAAAAGTAAGATTACTGCCCAAAAGGAGACATCATAATCGATCAAGGCATTCCCGAGACACGAGATGTGAAAGCCTCCTTTCCCGAGTCACATCCTCGATGGGAAGATGGGAAATATTTGCGCTGATATTCAACAGACACTTTACCCACCCTGCGAGTGTCTGGGCTCGGCCTTGGGGACTCATCAACAATGCACACACTAGGCTCCAGGCTACAAGTGTCTCTCATGTCCTTGAGTCCTGTGTCAAGCACTCTCAGTTGGGGAGAGGAGAGTTGCTGGAGTCGACTCAGGAGAAGGGACAGAAAGGATAGGGGAAACGTTTCCTTCTAAAACCTGGACATGTCAGCACTCATCTCTGCTCACAAAATAAACCTTCTCTGACCTTGGACAGGACTCGATGCTCTCCTTGGCCCTTACAATTCTAAAACTTTTACGACCTTATGATTCACGGTTGTCATACTCCCAGGAATGGTTTTGTTGGAACACCCATGGCACTCGGTAATCTCTCACTTCCACGCAAGCCTGGGCTCAGCTCCCAATCCCGCGTGCTCTCATTTCCATGCCTCCCGGTTACGCGGAGCTGCCCAGACACAGGGGCTCCTCCATCCCAGTCGCCTGAGTCTCTCAATTTCCATTCCCACACCCGACGGCCCCCAGTTTAGCAGAGCGAAGACCATGCTGGCCCTCCCCCCACACCCCCCACAGGGGCATCCGGTCTTCTTTCATCCATGCATTTCGGAGAACCCAACACCCAGAATACAAGTGCAACTTTTTCCCAGAAAAAATCTGTGAACATACATTCCTCCTTCATCTATAACCTGTTCCGAGTCCTTGTCATAACAGGAAATATTTACTGAGGACATATTCTGTGCTGAGCCCTCTCGTGAATTCTCTCATTTAAGCCTTACCACACCCTGGCAAGGCAGTTGACCACTATTCTTCTCATCTTACATACAGATCACCACACTGAGACTCAGTGAGGTCAAGGGACCTGCTCAAGGCCACACCAGGATTCCGTACTTGGTTCATCTCATTCCAAAGCTCTTCTCTTTTAAAAATTTTTTTAAAGATTTTATTTATTTATTTGTCAGAGAGATAGAGAGCACGCACAAGCAGGGGGAGCGGCAGGCAGATGGAGAAGCAGGCTCCCCACTGAGCAAGGAGCTGGATGTGGGACTCGATCCCAGGACCCTAGGACCATGACCTGAGCCAAAGGCAGACGCTTAACCGATTGAGCCACCCAGGCATCCCCATTCCAAAGCTCTTAACCACACTGCACTGCAGAGTGGTACCTGCTTTTACAATCCATTAGGAATTTCCTCAATTTTGATTGCTTCATCACTCAGTTACAGTTTTCAGACATGTGTTCATTTCAAGAGCTACGCTCCCACATGCAGCGCTATGGTGCCGGAAAGCAGATGTGGGTTTCGTGGTCCCACAGACCTGCGCTCCAATCCTGAGTCAAGGTCCCCCAACTTCCCAGAGTTTCCGTTTCCCCTGTGCAGCATGGAGCTGACAGTCCCCCAGGTCTCCTCAGGTCACAACCTGGTTATCACAGGAGTGCGGCAATTCCTGGACAGATAAACCTTTTTCTAAGAGGAATGAATGTACCCCCTGCGCTTCTGAAAATCCACATAAAAGTACGGATCCATCACTCAGTCCCATCTTAGAAGCGATGAATCCATCACCCATGCCACGGGGCATTCCAAAGGAGCTGTGGGGGGGTGGGTGGGGAGACAGCACAGCCCTCAGGCCCTCCCTGGCTGGGGCAGCCCCTTTAACACGTGGGAACGATTTTCTAATTAAGTGGTGTATTGACTTCCAGTGCAACAATAGCTCAGGTGAAGAAGACAGTGAATGCGAGGTCCACAAAGAAAGAACTGCACTGGGCCATCAAGGCCAGATCACCTTTGGTGCCCCCAGATCCCCACTATCCAGTTTCTATGGAACAGTTTGAATGACATTAAAAATACGGATCATGTCATCTGTCTGCTTAAAACCTCTCAAAGGCTTTCCATTGCTCTTCGAATGAAATTCACACTTCTTTCCATGGTTCACAAGGCACTGTATCATCTCTCTGCCTCTTCTCCCACTCTCTGGGCTCCATCACACCTCAGCCCTGTCACAGGGCCTTTGCACTGCTAGTTCCTTCTACCAGGACCATTTTCCCTCAGATCTGCACACATCCAGCTCCTTCTCATACAGGTCTCAGCTTCAAAGCCAGCTTCTGAGAGAATCCCTCCCTGACCACCCCACTAAAAGTAACCTCGAGCACTCTCTCTTCCATGATCCAGTATTATTTTCTTCATAGCAAAGGGCACTACCTGACAATCCTGTTGTTTATCTGCATGTCCTCTGAAGGCCGTCCCTTCAACCTTCTGCTGAAATGTATATTCCACGAAAGCAAGAACCTTGTCCATCGTACAAGGGTCAGTGCTGAACACGGCACCTGGCACCCAGCAGACTCTCAATAAAACTTTATTCGGAGAGGAGGGGACAGGCATGAGCAACAGGACAGGCAAAGGACAGGAGTACAGATGAGCAGGACACATGAAGAAGACATGCTCCTTTGTAGCTGATCAACTCCAAAGGCAGACGCCAGGGAATCGTCACAGGTAAGATTTCCGGGGAGAGTTTGCACCAGGGAAGACCATGAGGCAGGCCGGGCCAGGTGGTGGCTGTGTCCATGAAAAATCCCTACACAGAATTGGGGGACCTGCTTTCAAAACCCAGATTGCCCACTGGATTGGTTTCCAGGGGCTGCCATAACAGAGCGCTGCAAACAGGGGGTGGGGGGTGGGGAGCTTCACACCCGAGAAATGCATTCTCTCACAGCTCTGGAGGCCAAAGGCTAAGATCACAATGTCAGCAGGTTGGCTCCTTCTGAGGCTCTAGGGAGAATCTGTCCCATGTTCCCTCTGAGCTTCTGGCGGTCAGCAATCCTTGGGGTTCCTTGGCTTAGAGACCCATCATGCTGACCTCTCTTTGGCTTCCCATGGTGTTCTCCCTGCATGTATCCTCTGCGTCTAAAACCCCTTGTTCTTATAAGGCCATCAGTCATTGCATTAGGAACCCCTCTGATCCAGTAGGATCGCACATTAACTAATTACATCTGCAAAGACCCCATCTCCAAATAAGGTCACATTCTGAGGTTCCAGGTGGACGTGAATTCTGGAGGAGACGCCGTTCAACCCAGGGCACGCACCGACTCAGTGTGTGACCCTGGAGAAGCCACCGAGGCATCTGAGCCTCCCTTTCCCCGTCATTCCCCCACTGGTCTCAAATCCACCCTGAGGGAGGTGGGTGCCTCGGTCCCGGTGCCTGTCCGTCGGAAGGGCCCGTCCACAGGAATAGAGCTGAGAGGATGGCAGGTCGCTGTGGCCGGAAGCAGGGGCCACTGCAAGCTGGGGAGGAGACTGTCCAGCAAAAACAGGGCTTAATAAGGAAGGCGAGTGCAAGACACATTCGAGCAGGAAGGAATGAGGCGACAAGAAGCAGAAGTGGTTCAGCCTCGCCTGGACAGGGACAGAAGGGAAGGGGGACACGAGGGGTGGACAGAGAGCCACTTAACAGATAAACATCAGCCTCAAGAATGAGTCAGGAAGAGCCGTCAGTAACACCGCTGTTCTCCCGGGCAGGAATTCAGAGCAGGAGATGAGACTGGAGCGGGTGAGGTCGGCCCGAGGCGGGCAGAGCACAAGCTGGAACTGGAACATTCGAATGGGGGTGTCTGACAGGAGGGGTGCAGGGGGTCAGGTGGGGAGAGGGCTGGGCTGCAGCTGCAGGCAGAAACTGGGGAGGGAGAGGGATGGCGGCCGAGGCCATGGGCACAAAGAGGTTGAGGGATGAGCAGTGTGGGAGACGGGCCGAGGGCAAGGACGAGGCCCAGCGAGCATCTCATCCTGAGGACAAACTGCCTCATTCCAGACAGAAGCAGGGCTCCCAACCCCTGGATGTAACCATCTCCATCTGAACCCAACTCTAACACTGGGAACAACTGGGAAACCACGGATGGCAACCGGAGAAGAACTATGTCCCAGAAACAGCACGGGGAAGAGGGCAGGGCAGGGAGAGAGGGCCCGAGCCGGCCGCCAACCCGGCCCCACACACCCTCTCTGTCCCCGAAGAAGAAACTGAGATCCCTCTCGATGCTGGAACTCCATGAATGTCATCCACCAGAGCCACATTAAGTGCCTGGTAATTCAATAATTCAATTAAGAAAGCTCAATTAAAAAAAAACCTTACTATTTAATGGAAGGGTTATGAAGTGCGACACAACTCAGGGTGATTAATAGTTACAATTAAAGGCTGAATGTGTTGCGGGGAGAAAGGCACGGCTTCGCGGAAACACAGTTGTGCTCCGTGGGACACACCGAGTCACTCACATGGACTGGGCGAAGTCTTTGCTCCACACTCCACGCTCCACACCCCTGCCCAGGGCCCGGCAGAGTCTGTGCTCCAACGGAGGGCCCTGTGGTCCCTAGGACACTGCTGGGAGCAGAGTGCCAAGTGGGGTCCCTCCCAGCCTCCGCAGCAAATCGGAGCCTGTTTGCCACAGAGCTGGAGGGAGGCCCACTCGGACCTGTGGTCCCATCATCCTTCCACGGCAATCAAGTCTTCCAGAGCATAGTAAAGGTCAGAGAAGAAACGGGATTGGTCAGCCAAGGCGAGGGGATGGCTGAGCCCTGAAAAACTGCTCCAGAAACAGCGAGGGGTTCTTTTGGCATCTCTGACTTCTCAGGTCAGGGAGAGCCCCGCTCCTGGACCACAGGTGCTTTGGGCCTCCAGTAACCCAGCAGAGGGTGCACGAAGGGACGGGCCACACTCATCATGCTACCACACGCCTGGTCTCAAGGCCCCCAGGCCCGGCCTCCTGCCCCGGCGGCTGCCTCTACCTGTCAATTCGAAGGCAGATGGGACACCCACAATGTAGTACTCTGGGGATGAGGCCACCTGTGACCCACTTCCCTAAGGAGCCGCTCTGGCCAGGCTGCCAGCTCAGCCGCACAGAGCGGGTGTCAGGCCACACCACCGGGCCATTTCCAACCACAGCGCTCTGATTTCTGTGCTTGGGCGGGGCCTGGCTTGGAGCGTCAGGAGGAAGAAAGGGCTGACCCCTTGTGGGCACGCTGGGCCCCCAGGCTGCGGGCCCGTGCCAGTTTTAGGAAGGCTGGGCCTCGGAGGGAGTCATTCTTCAAGGCAGCAGGGTCACAACGAAGAAATGGGTTGGAGACATTTGAACGAGGAAGCAGTGACGAGCTGCTTGGGTAGGTATTAGTACGAACGTGTCTTCCCCTTCGGAACCGATCGGAGACTGACCTCCCCTTCTGACGGGCTGTTCTTTGGTGCACCCACCTGGGGCCCACTTGGAACCACATGTTGATCAGAAACCGAAACTCTGTAGCTGCAAGATGCCCACAGTCAAGGAAGAGGCCCGGTGGGAAAGGGGGTGGATAAGAGGATAAATGTCACCTGGTGCTTGGAATCTCGTGGATTTCAATCTTTCACCCTTCCGATAACAAAGACTGGCTGCATTATGGTATCATGGAGGGCAACTGTACTGGGTGAGGGGGCAAAGCCTTCATGCTCTAGTTGAACCAAAGTTAGCTGGGACTTTCCATAAAGGTATCAGGCATGCTAAAATACCCCATGAGGGCTTGATGAGAAATCAGTATTACTGAGCATCTACTCTGTACCAAGAGCTGCGACACAGACTTCGTATAAATTCTCCCTTCTGAGCCTGACAACTGCCAATATCCTTACTTTTCAAAGGGAGGCACTGAAGTTTGAAAGAGTCAGGTCACTCGGTCCCACATGCCACAAGTTCTGGGTCCCAACCCCAGTCTGTCGACTTTGGTGTGAGTTCTAACAGGGCTGAGGAAGAGAATAAAGCAACCCAGGCCCAGCACAGCCGAAAGTGACGTGCCTGGGTTGACATTTCCTCCCCCCGCCCCCACCCGCTTGGTGGTGGCACTTCCTCCAGGCCTCCCAGCTTACCATCCTCCAGTTAACCAACAAGGGAGAGGACAGATCTCAGTTACCGTTCACTATGGAATTGCTTTCAGCCACTGGGAGCCTTTTTTCTCTAACAGTAGCATAACCACATGGTTTTCAGTTAAAGGCTTTACAGAAAAAGGCACAGCAAATGGACTTTCCTTTTGTTCGTGGCTCTTGAAGGAGCATTCTCCATGCTCTTGAAATGGTAACCACAGCCAAATTCAGGAAGTGGAAGGAGGACAGTCAAGCCAGACCCTTACACTGCTAATGCCCCTTCACCTTGGTGACCAGAGAACCAGGGCCACCTCCTACTGTCCACGCTGACCCCCTCCATACAGCCACCACTGTGGCCCTACCCCACTTCCTCCATTTGCCCCTTGAGTGAGAGGATGGGCCACAGTCTCGACCCTCAGGAGGTGGTGAGTGGGTGCTCAGTGCCCTTCAGCCCTGAGCGGCGGCAGACAGATGAATTCTGTTGGGTGCAGCCCCAGAGTCTTTCACATGGCCAGATTTGGGGGGTGGGGGGACAGTAGGAGGTTAAGAGCTGGAATAAGAAAAATCAATCCAATGGAAACAGTGGAATCGCCTTGAGGGGTGTATGTGTTAGGTGAAGACTTCGGAGGGAATGAATGGACAGACAGTTGTCCTGGATCGCGAACACA
>CM052891.1:27322618-27381856 GCA_028534135.1 Potos flavus | reverse complement strand
CCCCAGAGACGGGTCCATGAATTCCGATTTTTGATAAGTTCTTTAAGTAACTCTGACACAGTTAAATTTGAGAACCACTGACATATATAGATAGCAAGCCAATGACATATATATAAACTTTTACATATATAAAAATATAACTATATTTATAGCTCTATCTATATATATTAAAACACCGTTCAAAGTACGTTATGTGCATAGTTTTTCTGATGCAGAGCTCAAAAAGCCAAAATAAGGAACTATGTGCTCATCAAGTAGGGAAGCAGATTTTTACTCCTGGAAAGTTCTTCCTTAAAACATTTAAAAAAACAGTCTAAAATGGAAGTTGATGCCTTGGGAGGTTGCGAGAGATATCTAATAAATTTGCCAGGAAAACTGCAGAAGAGATTCCCATATGGACTGAATGGACAGGTTGGACCAAATCATTTTTTGATTCAGTGCATTAATAATTAATGGTCCCATAACATTTATTTACCCCCACTTTGTGTCGGGCACTTTACTTACATTGCCTCGCTTAATCCTTAGAACCACACGATGAGGAAGGTGGTTATATACCTTTCACCCACCAGTAGGAGAGAAACTGGGTCCCCATCACACCCTCCCCCCACCCCCGCCAGGCTGGTTTCCTCATATCCAGGGAGGTCCTCATATCATCTCTTTGCCTTTCTCAAGCCAGTCCCACTGAAGAGAAGAAAACCAGAGCTTCTCTCAATCAGAACCCTGCAAAGCAATCATAGTGCCTTGCCTGGATCCTCACCTCCTAGAGTTGAGCTGTGGAAGCAGACTTTAGAATTCAGGAGCCCTGGGCCTGGGGACATCTAGTGGGGCTTGCTGTTCCGTAGGATGGAAGGAGTTGGCTTCCTCTTAATCCTTTCCCCAACACTTCTCCACCAGGCCTTAACTAAACCTTAACTAAACCTTCACTCCAGGACGGAAGAGCACAGACCTCTACTGAAATACGGCTTCTGTGGACTCTCAGAGTCTTTCTCTGCAGTTTTTTATCAAATGCAGATATAAAAGGTACAAGATGGGAAATGCGGCTTGTGTCCTCAGCCCCCTTACAGCCCTTCTGAGGCTGTCCCGAACCCACTCTGCTCTGCCCGCAGCTCCCATGAGGGCAGGGACCCTGTACACAGCACAGTCACCTCTGAACCTGGTATGTCAAAAGCACCGGACCACTAATTATTGAACAAAAGAAACAAATTAAAATAGGCAATCGATCAAAAACATGTCTACAATGGGGTGGGAAGACTGGACTTTCAGAGACTTGCCAATGTTAAAATTTTGTGATTAAAAGAAAGTCACAAAATACACACTGGGCGTCTAGTGAGTCCACGGCACTGCACCCAGGCCAGGGGGACACACACAAAAGCAGCAGTCTGCAGTCCCCACTGAGCTGGAAGGAAAAGATAAACAGGTAACAAGCTGAATCTTTATCTTAAAGACCAATGCAGCATTTAAATAACAATGGGAATGCTTTCACAAGGCAGGAAGTTAATTGCCGAATGTATTATACGGAGGAAAAAAGTCCCCATTTGTCTTCGGTTATATCCTTTCTAGGACAAAACAGGTATGAGACTAGGAACAATGATCAAAAATCCACTGAAAAATCACAACTGAACATACCCCACTGGAAAACATTTTATCTGCTGCCATTTTTGCTTCAAGATGACAACCTGAAACATCACCTCCACTCTGGGTCTGTCCTGAACTCCTCTCCATGTATCACCTTTGGTGGAAGTAATGCAAGACTTCACAGATTATCTGGAATCAGACAGGCAGTGCAAAGCATTTAAAAGTCACGCTAAGGGGCGCCTGGGTGGCTCAGTCGGTTAAGCGTCTGCCTTCAGCTCAGGTCATGATCCCAGGGTCCTGGGATCGAGCCCAGCATCAAGCTCCCTGCTCAGTGGGAAGTCTGCTTCTCCCTCTCCCACTCCCTCTGCTTGTGTTTCCTCTCTCACTGTGTCTGTGTCAAATAAATAAAATCTTTTTAAAAAAAATAAAAATATAAATATAAAAGTCACAGTAAAACAGATGTCTCTGTGATTTATTTTTTTAATGTTTCAAATAAGAAATTTCAGAGGTATGTAAATTTTGGGCACAAAGTTTGGAGCACTGAAGCTCAGGATCATGCTTATACCATCTTTCGCTGGTAGAGATGTAAATTAGGACAAGCTCCCTGGCGGGGGGTGGGGTGGGGGGAACAGTTTGGCAACAAATAGCAAATCATAAAACGTATTATTACCTCCTTCCTGTAAATTCCTAAAAGTGGAATGGCTGGGACAAAAGCCTAGTGCAAGCAGGGCAGAAATGCATTCACAAGGGCAGTCCAGGCAGCACTGGTTATAAGACCCAATAAAGACAATGATACGGAAAACAACCTAAATGTTCCTAACTAAGGATTTGAGGAAATCAATCACAGCACATCGATATCATAGAACTGGTGCAGGCATCAAATATGATCATACAGAGTATAGTGACAGAGAGAGATGGCTCTGACGCACCACCGAGTAGGAAAATCAGTCCGGCAAACAATACATTATACCCCATTTGTATACACGTGCACACAACCACAGGCCGACGTTCGTGCAGGCAGAACTCTGGAAAGATGCACCAAAATGTTAGTGTAGGTTATCTCAGGGCAATGAAATAGGAAAGGAGTTTTTAGTTCTTTGTTCACTTCTGTATTTCATTTCTCCTAGTATGCCTTTTGTTTTTAAATAAAATCGTAACAGTGTTAAAAATAAATTTCCTTCATTTATAGATCACCCAATTCGGTGCAAAGTGTTGTACTTGCCTCACTAATGATCCCAGCAGCTGACTCCCAACTCTTGCTGTGGAATATTCTAGAACATCTCCCTGTGATCCAACTACAACCCCAGGTCTCCCCTCTTTAGGATGTGGAATGGGATTGGATGTGAGGGTCAGGCAACTCCACTACCCTGGGAAGAAATGCTTATAGGAGCCAGTAGTGATTTTCAAACCGTCACAAGTGCTTCCTGAATCTTGCCCCACCTCCTGCAGGGCTGGTTCCTGCTGAATGACTAACCCTGCCTCAGGAAGGAAATGGGCCTAGCTAAAAATCAGGAGTTGGGCCTCATTAAATTGCAAAGACCAGGTGTGCCAGCTCCCAGGCACAGCCTTGGACATATCCCAGAGTTTCCATGAGGCGGGGGTGGGGGTGGCGGGAATGGATGGACACAGCCCCACCCTCTTGGTTCTCAGCCCCCTCACCTCCAAGGACAGGACTCTACTGCTGTACTTGGGTCTTCGGGCACTGGGACCAGAGGCAGCTTGAGGGGTGAGGCAGGGCTGGCTGTCTCCCACTATCCCCCATGGGAAGCACTTCCATCCGCATGGCAGGGTAGCCCTTGGAAAAGAACACAGAAGCTTCCACCTCTAGAGCACACCAAGAGACCCAGAACCTGCAGGCGGTGAGCCTCCCTCAAGTGACGTGATACCAGATCCCAAGCCTCACACCATATGGACTCCAGGAAGCCAGGAGGCAGCTCTGCCTTCCCACTTCTGGAGTCATGAACAAGTTTTCAAGGGATGCTCAGAAGCAGAAGGGATGGAAAGAAGAAACTACAAGTCAGAGCCCCAAGGCACACAGAGCTATCTATCATGCCCCTGACTCTCCATGCCCAGAGAAGCTAAGAGACTGGTTCGAGAGCACAGAGCCACTGAGTGGAACTTCAGATGTATGTCTGACTTTGATCTTCCTCTCACAAAGCTACTGGCAGCATTGGAGGGACAGCATTTTTCTCCTCCTGAGCCATTTAGTCCTCATTCTTTGGTCTGAAGAGTTCAACAGAAGACGGCTACCACACATGGCTTTCTTTCCATGTGAAACTGAGCTCTGAGAACATTCCGGAGAGTTCAGGGTTCACACTGCCCCAAAGGATCTGCGAGAAGAACTGGCCCTCGACACAACCAGCTGGAACATCACAATGATTGCCCCTGCAGGAGATGTATATAATAAAAATTGAATGCTGCAGCATGAACTTCATACATACTTGTCCTCTTGGTTTATTCATCAGAAATAATTATCTGTGCTTGCTTTCACAAGAGCACATATTTTATAGGGTACATTAAAATTTAATGGATTTTTAATAATATTGTAACTACTGCAAGAGAAAAACTGGAAAAAGCCGCACCACATGTCTTTGCTGCTAGTGGTTTGGCTCTAGCGCTGTAGAGGAAGAAAGAACGTGGTGTGGAGGGGCGGGCAGGGGATGATGAGGAGCTCTGATGAAGGCACGAGGGGATGGAGGCCACCCGGTGTCTGGTGTGAAAAATCGGGTTGACGCCTGGCAGGGGAGTCCTATGCTGAGGGAGGGAGGGAGGTCGAGGAAGAGAAAAGGCCAAGTTAACAAACTACCCTCAGGAGTCAATTCTGCTTGACTTGACCAGACTTTGGACAATCTGGGATCTAGCTCAGACACAGAAGGAAGCTAGTAATGGTCATGCGTAAAGCAGACACCTCAATCATGGAAAGTCACAGGTAGGTCCCAGCCAACGGGACACAACTCTAGGACCAGAACAGATTCAAAATATCACTGAGTACAACTTTAGAGAAGAGACAGCCATGGCCCAGAGAAGGTAAATGCTGCCTAAGGTCACAAAAAGGACTTGCAGGTAGGTCTTTAAATCTCTCTATGGGCCTTTTTCTCTTCCGTTGCACGGCCCAGGTTAAAAGCCTATACTTAAAAGTCAAGGCTGGGGGCAAAGACAATGGCTTCAAGCCTTCGGTCATCTGCTGGATTTTGAGGTTCACACTGTTAGCCATTTCTGAGAGCCATTATTTTCCATGAGTCAGCCAATGGTTCTTATTTTGATATGTATCACAAAAGATCATTCTAGTTTAATTTTTCAGGGTAAGTTTCCTCTCTTCCTTGAGGACTCAGACCCACGCATTTAAAGAACTCTTTACAGAGCCATGTCCTGTCCAGAGGTGCCTCGTAGAAAGCTCCTACGCTGTGCCCAGTGCAGCTGTCCAGGGCCTCCTCATGTGTCACCAGCACAGACACCAATATCTATTTCTGGCCGAGGAAAGAAACACGTGGTATCCTGCCACCAATGATCCATCCACAGCCGGGCTGACTCACCCATTGTAAGCCCGATGCCAAAAATAACACCTTGCCAAAATTACGGTTCCTAATCTTTGACAAAGTAATACCCAAATTAAAATGAAAAAAGGCTGAAATGTCAAGTGATGATGGTGATTTATCTTGTACTGGTTTATATAATACACCGGCTCTCGGATGGGCAGAGTTTTCCATGACATCAATTCAGGCAGCAAGCAGGTTTAATGATGACAATGACCCCAGGAGAGCGAGCATGGGACTGGAGTTGGCTGGCCCTGGACTAGGAGCTTCCTTCGTCCCTCGGCCTCTTTATGCTATTGAGTGTGTACCCTCATGCCCCCGAGCCTCATTTTCCTCTCTGGTGACAACGGATGGAAGAATGCCCACCTGGCAGGAGTGGTATAGGAATTACATACCTATATATTAATAAAAGCAATCAGCGGAGTGACTAATACACAGCCGAGACCCAATTAATGATAGCTGTTGGGGTGCCTGGGGAAGTTCAGTCAGTTAAGGGTCTGCCTTCAGTTCAGGTCACGATCCCATGGTCCTGGGATCGAGCCCCCCGTCGGGCTCCCTGCTTAGCGGGGAGTCTGTTTCTCCCTGTGCCCCTCCCCCTGCTCTGGCTCTCTCTCTGTCAAATAAATAAATATAATCTTAAAAAAAATACTTAGTATTTGCTATCCCTGAATAAGATCGATAGTTGGTAGTTCCTTCCAACTTTCGAATACAGAGTTCTAATAGTAAATATGTCTACTATTAAACAATATTAAATATTAAACCTGTGTGTAACAGGGAAGCCCGAAATATGGAACACGGAGGGAGTAACTGCCCAGCAGGCCTCCCGATGCCGCCTCACCAACTTGTGGCTTTTATTTATTTTGTAAACCGCTTGTTTTCGTAGAAGCATGTTGTGCCTTCTTAAAAGAAGTAGGAGGAGGAACAGAAAGAAGCAGGAATGCCGAAGGAGAGAAAGAGAGAGGAAAGCCAACAGGAGTCTAGAAGGTTCTACATGTCCAGGCCTTGTTCCCCCACTGCCACCGCTCCTTCCCGTCCACTCACTGTGCAGGCCTGTGCAGGCCCCGAGCCTCCCGCATGACCCATGTCCACGTCCTGCCCGGACACGTGAGCGGAGATCCCAAGTCACAGTGACCACGCGCCCTCCCCGAGTCCACCGGCACCCCCCGACAGAAGGTGAGAAGGACCGCCTCGGGGCCCTTACATGAGGACACGGAAAGCGCGTTGATGTAACTAAAACACATTAACCCGGAGAGGAAGCCAGGCTCTAAACTGCAGCCCCGCCGACATCGTAAAAAGTAAAGAGGCCTCAGTAATGGAACCAACGTCACAGCCGCTGATATAAATTATACCTCAGAACAGGGGCGAAGGGGGTGGGATGTAGAAATGGAACAAGTTCAAACTTCTTTTATTGTAATGGTCTCCAGTTGAGCATAATCACCAAAGCTCTAGCGCGATCCGATTGCCAAAACTAGACAAACATCTGTGAGGTGGATTCATCTCAGGGGGGGGGCCGACAGTCTGTTATCATTAAAGCCGCGCCGCCCGCTCTGCGATTGAGCTGCGGGCCGCCTTGTTACTGCGTTTGTGGCGGCAATTGTACCAGATGTTGGCAACTATCTTCAGACAGATGACAGGCACCTGCTGGGGAGGAAATTTAGCTCCTCGTTGGCCTCTCTCATTTGAGGGCAGGGAGGGAGGGGCAAGAAGAAGGGGCCCCTTCCAGAGACCCCCCCATGGTGAGGCACTAACCCAAAGTGACCAGGAGGGGAGGTGAAGCTGGTCAGATGGGGGCCCGCCCACCCGCTCCCACTCAGCTCCCGGCGCCAAAGACCCAGGGAGGGTCCGCGAGGGGCCGGAGGGAACATGGAGAAACTGAGGAGGCCTCTCGTCCAGGCAGGAGAGGCGCCGAGCTCTGCGCATTCGGCTTCCCCTCAGCAGGTTGCTCTTGGTAACGGTCTCTGAGACTCTTCACGAGATCCTAAATTTGAAACATGGCTATGGACATTAATCATCATTAAAAGGCAAACAGGCAATTTTCAAACCATGTCATGCTGACTCAGATGGAGACAAAGGCTGGGGGGGGGGGGAGCGGGAACGAGAGAGATAAATACCATCCATGCCACCATGGACAAATAAAAATCATGAGAGCCCATAATTCATTTTCCAGAGTGCCCTGAGCATCAGCCGCTAGTTATCCGGCAGAAATGATTCACGGTAAAGTCAGCAGGGCCGACCCAGGCCTCCCTTGCTGAGGGGTCCTCCAGCAGAAAGACACGGATAAAATGCAACCGCAGACACCCCAGCCCCTGGAATTGCAACCCGACCCCTTCTCAGCCGACGGTGGTCAACAGAACCACCCAGAGACTCCACAGATGGGCTCAGTCCTGGCAGGCCAATGCCCTGCTGACGAGGTACAGTCAAATCGTGTCTGCCTTTGTCAGAATGTTCTAATGAGGCTTCTCAGCTGGCCTTGGGGATCAGTTCTGAACACACGGTGATCCTCCTTCCTCTTGGATAATCAAAGTTGAACCAGACACCTCATACCCGACTCATTCTTGCTATGGTCGCTGAGGCCATAGCACCAGATCCTGACACCTGCCCCCCAAGAGAGGCAGCAGCGGGGCCTCAGTGGTACTGGCAGGCCAGCCAGGCCCCAGGATGCCCCGGGAGACGTGACCCGGGTCCCAGTGTTACTCCTGAACTTCACTCTCCTCCCTGTTAAAGGGTCTCCAACACTCTTTCCATGTCTACACAGCTTGGAGGGTATAGTCACAGCCAAAGAAATTCAATGGCTTGGTCCAGCTAGTTGAAAAACATAATGGGCGCGTTAAATCTGAGTTTTCTGCCTCTACTAGTAGCCCAGTTTGGGCTTACTCTAATATTTAGCCACAAAACAGAACGAAACATGCCTCTTCAGCCTGTAATTAAGGTTGTTTTCATGTCCTGAGCCAATAAGAACTTCTTTGCTCTGTTAAAAAAAACAACCACCCATACTTCAAAGTTCCTAGGACAGAAATGACAAATTTTCAAAGAAACACTTACTAGAGAATACAGAAATCAAGGCATCAATTTAATTTCACACTCTACCTGCCTTGGACTAATTTGTGTAAATTACATTTCATACCAAGAACCTCAGCCCACGTGACCACAATGGAGAAATAAGCAGCTTGCATCAAATTGAGTTTTTCAGGTATAAGTACATAGCTCTTTTTAGTGTGTGAATGTTTAGCTGAAATTTCAAAGCAGGTTTTATATAAAAATTTCCAAGTGTTAATTTCCACATTTTCATCGACACGTCAATGTCACTGGGTTTTTACCCAGCTAAGGAGTGCAAATTAATCCGTGTGGATCTGGTTTTTTTTCTTCTTTTAGAAAAATGATTATAACCAAACTCTCAGCTCATGGGCATGAGTTAGCAGAGGAAAGGATCCGCTCCATGAAGCTGCACCCAAATTTCTATTTTGACCTTCCGCATTCAGGAATGTGGTTGGACGAGTGGTGCTAGAGGAGCAGGCCTTTGCACATGTGTTCTCAGACGGGCTCCTCTAGCCTGCGGCTATCACAGCCACACGGAGCGCTGAGCAGCGGCACCCGCCACCCAAGGAAAAGCAAGACCTTGGGATCACTTCTGGCCTATCCACCATAATGCTCCTGGCATGTCTACCCTCTCTGACTGGCCACGCATCTGCAGCTCCTTACTTTGAACTTTCTTAAATGGACGGGAGGGTCAGCATGAAACTGCACAATGTTCCTTTCTGAGGCACGTCTATGCTGAAAGGACCATCCTTCAAAAGGAGTATTCGTGTGTGCCCCCCAAATGAGTTTATGACAAACTCTCAAAATATCCACAGTCATATGGAATCCTTAACTTTCTGTGAGACTCAAGTTAGAGACTGGGAATGTCTATAGCAGGAGATAGCAACCTATGGCCCACAGACCAAATCCGGCCCACTGCCTGTTTTTGCAAATAAAGTTTTATTGGAACATAGCCAATACTCACTCATTTACATGTGTCTGTGGCTGCTTTTGCACTACAACAACAGAACCGAGTAGCTGGGACAGAGGCCATATGGCCCACAGATTCTAAAATATTTACTATCTGGCCCTTTACAGTTTGTCAACCCCTCTTCTACATAAGCATGCTACTGGGAAGGAGAATAAAGTGTGACTCTGATCTCTTGAGACTGGAAGGGCTCAACACATATAAAAATGCTATTTCTTTTTGCGGCCTTAACAAAAAGAAAGGTATCCACAATGAACACATTTCATTTGGAACACTTTATACAAACTTTCCCTTCAGAAGTTACAAGCTATGGGTTTTGCAAGAAAACCACTAACTTCAATGATTATTTTGTCCTAGGTGCATCAGAGGAGTCATCTTTGTCAATTTCCTCGGGCTGCCAAGTCCATTCGCCAGCAGCGACCAGGTTAAAATGCATCTGGGAAGCAATAATGAGGCTGAACATAACCGAGGCAGCCTGACTAATGCTCTCTGAAGTCCTCCGGCACTGAACAGTATCCACTGCCCCACCCACGGGTCAAACAAACTCTCTTGGCTCGTAGTTGCTGGTGGGGTCGAGGGATAAGATATCAGAGAGGAACTGCGAACTTGGCAAGAAGAGGAGAGACTTTGAAATCCCAGGGCCTGTCCTCAGCAGTTGATATATTTGGGCAAGGAGAATGCAGACATCTGATTTGAACTCGGCCTCCCCCTCTGCTCTCCAGCTAATGACAAAGTCAAACTCGCCATTTCAAGGTCTCGGGACGTGAGCATTCTCCATTTGCTTCTTTGCAAAGTAGGCACAGTTAGGGCTGCTCTAGCCAGGGGCAAGACCCACGGTGGGCTCCTCCCTAGTCTCCAGGCCAACTGAGAGAACCCAGAACGTCTGCCAAGCACCCTTTCCAGGTCAACACTCAGGTTGGTGCTGAGGCTGTGTTAAGACATAACCTGCCTTCAAAGGCTGTTGTGGGGAACAGGCAAGATGGCAGATGTGAAAGCATGGGGGGCACAGAGGAGGAGCTCCCAGCAGCCACCACCATCCCCAGCCATCGGTGAGGGCTGGCAGGCTCCTGGCCTCCCCTCCCTGCACTGCCATTCTCTTCACTGGCATCTCTACTCCTTGCCTATACTCCCCTTGTGGGCAGGGGACCCTGCCTCACTGATCTCTATGAACCGGCATGGAGTATAACCCTAGTAGGCACTCAAGATTTGGGTTACTGAATGTCTGGATGGCTGGACAAGCATCACCACCCCAGGTGGACAAGCAAGGACCATCCATCTCAGGACTTTTCAATCAGGGCTGATGGAGACCTCTCCCCACCCCCCCACCCCACCCTGCCGGCTCCAGTCCCCAGCCAGCCACGGCTATGCATCCTTAGGGCTCCTGAATGCAGCCTGCAGGAACTCGCCCACCCCACGACGTGAAGACCTCCCTGAGCACAGGCCTACAAGGCAGACAAGTGGCAGTGAGGAGACTAAGAGGAATGGGCAGAAAGCGCCCCTCTCGAGGCGACCCAAAAGCAAGAAGCCCTTCAAGGGAGTGGTGTTCAATTAAATACAACCAGACGTGCCCTTGTTGAGGAGGGATGTTACAAACAGACAGGACTAGAAAAATCCCAGTCTGTGAGAAGGCAGAAATTTCTACCAAACAGGCCCTTTGAAATAACTTGCAAGTGAATTACGGCAGTTACTTCCTATGGGAGGGGAAATTATTTTAGGCGGCTTTCCAGTCCCATGTGCTGCTTTAATCTGAGTCACATGCAAGAAATATTTATTGAGGGTGGAAGTCTCCCCATAGGTGTGTTTTAAGTGCAGGCCGCGTTGGAGCACTCCAGTTAGCTCTATAAAGCTGCCTTAAAAGAACATTTTTAATGCGCTGTCTCATTTGCTTTAAACTGATTTCTCATTGCAAACAAACAAACCCCCTACAAATTTCTGCTTTCCTGCGTCCACGGCCTCTGCTGCCAGGCATGCACCGAGTTCTTGGGGACGCCACCATTAAGGCTGTGGTTTTCAATAGAAACTTGGCATTTATCATAGCAAGAGCATTATCTTCTCAACAGAAGCTGACAATTTGTCCTGGGCCTCCCTTGAGAGAATCCAGTAAGATCGCATTTGCTTCCCCGCATGCTGTTTCTCCTACGACAACATTTCTTTGCCTGGAAAGAAAATATTGTGACTCCTTGCCATATTCACTTCATTAGCATAAGAGGAAAAAAAGCCAAATCCTCCCATTGGCCTCCCCCAACAGGAGCTCCAGCTGGGCTAAATCTAGCAGGATCTCAGAGGCAGGACTTCTGTGGTTCGGGATCCGTCACAGAACTGATGGTTACGGAGGCATGGGGGGGGGGGGGAGGGCAGAGACTGCAAGGGGCCAAGAAACAAGCCCCTTAGAAACTCAAATCCACCCATTTAGCATCCAGGAAGGGCATCGTGCAGATGACTATAGAGAGTTTATAGGAGCGGGATGAACCTGGTGGAGGTCAGCTGTTTGGGACTTTAGATATAAGGGGGGGGGTGATGAATGGGGAGGGGACCCTATTACTCAACACGCATGTGACAGACCCAGGGAAAACCTTATCTCCTTTTATTCTCACAGCCCCCCTGTAAATAAAATCGTATCCCCACTTCAAGGACAAGAAACGAGGCTCAAAAGAGCAAAATCACTAGCCCAAGGTCATGACGCTAACCGCCAATGGCGGCATCCAGATCCAAGCTCCGGTCTACTTGAGTCCAAAGTGCAGACTCATTCAACTCCATCCTGCATAACCATCCCCAAGGGCCTGGCAGTAAAATGCCAATGGCATCCCTCTGTTCTTTCGAGAGGGAAAAAATGTACCCACAAACGAGTTCCCTCTGTCCACAGCTAGATTTACCAACATCAGAGACATTTGTGCTTCGGCTTAACGTTGTTGGGCCTGTTTTTACTGCCCAGCCTGGACGGTCACAGAACAAGTCTGGGGAGGAAGCTGCCCGAGCCCGCCTAGTGTCCCCAGCCCGGGAGCACCCATGAACCCCTGAGCTGAGACGAATCCCCCCACAGACCCTACTCGATTCCTCCCACTCAGCAGCCCCACTGCTATCTAAGACCAAAGACAGAAGGAAGAGCAGGGGAGATGGCGAGACATGAAGATATACACCCCGTTCTTACCCTCTTCTCATCCATCCTTTGCCAGGACAGCTGTGTCCACACCTTATACCAAGACCCACCTGAGAAGCCACCTGCTCTGTACAAGGCCATGCTGGTCAGCTCCAGCCTGCCCAGATAGTCCCTTAGTTCTAATAAACTTCTACTGCAGGGTAGAAATAGCTCTTATAGGGGCCCCTGGCTGGCTCAGCCCACAGAGCATGCGACTCTTGATCTCGGGGTTGTGAGCGGGAGCCCCACACTGGATGTAGAGATTACTTAAAAATAAAATCTTAAAGGGGTGCCCGGCTGGCTTAGGGGTTGTAGGTTCGGGCTCCATGTTGGGTGTAGAGATTGCTTAAAAATAAAGTCCTTAAAAGATATAAAATAAAATAAAATCTTAAAAAAAAATAGCTCATTTATCCCGGGTTTGGGGGAATGATAGGTTCCATGTAAAGAAATGCTCCAGATAATTGAATATATTCTCTTATAGCCTCATTTTTAAGAAGCAAAATTATAATTTTACCATTTGAAACTCTTTCTCCAATGACTGGCACAGCTCTGCCCTCTGATACAGAGGGCCCATTCATTCTGTCACTATTTGCTGAGCACCAACCACTGCCCAGGCGCTGGGACAGTCCTGGGGCTACACGGTGAGTAAACAGATCCCGCTTGACGTTGGTGGAACTGACCATCTACTCGGGGCAAAGAGGGTACCCGCATCTGGCTTTTCTCTTGATACACCAAGATTCCCATTATGGGTTCTCTCACTCTTGGTTGGCTTTCTTTATGAGACAATTTGTAATTACTTTTGTTATTTATTTGTTTGCTCTTGGCTGGCCCTCCCCGACCCCACCCTAAAACTCAAGCCTCGAGTAAGCAGGGATCTTGTCTGTGTCATTCACTGATGCCCCCTTGGCTCCTAGCTCAGTGCCTGGCGTTCGGAAGAGAATCAAGATCTGGTGAATGAATCAATGAACAATGAATGATGCACGAGGCTGCAGACAACACGCCTTCTGGACCTAATGAGGAAGGATGGCTATTTCCCTGAACAAAACGGTCCTACAATTTGGTACTTCTAAAGAATTAAGTCTTTTTGTTTTTATAGGATTTTTCCCCCTCCTCTTTACACTGAGCTTATTAACATCTCCCCACCCCTTAATAATTGCTATAAATTCAAAACCAGAAAAACAAGCTTATTAGAATCACATGAAAAGGAAAAGGAAAGAAAACTCAAATGAAGATGTAAAAAGCTCTCTCAAGAGGCTCAATAAACTCAATAAACAGGCTAATGGACCAATATATATAAATGTATTTTGGTAAACATCAGCTAAATGATATTGGGCCCATTTCCAGACAGTGTCTCCTAACCCCCCCCCCCCCACACACACACACACAGACACACACAAAAGTTTAAGTATTCAAAGTAGTTTAAAGAGTTCATCTAGCAGGGTCCAACCAGAAGAATTCTCTTTTGGCCCATATCCGTTCAACACTTTCCATCAAAGCCAGAGCAACTCAACATTAATTCCACACAGCAGAAGCATCAGGGTAGCTGGACTGGACGTACGTGCCATAGACATTTACAAGCACTGAACCTTCATCTTTAGGCTGAGAGGATCCAGGAAAGACTTTGCAACGTGTGTTATCCCCACGGCGGGCGGGCACACTGAGTGGTAAGCCCACCCAGAGGACAGACGGGAAAGAAGGAAGGGCCTGGGGCCTGTACGTGCATGTGTGTGTGCACGCACGCGCCCAAGTCATGGCTACTGCTGGACAGGACGGGAGAGGCAATTCCAGAGGCTGACTGTGGGTCTCAGAGGATAAAAGTTACAGCAGCTGATATGCCTAATATTTATTAAGCACTTGCTGGGTTTCTGGCAGAAAGCTAAGAACTTATAATACAGGTATTAGTTCATTTTTTAAAAAAAGGATTTATTTATTTTACTTTTAGAGAGAGAAGAGAGTGCACCAGCGGCAGGGGTGGGGGAGAGGAAGAGAGAATCCCAAGCAGATTCTGCGTTGAACACGCAGAGTCCAACACCAGGCCCAATCCCATCACCCTGAGATCACAACCTGAGGTGAAACCAAGAGTCGGTGGCTCCATGAACCGTGCCATCTGACCATCACATCAATCCTGTGGGGATTTCTATTCTACAGATGAAGAAGGAGAAAGAAGATGAAGAAGAGGGAGAAAGAAGTTAAATGACCTGCCCAAGGTTACGGAGCTAATAAACAGGTGAGCTGGATTCGGTATCAGACAGTCCGAGTATAAAAATTCCATGCCCTTATTACCAGGCATTAAAGCTAAACCAGGGGGTCGGCAACTGGGGCTGAGGGCCAAACCCAGCAGCCTTCTGGTTTTTGTAAATAAAGTTTTATTGGAACACAGCCACAGCCGTTTGTTTTCATACTGTCTCTGGCTGCTGTCATTCACGCTACAGCGGCAGAGCTGAATGGCTGTGAGAGACCATCTGGGCCACAAAACCGAAAATAGTTATTATCTGGGCCCTTTACAGAAGAAGTATGCCAACCTCTATGCTAAACAGTAATTCACAGTGTTTCTACCCAAGTACTCCTAACGCTCAAGTAAATTATGGGACAGCCCAGGATGACTGGGGACAGGGGCTAATGCCGCCAGCCGCTCTCCTGAAATGTCTCCAAGTGTCACGGTTTTTTCAAACACAATTATGCAAATTTTGCATCCTGTGCCATAATATTTCTTCTAATATAATACGTCGGAAGCAAACCACCATAAAGTCATCGCTTCCTGAGAGAGGAGCCACCGTAACCCTACGGCACTGTGCATGCTGATCCTGGCAGCCCACCCGAGGGAGGTGGCCCCAAGTGACCAGCTCCAGTGAAACAGCAGATGCAGGACCTCTGCACCTTGGTGTCCCAAGCAGGTCATTTACCCTCTCCCAGCCCTCCTCTCCTAACTTTAAAAAGGAGAGCATCCTCCTCCCTCACAGGGATGCTGGGACAAAGAGAAGTCAAAAGACACTTGAAAGCTGTGGGTGAACAGGAATCGCTGAATCTGAGCACAGATGCCAACTCAGTTGGAAGGACGAGCTAGGACACCAAGAAATCTTCTTTTTTTGCTACTAAAACATATATATCAATAAAGGAAATGGGGTAGTCTTTTTAAAAGACAAAAATCACAACAATGTGTTTCCATATTAGAGAACTGGCCAAGTCCCTCGCCCACTCCACCAGCAAGCCTCCGCCTGCGCTCACCCTGCCCTCTCCCCTCCCCTGAGAAAGCTGACAGCAAGATCAGGAAAGCCACCTCTGGTCAGCCCCTATTCTGATTTATGTTTCCTGAAGTGAAAAGCCCCCTACATTGTTTTGTTTTTTCCCAAATACTAACAGTCTGCAAACAATAAGCAAGTCTGAAAATATTTAGCCTCTGCTGCCAATCATAAAAGACCGTTAGCAACCTCAACGACCAAAAATCTCTAATTTACAACTAATCCGATTGCACAAATTGCATCTTCTAATGACAAACCACCTAAAAAACGACTTCCTGTAAACAAACCACTCCGCTGGGTTTTCTAATCGAATTAAATCCTTATTTTGCTCTTTAACTACAAGGAACTCACTTTTCGCGACACGGGCAGAATTTTTTTTATTTTTAAGAGATGTAGAAATAATCCCCAAGTAGGAGCCCAGGTAGGAGCCCAAAGGGTCATACGCTCCAAGTCAATGACCCCAACAGGGCTGCGGGTCCGTCTTCTGTCCTGCCTTCCACAAGCTGCTTGCTTCCTTAACACTCGCTGACTCCTGCCCCCAGTGGTTGAGTGCAATCAGGAAGGCAAACTGTACAATGGGTCTGAAGTAAGCATTCTAGAACACACAGGAAGGAATATTTAAATCTGCCTGGAGGTGGTCCAAGAAGGTTTCATCCCTGTAGGAGTCACAGGCCGAGTATCTCCACTTTTCCCACCTCCTGTTTATTTAGGGTGACCAACTCATTCTGGTCTGTATGCCCTGAGTTCCTGGAAACGCCTCAGTCCCAGCCAAACCAGGACAGCTGGTGACCCTACCTTTATCCAGCCCTCCTCTTCTCCCTACAATCAGGAATCCGTCAATACCATTCATTGTTTGCCTGCAGCGCGCTGCTTCCCGCCCCTCAGCCCGCCTGGGCAAGAAGTAGTCACCCAACCCTTCCCGGTAACGGCCCCTCCACCCAGATGCTTCCATCCTGGAGACGTCCTCGTCACACAAACGCTCCGCGAAGAAGAACCATCACCCTGGCGGCCGAAGGTACATGGACTCGTGAAACAAATCCCACTTTGCCAGGGACTCCCCTCTAGGAGGACAGCTCCAAGTGGGGAAAAATGGAAACGGGATATACAAATTCAATCTATCAAATCTCCTATTTATTTTATGCAAAGTTTTCCTGGTGCTTATTAATGCCAGCTTTCCCTCTACCATTTAATCTCCGCTTCCATTTCATTCTTGGAGGCCCGTGATTATTCTAATTCAGCATTTGGATGACTTCATTTCCGCTCAAGTACACCCAGGTCAACTTGGATAGAAAAGAAAGAGGAGGAGAAGAAAAATAATCAGCTAAAAGCTATTAAATATCAGCCGTGTGCCTCATGATTGGTTTTAAAGGCAGTGGTGAGGTTAGCAACAGTCAGAAACTCAACCCTTCTGCCTCTTTCTGAATATTAACATTTTTCTGGGGCTCTCACTCTTATGGCTTCGAATGTAAATAAAGCCCCGATTGGCAGCCCACTTTGCGCTAATTCACAAATACCGAGTCTGAATATACAGAGCTGTAAAAATTTAGAGGGTGGTAACTTGATAGATCCGGCCCTTCTACAGAGAGACTAATTCTCAGAGGACAAAAGAAGGGGGAAATAAAAGGAGACGAGAAAGAAAGAAAAGAAAAGCATACACGACCCATGTAATGGGGTATCCAATCGAGGGGCGGGGGGTGGGCAGGAATCTCCATATCAATGTTCACTCCACCAAACAATGAAATTCCATTTCTATGCCAAGTCTAAATGAACTGAGCTTTCTCTTCCCTAAGAACCACTCCTTGCACCCACTGGCACAAGCTTGAACCGTGATTTCTCAGACACTTGCAGTTCCCACTGAAGTCCTTCCAGGGGGAGAAAGGCTTTCTTTCTCATGCTAACAACTCCATTGTGAGTGACGTCTTCAGAGGCTGCCAGGAGGGCTCTGGGAAGGTGAGCCTGTGGGAGTGCTTAATATCCCTTCCCCATCAACCCTCCCAAGCTCATTAACTCTTTCTTGCCCGGGGGGGGGGGGGGAGCTCCCCTCTCCTGGGCCTTCTGCTTCTAGGGCCCCCTAGTAAAATTAAATCAAGCTCCATCATCCTGGGAAAGCACTGTTAAACAGCACGCCAGAAAGTTCGGGCCTGGTTCCTCTACCTACCAGGCATGTGATGCATGGAATTTGATTAGCATAATCTCAAAGTTCTCCCAGCTTGCTACCCAGAAGGCATCCTGTTTTGCTATTTGTATATTTTAAAAACATTGTTAACAGAGCAATAATAATGTCTGATGCATTTGCCCAACAACAGCTGGCTATATTTTATACACTAAAAACGAAAAGTTATCCTAGAAACCTACTATTTCAGGAGTCCCTTTTTTAAAGCAAGAGAAAAGGAGAAGAAAGGAGAGGAGAGGGGAGGGGAGGAGAGGAGGAGGGGAGGAAAGGAAAGGAAAGGAAAGGGAAAAGGAAGGGAAGGGAAGGGAAGGAAAGGGAAAGAAAGGGAAAAAAAGGAAAAGAAAGGCAAGGCAGGATTTAGAAGTCAGATCGTGAGGTTGGAGTGCTCAATTAATTTCTAACTTGCTTCACTCCACTGGCTGTAGCAGAAATCGGTCTATGGAGGAAAGAGTTCATCAGGAAAACACAAAGTTGTTTTGTTGGGTAGGAGGCTCTACCTACAAAGCCCAAGGATCACATTACTTGTGGGTCCTGCTTGTCTGCTTGCTGCCACCTGGCCTAGGAAGCTGAGGCAGGCGGACGAGCAAGGTTCTCCTGCTGGCTGACTGCGGCTCTGTGCACTCAGCAGCTCTGCCAGGGGTCAGAGGGCAGATAAAGTCCCCTCCCCCGTATGACACACTTCCGAAGGGAGAGACTGACACAAACCAGACAGAGAATTAATAAAACATGAGGACAGTGTTGGCCTTGTTCTGGGTTATTACAGGAAGAAAGCTGAACACAAAAGTAGCCTTCAGCATGGCCAGCCTCGGGGAGGGGAGAGCAAGGGGGGCCCTTCCTGGTCCACTCCGCAGTTGTAACTCAAGAAGGTCTGAGGAACATCAAGGCTTTCCAGAGCAAAGGCGAGCAGAAGACAGGCGAGGCGTGGACACGCTGGCCGCTTTCCAGTCAGTCCACCTGGACAAACCACTTCAGAAGACAAACGCCTCCTGGGAGCTTTGGTGCCCACAAAGGACACACGGGGACTTTTGTTTTCCAGGCCTGGTCTGAGGGAACCACACACCACATGGAGCTCCGTTTATCTACAACACACATTTAGAAGCGATAAAACATCACCTCAGAGTCACAGTCCACCGCCAGGAACACGGCGAAGTTGCTTATTTATTTTCTCCTGAATCTCTCGCCTTTCAAATTTCAAAGGCTTTCTAATATTTTTATGCTAAAGCTTCCTCTCCTCACACACGCAGTATCAAAAGCACTGTCTGGGCAGCGGCCGCGAACACCCCGCCTGCACATACAACCCGGAGCGAGGAAATCCTCGGTGTCAAACACCGTCCTTCGAGGGCACCCTCCGACCATCCCACAAAACGGGCGGGATAAACGAAAAGATCCCACCATATCGAAAAGCCAACTCATTCTTGTTTTCAATTTTTTTTTCTCCAAAAGCCTTCAAGCACCATTCTCTGTAGCTCAAGTTCACCATACAAACCCACTCCAACAAAAGGACTCCAGAGGACCCTTTTCACCTCATTTCCCCGGGGCTCCCTTTGATGGGACCTAAAGAGCTCTAACTCTCCAGACCTCGTTTCCTTGAAGGCCTCCTCCTGCCAGCCACCACAGCGAGGGGCTGGCCCAGGAAGGGGTTAAAGCCCTCATGTCAAACCGCAAACTCGGGCACTGGCCCAGAAGGGACATGGGAACCAGGGCAGCCAGTGATAAAGGCCGGATTGTAGCAGCCCACTGAATTGGAAATGACTTGTAGGCCTAATGAAACAGAACTTTGGCAGTAAAACAGAATGAAAGGAATGAGACAATAAAAGGCTGGAACAAAGGGTGCAGAGTCGTTTCAGCTTAGCAAAATAAGCTCACTTTGTTGGTGGGGAAAGCCAAAGCCGATTAGGATAAACCAACGACTGAGCGTAAGTCTTCCAAACTAATTACACAGTTCACCATGTGAAGTATAATTGGAAGCCTCCAGATGCGGGCTGCTTGGCTTTCACAGAAGCTCCATAAAGTGAGAATTACCTAGTGAGCTCGGCACTCAGCGGCCCTATCATTGAGGTGAACCGCTGAAAGGTGCAGAACTGCTCCATCCGGGACGAAGCCGAGAATTCATTAAGTTTAAAGGCCTCTTTTTGATCTCCCAAATCCTGTAAGTGAGAATTTAAGAAACCGGTACTTGAAGGAGGGGCCGACAGGGGAGAAGGAGGAAACCCACGCACATGGAGCTTCTTTGATCCCAGTGCTTTTTAATTACCAAGCTGGGCTCTTCCGGACAGCGATACGGGGAGCAAGGTGGCAAACCCTCCGATCGATTGTCTGGGTCTGTACGTGCCTATCGAGAGCCTCATTCACGTGCCACTTTCCGGAATGGTCTGTGTACATCATTCCTGGACGTATGAAAATTGTGAGCACAGATAACGTCCGCTAGGAAACCTGACGCAGTGAAATAAATTCCTGCACATCGACATTCTTGACAAATGAACAAAACCGGCTCCTTGGAGTGTAGGGGCTGCTTCGTGGTAAAGGAGGAGATGAGGTTTTTATAAACAGGGAAAAGAGGCTTGATGGTACAAAAATGAATGACTGTCTGGGCTCTCCCCAGCATGGGCTTGTGTGACCTTAGACAACTCAGGACCTTCCTCCACATCCGTCTGGTCATCTACATGATAGATGGTCCACCTGTCCTGCTTCACAATCCTGAGAATCAGACTTTAAAATGCATCAGAAAGCTTAGCACAAAGCACACGTCCCACAAAATCAGAAACACCAACTCCTAGCAAAAGAATCTTCATAGTAAAATCTGAACTTCACGAAGTCTGAGTCTTCATTAACTTAGATCTAACCGTGTAATAAGGAGTTGGAAATACTCTACGGATCCCTGGATCTTACTCATAGGATGAAGATTCTGGTTTATAAATAGCAGCTTTTTCCAAATAGAGAATCCCTTCACTGTTCCTGCATCTTGCAGTCCAAAAGTTAACTCTACCACAGTTATGACTGTTTCACTTATTATATCATGCTTATTACTATTGATAATATCTTGTTTCGTTTACAGTCTATGGATACCTTAGGTACGTATCTATTCATATATCCACCTATATATGCTTACATTTTTTTTTGAAGATTTTATTTGAGAGAGACAGAGAGAGAAAAAACCATGTACGAGCAGGGGGAGGGGCAGAGGGAGAGGGAGAAGCAGAACAATCCCAGGACCCTGGGATCATGACCTGAGCCAAAGGCAGATGCCCAACCGACTGAGCCACCCAGGTGCCCCCATATGTTTAAATGCACTTTCTAGATTATTGAATTTTCAAGCTTGAAACGAACCTTAGGAATAACCTACTCCAAGGGCTGGCAAATTATGGCCCACAGGACAAATGTGGCCCACCACCTGTATTTATAAATAAGGTTTTATTGGAACACAGCCACATCTAATGATGGCCAGGCCATAGCTGCTTCCTCCATACAAAAGCAGAAGTAAATAGTTGAGACAGACACCATATGCTCTGTAAAGCCAAAAACGTTTACTATCTGACCCTTTACAACTTTTCCAACTCCTTCCCTTAGAGGAGAAACTGAGGCCAGGAAAGACATGGCCTGTTAAGGGGTCCCAGTGGGGTCACTGCAGGCCCAGCACGAGGGCCTGGAATCCTTCTACCTTACCTTCCTTTAATGACAGCATCAGAACAGCTATCCAGGGGGGCAAGGATGGCCATCCAAGTGAGCAGAATCCTATACCAATGGCCACACTTCATAATCTCATCTTAAATATAAACAAGTAATGACATCACTAACCAGGGGGGTAGGGGTAAGTTTCTGGGAGGAAGGTGGGAGAAAAGCACAAAAGGGTTTACAAACCTCCAATTTGAGTTATTTAAAGCTCTCGGTGTGTCATTCTGCACCCACTCCACTTACAGTAATGACATATTTAAACTCCCTTAGCTCAGCCCCATGATAGCAGTCTTACCCATCTTGATTGCCACCTGAAATAAACAGTTGAAGCAGCTGCCACCTCAGGCACGATGGGAAGAGGGAGAGGAGAGAGGAATGACAGCGAGGGAAACCTAAAAACGCGGGTGGCAAACCCCGAATGGAGGCTTGGAAGGATGGAAAGTTCTGGAAGTGGAGGAAGAGGAAGTAGGGTTTGAATTCTAGCCGTTATCCTGTCTTAGCTGGGTGACCTTCCTTGAGACTTAACCTCCCTGACCCTTATTGCTCACCTTTGTCAAAGGGCTGGATGACACCAAAATCCACCGTGCAGATGAAATGAGGCCATCTACGTCCGTTTCCAGCACTGCCCCGGCCCATGGACGGACACAGTCTCTTCCTTTCTTTTGCATCCTCCCCACCCTAAGCCCATCCTAGGATTGATCTGAGGCTAGAACAGGGCCCAGAGTTCAGGTTCTGGTATCAGACAAGCCTGGAGGGGAAGCCTGCATCCAGCGCTACCTTTCGGGGGTGACCCCAAGTCGAAGACTCAATCCTGCCTAGACTCCATTTAACAAGCTGCAAAAACAATGCAAGAACGCCACCAGCCTCCCAGAGAAGAATTAAATGAGATAATACAAGTCAATGGCCTGGCCCAGGACCCAACGCAGTACGTACTCACTAATAAAATTCCACCTCGCTAATTTGCCGTTAACCAACTAAAAAGGGCCCCAAACAACTTTCCAGATGAGAATGTGTACAAGTATGTGAGTCTAGCTGACACGTGTGTGTGTTCCATTTTCTTCAACCAGAATATAAACTACTGAAGTGTAGAGTCAGTTTGTCGACTCGCCATTGGGCTGACTCACTGCCTAAAGGCCTAGCAACACGGTCTCCTCTCCTTTGATGGCTCTGGTTCCAAATGAATTACACCAGAATCCGGAGAGGTGGTGGGCTCTGGCCAAGGGGGCACGAACATAACACCAGCCACTGGCACAAGGAGGAGTAAGCCCCTCTGAAGGCAGACCCAGATAACACACCAAGCACATGCACGAAACAAGCCACTAAAACAGGTGCATAGAGTATATTACGGTTTGGATACATTCAAAAGCCTCCTTAGTCCTTTAATAAAACATCTGATAAGTTTACACATCCTGCTGGAATCTACAAATGTTACTGCTAAATTAACCGAGCAGCTTCAGCCCCAGCGCAGGCCACACCAGGGAAGACGGGCTGTGACTGTCTCCCTGACAAGGGGACAGCTGTTCTCGGGGCGGGGATGGCTGCGGCCCCCGGCCCAGCCAAAGCTCGCAAAGCTTCCCACGGTGGGCATACCGGGTCCCAACTGGAAGTGCTAATGAAAAAAGAAAGAGAAAGGGAGAACGAGAGAGAGAGGCCTGGAGGTGGGAGCGAGCACAGGTCCAGCAGGTGCCGGCCTGTCTGGAATATTCTAACAGCCCAACTTCCCTGACACCCACAAATAGGACCATGAGATTCCAGTTTACGGCTCTAAAAAGAAACCCCACCTCATGTTTGCAAACACTGCTCCTGACCTTGTTTTAGAGGCAGAACTGTAGCAAAGGGGCACACACTCCCGAGCCTTCCGTGACACAAGCTGGACCTGTCTCATGTGATTATTTCCAGTCTCTCCCCATAGGAGGGTGGGGCTGGGCAGTGGACCAATCCCCCCTGGTGCTTTGAGCGAGTCCTGAAGAGAAGTACATGGTCACCGACGCACTCAGTAATTCTGCAAAACCGGCCAGAGTGAATCAGCCCCAACTGGCAATGCAAGACGGTGCCATGGGGAGGGCGTCTTTCCTAAGCGACCCGGAAGGGCAGTGAAGTGCCATTGTGAATGCCAAGCCAGCTGGAGGAGCCTGGTTTCTCTTTGTTGCTTATCTCCCATCCATACAGAAATTGGTGATGACCAGAGACGGGAAAAATCTCCGTTTTGAAGCTACATAGTGATCACGGCCCTCATCCCAGCCAGTAGCTCACAACCCGACACAGCCAGGGATGAGGTCTCTGAGCTGCCCATCACCTTGAGCAAACAAATAAAAGCACAGAGCCTTCAGACCGGTCAGTGGGCAGCAGTGCCTGGTACCACCCAAGCCCAGCACAACAGCCGTCACCAAGGGTGACATGAGTCAGCAGGGGTGACTTGAGTGACAAAGCTCAGAACAGGTACCGCATCAGCCCAACAGCAGCAAGGATGCGGATCTGTGCAAGGGAGACCTTTGCACACCTGGACCTGGACTCCCAGAACAACATCCACGGCGACTCGCAGACGCGGGAAGCAGAGGGCCAGCATGGCCACTCAGCTGCCAGCCTCCTGGGATACAGCAGCCATAGGAGGGGTAACACACAAGGCCAACCAAGCCAGTCTCCCCTCT
Source organism: Potos flavus (assembly GCA_028534135.1). NCBI lineage: Eukaryota > Metazoa > Chordata > Mammalia > Carnivora > Procyonidae > Potos > Potos flavus. The sequence continues at coordinate 27,357,877 of CM052891.1, read as the reverse complement.
CCCCCAGCCCCTCGAGCTGCCCTGTCAGAGCCCGGGGACCATACAGCCGTCGGAGGAACGCTGCTTTCCAAGGCCCCAGCTCCCCCACCAGCTAGAGAGAGGCGGAATTAAGCACTTCGCCCACAGTGGCACGTCCTGTCTGTAACCTACACGAGCCCGCTCCGGTTCCGGGCTGATCGGGGCGGGGGGGGGGGGGGTGGTTTCTGTGCTGCTCCCAGCCTGGTCCAGCAACAGAGCCCAAGGGATCACTTTCCTTCTGTCTCCCACACACTCTGACAGGTACAGGCCCAGCATCTTCCCCGAGTCTCCCTGGGCATCTGACAGGGGAAGGCTGACCAGCACAGGACCCCAGGGAGCCTCCTCTCTTCATGCACCTTCCAGAAAGGCACAGAATGCAGCCCAGCACCGACTCACAGGCCTCTAGCAGCTTCTGCGGGAGCTCCTGTCCTGTGAGTCACAGCCCCGTGTCCCTCCCCAGCCGCTGCCACCAGCACCACCGGCTCCCAGCCTGGGCCCCACGTGGCCGGCAAATGCCAGCAACACCACACTGAAAGGCCACTCTGTCTGCTCCCGCAGGCACGTGGGGCACCGCGCCGACCACGAGTTGGACGCTTCCACGGGAGCTCCTGAAAGATTTCACTTAGATCTTGACGACCCAGCGTAAGGACAAGGTTCTTGAGGATGCAGCTGTGGCAGACGGAGGGGCCGCAGCGGCCGCTTACCTTGCCGAACTGCTCGAAGTACTGCTTCACGTCTTCCACCACCGTGTTCGCAGATAATCCGCCTACAAATATTTTCTTTGTTCTTGTGACCATCTGCAAGAAACGACAAGAGGAGGACACGGGTTAACCAGGTTATCTGAAGCAACGCTCGCTAAGGTGCTGAAACAAGCTGCTCCCCACGTTCCTCTAGGAAGGCGATTTCAGATAAATTCGAGCTGTACGGCGCAGGCCCTTTAGACATCTCAGAGTGCTGGAGACAGCCACGCTGGACATCTCGGGCCTTCGGGCCACAACCTATAAGCCTGGGTCTCGTACAGACACAGAGCAGACTTCAGAACCTCGAAGCCACAATACACAGCTCCATTCTGATTTCTAGCACAAAGAGAAAAGTGGCACATCAAAGCTATTTTAAACCTAAGAGATGTGAACAGAACAGAATCATGTGCATAAAAAGCTGCTGCCCAGAAAGTACCATAAAATTTGTCAAAAAGAAACTCACACGTCATTCAAACATATGGGTGGGCTGTCTATACCGAGCTGCTCGGGGGGCTGACAGATGCCGGGCTCGCACGCAGGGGCCGCTCTCCGAGCTCAGTCCTCATTCTCTTTCCCCTCTTGATTCCTCGCTATCGCCCTGATTCACTCTACACTCAGTCAAGCCCACCTAAGCCCCTGGTATCCGCCCCCTTGCCCCTAGAAGTCCTTCTCCCTAGAATGCCCCTCTGTGCCTAGACCTCCCACGGCAAGTCGTAACCACCCTGCAAGATCCAAGGACCTTCTCCAAAATGCAAGCCATCTACATCGTCACCACGACCAAAAGCTGTCCCCCTCTCTTCTGAAACCCTAACACTGTACCCACCAGCCTGCCCTGGCACCCACTTCCTCCCACCTAGTGCAGAAGTCATCGATGATCCTGTCTTTCTTACTCCCTCCCCTAGACACTGAGCTCCTGATTTCTCTCCATACCCTCCCTCCACAATGCCGAGTACGCGCCAGGCACAGAGAATCCCACCCCAAATGTGGGGTCGATGTGAAGAACGAATGACTGTGGTCACGTTTCAGAATCCCACTGGTTCCAAAGCAAATGACACAAATGGTTCAGAGACGGAACCACACATCCTAGGTAGAAGCCAAAAGTGAAACAAGAAAATAAATCTTATTCTGGACACTGAGTCTAGGCTGTGTGTGTGTGTTTAAGTTTTATCTTTTTTTAATGTGCAACTAAGAAAAATTTTAGTTAAATGTTAAATAAGAACTTCAAACCTCAGTGGGTACAGGGTCTCACCCATTTGGCTGCACATAATAAAAGCCCAATGTCTTAACCTGACAGGACAAACTCTGTCACAATGTACACATATAGCAAATCATAATGTTTGTACACTTTAAACATCTCCCAATTTCGTCAGTTACACCTCAGTAAAGCTGAGGGGAAAATGTTTTAAGAGAACATATAAATAAAAGCATGACTGAAATCCCAAAAATAAGTGAATAAGATGAAGCTAAGAATGTTAAAACAAACCCCACAACGTCATATGTTTCCATTACAATCGATGTGGGAGGCCTAAATATAGGGGCTGTGGGTGCCAGGATCCCCACTGTCCCCAAGGCTGAGACACCCTGGCTGAGGAAACATACAACCAAGCCACCTCTCCGAGAAGCACCTTGGCTGAGTGCCACCCGGGTGGGGACAGGCGGGCTGTGCTGAGGGGTGCCCCAATGAGGTCCGGCCCTGTGCTCTGCACAGTGCAGTCCCGGACTGGCGCGTTGGCCCCAACTAACCCCAAACCCCCATCAATCAGGACACACGATGGCCATGAACAGGAGGAGGCTCCCAGACTTTAAGGAGTTCCGGCGTTGGCTTGGCAGCTTCCCGGAGGGACATGTGCCACCACAGCCCACTGACGAAGCCCCACCTAGAATGTCCTTGTAGCGGGCTTGCCCCACTATTTTAAGAGGACATTGTGCTAGCAATTCTGCACACTTCTTGTGGGCTCTAAGAGGCATGCAGTGGTTACACATGTGTTTAAAGCTGTGATTTACCGCTTTTCGTCTCTTTTCAGATGAATGGGAGAGGAGAGGAGATAATGGACGTGAGAACATGCTACGAAGATCCCACCAGCATCCACAGTGCCAACTCCAAGAACCTCTCATTAACTAGTGGGCATCTTATTCTGCTCCTTATTATCCCATCTCCCTTCTCAGCCCTTCCGTAAGTCCTTCTGGTAGACAAGGTCACCTTCCCGTGAAACTCCATCGGTCCCTCTCCAGATTTCAATCTCTCCCGACACTCACTGACTGCCAAATTTTACTACCCTAACCTTCCTAATGTATTCGTTCAACAGATACATTAAGTGCTAGGTGTTAGAGCCTACATTCCAATACAATGTAGAATTTAATCCACTATAAAATGGAGATATAATAATTAGCCTACCACGTGAGGTTCCTATTAGGACTAAATTAAGTAACATATGCCTAAGTATCTAGCAGGACACCAGGCAGATGCTAGGTAAGTGGTCACCGTAACCGAATCCAAAGTCAATCACTACATTCATCCTTCAAGCTCAGAATGAATGTGTGGCAGAAAGATACTTTACACAAAAATCTTTGATAAATCAATTCTGGGTGCCCTGTTCTCTTCCGCTGTAATTTCAAAGCCGCTTTCCTGCATCTCTACATGATTTCGGATGGGCAAAGACTCCCAATGGTTTCATTTCAGACTTTTCATTCCCTTTTTTTTTTTTACCCAGCCAAGTAATTAAATATCTATAAAGAAACACTACTGTGATCCACAAACACGCATTAGTGGCGTTCTCAACTTAAAGAAACTCTGGAGAAGCATTCTATGAAATGAATCCTATGGTGCCATTTATACCTTGTTGGGAGTCAGGTGGGTATAGAGCAGACCCTATTTATAGTCCAAATGTTCACATGGATCCAGATAATTAAATGAGTAACATATCTTCATTCCAAATAACAGAAGTCAACAGAATGTTCGTTCCCCGGTAACTGGTTAAATGAAAAGGCCCCCTCTTACACTCCACAGTTGCTCAGCAGCCATAAACCTATCATGCCAGAGCCTTAAACACGGGGGCAGACACCCAGCCATAAATCTGCACAGTCCCAAAAAAAGTCTTTAAAATACTTTTTTTTAGAAGGATGAGAAATCCCAGGCCCCAGACACTGCGCCAAAGTGTCCAAGTTACTAAAACATCCTCTCCAGGAACCAGCTCAGATACAGTGATGGATTCCACTCTTAGGCAACCGCTAAAAGGAAACTGGTTTAATCAAGACCTTCCAGATGTGAAAAGGCCAGTGGGAAGATGTGCAACACTCGGTTAGCTGCTCACCAACGTCTTGGCTTTGGGAGAGGAGAGCACAGCTGGAGGGTGATGGGGCTCTACGCAGTGACCTCTCCCACCAGGGGCACACTAGGGGACACGGCGGGGGTGGGGGGGGGATTTACTTTGGGAATCCTGACGGCATCACTGCTAAATGGATGGTGTAGGGCTTGAGGACTTGCATTCTGAAGAAGGATACGGGAGGCAGGCAGAGAGGACTCTAGAATCACACATTCTACCCTGTTTCCCTTCCACCTCCAGGGCTGCTGGCAAGGACAGGACAGGGGCAGGGCTAGCTGTCGTGTCCAGGCTCCCAGTGGGACTCACTGGAGGTTCTCAAATTCTTATCGATCCTATCAAAGTTTCTGCGTCCATGTCTGCACGCACGCGTGCGTATGTGCGTGTCTGGGCGAAGTCTCTAGTTCCGATCCTCCCGTCTTGGCTGCTACTTGCCCCAGGAATTGCCCAGCATCCCCAGAGCTTTAACCCTCTTCTGACCTCGGAAACGGCGAGCAGGACACGTTACCACTGATCCCCCTGACTCCATAGTCCTTTGATTATAAAAAGTCCTCTCTGCCCACAGTGGAGAGAGCCACCTGTGTTTTCTTCCTGCACCAGGCCCTTTGGGTAACTGTTTCCTGACCCACAGCCCTCACACCAATACAGTACTTAACCACACAAAGCAAGGGAAGCTGGCCGCGCCACACCAAAATGCTCAGACGGCCCCAGGCGGTCCCCGCAGTGCCCCCGAATGGGAAGAGCCATCCATCTGTTCCAGAGAAGACTCACTCCAAAATCCATTAGGAAAGTGAGCTTAAATGTTCTTTGCATGGAGTTTTTGGTGGAGGGGTTGTAGAAAACACTCCATATGCAAATGCTTTCCACTCTTTGAGACACTAGATACCCACCAAGAGCCCAGTACCACTTGGGGACAGCCACCTCCCCCAACAGATGCCCTTCCTTTTATGGTCTAGGCCGGCACTCTGGGAAGTGGGGTGTGTGTGTGTGCGTGTGTGTGCGCGTGCGCATCGGGGTGGGGAGTGTTCAGGCTCACAAATCACGGCTGCACATTTTGCATCTAGACCCATAATTTAACTAAACCCCACTGCTCTCCACACCTCTTGGCTCCACAAAGAAAACCCCAGCACCCATTCCAGTTTGGAAAATTGCTGTTTACACATAAGAACAGGCCAAAGCCAGCTGCTAACTAGAGCTGCAGGGAACACTCCACCTTCCTGCTTCTGACCAAAGAGCTGCTTTTTTTTTTTCTTTTTAAGTTTCAAAAAATCCCTTTTAAAAAACGTGTTTGCATCTGGAAGGGTCACTCAGAGTGGGGCCACTGGTCATATTTTTATAAAACAGGATAAAGCAGATGAGTGTTCGTGTGTCTGCATGTGTGTGTGTTGAAAGCAGAAGGCAGAGGTATTAGAAAAGAGAAATTACTTTGAAGAATGAGACTGATGGGGAAAACTTAGCTCTAGGAGCTTTGCCCCAAAGATAGTAGTTGTCACACAGTAAAACAACAATAACTAAACATGTTTCTCATCTTGACAAATGCATGGAAAGGTAGGACGTGGCTCTGGAGAGTCTTGAATGGGTAGGAGAGAGGCCCAGAGAAATTAAGTCAGCTCTTGCCAACACCACGGTCCTGCAAGGAGCTCAAATTCCCCCTTTGGTGACATACATGAGTCATCTTCACTGCCCAAGAGGACTGGCTCATTTACAGAAGCTCTCCCATCTGTGGGAGCCCCAAGGTGGAGAGAGCCCAGGGAAGACGTGAGAACGCTAGCGCTGGGCAGGATTCTGCAAGCCTGACTGCCTGTCGTCCCCATTCCACAGATGGAAAAATCGAGTCCCAGCAAGTTGGCTCATGTGCTGGTTAAAGGCAAAGCGGAATGACGAGGGAGAATGGATGTGCTGGCGGGTACCATGTAATTCCACCCCAGACTCTGAATCTGGTGAACACTTTGTTCTTCAGATTCCTGGGTAAAACTGTATGTTCTCATCCAAGTGTCAGTTCCCTGCGTCTGAGAATTAAGCCCAGTCTTTGTACGACAAAGCTCTCACAGGGCTAACCTGGGGTCACGGAACTCCCAAACTCCACGGCCCCATTCCACAGGGAGCTTCCTCCAAGGGACGTGCCCTCTAAGTTCCCAAGTTCCCCCAGTATTTGTTTCCATCCTTCTCTCCTGCCTCTAAACTACCACTCTTGCTATCACCACCGCCGCCGCCACCGTATCTGAACCCAGGGGCAAAACTCACTGAGCACACAAAAACAGAACCCAGATACTAGAATCGTCTCCAAATGACTCTAGAATCACATGTGGAAAAAGACCACAGTGGGTTGACTGGAGTCCCCCAAAATTCACGCCCACCTGGGTCTTCAGAACCAGGGCCTTTGCAGATGTGATCAGGTAAGGATCCTGAGATGAAATCATCCTGGGTGCAGGGAGGGCCCTAAACCCAATGACTGGGTTCTCCAAGAGAAGGGACACACGCTAACCCACGGAAAGGCCATGTGAAGATGGAGCAGAGACTGAAGGGACGTGTCTACAAACCAAGGAACCCCAAGAATTGCCGGCAGCTACCAGAAGGTAGCAGAGACGCATGGATGGCTTCTCCCTCACGGTTTCCAGAAGCAATGAGCCCTGCCAATGCCTTCACTGCAGACTTCTGGACTCCCCAACTGGGAGAGAAGACATCTCTAGGCTTTACTCCCTGCGGGCTGTCTTAATTTGTTAAGAAACCAATATGAAGAAATCAATATGAAATCAATACCTGGGGGAGGCGCCCCAGGACACGACAGCCCTGGCCTCACCTCTTGCTGGGGACCGCGGGGCAGGAGTTCACATGGAGGCCCCCCGCCATCGTGGAGGAGGAGAACGCTGTGCCCACATGTGTGACGGTCCGAATCTACCCTCCCAAGGAAGGCAGTCCACGCTCATCACTTGCGTACCCACCATGGCGGGGGCCACGGTGACAAGTCTCTACCTCAAAGGATAAGGTGATACCTACTGGGAGATGAGGGAGCAACCCCAACGCTGCCCGATGTTGCCCCCAGAGTCCAGACCGCTCTGGTGTAACACTTCATACAAGCGGGGCCAAGGCTCACACGCAGGTTCCTACAAGACACAGCCGAAGCGGCTGGGAGGAGGAGACTGGGGTCTCCTGCGTCTCCCTCCGTGCTCAGAACGCTCCGCCCTCCCCCGCGCACCCACTGCACGAGGGCTATGCCCTCCTCACGAGCTGCTTTACTCGGCCTCCTGTCAATCCCAGGTCAGGTCTCCGCCACTCTCCCACAATTTAGGAAATGGAGACTCAGAGACGTACGCGTCCGACGTCTCACAGCACCAGAGGGGCAAAAGGCAGAGTCAAATCCTCCCCCTTTCTATTCACTCAAGTGTCCTGCGCCTTCATTTGTGTCTAAGGTGGTCTTCTTCCCAGCGGAAAGGTACAGCGGGCCCAAGGGAGAGGACAGGGCACCAGGAGGAGCAAGTCTGACTCTGCCCTTTGCAAGTCTGAAGCACAGAAGCGGAAATGACCTGACGCTGCTGGTGGGGATGGACATAAAATGGCGCCATCCCTCAGACAATTACACAGAGAGTTACTAGATGACCGACAAGCCCACTCCCAGTGCGTACCCACTACACACCCACATGTCCACCCAAAGCCTGACACGAAATGTTCGTTGTGGCACTGTTCGTAAGAGTCAAAAAGTGGAATCCAAATGCCCATCAAGGATGAACAGATAAATTAAGTGTGATATTATCTGTGGAATGGAATATTATCCAGCCACAAAAAGGAAGAAAATACGGACATATGCTGCAACATGGATAAGCCTCGAAAGCACGACGCTAAGTGAGAGAAGCCCGGCCACACATGCTATAGGACTCCATTCACAGAAAGGTTCGTAACAGGGAATGCCACAGAGACTGAAAGTCGGTTAGTGGTTGCCTAGGGCTGGGGGAGCGGAGCAGGGATCATGATGGCTAAAGAGTAGGAGGTTTCTTTTTAAGGTGGTGAACATGTTCTAAAAAGGACTGTGGAGATGGTATGCGTATCTGCGAATATACTAAAAACCACTGAACTGCACTCTTAAATGGGTAAACTGTATGGCATGTGAATTATATCTCAATAAAGCTGTTCTTTTTTTTTTTTTCCATGACAGGCCAAAAAAGATCCCTAAATCGAGAGTCTGAATGCAAAAAGGGTTTAAAAATAAACCCACGTGCCCCAGAAAGCATGTTCTCACCCGCTACTGTATCCACCAGCTACGTCCATTTTGCCCCTGGTTGACCACCAGACAAAGGTGTAACAATATTTAATGCTGCCAACTGCAGAAATTAATTTAACTTCAGAGGAAACTAATTATAAATATAACCCCCAATGTTTTTCCGAGCTCTCTCTCCCCATCTGTAGCTACGAGCCAGAGAGCACTGGGGTTCAGGCTACAATTTGGCATTCCCTCTAAATAGCTTTAAAATTGGAAGAAAAAAATAGCCTTCCTCTATATGGGGCTGGAATATAATTTTCACACAATTATCCGGCATAGTCAGGTTACAACATTACCTCTGATTAAAACAACAGTAACTCACCTACAGGAGAACGTGATCTCGTAATGAAATGATCGGGCTGCTCCGGCTGGCTCCCCACCTCCAGCTCAGAGCCCTCTGCCTGGCTCCCTCCCAGGCCAATTTAAAAATACTACTTCCTCTTACCCTTCGGGGGCGGGAGGAGATGCAGGCCGCATGGGTGACCTGTCCACAGATCGGTATCAGAGAGGCACATCCTAGTCAGTGGCACTCGGACTGGGGGCTCCGGGGGGTAACAGAAAGGGGTGCAGAGACGGAGTGTTGCCTTGCAAAGCCCAAGAAGTTAAGGATCACGACCCACGCGTCAACCGATGCTGAGCGGCCAAGTGGCCGGCTGGCCATCACCCCAATCACAGGCACCCGAGCTGTTCTGCACCCACAGGTAGCTTCTTCGTCACGCCATCCTTCTTGGAGCCCCTAACACTCGCCACAGAGTGAGTCACGGGAGGCCCCAACAACTCTCTCCGGTGTTCTAATGATTGCCAATACCGAGATGCAATTAAAACCCATCAGCTTTTACAGCAGCGGTATTAAGCGAAATTAAGTAAGTACCCTTTACTGTTGCTGAATTTGCGAGGAAGCCGTGCATCTCTGCATACGAAAGAGGTGCCTCCAAAGCCCCAGCAAGACAGCGGAAGTAGATTCTGAGTGAATCCCAGAAAGAGGTGGGGAAGGAGGGCCAGCCGGGATGGCGGGGCTGCTGGGAGCTCTGTGCCTTCCATCTGTGCCCGTCACTCCTGCCCGCCGTGCAGCCTGGTGGGATTCTTCTCAAGACCTGGAGGACGCTTCACGGTGAGGGGCAGGGCCCTGGAGATGGTAACGCCGACGACGGTCCGGGGTGCCCCACGGCTCAAGCAGAGGCCCGGGCTGACCCGGCCTAGGGCAGTGATCCAAAGGATACACACCGGTCCTCGCTTTACAAACACGCTCTCTCCACCCACCTGCTCGCATTGCCAAGCACATCTGTGTAGACTAAGGCAGAGTAAATAACCACCTGGGCCCTGGTGGGTCAGATGAGAGGAGGTCAAGTCTCAGCAGTTCCGGGCCTCCCTTTTCCCTGTGAGCCCCAAGCCTCAGACCCCGGCGTGGGCAACACCAACCGAGGCAGCGAACGCAGAACAGGAACTCCAGGAAGGCCACCCCCTGGGAGTCCCCGCCCGCTCCGGCAAGGACAGGAAGGAAAGCCCAGGCCTCTCACCTGAACCCTACTTGGGGCTTGCCTACATTTGGGCCAAGCGGCTTAGGGCCCGGGCGCGCAGCCCAGAGCACCCCTCCCGCTTCCCAAACTGCTCCCTTCCTAACACATTGCGGGGCCGCCGGGAGCCACCACCAGAGAGATGGTTTCTCCACAAAGTGAGGCGCTTCAAAGCTCGCTGGAACCAGAAGTCAAGCCCCACACCTTCCCCGACAGCCCGCCCGGCTGGGAGGGCGCAGGCACGCTCCGAGAAGGAAAGCCAAGTTTGAGAGGGAGTTCCCTCTCTGTACTCTGGGGGAGGCTGCCTGAGAGAGAGACTTCTAGAACCCACTCCGGTGAGAACTAGACCTGTTCTCATCGGCAACCATGCAACGGCTCCTCTTAGGAAGGGAGAGCAGAGAAATTTTGCCGGCAGACAGGCTCTGAAGCCAAGGCCGCCCATCCCCCAAGCCCTCCAGTTGATTTCGAGAAAAGAACAAATGGCAGCCTTAACCCTTAGCCTTGATTACCTTCATTAGCATATTTTAGATGCACAGGGCAATCAGTTCTTGATGAGCAAGTTTTACCTAATCCGCGGAGCCGAGCCAGGCTGCGGGCTCCCCGACACTCCCGTCGCGCAGTGGCACCCGGCCCAGCAGCACCCCAGCATTTCCTGGGGCGTCTTGAAAACCTAGTGAGGCCGGCCCCACCCTCGGGATGCTGATCTCATTGGTCGCTGGTGAGGCCTGGGCATCCGTAGTTTTTAAACATTCCCCAGAAGATTCTAAGGTGCAGTCGGGGCTCTATGAGAAGCGGCTTGAACCAAGGAGCACTGGCTTGAGCCCTAACTCAGCCATTTCCCTAGTGTGACTGTAGGCAAGCCATGGGTAAAGTGGGGACAAGACCTACGTGCCGCGGAGCCGCTCTAGGCGTCACCAGGGATGAGTATGTGAACGCGCCTGACACACAGTAGGTGCTCAGAAAATGACTGCTGAATCATAGGAGAGTGACAGAGTGACACTGAAGACCGAGAGAGATGAGAAGACAAATTGCAGAGAACAGTCTCTGGTGGCACGACACACTCATCCATTCATTCTCTCCTCAGACATGTTTCGAGGACCTACTGTGCGCCAATTCCTGTGTGCTAGGCTCCATGTATGTTAAGTGGAGCGAGATCTGGCATCTGCCCTGAAGGTACTTCCTGTCAAGGAAGAGGCGGTGTTATGGTAGCAAGGTGGAACTTTGGGGGCACCGGGCTGGACATGACTTGTGGCTTGAAGATGAGCAGCAGGAGTAGCGTGGAAAGAAAGTGGAGAAGGGCCTCCCCAGCAGGAGCAGCAGCATCTTCGACGTTGGCCAAAAGGCCACGAGTGGATATGAATGAATGTGGCCAAGGTGTCAATGGAATGAAAGCAGGAGAGGGGCCAGGCCCGACAGCAAAGGCCCTGCAGGCCAAGCCAGGGAGGCAGCAGAAACCTCCACAGGGCCGAATAAGGGAAGCCACTCTACACTCGAGAAAGAGAAAAAGCAAATCTATCATGGGGGATGCAGTCCTTTAATGCTAGATGTTGGCAAGGAGGCCTGGGCAAGAGTGGCTAGGAAAGCAAGCACCAACCAGAAGGAAGGCACCTAGACACCAGTCCTAGTGACCAGCATGGGGCCTGGGGTCAGCTTGCCATCAGCAAGCCCCTCCCTGCTCCACCATCCACTGTTCCAGAAACACTGGGGAGTGGGGGGAAGGAGGAGGGCAGGTGGGGAAGGCAGAAGGAGAGATAAGCACATTGCACTCTTGGTGTGGTCGTCTTTGGAAACACACTCAGCCATCTGTTAGGTCATAAATTTTACTTGTCAAGAAAAACAAAATCAAATTTCCCCTGCCCCCAGGATGCGCTGGTCTGGGCCCTGCCACCTGCCACAAGTAACTTCCTTTGAGGGAAAAGGGGGGAGCCAAGGAGTATTTGCAGTGAAAGAGAGAAGCCAAGAAAACCATGAGCAAGGCTTTTCACCATTTATTAAATGTCTTACCCCTAAAGGGATGGAAGGTGATCTTTCTAAATCCAAGAGGATTTTAGAGGCTGAAAAGAGCATCAGATTTAGAGATTCTGGAGATGGAAGGGCCAGGTTCCAACCCCAGCACCCCAAACCAGCCATGTGATAGAGTAGAAAGTAGACCAACCCAGGAAGCTCAATCCCAACCATATACACTAGGTGACCCCGACCCCAACCGAGCTTCTCAGCACGTGGGTTTCTCCTTCTACAAAATGAGATCAAAAGAGTTACACATGCAACGTGCTTAGCATGGGGCGAGTGACAGGTACATAAAAGTTCCTCTTCCCCTCCCAACTGCCTTCCCTTCCCCACCAATGACTTCACCTTGGTTTAGCTGTGAATGGGGATCAAACCTTCCCTGCCTGCCCCACAGACTACGCCAAAGACAGAAAAGAAAAAAAAAAAAAAAAGGCAGCTGGAAAAGGCATGAGGCACACTCTGTAAGTATAATGACCCACGATGATTCTACTTCCCAAACATTTCTCAGACACCGCCCTGAATCAGCCCCCCTCCAGTGGCAGCACTGGACAACCACAATATTTCTATGGGCTGAAGACGCTCTCGCAAAATAGGATGTTATCTCGGTGCAAAGCAATGTCTTTACCTGCCTTCCCCTAGGCAGCCCCTTACCCTATGAAGAGTAACAGACTGTTCCACAGAGGAAGGTCATTCTCCGAAAGAGATAAAACTGTCCGTGCCTCAGAGGTAATATTTCTCTGCTACACCGAGATCCCAGTATGTCTGTGCTCTCCTCGTGCCAGGAACATATTTCTATAAATCCTCACATAAAAGAAAACTTTATTTTCCGGAGGGACAAACGAAGGGGGGGGAGGGGGAAGGAAAAAACATTCACCAATCAAACAGAACGCTGCCTGCCAGGAACTTCACTAAATGTGTAGTGTTACAGATGTTTTATGATCGTGATGTCTGTTCTATTTAAAACACTTGCACTAGGCCGACCGAACAATGGAAAAGAGAGAAAGAAAAGACATGTTCCCCCAACGTGCCCAACCCGGCTAACGGGTCTGGGCTGGATGTTTACTGAGGCAAAGAGGTAACCGGGAACTTGTCACTGTCAGCCAAAACATGGAGGGCTCATTTCAGAGTCCACTCTGGAGGGCTGTCAAATCGGCCACGCGGCCCAGCAAATGGTGTGCAGTCTCTCGGAAGGGCACTTCATCCTGGAAGACCAGGGTCTTCCGTGGGAAAGTTGCTCTGCACCTGGCGAGCGCTTAATAAAACGCAGTTCCTTTCCCTCAAGGAAGGACAATCTGCCCAGTTAAACCTCATTTGTCCCACACCGTTCATTCCCTCCACAGACATTTGCGCAGTGCCCGCTATGCATAAACGTACTGAGCTAGGGCTTTGCAGCCAATCCACTGCAGTCAGGAGGCCACCCCCCCCCCCTCGCCCCAAATGGAAGCCTCCTAAGGGAGGGCTGTGGTCAACCAAGCCCCCAGAATGGAAGTTTCGTAAGTCAAGGACTTTTGTCTGTTTTGTTCACCGGTATATACCTAGCACCTGAAAGAAGGCCTGGCCTACAGCAGGCACACAGTAAATACGGGCTGAACAAATGAGTGAATGAGTATTTCCAGCCCTGAATTACCCAGTCTGTGGATGATTCCAGGTCCCAGAGCACCCACCTCGTCTTCTTTCTTTGCCCTTGGGTCATTCTGAGCACTCCTTATTGCTGGCACAATGAGATAAACGGCTTCATTCCTAAGAAGAGCTCGCCAAAATTCTATCCGAGAGCCGCAGAACACAGACGGCTGCACTGGAAGGTCCTGCTGGACGGAGGCAGACAAACCTTCCCAAGCTATCCAGACACACGCAGCTGGTGATTTGTTAGAGGCATCTTTATATACAAAAAGGGCAACTGATGCCCCTGAAAACCATTTAAAAGGCCACATGAAATAGGGAAGGGCCTGAAACACCCGGCAATCACAGATTCAGTGACAACATCCAAGGCCTATATCACCAGTCCCTGATTAATTCCACTCAACATCATTCGTTAACGATTGCCCTAGTCACCTACCAGGACGTAGGAGCCCAAACTAAATGATTTAGTTCTCCACCCTTACAGCTCTCACAGGGGCCTGACAAAAACACCCAATGGCACGAGTATGCAAAAAGACAGACCCATGAAAAACTCTTGTCAGGAGAGTCAGAGAAGGCTTCAAAGAGGAGAGGCCTAACGGGTTTTAAAGGATGAGTAGGAGTTTTCCAGGAAGGCAAGAAAGAAGAGCAGGTGGAGTCACAGCAGCATGACACATCACTGTTTCACGCACCAAAAGTTTGGCTCTATTCAGAAATCAAGTGGAAAGGAGGATCTGATGGGAGATGAGGACTGATGCAAGGCTTAGACCACAAAAGGTCTTGTAGATCATAGCCAAGGAGACTAACCTTCATCCTTTAGACAAGGGTCCAACAATTTTAAGCAGAGGAATAACATGGCCAGCTTTGTGTTTTAGATAAGTCATTCCGTAGAGGGCAGACTGGAGAGCTTGCACACAGAGACTTTAAGGACAGTTAGAGGCTTATCATAATAGCCCAAGACGAAGGGACCTTCAACTAAAGCAAGGATCTTTTGCATAACAAAGCAGGAAGAGATTTAAGAGACAGTAGGAGACAAAATTATCAGCCCTGGGTAAATGGCCAGATGCAGCGATGAGGGAGAGGAAGTCACCAACCGTGATAAGGAATTGCAGAAGATGCAGGTTTGCAGAGGAACGATAAATGTGTTCAGTTTGGGTACATTAAATTTGCCGTGCCCAGAGGGCAATTTACATATCTCTTCTGGAGCTCAGGAGAAAGATCAGGACAGATGACCCAGAGCCAATTCACTAGGAGAAATCCCAACATCTTCCGGAAACCCAAAGCCACAGCCAGAGAACCAGTAGAGAAACAAGAGAAGTTGGTCTCGCCAACTACAGCAACTGGCCCTTTGGTCTATTTTCCTTCCTTCGAAGATGAGTAAGTCTGTGGCTGTTTCAACCAGGAGCACACAGCAGAAGAGATGGCGTGTGACTTCCAGGGCTGGGTCACAAAAGGTGCTGCAGCTTCCAACTTGTTCGCTGGAACACACGTCCTCGGGGACCTGAGCCACGAGGTAAGATGTCCAACTACCCCAAAGGTGCCATGTTCTAAGGAAGCCCAGCCACACACACAGACCACATGTGGGAACCCCAAACTCTGAGCCACCCCTGCCCAGGCACCGGACAGGTGAGTGGATAAGCCTTCAGCTCATTCCGGCCCCCTGCCACCAGATTCTAGCAACATGTTAAGCCTTCCTAGCTGAGGTCCTACCCATGGCAAAGCAGAAACCTGCTCTCCTGCCGAGCCCTGCTTAAATTCCTGACCTAGTAATTCCCTGAACACAATAAAATAGTTGCTTTAGGCTGCTAAATTCAGGGGTAACTTGAAACAGAGCAGTAAGAATTGTTACGGTAAAGTTAGGGCATTTCAAACGGAAGGCAGTGGTCGGTGATGTCCAACAACATAGTGATGTTTAGAGAGGTAAGGAGGCATCAGTTCTCAGGGTCGCTGGGTCCAGACCTCAGGCACACAGCGTCCACGGCCAATCTCAGGACATGTAGGGTGAGCTGCATGTGGAGCTCAGTGGCAGACTCATAGCTGCCACACGGATGACCCCACGCAGGCCCCCGGGTGTGCCGAGCCCCGGAGTGCCGACAGTACGTGCTTAGTTGCGAGTGTTCCTTTGGGGAGAAATCTTACTGCAGATGGCAACTGGCACTGAAGATTTAGCCATGAACACAAGAATGGCCCCCAAGGGACACCGCCGCACACTTGCCGTGGCCAACTTTGCCTTTAGAAAGGCAGAAGTCTAACACAGTCAGGTTTTTTTTCTAGAGAGAAATGGTTTTTATATCTGTGATCACTGTAAATAGCAATAGTTCCAAGAGGCCACCTTAAAACAACACCTTAAAGCAATCTGTTTTAAGAGCCCTTCCTTGCCCTTGGCCAAAGGCCCTCTTGTCTTCCTGTGCAAGATCGGGATTTAATACTCAGGATACACCTGAAACTATGATCATCTTGTACCCTCCTTCCCCAGGCAGCTTTGCAGCTCAGCACGGCTCACTTCCTGTCCAGCCGGCAAGTCTAGAGACCCAGAGACAAGTCAAAGTCTTTGCTAGAAAACAGGGCATTCTTCTCCCAAACTGTCCTGTCTCCCAGACAAGACAAACCTTGTCCCCTGCCGCTCCCCTCAAAAGGCCGGCTTGGTCTTCCACTCTATTCCTGCTGTTCTCAGGCCCTGGCCCCCCCAAACCTTCTCTGTGTGCCAGAGATGATCCAGATTAAAGGAGAGTGTTACAACACAGGGACTGAGCCGCCTGGACCCCGGAGAAGCCTCGATCTGCACAAAGAGAGACCCAGAAACAAAGTAAGAGTCCGTCGTACAATTAACCCAGAGGAAAGACCTGATCTTCTCAGACCTTTCCTTTTGCCAAATCTCATCATAGGAGATTTGCCTTAGTTTTAACTGTCCCTGACACAATTTCTGAGCAGCTACTCAGAATGGAAAGAACTAGAGCCACTGTCCTGGGTGGACTAACCGTTTCATCAGGAGACAAGACATCTGCAGGGACACCGCAAATCATCAGCACAGCCTCCAAGGTTCCATGCGGCTGCCAGGCCACCGCTCTGACCGGGGCACGCACATCCGGGTCCTCTGGCCTCTGTTCCAGCGGCCCCCTCACCCAGGAGCTCCCTTCGCACCTCAGTCCAAATGTCTGTGCTCAAATGTCACCTTCATGAACTTACTTCAAAAACGTAAGCCCTCCCACTCCCCCGCCCCCCCCAGACCTCCTCCCAGCTTCTATAGCCTAAGACACCTTCTGATTTACTTATATTATTTATTGTCGCCTCCCTCCCATCAGAAAGTAAGCTTCATGAGGCCAAGAATTGTGTCTACTTTGCTCACAAACACACTCCCAGTGCCTGGGTCATATGTGACATCCAGTAAGTACTTGCTGAATGCATGAATGGACATTTTAAAGCGTCCCATGTCCCTGCAGTCACTATGAGCGACCCCTTTGTCTACGCCAGCGAGGATGTCCACTGTACCTGAACGGTGCCACTCGGGTTCATTCCGCTTCCCATTATCACTAGATGTTTACCCGTGAGGTTCAAGGTCCTTGCAGGGAGAGACCATATTTATTCATGTTTGTATCCCCCAAAGCATTAGTGGTGCTCAAGTAGATAATTCTATCGAATCTAATGTAAAAATCAAATTGCATGGAAAACAGGCAAAGAACACACAGTTAATGTAAGTATCTACATACAGTGCTAGAGCCTCTGAAAATACCGAGAGAAGCAAGATGATACACATGTGTAAAGTTCGGTGTGACAGCCACTAGCCACACGTGGCTACTTAAATTTAATTAAAATTAAGTGTCATTAATACTTCAGTTCCTCAGTTGCATTAGCCCCATTTCCAATACTCAGTGGCTGCATGCACCAGCCACGGAAGAACGTGTATATCCTTCATCCTACCGGACAGCAGTGACACACACAGTCCAACCCTCTAGCGGAGCCCATGGGACGAGAACGACGAGGACCAGGAGGAACGATGTGCTAACCAGTCATAAGGGAACCGAAGAGGGCTACAGGGTCCAAGGGGAGAGGGGTCGCTCACTGCCTGCGAGGAAAGCAGCAGCAGGAGAGGCTCCAAGGCAGGGATAGGGATATTTGAAAGAACCTCTAAAAACGAGCTGGGTTTTTTATGCAAAAAAGGGGGAGGTTATTCTGGAAGCCTGGAGAGAGAAATCCACAGGCAGACGGGCTCCGGGGCATGGTTCCTAGAGCACAGGTGCATGGGGACCTATGTGACACTCGGCTGGAAGGGCCGAGCTGGGGCTGGGATTTCAGGCAGACGACTGGGCTAGACCCCACGGGTAGCTGGAAGCAGCGTACATGAGAGTCCGGAGCGGGGGGCTATCGGCGAGGGACCACCAGAGACAAAGCCAGAGCCCAACTAGATGAGAGGCCCCGATGGAAGGTGGCAGCAGAGATAGAAACAAAGGGACAGACGTGTGGCAGCGGCAGGTGCATGGCTAGGTCCCCGGTGACCCTTGGGGGTGACAGAATGTTCAAATTCAAAGGATCCAGGGCTCTCACAAAAGCAGAATCCCCCTTAGAGTGTAAGCAACTAGAAGGCAAAACCCACACTCGCTCAGTGTTTGTGAGTGGGGGGCTCAGACCACCCTCCGAGGCCCCCACTGAAAACCTCCAAAGGACTAGATCCTGCGTCAGTCAGCCTGGCAGACGTGTGTGTGCTCCTCGGCCTGCTCCCACGTCACCGTCACTGCTATGAGGCTGGAAAGACGTGGGCCTTCCGAGTTCCTACCCTGCTGGCGCTGGCAAGCACCACCCCCAACCAAAATCCAATTCTGGCCTCCGAAGCTCCAGCTTTCAAAGCGAAGGGTACCCGTTCTGTTCAAGTTCAGCAGGCCAGCTTTCCTGGTCCCTCCCGGGCCACCTACCGTGGGTTAAAGACTTATTTATGCACACTCTGGGGGCTCCGCGTGGAGCAGTTCCAGACACAGAGCGAGGCCTTAACCAGGTGCTTAGGATGCAGGGCACAACTTGGTTAATGCTATTGTAGGCCTCCACAAAGACTCGGATGCATTTCGGCAAACAGCTAACAATGAAAGCAGGAGGAGGGGAGAGGTGGAAAAAGTCAACCTGGCATTTTTACAGGGGATCATCCTCCTCCCCACCCCCGCCACGGGCACCTTTGTGACAACTTGCTTCTATCTCCAATTAGCCTATTTTCGGCAGCCAATATCCAATATGCTAGGCCCGCTATTCAAGAGCCTTTTATCTAGCATGCACATACTCTACAGAAAAGAAAAAGGAAAGGATTTCTAAAGTGGCCAGGCCAAAAAAAAAAAAAAAAAAAACTAAGAGGATTGGGGGGGTGCTGTATTCAAGAACAAAGAAAATTCTGGAAACCTCCTGAAAGGACCCTGCCTACTTCTCCCTATTAAGCAATCAAGAGCTGACAGAGCGCTGGACGCATAGCCGCTGAGGAGCGTGGGAGGCCGAGGGCCACACGGGGGGCCACGCCGCTCTCCGCACCATGCCCAGCCTTCCCCTTATCGCCAGCCTGCAGGACGGAGCAGGGCCGCTGCCTGTGTACAAGGGGGACTGTGGGGAGAAGTAGAAGAAGGGAGAAACCAATCCGAGAAATAACTTCCTGACAGGCTGACAGCTGACATTCTGAAGTGAACACAGGATGTGCCAAGAAATTATCAGGCCTGGTTTTTCTCTCCCTGATAGATGACAAAGCAAAAAAAAAAAAAAGAAGAATAAGAAGAATAAGAAGAAGAGGAAGAAGAGGAAGAAGAGGAAGAGGAAGAAAAAGAGGAGGAGGAAAAAGAAAGAAACTGAAGAAACAACCACAGCCACACACACCTCATAAATCACGACTTTTATGGAATGCTTCACCACATAATAGTAACAGTCAAATTGAATAAAGACACCCTTCTGTAAAGTAATAGCTGAGACGCGCCATCTCCCCCAGCCCAGGATGGCCAGGAGGGAGGACTGAACTTTGAGACAGAGAAGGGCTCCGGGAAAGCAGAGTTAGCAGTAGAGACAGGCAGTGGTTTTCCTACTTGGTTTTCAAACCACGGGCACCTAGAAGCCAGGAGAAGCGGGGTGACCCGGGAGCAAAGGCGCACAGGAGAACGAACGCGTGAGCCAGGGCCGCAGGGCTGCGTTCGGAAGAGGGTGCAGGGGGATCAGGGCTGAAGGAACCGCTCGGGATGGGTCTACAGAAAACGTGACAATGGGTAAAAGCAAGACGAAAAGTCGGTGGCCGAACTCCCACCAGAGAAACGTCAGACCGAGGGCCGGCAGTTCATCACGGGGATGTTCGACCCGTCAGAGAAGCCCAGCCACTCTCGCAGGTAACATGGCGGGCCCAAGTGCTGACAGAAGAACGCGCCTTCCTCTCATTTTACATTCCCACTCGCTGCCAAGTCAGGGAGGGGGCACTTAGGGTGTGGTATGGCCTTCCTTCCTCAGAAAAGGCTGGCTCACTCTGGAACCTTCTCTCCCAAGTGTCCCACTCTCAAAGCTTGACACGCCAATGCCCCAAACCCAGTACACACTGGGTAAGAAAGGAAGAAAGGAAGGAAGGTATTCCTTCAGTGCTTCAGCCTGTGGGGCAGAATCAGTGACAGGACAAGGGCTCCTTCTGTACTGCGACACTCTTCCTCTGCCCCACTCATCTAAACAAAGTAGCTTTGTGGGGTTTTTAAGTGATGGAAAGCAGAAAGAGAAATAAATGGATTTCTTTCCAAATTCTGCCATTTGCAGAATCCAGAGAACTAGATTTGTGGTCGGGAAGAGGACTACTTTCGAGTTCTGCCGAGAGGAAGGGCCTGATGCCTGAGCACAGTAGACCCTCCACACGCACGGGCTGGACTGAACCGCGCGGGAGCCTTGTTCACCTGGCCACCGTCCCAGAGTCCCTGCCCAAGGCCAACTCAGGAGCCAGCCCCCGTGACGCAACACCAGAGGGTGAGGGAACAGACCAGGAGCATTTCTGAGCAAACGCCATGGAGGACTGGACTCCCCAGTGCCGGTCGGAGTTAAAGTCTGTCAGACTAATTCCTGAAATCAGGCTTGGCTAATTCCTTCCTCTCTGACTCTAATCCCAAGCACCTTCAAAAAGGCACTTATGGGTCAAAGTGTTCCCTGGAACGACCACGCACTTCTCCTCCCTCGGGTGAGAGGAAGGGGCGCCGGGGGCTAAGGCAGAATCTCATGCACACCTAAGTTTTAAGCAGCAAACGTGGCATAAGGCCAAAGGCAGAAATTCTGGACTGTGGAAAGCAAATGAGAGACCAAATCTGCCCAAATGGTTAGGACACTATTCCTGAAACGTTAATGCTTGGCCAATCGGCTGCTCAGAAACAGACCACTCTCCGAGAGGCCTTCAGCTTCCACCGAAGCTTAAGTGGGATGAAAAATCCCAGACTGAAAACTAGACCACGGGTGAATTCACCTGGTGGAGATTTCTCCATCTCCAGAACACTGGGTCACGGAGAGGTCGAGGTCTCACATGGCCGTTCTTGACGCATTTGACGGCACCTCTCCGTGACTCCGACCTAGGGAAAGGATCTGAGTGCTGGCTGGTGGAAAAAGTGATTCTTTGTGGTTGTGTGCTACCTAAGAAGCCAACTCAGGGTTTCAGAACACACTTGCTGTGCTGAACTGAAGCAAGAGTAAAGCCTTTTTGAAAAACAGATCTCTGTGGGCTTTTGCATGACCCAGAGGAGACAGCAGTGAACCGGAGCCAGACCCGGATTTGGCTCCCAGCTCCGCCGCCTGCTGGCTGTTGGACCCTGAGCTAGACACTCTACCTCTCTGAGCCTTGGTTTCCAAATCTATGAAATGGGATCGTGTTCCCGATATGGACAGCATTACTGTGACGATCAAATCAGATTATATGCCCAGGTGCTCTGTATACCTGAAAACGCAGTGGAGGTACTAGTCTCACGGACTCACCAAGCAACTCACCCAGCACTTGCACAAACATGTGATTTCTCTATTGCAGACAGCCTGTCACGGCCAGAGAGGGGGATGGGAGCAAGAACTCTAATCCCACATTGGCGTCAATGGCCGATCACCGAAAGAGAAATCTCTCAGGAAGATAAGGGGAAGCACATATCATCTAATTAAAGCAGGCAGGTGAGTGCAAGCTCAAAGGCAGGACAGCCTGGCTCAGCCTCCTGCTTTTGGGCGGCCAGGGCAGGAATCAGCAGATAGGGCTCGGTGTGCCGTTGCTCTGGGGATAGACACCCAACAGCTGTCAGGGCCCCCAGCGTGGAAGGGAGAAAGCAGGAAGAAGGGGACCGTGGCCACTCCCACCTCTAAATTCATCCCCTATTTGTTCCCTACACCAGCTCCCCATTCCTGCCAGGCTGCTGGATCCAGGGACCCCCAAACTCGGAGTGGCTTCAGTGCTTTTATTTCTGCTGGGTGTGCCTCAAGGGCACTGCCTTCCAACCTCACAGAAGTCTTACACAGGAGGAGGGGATAACATGACACTGTCTGACCTTCATCATCATCAGTGTGACGAGCTCATCATTGTGTGTCAGGCACTGCTGTAGGCACTTGACACATATTGGCATACTGAACTCCCACCATGACCCAACAACGTGGGAACCATCACGATCTCCCTTGTATGGACAAAAGAAAGAGACACAGAGTAAAGGACAGAACTAGAATAGGAGCCTAAGCAACATGTTTCCAAAGTCTACCCACTTCACGCATTAGTCTACACTACCTCCTTTGAACACGGTGAAGTGTCCCATCTTCTCTGCCAAGAACGCAATGATTGGGTGTCATTTTTTTATCAAGCATGCAACAAATTCTGGAAAAATGGAGAAGGAGGAAAGATGGGAAAGGAATGAGATGAGGGATGCAGGAAAGAGTAAGAAAAGTAGAAGAGAAAGGGAAGGAACCAGCAGAGAGAAGGGGTCTCATGTCCAGACTGTGGGTTCTGGAGTCAAGAATCTAGAGCTGGATTCCTGTTCAGACAGGTGCCAAGAGGAGTCAAGAGTCCCAGCCTTTCCCCCAAAGAGAGGGAGGCTGTAAAGGTCAGATGAACAGGAATAACAGCAGCAGGGACCAGCCCTCCCCCCGAGCCCAGCCCTGGACTAAGCATTTTATGGGCATTATTCCATGGAATTCTCCCAGCAATTCGGTGAACTAAGGCTCCTCATCATCCCCATTTCACAGCTGAGGACACTGAGGTTTCCTGATGTTAAATCACTTGCCCAAAGCCATCTAATGGAGATGTCCAAAGACATCTAACGGAGCTAAACGGAGCTAAAAAACACCTAGCCCGGTCCAAAAACAGTACTGACGTGTACGTGGCTCTCTCCAGCTGCAAGCTGCCCACATATGGATGAACGGAGCACGGAACGCCTTTAACACCAAGCCATCCATTAGAACACACACAGCCCAGGAGGTGAGAAATGCAAGGAGGAAACTGAAGACAACAAGGTGCCCAGGTAACATTCCTGATGAGGAGAGGCCTGTCCAGAAGATGTCATTCATGATCAGCAGATGCTTCCACTGCTACCCAAGGCAAGGCCACCTGAAACAGGTACCGCCCACCTGCACAGAAAATTAAGCTCCTTTGGAGACAGAATCATGTCTTTCGTAGGTTTCCCCTCCCCTGCTCTAAGCAGAAAGGTCAGTAAGAGTTGCTGACCCACCTGACCAGCTTAGGGCCTGAGAAGACTGCTGATCACCTGTTGCCAGGCCAGGCACTTCAATCTGCTAATGCCTATTCTGCACAGTACTCCTCTCGGGGTTCTGACCCTTTACCCACCATTCCCTTCCTCCCTCTCCCATAAGTCTCATTGTCAATTTAATCACACGGGACGTTCTTGAATAAACCTCACGGTAACCCAGCCAAGTTAGGGCTGTAAACTCTAGGCACTCAGCTGCCACCCCAAAAGCACACAATGGCCAAGGACAGCAAAGAATGATGTTCCATCTGAATGGGGAATTCCCAGGAGTGACAAGGAGTCCCAGCAGCCAGACTGAAGACATGGAAACCAAGATGACTGTTCCAATAAGCGTGCACGACCTGTGTTCTGCTTCCGTCTTACCTAAAGCACTTCCCAAATGTCAACTATGCACAGAATAAATGTTAAGCGTTTTCCTTGATAGATGAGAGAAAATAAACGCCTTTCTACATTTTGGATTTTGAAAGGGAATACAGGGTTTCCTCAAGGACAAAGGGAATCACACCAGAAAAAGGTCAGGAAAAAAATATTTAGGATGCTAAAGGTTTAGTGATCAATATCAGGTTACAAGTTCAAGGGCTGGGTCTGGGCCTGAATTTACTGTCAGTCAGGTCAAGTCCTAAATTACCACGCATCATTTATGCCTATCGTTGCAAAAATGCAACTGAACTTAAACGACATATCCTAAAGCAATATAAGGTAGTACTGCCATCCCATGATGATATTTCTGTATATAGTCGCTCCTTTTTTTTAATCTTTTATATTTTGTACAACCCTCCAGTTTTTGTTTTTTGCTACTCTGCTAGTCTACCTTCCATAACTGTAACACAGACCTCAAGTATATCTGATTCATTTATGAAACTGATGAGTCCTCATGGTAAATCGGTGTCCATCGTCCATTCCAACATCGGAAAAGTGAGGAGGGGCCAGGGAGGCCTGTGGCTCATCAGCAGCTACATCCTGCATCTCGGCTCACTCCTCATGGGAGAATCTATTTTGCTAGAGAAGACAAAGGTAAGGCAGCAGCCGCCGAGGTGCCTCCAACAAGGGCAGCACGGGCATGGGTCCGAACCTCGAAGCTTCCCAATTTGCCAAGTGGCTTTCAGGCGACAGAAGAGGCAGCGGCTATTCAAAGACCCAGATCTGCTGCAAGGCTCCGAGAGTTGTTTCCCAAAAGCACAACCTAGAGGTTTTTCCTCCATCGCCTGATGATTTCTGCCAGCATTTTCATGCCCTCCAACAAATTCCTTTCTGCTTAAACTAGGGAGGAGTGGATTCAGCCCTCTGCAGCTGAAACCAGAACAAAACGTGGCCTTTATTCTTGTTTTTAAAAGTAGATCAACATCTTATTTAAGAAGAAAAAAGGCACCAACCAGAACCCTGAAATTTCAGTTATGTTTCTGACTGGCTGGCTGACCTGAGACAAGGTACTTATTAATGTTTACTGGGCCCCAGTTTTGTCATCCAGAAAATGAGAGGGTGAAACCAGATGGTCTCCAAGGTCCCTAACATCCTGACCTTGAAGCCTTCTAAATTCAGATGCCCTTTACTTTCCTAATCTGAATTTATTTTTGCAATCAATCGGATCAGTGCCCCTTAGTAGGAAAAAAAAAAAATGTCCTCATTCTGAATAGGGTGATGGCTTTCCAATCATACTCTGGGACACCAGGATTCCAGGCCAGGAAACTCTCAGCTGTCACCTGGGACTGAGCAGTCCACCGCGGTAGGGGCGCGGGGGGAGGGGCAGTAGAGGTGGTGAATAATATTCCTTTACAGTTTCTTCTGGAAAGGGAAGTGATAGTATTGGTTTCTATATTCTTTCTATTTTTCCAAGCAGGAAGTACTCATTGATTTTTTGTATAATTAAACAAAAAACAAGCAAAGCTTGCTTTCAAATTTCTGTTTATATGTACTCTTCCCACCCCTCCATCCCAAAAAGAAGAAACAGATCTGCACGCTGACTGTTGATTGTCTCTGTTCAGTGAAGATTTCGGGGACATTTGTTTTCATTTTTATGCTTGTGGGCATTTTCCAAATTAGCCACATTTATTAACTCAATGAGTTAAGAGGCCAGTGAGGAGCCCCCTCGCGTCGGCGCAGGCGGCTTAGTGGAAGGGTTACACCCCAAGTTCTGATTCACAGGAAAGCTATTTCCATCCTCCAACTTGAATAAATGTTAACCAAGTAAGACAGACAGGTGGGCTGGTCAGTCTGTTGGAGATAAGCAGGTAGGTAAACAAACTCTAAAGAGAAAGCTGCGCCAAACCGCACTAGAGAAGGGGGAAGTTTAAAGAATAAATACAGTGTTAAGTTGAGCAGAGAATCACCAGTCCTTTCAAAAATTACACCTTGCCAGGCAGCAGAAATAAAGATATTGACCGTATACACGAATCTATTTTTATAAAAACTAGTTAATTTTTTTAAATTAAGCTAATCTCTCAAGCTTCTGGCAAGGTTATAAAGTTAGTAACATTCTCCTTATAGAGTCAATTAAGATAAAAGTATATTTTATAAGGAGATTATAAATATGCAAGTATATATATTATGTATATTTTTAAAATATACATTATGTATGTTTCAATACATTATATTTTTTCCAAGATAATGTTCTCCTTTAAATTATCTATAGCCTTTAACCTAAAATTCCACTTCTAGGTATATGTTGTAAAAAGGCAGTCAGAGAATGTTGATAAGGGGTCCCATACAAGCCTGTTCCCCGGTGTTATTGGTAATTATAAGAAATCATTAGCAAGCTATTCAACAAGAAGCTTTGGTAAAATAAAGTTGTAAGTCACAAAACAATGTAAACAATCAAAACCATGCCATAAAAAATAGTTAATTATAAGGGGAAAATACTCATGGTTTGGATGTAAAAGAAAAGTTAGTGAATAATGTGTGTTTAAGTGTCTATATTTGCCATAGTTTTTTGCCATGAATAAAGGATGGAAGAAAATGCACCAAAATGTTAACAAGGGTCATCTCTAAAGAGTAAATAGTCAAATTAGAGAGACTTTTACTTAATTCTTGTGGTCTTCCATAATTTCCCCAAGATTTTATAACTAGAGGAGTAGAGCAGAAGCTGTAATAAATGTTCTAAATAAACAAACTGCCCAGATCTCTCCTTTCTATAAACACCCAAGTTGGGAGTCAAAAGCGTTTTCTTATCACAGACCAATCTCGTAATTTTACCCCATCAACTGTCTGAATGGAGGAAACGTTACTCATTTGCCATGATTGTGGCTGGGGTAGTGTTTTACGCTGTTTTTAAATTAATTAATTTGAGTCACAAGCATTTGAAATGAGACTATTTTATGGGGCTGAAATTTACATTTATCTCCCTTTTTAAAGCCCATTTAGCAAATTAACAAGAAAACAGCAACACTCAGGGAAGTTACAGCACCCGCCCACATATGTCATATATAAAATAGCAACTCCAGGATTCTCATGAGGGTCAAAGGAGATTGTTTTATAAAGAACTCTGGAAAGAAAATAAAATGCTCTGTAAGTAGTAGTAAAATACTATCACTATCCTTAAAGTCCAGCTGTTTCGTGACTTCGACACAGGGTTTCTTAACTCTTTTAGAAAGCCCTGTCTGAGCACCAAGGGAAAGCGTGATGGGGCATCCAGCATTGCTCTGGGTAATTGCCCTGTCACGTTCCCCATGCGATCCATGACCCCAGATAGGTCAGAAGTACAGCTCACACGAGGAAAATCGATGCAGCTAGTTGCTGGTGAGTTTTATCTATAATCGAAGCAGGTCCAGCAGGGTCTCTCTACTTCAAAAGAAGAACTAACAGAAACATCCCGTGGTCCACTGGCCATCCATGAATATCCCAGAGGTCTCACTGCAGAGCAGACTATCTTAGGGCTAAATTCCAGTGACACATACCCCAGGACCTTGGTCACTCTGGGCAGAAAAGAATACCAAAGAGCCAACGGAAGAGGCAGGTGGAAGGAACGTCAGCCTCGGGTCAAACACAGGAAGCCAAGAGGACTTTTACAGGCTCCCCCCCCCCCCCAAGTGGGGCTCCGTTTTATTACAAAACACAATGGCATTTCTTCCACTTGGAAAGATGCATGTAATCGAACTCCTTCCTGATTGAAACTGTCCTCTCCCACAACCTATCTGAATTTGTGAGGTCTCCGTGTTTAAGATATTTCGATTACAAATGAAAACAGCAGCCACCATAACAAGACCTTGGGCGCCAGGCAGGCCCGAGCAGGAACGGCACACGAATTCCCCTTCTTTGAGGGTGGTTTTCACAGCTGCCTAAAACCCAGGGCTTGAAATTAACTCGCTCAGTTAATAATTCAAACCCATTGGCTGGGCAAGTTTGAACGTTTCAATGTTGGTTTACAATTAACCCAGCAACAGTGTTTTAAGGTGTTTGATTTTTAATTAGTCTATTGATTTACCAGTCTGGTTAATGATACTTTATTCCTGTACCCTTTCTTTTGCTTTCCGGTTCCTCTGGGGTGGTTCCGGTTACTCGGCCTCTTTTCTCCTCTGAGCAGCTCCAGACTACAGCCCCTCCTTCTCCAGAGGCACAGGAGAGGATATTAAGAACAGAAGGCATATCAAGAACTGAATGCTAGAATCTGTTCGGCCTTGGGCAAACTGAGGTAACCTGCCTGTGCCTCTGTTTCTCCATCTATAAAATGGGATGGTAGCACCTACCAACAGGAAATAGTGTGACCATTGAATGAGATGACACAAAAAACCCTCAGATCAGCGCCTGACCTAGAGTAAGCGCCCAGGGACCCCTGGTCTCCTCTTTCCCCTTCTGTGGTTTGGAAGCCATCTAACGTTGCCAATCCGAACATTTCCGTATCTTTCTTTTGCAAGACCAAGATAGCTGAGAAGGTGGTATGCCCCCTGGAATACTTTCTAAGAACACACCCAGAATGAATTATTCATCAACAGGAGGGTTCCTCTCGCTGGCAGATTTAGGCATGTCTATTAAATAACGTCTGTCCAACACGCTTTATTCCCAGGGGAACGGACAGGCTCAGAGACATCAAAGCCTTTTCAAGGTCACACCGCTTAGCAGCCAGAAGGAAACGGATCTCAGAACACACGGTCCCTGAACTGCAACAAATGGCCCCTCTGGTTACCCGTCGTTCTCATCTGTTTCCCAGATGTAGGGGGACAGGCGAGGTGAGGAGGGAATGCTTGTTTCCAATGACATCCGTTGCAATCCTACGAGACCGCCAATGGTGCGGCATATCCTAGGCTTGCTGGCAGGGACAATGGTGATGTCACACTCAACAAAATAACAAAAAGTGGTATAAAGAGCTCCCGGTCATTCCCACCACCAGAAGCCAAAAGTGCCACCGTCAACAGATCAAGAGGCCCGAGAAGTAGCTCCACCAGTGTGTCCATACAGCTCACTATAAAGTGATTCCGAGACGCAGCCTTGGAAATTACGGGTAGAAAAAAATCCCATGGGGAGGCCAAGAGGAAACCATTTCTGCCCCCCAGACTGGTGGGGAAAGGCCACCACGCTATGATGTTTTCCACCCCAGTTCCTTCAGACATGCTGCTCCTTCTTTGTAGAACGCTTTCCCCTTCCCTTGTGCATCTGGTAAACTCCTCTTCATCCCTTCCAATACCCCAGTAACTCTTCTTGGAAACCTTCCCTGACAGTCCCCTCCCTAGCTCACCTGCCAGTACCTGTCGTCTACCCAGTATACCTCGTACATGACTTCAACTTGTCACTTGCCTGCCCGTATTCTAACTGTGTGGTTCTCAAACCCCGGGGTATCACGACACATTTATACTCTTAGAAAACCAAGGACCACCCAAGAGTTTTTGTTTATAGGTCAGTGTTTACTGTATTAGAAATTAAAACAGAGACATTTTTAAACAGGAATATACACATCCCAGAAGCCATCAGAACAATGACAGCAACGCACAGGCTATGAGGCCTCCAGAAAATTCCACCGTACATTCATGGAAGGATGTGAGTGGAAAAGGCAAACGAAGTCTTGGGGTTATTATGAAAAAAAAAGTTTTAACACCACAGAATCCTTGAAATGGTCTCAGGGATGCCCAGGATTGAACCACAATTTGGAAACCACCGTTCTAGTTCATTCATTTGTATGTCTGTGTTTTCCGTATTCTGGGAGCAGCCTGAAGGTAGGGTCCGTAGCTTATGTATCTTCTGCGTTCACCTCTCCTTCCCTGCACCCTATCAGAGGCACAGGAACCCCACAAAACCAACTATGGCTCCCCCTCATTGGAGAAGAACTTGCTGGACACTCCCTCTCCCCCCAAGACTCCTCAGGGCTGGAAAGAGAGGGAGGGGTGGTGCGAGCATGGGGGCCTCCGTGCATAGGCCTCCGCTACGGGGACCCCAACCGTCTCCCCGAGTGAGGCTTCTCTGCAGGTACACAAATGGGGAGACGAGCCCTCGAGGCACTTATTTTTAAAAGGCCATTCCCTGGAGAACCCAGGCATTTAAAATCTTGTGACTTGCTTTCCACCGATCCCCCTAACAAGCCTCCAGGGAAGGACCAGGGAGCTCGATCCCAGGGTTCCCAGGTTCCCCGAGAAGCATCAGGCAGGGCTGGGGAAAGGGCTCCTGTGGGCCCTGTGGGGAGGCCGCAGAAACAAAGGCTCAAGACTCCCGGAATTCCCAGCCAGGGCAACACCGTCACGGTGACCAGTCCTTCCTGCAAAGCCTCCAGCTCTGCACCGTCCCATCTCCCGCTGCCAGCCACACCCCCACCTCCACCTACTACATACACACAGTATTTTCCACCAGCCGCCGGGTTCTCTCCTCCTAGAACTCAGAAAAAAAAATCATGATTCAGGAAAACACACCCACGCATCTTGCTCTCGGAGCGCGAAGCCAATCCCCACGGTGTGGCTTTGTCTCTGCTCTACAACTGATAGCGGAGGAGAAGGAAATGCCTTTTCCATACCAAAATGCTGCCTCATCCTTACCCTACAACCAGGCCCCCACCTGGGCGCGCACTTGCAAGTCTGATGTCGATATCGCTATCTGAATCCACGTCCAAGCTTGGAGAACAAGCCAAGAGCTCAGAAGATCCAAGGCAAACTCAATCTGACAACCACAGCCCCTGCCAAGTCCGATTGACTAGTTGGATATATTTAAATGTGGGGGAAGCGGGGGGAAGAAGCCGTGCCTTGCCACTGAACTCGAGAATACGGTGTTGGTAACAACAGACTAGCGAATAAACAGCCAAAAGCCATCCAGCTACATCATCTGGCGTCCCAGGCGCACCGAAACGACACAAAATTTCAAAAGCCACCCACGTTATCGCCAAAAAAAAGGCAATTAGAAAGGGTTCTGCCACGGCATTCCCCAGAATCGTTCTTTAGAAATAAACAAATAAGTAAATATATCTGCTTCTCCACTCCCCCCACCCCCCGCCCCTCACACATCCCCACTCCTCCTCCTCTGCTGTCCCTTTCTAGGACAAACCAAATATCGAGCAAGAACAAGGCCAAGGTCACAGAATTCAAAGCCTTGGACCCTGTGCTTCTGCTTTTGCAAAGGTTCTGTTTGAAATCTGGCCCTCTCCACCACTAACGGCTACATACGTGGAAATAAAAGTTAGGGGTTTCTCTTATTTCTTCTTTCTTTGGAGGGAGAGAAACACTTAGAGTAGGGGGCAGTTAGGGCTATTCATCAGAGACCCCTTCACCAAGAGGTTCACACACCTCATCCCTTTAGCGGAGTCAGACTCCGGCACAGAGACCAACCCTACTAGAGGCTGCAAATGAATTTACACCCTATGGGGCCTCAGTCTCCTAGCTATAAGGTCAGGAAAATAACTCCCATCACTGGGAGGGTTCATTCATTCTTTCATTCACTGGACAAACATTTATTGAGACTCTACTACGTGCCAGGCACTAGAGGAGCTACGGAGATACAGCCACAGATAAAAGAAGAGTTAGATAAGATGGCCCAGATAAAGCTCTGGACAACACCGGGAACACGGTAAGTGCCCGGTGCCTGGGAGCGAGCCTGCCGCTGTGACACCCTCTCCCTTCCCTCACACCATTTCCTTGCTCACCTGGCCTTCTTTCGGCTTCTCTAGTACACTGGGCTTTGGGGCAGGCTATTCTCCTCTCTGCCTGGTCCTTTCTACCCCTTCTGACCTAACTCCATTCATGTTAAGTCACTCTTGGATGCCTCCCAACAGACCCCTTGTACTGTGCTCCCAAGTCACTCTCTACTCTTCCTCTGTGGCATTGATCACGAATCGCACTGCTGCATCTATCCGTGAGATTCTGTTAGCGTCTGTCCCCCACAATTTCCTGTAGGCTTCATGCAGGTGTCTTTCTCCACCACTGAATTTCCCCTTAGCATCCAGAAAAGCAAGAGTAGGGACCTAATATATATCTGATCTGTTGGTGGAATGAGTGAATGAATGAATGAATGAATGAAATAACCACTTAATGGAGCGGCCTCCCCTCCATCTCTAGAAACAATTTCATGGAACTAGTCCCAAGGCATGTAAAAACCACAGCGCCTCAATTTTCTTGTCTGCAAAATGAAGTTCTGGTCAACAGTCAAGACCTCCAGATTTTTAAAAAATTAAGTCTCAATACAGGATGCATTTCTCTGACCAGGGTTGGATCTTTAGAGACAGCAAATATTTTCTTCTGGAATAAAAATAAGTTGGGTGTCTGCTGTTAACAGACAGGAAGTCAGGAAGTGCCACGGGTCTTAAAAACAGGTTCTTTTTTTTTTTTGTAAGGAATAAATAAATTGAGACTTCTGTTTTGGGCCAAATCCTGTGCCATGAAGGATAAAAGCCCCAGCGCTATACTAAAAAGGAAAAGAAAAGGAAAAAAAAAAAACCTGCCCCAGCATCTCTGAGCAACACATCCGGGTTAGTGGAGCAGAAAGGACACACAGGCCCGAAGAAATCCTAGGGTTTCTGTTTTTAGGACAAGACTCAATCCCCAAATGGAGGCTTGGGGACCACAGTGAAAGGAACCAGAGGCCTTTTGCACCAAATAGTCAAGGCCCAATCCTACAGTTGTTTGGGGGCACAATGTGGGGTTTTTTTCCTGCAGGGGTGAGGGAGGTGATGGTTATTGTAGGGGTGGAAAGCGGGCTTAAATGCAAGCCCATTAGAGAAGCAGAGCCTTAATTTATCAATTAGACGCCATCTGTGGATTGTGTTCCTTGAAATAATTGTTGAATTTGACAATGCACTGCAGCTTTACAAAGTTTCTGCCATCCTTGATGCCGTTTAATTAAATTTCTGCACTTAACTTTGATTGCGCTGAAAGCACCGATGCCTTCCACAGATTGAGTTCCCCGGCCACCTGCTGTGAGGGAGCCAAGCGCCTTTCCAGAGAAAGGGAAAAAATATGTATTTTTTTTTATTTTCAGCCTCGCCTTTTCTCAGTCTTCACCCAAAGGGAATCAAGTCTGCGGCTGCACGGGAGGGAAGTGTGTCTCCAAACCCAGCCAGCACAGCCTTGGGCCCCTCGCCACCTACGCGAGGTCTTTCTGCTCTTTTACTGTGTCTCACGGATGGAGTTAACAAAACAGGATCCCAGACGGTTACCAAATGCAGAGACGCAGCTTAAAATAGAGCACAATAATTATCACAGAGAGCAACCAAGAACACAGGTTTCAGGTGGAAACTGCTTCTGTTTCCAAACTCCCCACCCAGAAGGACCATCCAGGTCAGCGTAGGGATGGACCCCCACACCGGGAGGCGGCTTGGGGCCTGGGGCCCATGTTAGCTTGCTAATCCTAACAGATGAAGCCTGGGCACTTCCAGATTTTCAAAGGACATCTGGAGGGCAGTTTCTCACCTGCCTGGTTTCAGAGACACAATGGCCCCTACCCACATAGGGCTTCCGACTGGCCTTCGCTGATTTGTGTGTGTGTGTATGTTTGCGTGTGTGTGTGTGTGTGTTAAAATATACACAACATAAAACCACCGCTCTTTCTGTCTCCATGGATCTGACAACTCTAGGAACCTCATATAAGCAGAATCGTACAGTATTTCTCTTTTCGTGCCTGGCTTATTTCACTTAGCATAATGTCCTCAAGGTTTATCCATACTGCGGCATGGGTCAGAGTTTCCTTCCTTTTTAAGGCCAAATAATATTCCATTGTATGCATACACACATTTTGTTTATCCACTCATCTGCCAATAGACATCTGGGTTGTTTCCACCTTCTGGCTATCATGGAACATTGGTATATAAATATCTCTTCAAGTCCTCACTCTCTGTTCTTTTGGGTATATAGCCAGATGTGGAATTTCTGGATCATATAGTAATTCCATGTTTCATCTTTCCGAGGATCCACCATACGGTTCTTCATTGTGGCTGCACCATTTTAGAATCCCACCAGCAATGTGCAGGAGCTCTAAGAGACTTCATTTTTAAATAGAAACATTACAATTATGACGCACGCACTTGTGTTGAACATCGCCCTCTCCCGATTTTCCTCTTCATACAAATATCGTATGAATGGGTATTACAAGAAAACAAACACTTTAGTGTGGGGTTTTTTTTTTTTTTTGGAGGAAATACCAGGGGGGTGGCATATAATGAAAGAAACAAATGCGAGAAAGGCAGAGCTAACAGGTGTGAAAAATAAACTTGGCACCGTTTACTTTCCTAGAACCACATGGCTCCTCTAACTCAGACCCTCAAGTTCAAAAGATTTATGGACTACAACTTCAGAACTATAAAATAAAATTCTCAGGAAACACAGTCAATAGATCATTACAACAGCCACTTATGCAAGCCATTAACTCACGGGGCAACAAGAACTGGGTCAGATATTAATTTTCCACAATGGGCAGGGTAAATGGAGACAGTTACTTCACCATGCCCTGTTTCCTATCATCCGGTGAGCATTCATCTCAAGAAAGCCACAGGATCCTTGGTTTAGGAAAGGAAGGCTGCAGTTCTCCCCATAGTACAGCAAAGTAAAGACTTCCCATTAGAATGTCCTATCACACTGCGATATTGAAACGGAAATGGAAACTTACATTTAATTTAAATGTCTGAGCCCAACTCTGCTGGTACACACCGTAAGTTCGTGTCCACATTCCTTCTCTCACTACCGAAAGTCAACCTCGCTTTGTTACAAGGCTCTCCGGCCATCCACACACACATCTGGGGCCCAGGCAGAGGTAAGGGTTTGCTCAGTTTCAGAAGGTCAGGATCAACAGGTCACCAAGGGACACCCCCTTCCCAACAGCCAATTACCCCAACCCCAGAGAGAAATTTGGGCTTTTCTAAGAGAGCTCAGATTTTATGTATTTTCTTATTTTCAGCAAAGATAATTTGTGGACCTCATAAGAAAAGAAAATTTCCTTTGTTCTACCTTTGTAAGACTGACCAAATATATATATAGATTGACATGGGGAAGGGATATTATGACAAGTCATGTGTTCCAATTTGGGGTTCGGAAAGTTCATGAACCATTCACAACATACACCCCATTCAGTGCCACTGAGCTTCCTTTAGAAGGGAACCAATACGGGAGATACTTCTGGACCTCCCCCCACCATACGCAGTCAATATTCCACTTGTTACAATCCATAGCAAACTTTATGGACAAGTTATAAACCATCAGAATTAAGCAGCTGACACAGAAACGTGTATCTTCACCTTAACCGTGCGGCACTTTCACACCCCGTAATTAGCCTCTGCTGAATGAATATTAAGTCCTGTGGAGGTATGAAGGGTCAATTACATCACCGAATGAAGAAAAGACAAGACACTTACTTGTCTTGGACTCGGGCTCTGTCTTAAATTAACTTTTAATACGGAACAAAATGTTATATGCGCTTTTCCTATATTCTAAAATCTTTCCTCTGTGGAAGCAATAAGATATTTTTAAAAATTTAAGAGAACTGAGAAACCAGCAAAGAATCACTCCACTAAGCATAAAGCTTAGTTTCAACATTTTCTCTTCGTGAGTTCACATAAACGTCCGGAAACAGCACCCACTTAAGTGCTCCCGGATTGAACAAGGCCGGGCTCCTGCGGGCCCTCACAGGCCGGGGGTGATGCAGGGACAGGGGGCAGATCAGCGCTGCAGCTGGAAAATGGAACTCAGAGCCCCTGGGCAG